>OY821766.1:35764382-36364382 GCA_963682095.1 Potentilla sterilis | reverse complement strand
ATGAAAACCGATCAATACGGCATAACTTCTGTGAACACTAGTACATCATGGTATGAGGATGACCCGTTCATTTTAGCCACATGGGTGAAACAAGTGTTTTATCTTGATGATCTCGCCAAGGGTGACCCGTGGAAAGTAGTCAATACTATCCACCATCGCAACATTTACCGGGCGTCTACACTTGGAGTGGCTGAAGAGAACGAGGAAGGTGGCACCACGTATCAAGAGCCCAACTCAAACGGTATTCCTGACTCCTCTTTTATTCGCCTAGACATGCCGGTGCGAATTCGACGTGAAGAGCCACTGCTTGTTGATGTTGATCCAAATGAAGAAACTAACGAGGACTCTAGTGGTGAGGAAAGACATAGATTACCCCTATCGAGCAATTCAGAAACCGAAGAAGACTCATCCAATGATTCCGATTACAATCCGACGGATTAAGTAAGTTAGATGATGTAATCCTTTCATTTGTAATCCACTAATTTCTAATGAACGGGCGTGGGGATGAGCCTCCCAGCTAGGCTGAGTTCCAAACCCCTTAAAAAAAATTTGAAATATGTTGACTACTGGGTTTCTGTTTTCTTGATGTTCAATTTTGGTTATATATGAACAGGAAATAGGAATACGAGAGGTGTAAATCTACTGAATTTTTTTACCTTTTTCATATAATAGCCGACGAAAATTTGTTTTAGACAAAAAACGATAAAAGAATAGCCGACGAGTACGAGTCTCTCGTCGGCTATGATTTAAAAAAAAAAACAAAAAATGACCATATTCCATCACTAACGATAAACCATTGCTTCATCCTTCAAATGCAAAAATGTTGTGAAATAAGATATGACCGAAATAATGAAATACATTCAGAGGTTGTAAAATGACAAGATTCCGATAAAATCTGTGTGCCGAATGTTGCGGTTAACTTTTGCCTTGATTCCTTCATTCAAGTCTATCGTCTCGACCAACTCATCCATTTTTTCATTTCAGTCAGAGGGTTTCCAGTCCTTCGAGACAGAGTACAGTTTTCGGTGCAGATAAACAGCACTGCAAACTGAACTTTGCTTGAACTTCCTTGCCAACTGTTTTTTTTTTTTCACATAATAGCCGACGAAAATTTGTTATTTCGTCGGCTATACCCATAATAGCCGACGAAAAATTCATTATTTCGTCAGCTATAACTATATTGAAAAATACATATTTTATTTTAGACAAAAAACGACAAAAGAATAGCCGACGAGTACGAGTCTCTAGTCGGCTATGATTAAAAAAAAAAAACAAAAAATATTTCGAGTAGTGTACAAGATGCATTGGCAGATCCCAAGTGGAAACAAGCGATGAACGAAGAATTTGAAGCCCTGCAGAAAAACTCGACTTGGGATATTGTGACTATGCCACTTGGAAAAAAGACTGTTGGATGTCGTTGGGTGTATACAGTGAAACTTAACGCAGATGGAAGTATTGACAGATATAAAGCCAGATTGGTTGCCAAAGGATACACCCAGCGCTATGGAATTGATTATGAGGAGACTTTTGCACCTGTAGCGAAGATCAACACGGTCCGAATATTAATCTCACTAGCAGCAACCAAAGATTGTCCTCTTCGTCAATTTGATGTGAAGAACGCATTCCTTTATGGAAATTTAGAAGAAGAGGTTTACATGGACGTACCACCAGGAGTCAAAAATAAGCCTTGCGATGTAAGCAATGTTTGCAAATTGAAGAAATCATTATATGGCTTAAAGCAATCACCTAGAGCTTGGTTTGGAAGATTTTCCAAATCAATGAAGGCGTTCGGTTACAAACAGAGCAACTCAGATCATACTTTGTTCATTAAACATAGTCAGGGTAAGATTACTGCTCTGATAGTATATGTTGATGATATGATTGTCACATGAGATAACCCGAAAGAGATGGAGGCCCTACAGAAATATCTTTCGAAGGAGTTTGAGATGAAAGACCTTGGGCAATTGAAATACTTTCTTGGTATTGAAGTTGCAAGATCTAAGAAAGGAATTTCTTTGTCCCAGCGTAACACTACCAGATCGGAGAGAATAGCCGACGAAAAAAATTTCGTCGACTATGCCAAATTTTCGTCGGCTATTCCTTCTGCCGACGAAATTTTCGTCGGCTATAATTCGTCGGAAAAACGGCGTCGGTAATACCAATGGCGGACGAAAATAACGAAATCGTCGGCTATATTCGAGTATGGCCGACGATTTTACCGACGAAAATTCATTTTGTCGACCAAACCTTGGCAAAATATCCAACGAAATTCGTCGGATATTTTCGAGTATGGCCGACGATTTTGGCAACTATAGCCGACGAATAAAATCAATTTCGTCAGCTATTTGTTCTTAAATATAGCCGACGATTTTGTCTATTTCGTCGGTTATTTCGTCAGAATATATTAATATTTTAAGAGGCATAGCCGACGAAATAATGTGATTTTCGTCGGTAATAAAAGTTATAGCCGACGAAATTTGGTAAAAATCGTCGGCTATAACAGTTATAGTCGACGAAATAAGGTCAATTTCGTCGGCTATTCTTAAATTTTGGGGAAAAAAAATTAAATTATGCTTTGGTTCAACTGAATATGCAATCTTCCATAGTCAACTAAATTAAATTAAATTAAATTAAATTAAGTTATGTCTAACTTCTATGGAAAAGGAGGAGGAGGAGGCCGGAGGAGGAGGGGAAGGAGGAGGAGGAGGAGGAGGAGAAGGAGGAGGAGGACGCCGGCGCCGATTTGAGGAGGAGGAGGAGGAGAGCGGGAGAGCGGGAGAGCGGAGGAGGAGGAGGAGAGCGGGAGAGCGGAGGAGGAGGAGGCTGGAGGAGGAGGAGGAGAGAAAAAAGGCTGGCTGAAAGATTTAAAGCAGAGAGAATAGCCGACGATTTAAAAGATTTCGTCGGCTATACTTTGGAAGATCAACAGCCGTCGGATCTGAGCCATCCAACGGCGGACAATAAAAAGGCGCGGATCGCAAGACTTTAGCAGACGAAATATAATTTTCGTCTGCTAAACTTAGAGAATAGCCGACGATTTACAATATTTCGTCGGCTATACTTTGGAAGATCAACAGCCGTCGGATCTGAGCCATCCAACGGCGGACAATGAAAAGGCGCGGATCGCAAGAGTTTAGCCGATGAAATATAATTTTCGTCGGCTAAACTGTTGGTCAAACTACTAAGTCAAACCTCTAAACGCTTAAAAACGGAAATTAGTCTAGTTAAACGACGATTTCTGACGCAGTAGAAGTGTGGAAGGGTTTATCAACGTCGAACCCTCAATGAATGGAGAGTACAATCAACGTCGTACTCTAAAGAACAGGTCTGGAATCCACCAGGAATCAAGAGAAAACTCTTAGGGTTTTGATAAAATATGATTAATTAATTGTATGTGATCCCAAAGGGATGCTTAAATACTGAAAAGAAACCCTAGGGCAACTAACAAGGAAACCTAAAAGCCCAAGGAATTAAAACAAAACGAATCCAAAACAAATTAGAAAACTTAAATCTTGAAAACATATTAAACTGCCGTTTTGAGGTCCTAAACGAACTCGAAAGCCCGAAAAGGCCCACACGTCGTGGCGAAGCTACAAGTTTGATTCCTGGACGAGTTTGATTCCTGGCGTCGTTCCCTTTCCGGAATGGTATCACAATCGTCATTCGGACGCCGGACGCCAAATCTACAGTAAACCGGGTTTTGACTTGCAACGGTCAATCTGCTCTTCAATGTTTGCTGTCATCCTTTCTACATCAGTTTCTGGCCTCACCTTCAACAGATAATAGTTTCAAATCAATGAGACGCAACTAATCATATAAAAAATTTTCAAAATTGATTTAACGAACGTCAGGCTACCCATAGGAAAACGAAAGTAAAAAATAGTTAACCGCAACATTCGGCACACGGATTTTATCGGAATCTTGTCATTTTTCAACCGTAGACGTATTTCATTATTTCGGTCATATCTTATTTCACAACATTTTTGCATTTGAAGAGTCTACGTATAGTAACTATTTGAAATTATACATTCACTTGAACACTTAGTAAACAAGTTAAGGAACATTAGTGCATATGTTCTTATTTTGAATCTAAAAGTTTAGAAAATCTATTCCAACCGTCAGATATCACCATTATGATTAAATACATGTATGGAAAAAATCCAACTTCAGCTGAGAACGTTAAAGGCTCGATCGGAACGGTTAACCGGGTGAGTCAAACCTCTAAACGCTTAGAAATGGTAATTGGACTGTCTAAATGACGTTTTTTAGCCTGACCTTCAACAGATAATAGTTTCAAATCGATGAGATGCAACTAATCGTATAAAAATTTTCCTCAAAATATTTACCGAAGGTAACACTACCGTTAGGGAAACAAAGGAATAAAACATTTGACCGCATCTTTCGACACTCATATTTTATCGGAATCTTGTCATTTTTCAACCATAGACTTATTTCATTATTTCGGTCATATCTTATTTCACGACTTTTTTCTGTTTGAAGGATGAAGCAATGGTTTATCGTTAGTGATAGAAAATGGAATATGATCATTTTTTATTTTTTTTAAATCATAGCTGATGAAAATGCCAATTTCGTCGGCCAAAAGTTCAAAATTTTTCGTCGGCTAATGTTTCAAAGAAAGTCAGACGAAAATCCAAATCGTCGACTAAAATATGAATATAGCCGACGGTTTCTTTTTTTTACCAACGAAAAAAAAGGATCGTCGGCCATTCCCATACTATGGCCGACGATTTTTTTTTTCCACCGACGAAAAATAAAATCGTTGGCCATTCTAGAGAATAGCCGACGAAAATTTTTAGTCGTCGGCCGTTTTTTTTTATTTCGTCGGGAAAAGCCTTTTTTCTGGTAGTGGGCCTCTCTTCTTTCACGATGGTTACTTGCTGTTGACAGTAGCTGCAGAGAGGCTACAGCAGGCCCACAGACCCACAGCAAGCGTGCCAGGGCCCGGTCCAAGAGTCAGGACCGGATCACCAGCACCCGGCCTCGGGGCCTAGCACTCTATCCTGCCGCCAGGGACCCGGGAGCCGGGGGCGCCAGCCGTCCTAAGAGGGCACCAGAAGGTATAAACAGAAGGGAACCAGTCCCACATCGAAGAGTAAGGCCAGCCCTTACCCCCAACCACCTATATATGGGCCCCAACTACCCTCTTTATGAGGTAACTTGTCTCTCTCCCAGCTTACATACGTGCCTTAGTTATATACATTCCAACTATACTAACTTAGGCATCGGAGAGGTGAAGGCCGGCCTGCCCGGTATTCCCCTTAGTAAGCAGAATTGCAGGAGATCGAGTTGGATTCATCAAGTATCTACTAGACCCCCGGGTTTAGGCAGAAACAATTGGCGCCGTCTGTGGGAATTCGTACGAAAAGTTGTGTTGCTCTATTAATCCTTTGGAGAAGTAGCTGCATCCTTCAGTCCGGAAGCTATGGAAGGGAGGAAGATAAAAGTCAGCAGGGAAAAACCGAAAGCGCGAATTCAGTTCCCCGACCCGGCCCGTAACGTAAAGGCTGAGGGCGGTGCGAGGTTCGCCCTTTCTTCCATCAGAGATGGAGCTCCTAATCACCGGGAAACAGAAAACACCGACCAGAAGGGTCCGGAAGCAATAAAAAAGATGAAGGCAGAGGTCGAGCGCTTGCGAGCGGAGGGCGATCAAGATCGACTAAGAGCGGAGCCCGATGCCAAGAATTGGAGGCAGTCAACATCGCCCTATTAGCGGCCCTGGAGCGTGAGGGTCAACAGAGCACTCCTCAAGCGACACCGCGATCAGCAGGCAAGGCTAGCGAGTTCCCGCGTCTGGAGGTAGGGTAGGCCACGGGAAGAAGAAAGACCGTGCATATGGACACGCCACTCTTTTCGGAAGCTTTAAAAAACTCCGGCCCGGCCGAGCCCCCGTACCGCACGGGACAGGCATCAAACAAACAGGAAAGCACTACCGCTCGAGCGCTCGAGGCGCTATCCGCCTCGGTGGCGGACATGAAGGGCCGCATGGAGGCCAACGAGAGAATAGCAGGGCGACAGCAGGGTGGCGCGCGGTTCAACGAGCGTATTGGACCTTTCCCGCGCCGAATTAGGGAATCGGGAAGATCCGGAAGCCAAAGGCCTCTAAAGTTGACCTATTCAGGGGCGGGCTGTCCGTACCAGCACCTGGACAGCTTCAAGTCACAAGCAGGGTTGAGGGGCTACTCGGACGCCACGTGCTGCAACGTATTTCAAGAAACGCTCTCGGGAGAGGCGTTGAATTGGTTCTACGAGCTACCAGTTAATTCAGTCGAAACCTTCGAGCGGTTGGCAGATAAGTTCGTCGGCCGGTTCATTCTCAGAGCCAGGACAGCCCAGGCATCCACAATCCTTTTTGACTGCATGCAAACAGACAACGAGCCCCTATGTGCCTTCGTTAACCGGTGGCAGATTGCCACGGCCGGGTCAGGAACCTGGACAAGCAGATCACAGGGATGGCCTTCAAGCAGGGTTTAAGACCCGGGGAACTTTCGTACGACTTGCTAGTACAGGAGCCGCTGGGGTATGACGAGCTGATGACTGTGGCCGTTAGGCACGCTCAGGCAGAGCATGAGACATATGGGGACAAGGCGCCCAAGCGAATAACGGACGACCTACAGCCGTCCCATGGAGGCAAAGCCGGATGGCTAGATCGCAGCCGAGCGCCCGCAGCCACCAGGAAAGCAGACATACGGGAGGAATGGCAACCCCGGCGGAGCGATGGCGACGGTTCCAGGCCAGGGAGAAGACAGCCATGTGTGCGTTCGGCGCAGCCTCTAGCTGCTGCGCCAGCAGAGCGACCACCGCGGGCCTTAGCTATTTTGCCAGCAGGAAAGCCCAAAGATCTAGCCCTTCGGACCGATGACCGAAAGACCCAGATAGCGCTCGTGAACAACCGGGCCCGCCCAAAGGACCCCAACAACGAGCAACCGCGGCCTCGGCAGGTGGGAACTATAAGCACCCGCACTCCCGGGGGCATCGAGGTGCACGGGAGCATTAACATGATACACGGCGGGGATAGTATAGATCGACTTACCCGGAGCTCGAAGAAGCGGTGCCTAAGATCGGTCCGAGGGAAGGAGGTATACGCCTTCGGCGAAAGAAGCGGCCAAGCCGCTAAAACCGGATGGAAATCGATCACCTTTTACGAGGAGGAAGAGCCGGAAGATTTGATCTAACCGCACAACGACCCCTTCCTCATTACGGTCCAAATAGACCACTGGATAACCAGTCGTATGCTGATCGATACCGGAGCCTCAGTCAACGTAATGTTCCGAGATGCATATAAAGGGTTGCAAAGAGGAAGGAACAAGTTATCCCAGGATAACGAGCCGCTCATAAGCTTCTCCGGTGAGGTCGTCCAGCCCCTGGGATCGGATTACCTACCTATCATCTTCAGCGAGGGAGACAGAACCAGAAAGGAGCATTTGGAGTTCATCATTGTCAACTGCCTATCATCGTACAATGGCATAATCGGTCGGCCAGGATTATGGAGGCTCAAAACATTTATTGCCGGCCATATGTTAATGCTGAAGATGCCTTCACCGGCCGGAGTCATTACCATACGTGGGGACCAAAGGATCGCCCGCAAGTATTACACAGAAGCCGTGACCCACGGGAGGAAGCGGACCGAGGTCTTCACAACCGCTCAGCAGGTACCCGCGCCGGATCTAAACATTGACCCACGTGATGACGTCAAGACAAAAAGAGTCGGGCGGTTCATCGAGAAACTGGAGCCACCTGCGGCCGTGGAACAAACCGAAGCAATCTGCATTTCGGTAGACCACCCGGAGCGAACTGTCATAATAGGGACGCGGCTCGATCCGGTTGTTAGGCAAGAGCTCATAGCCTTCCTCCAGGACAACGGTTCGGTCTTCTCATGGTCCTATGAGGACATGCCGGGCATATCCCCGGAGATAGCCGTGCATGAGCTAAATTTATTACCCAATGTTCCCCCGGTAAGGCAGAAGAGGAGATCTTTCAGTCCCGCAAAGTATGAAGCAATCAGAGCGGAGGTCCAGAAATTGAGGAGTATAGGGTTCATCCGGGAAGTCCAGTACCCCCGCTGGCTCGCTAACGTAGTTATGGTACCGAAGAAGGGAACCGGCCAATGTCGTATGTGCGTGGACTTCACTAACCTGAACCGGGCGTGTCCAAAGGACAGCTTCCCGCTCCCCCGGATTGACCAGCTTATAGATTCCACGTCCGGTTTTAAGATGCTCAGCTTCATGGACGCTTACGCCGGGT
This sequence comes from Potentilla sterilis, assembly GCA_963682095.1. Taxonomy (NCBI): domain Eukaryota; kingdom Viridiplantae; phylum Streptophyta; class Magnoliopsida; order Rosales; family Rosaceae; genus Potentilla; species Potentilla sterilis. The sequence continues at coordinate 36,356,120 of OY821766.1, read as the reverse complement.
ACAATCAGATTAGGATGCACCCGGATGATGAGGAGCACACGTCTTTCACAACCGACCGAGGTACCTACTGTTATAAGAGGATGCCGTACGGTCTGAAAAATGCCGGGGCCACCTACCAGCGAATGGTCAACCAAATGCTGGAGCAGGAAATGGGTAAAACCGTAGAGGTTTATGTGGATGACATGCTGGTCAAGAGCTTGACTGCAGGGGCCCACGTCCAGGATTTGGTCGTAGTCATCGGCAAGATGCTCAAATTCGGAATGCGCTTAAACCCAAAGAAGTGTATTTTCGGAATTTCAGAGGGCCTATTCCTAGGCCACATCATCAGCCAGCGAGGGATAGAAGCCAACCCGCTGAAGGTCCAGGCGATTTTAGATATGGAAACGCCAGGGGAGAGAAACCAGGTCCAGATGTTGACCGGCCGGTTAGCCGCCCTCGCCAGATTCATCTCCCGCCTAACCGACAAATGCACCCCGTTCTTCAAGTTGCTCAAGGCACAGCAGACCAGGAAAATCCACTGGGCAGTGGAGCATGAAGCAGCATTCCAGTCTATCAAGGCATATCTGTCGGCAGTGCCTCTCCTATCCAAACCGGTGCCGGGCGAAATGCTATACCTCTACATAGCTGCATCCGCGACGGCCGTCTCCGCGGCTCTCATTAGGAAGGAAGACACGCTCGAACTCCCGGTATACTATGCGGGAAAGGGACTCACTGGAGCAGAGGGCCGGTACCCCGACATAGAGAGATTGGCTCTGGCCCTGATTGTTAGTGCCAGGAAGCTCCGGCATTATTTCCAGGCTCATTCCATCACCTTGTATACCAATCACCCTCTGCGACAGATCCTACAAAGGCCGGAGACCAGTGGTAGGCTCGTACGGTGGGCAGTTGAACTGGGAGAGTTCGACATCATCTACGCCCCGCGAACGGCCATCAAGGGGCAGGCAGCTGCAGACTTCATATGTGAGCTCACCCCAATGGCGGTAGAAGCGCACCCCGACAGGTGCGAGGACACCGAGGCAGTACGAGCCATAAAGGCCGAACCAGGCCTCCCCACCGGTTGGAAGCTTTACGTGGACGGCTCCGTAACGACCAGGCGGAGCGGCGCTGGTGTCATGATAACCTCGCCCGATGGCCAGTCATACGAGTATGCCTTACGATTCCTTTTTAGCACCTCCAACAACGCCGCCGAATATGAGGCCCTCATAGCCGGTCTGCAGCTGGCCAAGGAATTGGGAATCTCGTCCATGGAGATATACAGCGACTCTAGCCTAGTGGTCAACCAGATGAACGGGGTGTTTGAGGTCAAGGACCCCCAGCTGTCCTCTTACCAGGCTCTGGCCAAAACCCTGATCGAGCCGTTCGAGGGCGCCACGATCCAACACATTCCCCGAGAGGAGAATAGACATGCGGATGCCCTCGCAAGACTGGCAACCGGAAACTACCCTCCAGAGTACCGGAAGGCAAAAATTGAAACTCTCCAGAAGCCGAGCATCAGCAAAACCATTTCCGAGATATTTGCGGTAGAAGAAGCACCACCAAGCTGGATGGACCCAATAGTCAGATATTTGACTGACAAAACCAGCCCCCCGGACGCGGTAGAGGCCAGAAGGCTACACCTCCGGTGCGCCCGGTACGGCCTCCTCAACGGCCAGTTATACCGAAGGGGGCACAGCTTCCCCCAGCTGAGGTGTGTGACAAGAGAGGCAGGCGAGGCTATCATGCTAGAGATCCACGAGGGAGTATGCGGTAATCACTCCGGCGCAAGGTCATTATCCCACAAATCGCTCCGAGCAGGGTATTTTTGGCCAGACATAGCAGCAATGTCAAGGAAAATATCAGGCGGCTGCCACAAGTGCCACATGTACGCTACTACACCTCATGCTCCGGCAATCGCGTTGTCAATCCTGCTGGCACCGTGGCCATTTGCACAATGGGGATTGGACATCATCGGCCCTTTCCCAACGGCTGTGGGACAATACAAGTATGCCATCGTGGCAGTAGACTATCAGACTAAGTGGGTCGAGGCAGAACCCATGATAAAGATCACTGAGGAACGGGTTAAAAAGTTCCTATGGAAGAACATCTACTGCCGATTCGGGGTACCGCAGACTATTGTCATGGATAATGGGACACAGTTCAATAATGCTGATCTTATCCAGTACACAGCCTCTATGGGGACCCGGATGTTGTTCGCCTCAGTGGCACACCCACAGACCAACGGCCAAGTAGAAGCGGTCAATAAGATTATCAAGACCCTCCTCAAAAAGAAGCTGGATGCCAAGAAGGGATGTTGGGCCGAAGAACTCCCCGCGGTGCTATGGGCCATCCGGACAACAGCAGCAGAGGCAACAGGAGAAACCCCGTTCTGCATGGCATTCGGGAGCGAGGCGGTACTCCCGGTAGAAACTGGTATACCCAGCGGCAGGGTAGAGAATTACGACGCCGAGACAAATGCCGAGGGGCTATCACTCAACCTGGACCTCATCGAGGAGCGCCGCGACCAGGCGCATATGCGCAACCAAACCTACAAACAACGGATCGCCCGGTATTATGACAGAAGGGTCCGGGAGGGAAAGCTCCAGGTCGGGGACTGGGTCATGAGGAAGGTCCAGAAAAAACCGTTGGCCCTAGAACCAACATGGGAAGGGCCCTACTAGATCACTGCGGCCGTCGGACCGGCAACATTCCACATTATAGACACCGAGGGCATCTATTCCACCCGACCGTGGAATATCCAGCACCTACGGTTCTACCCTAAGTAATAGCGGTCACAGAGCGACAACGGTGTAGTTGACATTAATATTGCAATACGCAGTGTTGACAGTACATATAGTACACCGCCAAGCACATCCAGCGACCTCGTGGACCGTGCAACCGGCATCGGGGGTCCTACTTCCGGCATCTAGCGAGTAGTCCAGCACCCCGGCTACATCTCCATGGTTCCACATCACCGGTGCCGCACTCGGAAGCAGTGTCACCGGGCGCCTGAAGTAGCTTCGTGAGTAGGGAAATATGTAATAGTGTAGTAAAGCATCCCACATTGGAAGCATGGTAAAGGAGGAAGCCTTCCTTCTCTATAAATAGAAGGCTTCCCCCTTAGTATTAGGGATCTTGGATCCAAGGCATTCCACCCTTGTAACCCGATGGCTTATTGGCCACACCTAGTGGATTCCAAGTGGACGTAGCCGTGCCCTCCGATGGCACGGTGAACCACTATACTCGCAGTGTCCTTTATAGCTTTAATATTGTGGTTCTGCCAGGCCCCCGGGTTTGAGCAGAAACAATTGGCGCCGTTTGTGGGAATACTTACAAAAACTGCGTTGCTCTGCCGGCAGGCTATTGCCCGGACAACAGGTCAACCAGGCTGGCAGTCCGGCCCAGGCCAGCAGCCTGCCCAGCTAGCCCGCCCAGTACAAGTCAGCAGGCCATGCAACCCTGCCCGGTCAAGCCGGTCATCTGCCCGTGTGGCCCAGTCAACGCGGGTCAACCGCTCGTCTCCCCCGGTTCCGCAGACTCGACCGGATCCTCCTTCGCCACCGCCATCTCCCTCCGCCTCGCACCTCCGGTTCGGCCACGTTCGACCCCGGCAACTCGCCCGCGACGGCCCGGTCGCCAGTCCGGCGAGTCACCTGCGACTCCCCCAGTTCCGCAGCCTCGACCCCGGCATCCGTGGCACCGCCCGGAACTAGCACCCCGGATCGACTCCTCCACCGGTGGCTTCATCTCCGGGCTCCGATGCGCGGTCTCCTCCGGTTCGGCCAACAGCGACAACGGAGTCCTCCTCCGGTTCGGCTCCTCTTCGCTGGGTTACCCTACCCGGCCCATAGCTCTCCTCACCGACGCCAGCATCTCTGGGCGGTGCAGTTTCGCCTTCTTCAGATGACCGGCTCCTCCCTTCCGGTGCGTCGTCTCCGGTGCGGTGCCGTTTCGTCAACCCCGGCCGACTGGCTACCACCGGTACGGCACTCCTCCCCAGGACCGGCGGCTCGTCTCTCTCCTCCCGGGCGGAGCGGTGCTATGGTCTTCATCACCGGACGAGAAGAGCCCGGACGAGGGTCCTTGGCCGAGAGAGAGGGGCCGGACGCGAAAGAAGCAGAGAATAGAGAAGAGAGAAAAGTGGCGGGAAGAGCAAATTCAAAAAGCCAAACTCCGGTCAACACAACATCATTCCCATGCAGGCTGGGCCGGGCCGGGCTGGAGCTAGAAGGAGGGTTGGGTCGGCTAGTGGGCTGGACCGGCTGCAGCAGGTTGGGCTGGGTGCAGCAGTCTTCTCTTGGCGCCCAGCAATTTTCTCTCGGCACCCACTGCTCCAAGCAGCAAAATCAAGCCGCTCTCTACACCCGTAGACATTCACCGGACAACTCGGGAATCATTCTCGCATGCTATTTCAACACCCGGCGGCTTTCTCCAAAGCTAAGTATTCTAACTTATCTATTATTACTCAGCGCGTGCTTCACCTGTGCATAATCTGTTGGGAAATATTGATAATTAGACGTGCGCTTAGCAGTGCTGCTCATATCATTATGCATCGATTGACCATCTCAGCATTGCAATGCATCGCATATCAGTATGCACCATTACACGCATATCATTATGCGCTTATCAGTGCTGCGCATATCATTATGCATCGGTTGATCATGTCAGCATTGCACGATCATATCAGAGTGCATCGCATCGGTATGCATCGCCATCATTATGCATGAGTGCATCGCATCGGTATGCATCGCCATCATTATGCATGAGTGCATCGCATCGTTATGCGTCGCCATCATTGTGCATAAGTGCATCGCATCGGTATGCATCGCCATCATTATGCATCGGTATGCATCGCATTACAATGCATCGCACTACGGTGCACGCATTCCAATGCATCGCATCAACGCATCACGTTACTGGAGACCTCGTACGGATATGGCATTGCGTCCGGACACCGGTCGAGGTCCGTCCAATCGCATCTCATTTCTGGGAAGCATAATCCACCCGGACCCATGGCATTTCACTGGGGGACTCGTCTCGATATGGCATGTCGCCCGGTCGAGTCCCGCCGGCTCCATGGCAAACGCATGGGCTTTATAAACCTGGGCGAGTTTACATCTAACACATGTACTCTTGTCCAGCAGGATAAAAACCCTGCATCGCACTAAACTGCGATACATTTGGGGATACTTGGCGAGACTCGTTATCTCAACGCCACCCCACCGGGCAGATTGTTTCTCTAACACAGAACAAGTCTCCCCGCAGGCTAACAAACCTGCACATTTACCTCATCGCTTATTCAACACAAGCTGAGAAGAACTAGCAAGTGTTTACCGGCGCTTTAAAACAGCCCGCAACACTGGGGTAATCTCCCCGCAGTCTAGCAATATGGGACTCGCCTTCATAGCGGTCGAGTCCTCACATCATCATCCCATGCTGCTCATATCATTATGCATCGCATTACAATGCATCGCACTACAGTGCACACATTTCAATGCATCGATTTACGGTAGATCCGTCCGATGGCAGAACGCCCGGACGGAATCGCCGAGCACACCGATCCGTCCGACAGCTTGAACGCCCGGACGGTATCGCCAGCTCTCCGATCCGTCCGATGGCTTGACGCCCGGACGGCATCGCCGAGCACACCGATCCGTCCGACGGCGGAACGCCCGGACGGTATCGCCAGCTCACCGATCCGTCCGACGGCTTGAACGCCCGGACGGTATCGCCAGCTCTCCGATCCGTCCGATGGCTTGACGCCCGGACGGCATCGCCGAGCACACCAATCCGTCCGACGGCGGAACGCCCAGACGGCATCGCCAGCTCTCCGATCCGTCCGATGGCAGGGCACCCGGACGGTATCGCCAGCTCACCGATCCGTCCGACGGCTTGACGCCCGGACGGAATCGCCGAGCACACCGATCCGTCCGACGGCTTGAACGCCCGGACGGTATCGCCAGCTCTCCGATCCGTCCGATGGCTTGACGCCCGGACGGCATCGCCGAGCACACCGATCCGTCCGACGGCGGAACGCCCGGACGGTATCGCCAGCTCACCGATCCGTCCGACGGCGGAGCGCCCGGACGGCATCGCCGAGCACACCGATCCGTCCGACGGCGGAACGCCAGGACGGAATCGCCAGCTCTCCGATCCGTCCGACGGCGGAGCGCCCGGACGGAATCGCCAGCTCTCTGATCCGTCCGATGGCGGAGCGCCCGGACGGAATCGCCGAGCACACCGATCCGTCCGACGGCGGAACGCCCAGACGGTATCGCCAGCTCTCCGATCCGTCCGATGGCGGAACGCCCGGACGGAATCGCCGAGCACACCGATCCGTCCGACGGCGGAACGCCCGGACGGTATCGCCAGCTCTCCGATCCGTCCGACGACAGAACGCCCGGACGGCATCGCCAGCTCTCCGATCCGTCCGATGGCGGAACGCCCGGACGGAAGCGCCAGCTCTCCGACCGGTCCTATCCGGCGGGCCACCCCCTCCGGCGGGTCGCCCCGGATTCAGCCGACCGGTCCTATCCGGCGGGTCACCCCAGCCAGCGGGTCGCCCCGGATTCAGCCGGCCCAGTCCTGTTCAGCAGCGGCTCTGCCAGTACTGCCCGATCAGGCTTCAGCGCGTCAGGGCCGGTCAAACCCGGATCCTCCCTGGCCGTCCACCACCCCAACACTCCCGGCCGAGTCGCATCTCCAACACGAACTTGGGGGACTCGAAAGTCGAACACCTCGAGAAGAGCCCAATCTCACTTAGGGACTTGGGGGACTGGAGGTAGTAGGGGTGACTCGGTCACCGCCTACGCTTGGCGGCACATGGTGATTAACTCCCCAAGTAAGATTGCACTCTTACTCGGGAACTTGGGGGACTTGTTGACAGTACATATAGTACACCGCCAAGCACATCTGGCGACCTCGTGGACCGTGCAACCGACATCGGGGGTCCTACTTCCGGCATCTAGCGAGTAGTCCAGCACCCCGGCTACATCTCCATGGTTCCACATCACCGGTGCCGCACTCGGAAGCAGTGCCACCGGGCGCCTGAAGTAGCTTCGTGAGTAGGGAAATATGTAATAGTGTAGTAAAGCATCCCACATTGGAAGCATGGTAAAGGAGGAAGCCTTCCTTCTCTATAAATAGAAGGCTTCCCCCTTAGTATTAGGGATCTTGGATCCAAGGCATTCCACCCTTGTAACCCGATGGCTTATTGGCCACACCTAGTGGATTCCAAGTGGACGTAGCCGTGCCCTCCGATGGCACGGTGAACCACTATACTCGCAGTGTCCTTTATAGCTTTAATATTGTGGTTCTGCCAGGCCCCCGGGTTTGAGCAGAAACACGCAGTTTCAATGATAACAAATAAACTACAATAGTTGCGAGATGTGCATTTACAAAGTAAACAGCTAGCTACCGCCCCCGGAGCCCCCAATCCCCGGCCCGCCACTTTTTAGAGCTTGCTCCTGCTCCACCATCTCAGTCAAGGCAATATCAGCCTCCATCTGCTCAGCATCAAGCCACCCTTTCTACCTCCACTCCAGATAAGCGTCGGTGATGCCCTTCTCCCGGGCCGCGTCCAGCAGCTCTTCAAACTCCACCGATTCCCGGAAGTCGTCGACAGCCTTATCGGCTACTTCAGCAAGCTGGGATTCCGTGAGCTTTTCCCTTTCTTGGGCGACTGCTGTAACTTGACTCTGCAGCTCCAAAACCCTCGCCTCCAGCTCCACGACCCTCCCTTCCCGAGTAGCAGCTTCCCGGTCGGCCTTCTCTAATTCCTGCTGCAAGTCATGGCCCAACCGACCAACTTCCTCTCTTTCCACCGCAAGCATGGCTTCCGCCACGTCCGCCCGCACGCTCAGCTCCTCCACCCGCTTCTCCAAAGCCGCAGCAGCCTCCCCCCTGGGCTCCGCGCCACAAAGGCTATGAACCAGCTGCCAGGCGTAAATTAACGAACATTAGCTCGTGCCATTCCAAGAGAAAGGGAAGCACAAAAACACTTACCTGAACAGCTAGTTCCACAGGGTCCTCCCGGTCAAGCCCCAAGGCTTCGATGGTAGCAGCCACGAACCTGCCAACTCCATCACCAGAGCTGCGACCGGCTTCCGGCACCTGAGTCCTTCGACCAACCACCTCCACGACCGGAGCCACCGCCCGCTCGGTTGGCCCAGCCGAACTTGACGCCCCGGCGTCAAAGGTCCTCGCCCTCTTGGCCGGAGTTTCGCCATGGCCGCTCCGACGGTGCCCGAACACTTCCGCCGTTTCTCTCTCCCGCGAGGTCCGAACAGCCATCGGTCGCGCCACAGGTCCTGGACCAGGGGGTCCCGCAGACCGGCCCTCCCGAATAAAGAGCGGGGAGTTATTCCCACCGCCCGGTAGCCTCCCATAGTAAGCATCCGGAAACACGAGCGGCACTGGCTTGTCATGATCCCTGCGTCTCTTGGTAGCCGTATCAATAACGGTCTTCGCGGCCACCTCCCCCGTCTCCGTCAATCTCGAGACTACAAGCTCTTCATCCGGTTCGATAGTCTCTTCAACTTTAAGCGCGAGCCGGGGGGCGTTAGCTGCAACCGATAAGTCGAGCGGTCAGAACACAAACAACCATGCAAAAAGATGAAATTATGCAAAGGCACCTTACCAGGTTTTCTCCCCATCTCGCATATCTCCAGCACGTTCCATCGGATGAAATTGTAGGAGCTCCGACTCAGATAGTCCCAGCCATAGAACAACCGGAATATCCGTTGCTTCTCCAACTCCTCCAACCGGAACGACTGATCCCCGATCGGCTGATAGGCCCCGGGCACCTGATAGCCCCTCCAGTTACGCTGCCACCTGCCGCCGGCCAGCACCACCGACTTCCTCCAGACATCTGAAACCGATGACGGCAGGTGCGTGATAGCAGCAGCATGCTCCCGCGTGGCAAAGTTCACACAACCGCTGCATTGGGCCTTTCGGCAGTAAGAAATCTTGTACAGCGCCCGAAATTCATTAACCGTGGGCCAGTTCATGTGGCTCAGGCTAAATAGGCACCCAAGCCCAAGCAACTGCCTCCACTGGTTGCTCGGAAGTTGGGCCGGGGAAAGATTTAGTGAGCTCAGCATATACTGAACAAATTCCGGCAGCGGCAGCGATAGTCCGTGTCGGAACTGATCGTCGAAAACAGCAACCCAGCCCGGTTCCGGGTTACAGGCCAGTTCTCCGGGACGCAGGCCTCGAAGTTTAACAGAAGGATCGATGTCCCACTTCGCTCGAAACTCCCTGATCTCTCTCTCATCCATGCTTCTGACTGGTTCGTCACAGAGAATCGCTATGTCACCATCCAGCAGCTCGTGCCTTCTGGGCCCACGGCTGGCGCCGCCATGATGCGCAGATCTCCCAGACGCCATAATCCTAACACAAAATAATTCAGATCTGCAGCAAGGTGGACGAGGAGAATAGAAGGCAAAGGGTCTAGGCAAACTGTGGAAGGAGGCGAGCAGAGTGAACAATAAATAGGGCAACAAGAAAGGCAACGAAACCCCAGCCGTGGATTCCCTCCATCTCAGACCGCTCTCTATCGACACGTGTCCCAGCATGGATAAGGGATCCCATCTAGCATAACTGATGGGACTGATGGGCTTTCCCCTTCATCGCATGTCCGCCACCTGTCCCACTTACCAGCAGCATTTAGGGAGATAGGAGCGAATAACGAGGCGTCCATTCCCCTCGTTTCCCCAGAAAGTCAACTCCGAGTCAATCCGGCACCATGGCGGTTCATGAGTATGATCATTCAACCGGCTGCATGGCTTTTTTCCTTGTATATCTTGAAGACCTCTCACCGCTTGTGATTTTTCCAACCGCTTCGAGAGCATTTGTCCAGGTATGCACCCTCCCCTTTTAACACCATCTTCGTTGCATATCACTGGGGGACTCGTCTCAATATGGCATATCGCCCGGTCGAGATCCACCCAGCACTATGACACTCCACCGGCTTTGGGACATTTAACCCACTCCACGGCATTCTACCGGTTGTCACCTTCCTTCGCCTATGGGCAGGAACGAGCCAACAATAAAGGCTTCTAAACGCATGGGCTTTATAAACCCGGGCGAGCTTACATCTAACCCATGTACTCTTGTCCAGCAGGATAAAAACCCTGCATCACACTGAACTGTGATACATTTGGGGATACATGGCGAGACTCGTTATCTCAACGCCACTCCACTGGGCAGATTGTTTCTCTAACACAGAACAAGTCTTCCCGCAGGCTAACAAACCTGCACACTACCTCAACGTTTAAACAACAAAAGCTGAGAAGAACTAGCAAGTGTTAACCGACGCCTCGGTACGGCCGTAACACTCTCCGGGATGCCTGTTGGCCTAGTCCACGCACCAACAAGCCCTCCCGTAGGCTAGCATTTCTGGGACTCGTCTCGATATGGCAGGACGCCCGGTCGAGCTCCCGAGAACTGGGGAACTTTGAGTCATTCTAACTGGGGGACTCGTCTCGAAATGGCATTACGTCCGGGCACCGGTCGAGGTCCACCCAGCTGCATCTCACTTCCGGGACTCGTCTCGATATGGCAGGACGCCCGGTCGAGCTCCTGAGAACTCCGCCTCGCACCGATATGGCAGAACGCCCGGTCGAGGTCCGCTCCGCAAGATCATCCGGGACTCGTCTCGATATGGCAGGACGACCGGTCGAGCTCCCGAGAACTAGCGAACTTTGAGGCATTCTAACTGGGGGACTCGTCTCGAAATGGCATTACGTCTGGGCACCGGTCGAGGTCCACCCAGCTGCATCTCACTTCCGGGACTCGTCTCCCGAGAACTCCGCCTCGCACCGATATGGCAGAACGCCCGGTCGAGGTCCGCTCCGCAAGTTCATCCGAGACTCGCCTCGATACGGCGTAAAGTATTATCTGTACTATAAACATACTTATAAAAATTTTACTTACTATCAGCAACAGGTACTCACCTCGGTCACGCCCAATCTTTAACGCGGACTTGGGGGACTGGGCACCGGTATGTTGGTAACCCTGCGGGTCTGCAGGGCAAGAGTAAGACAGTTAAGTCCCTATTCAAGATTGCACTTGACCGGGAACTTGGGGGACTTGTTGACAGTAGCGGCAGAGAGGCTACAGCAGGCCCACAGACCCGCAGCAAGCGTGCCAGGGCCCGGTCCAAGGGTCAGGACCGGATCACCAGCACCCGGCCTCGGGGCCTAGCACTCTATCCTGCCGCCAGGGACCCGGGAGCCGGGGGCGCCAGCCGTCCTAAGAGGGCACCAGAAGGTATAAACAGAAGGGAACCAGTCCCACATCGAAGAGTAAGGCCAGCCCTTACCCCCAACCACCTATATATGGGCCCCAACTACCCTCTTTATGAGGTAACTTGTCTCTCTCCCAGCTTACATACGTGCCTTAGTTATATACATTCCAACTATACTAACTTAGGCATCGGAGAGGTGAAGGCCGGCCTGCCCGGTATTCCCCTTAGTAAGCAGGATTGCAGGAGATCGAGTTAGATTCATCAAGTATCTACTAGACCCCCGGGTTTAGGCAGAAACACTTGCTTTCTTAGTTTTTTGTTCGCTTGTTTTGGACGTTTTTTACTTCATTCAAACTTTCGTTTCGGTTATTTCGTTTCGTTGTTTTTTTCTTTAAAACCTTTTAGTTTGTAGTGCAGTTTCGACTCCTGCTTAACCAGGCACAATTTGGTCGTATGACTTATGCCAATGAAGTTATTTATTCCCTTAAAAAAAAAAACATGCCTAATCTATCCTTGTGTCTCTTCAACAGATCTATTAGAGAATTCAAGAAAAAAGAAAAAGAAAAAAAAACGATGACGAAAGGAGGAGTAGAGGAGCTCAAAGGAGAAGCAAGGTTAACCTTGACAACCACAATCGACCTCTAGGTAATCAACCGCAATCAATCTCTCTAGATTCGGATCTAGTATCGATCCAAGTTGGGAGGTCAAGTTTATCGTTCAAGATGTGCAACCCTCACTGCATCTATGGCCTTGCTCGTCTTCGACTGCGTGAAGCACCGAAATGACGTAAGTCGACAGAGACCGAAGATAACGCCTCTATGACCGCAACCACTATCTTCTAATCGACGTCGTCTTTGAGGTCGGCGACAGGCGTCGGATATGCCGGAGTGGAAAAGTGCGACCTCCTCGATCTCACGGTCGTCTTCGTTTTCGATGGCCGGCGACCACGTCAACGAGGATTATCGGCGTCGATCCGGCAAATATAGAAAGGGAGGAGAGACAGAGAGTGTTGAAAAGGAGAGATCGCACATCAGAATAGTGACAAATAAAAATACAAATCATAAATGGGTGGATAATACCTAATTGTACCGAGACTTTTTGTAATTAAAACCCAACACCTTAAAAGTAGTTGGGTTGAGACAGTATCAGTACAATAGTGATCCACGGGTCACGTTTGTCGCATTTTAATATGGTATCAAAACGGGTTTCTCTCCAATTGTTTTATCTAATTGTCATAAGAGAAATTCCAATTGGTTTCAATCCTACAAATGTGGTTCACCAGCCAAAAATGTCTTTTTATGACGGAAAAATGACGTACGAATTGCTTCGCGAAACATGTGTCAATGAATACCAAACTTATGTGGTGTTTTTCACGTACGATATACATGAACATTCCCCGACACTAGGCCCTGCATATCCAATTATAATTTCACAAGCATGCATATGGTTAATCATAAAATTCAAAGTGAACATCCCTTTCTTTATTTGCATCCGAACAGAGGGCAAACGATAGATTACAATACACCACCACTCACCAGTCCAATCACCACTCACCACTCACCACTCACCACTCGATCATTTCGTAATTTGCATGATGGATAGTAAGGAATTTCGCCTAAAAGAGATTTCACCTCACTTGTATTTGCCTCGCGGAGATGTCACCACCTGACTTGGATTAAGCCTCGACGAGATTGCACCTCAGTTTTGCCTCGAGGAGAATTCATTGAATTGACCTTGATAAGATTTCACCTCACTTATACGTGCTGGCCTTGAGGGATATATCATCTCACCTGAAGCTCCCTAGTTCCTAAAGGAAATCAAGCATGAACCCACGTACCGTTTTGGTACAGAAGCCACATGAGGAAATCTGGCTGCTGATGACCCTTTGTGAGAACATATATCTAAATTTTTCCTGGTGGAAACAAATGATCGATGCTGGAGAGTTTTATCATCGCCTGGGTCACTATGCGTATGAGAAATAGTGAATGACTGAAAGACCCTAAAAAGGAAGGCAACAGAGAATTGAGATGGTGGAGAAGGAGAAGCTTGTTGCATTTGTGATTTTGTGGTAACATGGATCACTTCACAATGCCCATCCCTTGAAAACAGGGCCGCCCCAAAGCGTCCAATTCCAGTTTTCACATATCCTTAAATGCATGTCAACTTCTGTATGACTATCTTAGCAGAACGTAAATGGTATTATTCTAAGTTGAAAGGCAATAGTCGGAACCGGGCCACCGAGAGAGGGTTTTGGAAGATACCTAGTAGAGAGAAAGTGATCAAAGCTCGAAAGTCTAAAGCTGTGATTGGGATGGCTTTGACTTTCTCTAAAGGGAAATTCAGGAGTGGCCAGAAGACCAATTGGGTTATGCATGAGTATTACATACCTAAAACCCTCCTTCCTAATGCTGCTACGCAGGTGATCTCTATGTAAACATTTGCTTCTCTTTGCTATATTTATGATATCAATATTGTGTTCCAAGTATTTCAATGTTTTAGATATATCATTGTTCGTGTCTGATTTAACACCTTGCGAACAGTCAACACGTGAGAGTGACGAACGTCAAGTTCAGTTCTCTTATGATGTGCGCGAGCGTGCCAGTACCTTTGAGTTTGTACAACTTTGGTGCGGACGATCTCTCGCGAGCGTATCTGTATGCTCCCGATACCTGACTTCTTGATCAAGCGACTGTTACGCGGGCGTTGACTAAGCCGGCGTAAGAGGCTCGAACAAGACCTAATAAAAATCTACTAGAATTTTCTTCTCAACCTATTGCAGATTGAGTAATCTTACTTCGATTCTGAGATGTAAAGCAGAGTTAAACAACTGATATGTTACAACCAGTTTATTATAAGTTGAACTGATGATATCTCACTAACAAATTATACCAAACAGTACTGAACAACAATTAGTAAATATATCATACATATAACATATATAGCGTATGTGACTATAATATCATACACATGATTTTAGCACAAGTTAAATTATTGATTGAATCATTACATATGATTGAAATTTGTTAGCTAGTGGCCTCTTCAGTACAATACCAATGATGACAACAGCCATAAAAACAGAACCAATTGAAATGAGGTTTGATATATATTTGATAGTATATGTTACTCTTTTTGTTCAACTCAACCTAGAATAACAAAAACGAGAATTTGATGAATCAACAATTACAATTGTTGCTTACGCTCATTTAAGGAATGTGAACTGAAATGATCTGATGATCGAATTTGATGGTTTTTTAATATTAGTGGAGAAAGCCTCGATGTTTAAAATTAAAAAAGGGAAACTTTGAGTTGAAAGTTACTACATGATGAGACAACTTAGGGAAAACAAATTAAGATAAAAATATAGATGAAGATCGACCTAATGAAGCAACGAGCTACGTACCGAGCAAGCTTGGACTTTGCTGGCTGCCAGAAGATGGCCAAGTTAGTTAGAAGAAGAGAGATTTAGTAGGGTTTGGTTCAAGAGTGAAGGCAATGGCTGAATATCTTCTATTTCATTTAGCTACGATATCTCCCGCTACAGAAGCAACAATCCGGCTTCTAAAAGAAGGAGTGAGGCTGCTTCGGTTTTTTGACATAAAAAACCGGTGCTTCTAAAAGGTTGACGATAAGTTGTTTTAACAAACAACTTAATATACTCTGCTTATAATCAAGATAAGCAACAAACGCACCCATATTCCTCCTCCAGTTAGCAACGAGAGTAAAAATATGATTATATTTATGTGGACAGACCTGATTGATTAGGGTGAGGTTAGCTTTCTTTTTATTCTTTTGGATGGTGAGCCCTCATAATTGACACTATCGGGTAACATGTGGTTGCAACATAAAGCTTTATGCATAATTGTAAAAATATTAGTGGAAGAATGAGGTGGGATGTTGAGAATAATGATAATGTTACACTGAACTAGTCAAGCCTAAGTCAATGACCAGCATGCATTATTGTCTGACCAATTTGGAGGGTCAAGTCTAAGAATTAGTCTAGCATCAATTCAGCTGAGAATTACTATCAGCCAATATCGATCGGTTCAAGACAATCTAGCTAGTTCATCTTATTCTTCTCGATCGGTTAATTTCTCTGCAAAGCTACCCCACATATATATAACAGCTAGGCTCATTAGCAATTGCTCGGCTCAGATGTGTGATAGAGGATTTGCCACGTTCGTCGGCGATTTGGTGTTTAGCATGCTAAAATAATAGGGAAATAAAAACACGCTTCCCATACTGCAATAATCCATGTTTTGTTATATATTAGATGTGGCCCGAGAACCACAAATGCAGTTTTTTAAGGGGATCAGAAAGACCGTTATTTAAAAACAAGAGAAATTGTAGTAAAGATCACCGAGTTAGCTGGAATGACTATATATGTGGGTGTTCCTGTGTGCTGATTTTTCAGGCCAGGTCTAGGTTATATCTTCCACTACGAGTTCATTTATTTAGTCTGGCTGAAGACCAAGAAGGAGAAAACCTCAGTAATGAGTGTAAGGAACTCCTTCTTTCTCTCCCCAAAGAAAAATGCTGGATGTACTCTTACCAATATCTATTCCAAAGCTTTTGGTGCCCAGCGGCAGTACTCCAACCTGCGATCTCTTTCCAAAAGCACTTCCAAGCTAGGGACTCCGACATAGTTGTGGCCAGCTTATATAAAAATTTCTGTATGAGCAATTATCCCAAAATCAAAATCACATAACATAAACACATTCTGAATGTCAATCACTTTATAATGAACTAACTAAATAGGATTAATAGAACATACCTTCATTCTGACTTTGAGACATGATTCCAAATTGATCAGTAACACAAATATCAACAGTAGCGTTATTGGTCTTCTCCTCAGCTCTACGCTCGACACCTTCTATGGGGCAGGCACTTAATGTCTAATTGCCGTAGAGAGAGCAGGGACCAACACACCTTATATAGAGTTTATTTGGCACCAAGAAATCTCCCATAAAGAATCTACTTGATAATCAAGTTATCTCTGAATTAGGTTTCTTCATGCATCACCAACACAGTTTAACTAATACATGTTGCTAATAGATTCCTAAATCGTATCTAGGTTAGACATACTTAACCTATACGACATCTAGGTATTGTACATAGTCAAATATCTCCTATTAATGAATCCTAGTTTGATTCTTATAGATAGAAGATGACTTGTCCACTTTAGTTTTACAGCTTACCCAAATCCGGCACCACATGGTTGAAAGCCTTGGCGTTCGCTATCGTGTATCGGCACCGTTTCGAAATTAAGACTCATCCGTTGCTCACTTCCAACTCTCATAACCTTGTGCGGTACTTCGAGTTGGATCTCTATATGAAGAACCAGGTTCCTGATTTTTCATCCGAATTTCTAGTTGAGCCAAGACTCTTTGGGACTCATCTACCATTTTCTTCATTGGCAACAGTGCAAGAGTCCAATGGTAAGATCATTTATGTTTGTAGAAACCCTCATGACACATTTGTTTCTTCTTGGCATTTTTATAAGAAAGCCAGTCACATTCCCTAGCTCCATTGTCCCTCGATGAGGCCTTTGGTATGTTTTGCAAAGGCATAAGTCCGTTTGGTCCATTTTGGGATCACACGTTGGGGTTCTGGAAAGAGAGCTTGAAGAGACCTCAGAACGTGTTATTCTTGAAGTACGAGGACATGATGGAAGATGTTGTGTTGCACCTGAAAAAAATTGCCAAGTTTTTAGATTACCCTTTCACTACGGAGGAGGAGAGAAATGGTGTGATTGAAGACATAGCAAAGCTCTGTTCTTTTGAAACCTTGAAGGCTTTAGAGATCAACAAAACTGGCATGTCTCTCCCGTTTTCAGAGAATAAAAACCTTTTCAGAAAAGCTGAGGTGGGAGATTGGGCTAATTATTTTACCCCTGAGATGGAGGAGAGAATGTCCAAACTCGTAGAAGAAAAGTATGGTGGTTCAGGCTTGACATTCAAAGTGATTCCCAAGCTAGCTGCAGATCATGTCCAGCAGAAATAGCTCGGATGTTCGGAGTCCCATTAATAAGCTCTCTGGTTAATAAGTTCGTATGTATGAATGTATGTTGTATCAGCTTCATTTGATGTTTACTTTTGCTGCAATGGCTTTTGCATTTCAACAATTAAATGTCTGCATGGTTTCCGTTTTAGTCTCCAGGCTAGTAATCTACAAGGATCTTTATTATTTCCTAGAGTTAAGCATTTTCACTTAATCCCTCTTTTACACACCTCAAGATCATATAAATTTCTAGAGCTTGATAACTACTCTGAACAAGAGTATCAATCTTTCTTCGATAATGTGTCGTTTTCTTCTATTGCATGATGATATTATTTCAGAAAAATTCATGAGCCGGTGTTACAAATGAACTCTTCATATGGTTTTTATGCCATTGTTTCCGTTTGTGAGTGATATAAGGCAACCCCAACCTCTTTAATCACCAAATTCACAATTTTGAAATGGGCATGAGATGGAAGGTAGCACGAGCAGTGTAGACCAAGTTCCCAGTTTTCTTGAGCTTGAATTCCTGTGCAACCACAGTTAGGTTTCTCCCACTCCGGACTACAGATCCATCAACTATCACCTGTGCCTGCAAGTATGTCAGGTTTTAAGAAATGCTATAAGCACAAAAAGGAGTACTGAAATTAAGGAAATTCGTAAACAATGTAAACTATGCACTTATGCAGTAACAGATTGAGGTCATTCAGCAATAGATATCACAAGGTCCTCTGTCAGTCAATGCCACTTACCTTCAGCACATAAAACTTCAGTTGCAAGGATCAAGCAAAATTTCTAACCGATGTGTAATGAAACTTGGTCTTCTTCATTCAAGTTTAGTAAGCATCATATAGTTATCGACAAACTCCATAAACTGAACAAGAGATTTGTGAGTCCAAAACCACCATCAGCCTAATATATTCAAGGTTCATGAGACCCCAACCGATTTTTTGAGGTTTCAGAAACATCGAGACTTTCTCTTAAGCAGATTAATCATAGGAACTTCCTTTGCTTTAGAAGCAAACGCAAAAGAAGATTCCCCTTTTATATTTGATGCCGACAAGCCTGAGTCTGCCATTAAACGTGCAAGCGCACCATTTTTTTCTGGAACTATCAGTGCATTTGAACCAGAGGACAAAATAGAAACCGGCAAGATAGTCGGTTCCACAAGCGGTAAAGAAGTCAATTCTTCCTCCTTCATCACCTGCACCTCTGCCTTCTGATCCTGCAACTCATAGTATGCACATAACATATTCGAGCTCGCAGCCCCGGTTTCCAGACCCCGGAGCAGGGTTCGACACCAAATTTGTTACCCCTTCCTCGCTTCTCCTTGAGGTAGCATGATCCCCTTCCTCACTAATACTCAAGTTAGCGAATGCCGTATTGGACCCCAATCTGAGCATCTCCTCCCGTTCTTGCATCAGAAGTTCGTCACAGCCCATAACATCATGCATAAATAAACCACAAGCACGACAAAATCCACACTTTCTCATAAAACAAGTCAATTTCAACAGAAAATGATGACGAAAAATCAATTGCATCCGAGTACTTATCCTACGCCGGACATCAAATTCCAGTTTGACTCTCTACACTAGTTCTCTTCGATTCAAAGCAGCAAAGTCAAGATCAATGATGTAACCAAGTGACTCACCTATTGCGATTAATGCTGACTTGTTTCGAAGCTTCAGGGGCAAACCCCGAACATCAACCCAGGCTTCCAACGATAGGAGAGGGACTTCTTCCGCCGGAGTCTCCCCATCGTATTCGTTCAGCACCAATATGGTGTTCTTGTAAAACCACGGCTCTCCATTGAGAGCCTTCTTCCGATCCGATATGTGATCGAATTAGAACAGATATCGATCCTTTAAAGCCTGGAAAGCGATGTTGTTGGCCGAGCAGACCACCAACAAGATAAACATGGCGATCAACCAGTGCCGCCTGTCCCGCCGCCTCGAGGTCGACTCTCGCCGAATCGATTCGCCTTGACGGCACGTCATTCATCCGCAATGCATTAGCGCGGTATCCTACCATCTCAACTTGTCAATGGTCGAACGATTTGGGAGATTTTGTCCGGAGCTCTTCTAGGCGACGAGAGAGAGACGAATAGGGTTTATTTCACCCCGTTAGTTGTTTGATAAAATGTTAAATGAAATTTCGAGTAGACTTAAACTCAAGGAATAAAATATCGGATATCGAGGAAATATCGGCGTTTCAAAATACGGATATTTCGACGGAAATATCGATAAAATATCGATCCATTAGAAATTTTGACAAAAACGACAGAAACTATAAGAAATACATGGAAATTTGTATTGAAACTTTATAAGGTTGTTTATGCTATGTTATCGATCATATGTGAGAAGAAAATATTAATAAATTCAAATATATATCAATTTATTGAAATGTTATATGAATTACTATGTGAATAGAGCTGAAATTTATTGAAATATTGTTTCTGCCTAAACCCGGGGGTCTAGTAGATACAGGTGAATCCTCCAAGTGATCTCCTGCAAACCTGCTCACTAAGGGGAATACCGGGCGGGCCGGTCTTCTCCTCTCCGATGCCTAAGTCAGTATAGTTGGAATGTATATAACTTAAGCACGTATGTAAGCGGTGAGTGAGATCAATTACCTATTAATGAGGGTAGTTGAGGCCTATATATAGGTGGTTGGGGGTGAGGGCTGGCCTCATCCTTCGATGTGGGACTAGTTCTCTTCTGTTTGGACATTCTGGTGCCCTCTTTGGCAGGCGGGCGTCCCTGGTCCCAGGATCCCTGGAGGCAGGATAGACCGCTGGGTCCCGAGGCCTGGTGCTGGTGGTCCAATCCTGGGTCCTGGTCCGGGCCCTGGTGCGCTTGCTGCGGGTCTGTGGGCCCTGGTGTAGCCTCTCTGGCTACTGTCAACAAGTCCCCCAAGTTCCCGGTCAAGTGCAATCTTGAATGGGGACTTAAGATCTGTCTTGCTCTTGGCCTGCAGACCCGCAGGGTTACCAACCTACCGGTGCTCAGTCCCCCAAGTCCGCGTTAAAGATTGGGCGTGACCGATGTGAGTATCTGGATCTTGAATGGGCGTTCCTAAAGTATGTGTAAGGCAGAGTTCACGGGAGCTCGATGGGCGTCCTGCCATATCGAAACGAGTCCCGGATGAACTTGCGGACTAGACCTCGCCTGGGCGCCCTGCCATATCGATGCGAGGCGGAGTTCACGGGAGCTCGACGGGCGTCCTGCCATATCGAAACGAGTCCCGGATGAACCATATCGGTGCGAGGCGGAGTTCACGGGAGCTCGACGGGCGTCCTGCCATATCGAAACGAGTCCCGGATGAACCATATCGGTGCGAGGCGGAGTTCACGGGAGCTCGACGGGCGTCCTGCCATATCGAAACGAGTTCCAGATGAACCATATCAGTGCGAGGCGGAATTCACGGGAGCTCGACGGGCGTCCTGCCATATCGAAACGAGTCCTGGATGAACCATATCGGTGCGAGGCGGAATTCACGGGAGCTCGACGGGCGTCCTGCCATATCGAAACGAGTCCCGGATGAACTTGCAGACTAGCCTTCGGGAAGGCCTGTTGGTGCGTGGAATAGGCCAACAGGTGCCCGAAGGGTGTTATGGCCGCGCTGAGGCGTTGTTTTAACACTTGCTAGCTCTTTTCAGCTTTTGTTGTTTAAGCGTTGAGGTAATGTGCAGGTTTGTTAGCCTGCGGGGAGACTTGCTCTGTGTTAGAGAGACAATCTGCCCGGTGGAGTGGCGTTGAGATAACGAGTCTCGCCATGTATCCCCAAGGGTATCACAGTTCAGTGTGATGCAGGGTTTTTATCCTGCTGGACAAGAGTACATTGGTTAGATGTAAGCTCGCCCGGGTTTATAAAGCCCATGCGTTTAGAAGCCTTGAGTTGTTGCTGGCTCGTCCCTGCCCGTAGGCGTAGGGAATGACATCCGGTAGAATATTTTGGAGCTGGTTGAATGTCACATGCCCGGTGGAATGCCATAGTGCTGGGCGGATCTCGACCGGGCGGTCTGCCATATCGGGGTGAGTCCTCCAGTGAAATGGCATACAGCCGGTTTAAATAACCGTGACACGTCATGGTGTCGGGTTGATTTGAAGGTTGACCTTTCTTACTAACTGTTGCTGCGTGCTCCTTTCTTACTAACTGTTGCTTGCGGGTGGGACATGTGGCTGACATGCAATGAAGGGGGAGCCCATCAGTCCCATCAGTTATGATGGTATGGGATCCTTTATTGATGCCGTGGGCACGTGTCGGCAGGGGGCGGACTGAGATGGAGGGGATCGACGGCTGGGGTTGCCTGACCTTTGTTGTTGCCCTATTTATCGTCTCATCTGCTTTCCTCCTGCCGCACTTTGCTTACCCTTTGCCTTCTGCTCTCCTCTTCCATCTTTCGGCAGAACTGAACTTTTGTTTTGAGGTTTGATGGCGTCTAGGAGATCTGCGCATTATGCCAGTGGCGGTCGTGGGCCTAGGAGGCACGAGCTGCGGGATGGTGATAGGACGATTTTCTGCGACGAAGCAATCAGAAGTATGGACGAGAGGGAGATTAGGGAGTTTCGGTCGAGGTGGGATATCAACTCTTCCGTTAAGCTTCGAGGCTTGCATCCCGGCGAGCTGGCCTGTAATCCGGAGCCAGGTTGGGTCGCCGTTTTTGATGACCAGTTCCGCAACGGACTATCGCTGCCGTTGCCGGGATTTGTCTAGTACATGCTGAGCTCACTGAATCTTTCCCCAGCCCAGCTTCCGAGCAATCAGTGGAGGCAGTTGCTTGGGCTTGGGTGCCTGTTCTGTTTGAGTTATATGGACTGGCCCACGGTTAATGAATTTCGGGCGCTGTACAGGATTTCTTACTGCAGAAAGGGCCAGTGCAGTGGTTGCGTGAATTTTGCCATGCGGGATCATGCTGCTGCCATTACGCATCTGCCGGCGACGGTTTTGGATGGCTGGAGGAGGTCGGTGGTGCTGGCCGGTGGTAAGTGGCAGCGTACCTGGAGGGGTTATCAAGTGCCCGGGGCATATCAACCGATCGGGGACCAGACCTATGAATTGGAGAACCTGGAGAAGCAACGATTATTCCGTTTGTTTTATGGCTGGGACCATGATAGCCGGAGCACCTACAATTTCACTCGGTGGAACGTGCTGGAGGTGTTGGGGATGGGGAGAAAACCTGCTAATGGTCCTCGGCCCGCGCTTAAAGTTGAGGAGACTATCGAGCCGGATGAGGAGCTTATAGCAGCGAGGTTGATGGAGATAGGGGAGGAGGCCGCAAAAATTGTTGTTGACGTGGCTACCCGGAAGCGTACGGAGCATGCAAGGCCGGTGCCGCTAGTGTTCTCGGATGCTCATTATGGGAGGCGGCCGGGCGGCGAGAACAATTCCCCACTCCGCATTCTGGAGGTGCGGGCGGAGGGCCCACCGGGGCCAGAACCTGTGGCGCGACAAATGGTAGTGCGTACCTCGCGGGAGAGGGAATTTGTGGTTTTGCCCGAGCACCGTCGAAGCAGTCACGGTGAAGGTCCGGCAAAGAGAGCGAGGGTATTTGATGCCGGGGCGTCAAGCTCAGCCGGGCCGATGGAGCGAGCCATAGTCCCGACTGTGGAGGCGGGTGGTCGAAGGACTCAGGAACCGGAAGCCGTTCGTAGCTCTGGTGGTGGATTTAGTAGGCTTGTGGCTGGTATAATCGAAACCTTGGGGCTCGACCGGGAGGGGTCCTGGACCGAACATCCGGGCGAGAGCATGGCGGAGCCCGTGGGACTAGCTCTACGGGTAAATGTTTTTCTGTGAGTCCTCTTCCGTGATGTGACATGAGCTGATGTTCCTTTTGCTTTCTTTTGGCAGCTGGCTCAGAGGTTTTATGTCGCCGGCCCCAGAATGGAGGCTGCCGCCGTCCTGGAGAAGCGGGTGGAGGAGCTGGGTGTTAAGGTGGGTGTGGCGGAAGCCAAGCTTGCGGAGGAAAGGGAGGAAGGCGGTCGGCTGAGCGCGGAACTCGTGCGGGAGAGAGAGGAAGCCAACCGACAGCTTGCCGCCCGTGATGGGAGGATTGTCGAGTTGGAGGCAAAAGTTTTGGAGCTGCAGGCCCAAATGACGGCGGTCGTTCGGGGACGGGAGAGGCTAGTGGAATCCGAACTTGCTGAAGTGGCCGATAAGGCCGTTGACGAGTTTCGGGAGTCGTCAGATTTTGAGGAGATGCTGGAGAAGGCCCGCACGGAGGGTATAAGTGATGCCTATCTGGAGTGGCGGGAGAAAGGATGGCTCGACGCCGAGCGGATGGAGGCTGACATAGCCCTGACCGTGATGAGGGAGCAAGAGCGGGAGCTAAAAGGTGGCGGGCCAGGGGTTGTGGGTTCCGGGAGCGCTAGCTAGGTGTTTGCTCTGTACATATATCCTGTAATTGGTGTAGTCTCTTTAATGCCATAACTGCACATTGCAATGCTTGCCAATTACACTTTCGTTCCTTTATGATTGCTACTATCTAGGGTAAAAGCGTAGGTGTTCGATATTCCACGGCCTGGTGGAATAGACGCCCGTAGTGTCTATGATGTGGAATGTTGCCGGGCCCACGGCCGCGGTGATCTGGTAGGGTCCTTCCCATGTTGGCTGCAAGGCCAACGGCTTTTTCTGGACCTTCCTCATGACCCAGTCGCCGACTTGCAGCTTTCTTTCCCGGACCCTTCTATCGTAGTACCGGGCGACCCGCTGCTTGTAGGTTTGGTTTCGCATGTGCGCTCGGTCGCGCCGCTCCTCGATGAGGTCCAGGTTGAGTAGTAAGCCGTCGGCGTTTGTGTCGGCGTCGTAATTCTCGACCCTGCCGCTGGGTATCTCAGTCTCCACAGGGAGCACTGCTTCACTCCCGAATGCCAAGCAGAACGGGGTCTCTCCTGTTGCCTCTGCTGCCGTTGTCCGGATGGCCCATAATACCGCGGGGAGTTCCTCGGCCTAGCATCCCTTCTTGGCATCCAGTTTCTTCTTAAGAAGAGTTTTGATACTCTTATTGACCGCTTCTGCCTGGCCGTTGGTCTGCGGGTGTGCTACCGAGGCGAACAGCATCCGGGTCCCCAGGGAGGCTGTGTACTGGATGAGATCCGCGTTGTTGAATTGCGTCCCATTATCCGTGATAATAGTCTGCGGCACCCCGAACCTACAATAGATGTTTTTCCACAGGAATTTCTTAACCCGTTCCTCAGTGATCTTTATCAAAGGTTCTGCCTCGACCCATTTAGTTTGGTAATCCACTGCCACGATGGCGTACTTGTATTGTCCTACTGCCACAGGGAAAGGGCCAATGATGTCCAATCCCCACTGTACGAAAGGCCAAGGTGCCAACAGGATTGATAATGCGATTGCCAGGGCACGAGGTACCGAGGCGTACATGTGGCATTTGTGGCAGCCGCCTGATATTTTCCTTGATACTGCCGCCATATCGGGCCAGAAATAGCCCGCTCGGAGCGATTTGTGGGATAATGACCTTGCGCCGGAGTGATTACCGCATACCCCTTCGTGGATCTCTCGCATGATTGCTTCTCCTGCCTCCTTAGTCACACACCTCAGCTGGGGGAAGCTGTGGCCCCTTCGGTATAATTGGCCGTTAATGAGACCATACCGGGCACACCGGAGGTGCAGCCTCCTGGCTTCCACCGCATCCTGGGGGCTGGTTTTGTCGGTCAGATACTTGACTATTGGGTCCATCCAGCTCGGTGGTACTTGTTCTACCGCGAATATTTCGGAGATGGTCTTGCTTATACTTGGCTTCTGGAGGGTCTCGATTTTAGCTCTCCGGTACTCTGGAGGGTAGTTTCCGGTTGCTAGCCTCGCAAGGGCGTCTGCATGCCTATTTGCCTCCCGGGGAATGTGTTGGATCGTGGCGCCGCGGAAGAACCCGATCAGTGTTTTGGCCAAAGCCTGGTAGGAGGATAGCTGAGGATCTTTAACCTCGAACACCCCGTTCATCTGGTTGACTACCAAGCTGGAGTCGCTGTATATGTCCATGGATGAGATTCCCAGCTCCTTGGCCAGTTGCAGACCGGCTATGAGGGCCTCGTACTCGGCAGCGTTATTGGAGGTGGTAAAAAGGAACCGTAGTGCATATTCGTACGATTGGCCATCGGGTGAGGTCATCATGACCCCGGCCCCACTCCGTTTGGCGGTTACGGAGCCATCCACGTAAAGTTTCCAGCCGGTGGGAAGGTCTGGTTCGATCTTGGCGGTTTGTTCTGCCCCTACGTCCTCGAGCGGGGCGGGATGGTCTTCTACCGCCATTGGGGTGAGCTCACATATGAAGTCCGCAGCAGCCTGTCCCTTGATGGCTGTTCGTGGGGCATAGGTGATGTCGAACTCTCCTAATTCGACTGCCCATCGTACGAGCCTCCCGCTGGTGTCTGGCTTTTGCAGGATCTGCCGCAGGGGGTGGTTGGTATATAAGGTGATGGAATGAGCCTGGAAGTAGTGCCGGAGCTTCCTGGCGCTAACAATCAAGGCTAGAGCCAATCTCTCTATATCGGGGTACCGGCCCTCGGCTCCTGTAAGTCCCTTTTCCGCGTAGTATACCGGAAGTTCGAGCGTGCCCTCCTTCCTGACGAGAGCGGCGGAGACGGCGGCTGCGGATGCGGCTATGTAAAGGTACAACATTTCTCCCGGCAGTGGTTTGGATAGAAGAGGAACTGCAACCAGGTATGCTTTGATAGACTGGAACGCTGCCTCATGCTCCGCAGCCCAGAGTATCTTCCTGGTTTGCTGTGCCTTGAGCAGTTTAAGGAACGGGACGCACTTATCGGTTAAACGGGAGATGAATCTGGCCAGGGCGGCCAACCGGCCGGTCAAGATCTGGACCTGGTTTCTCTCTCCTGGTGTTTCCATATCAAGAATTGCCTGGACCTTCAGCGGGTTGGCTTCTATCCCTCGCTGGCTGATGATGTGCCCTAGAAAAAGGCCCTCTGAAATCCCGAAAAGACACTTCTTCGGGTTCAAGCGCATTCCGAATTTGAGCATTTTACCGATGACCACGGCCAAATCCCGGACGTGGGCCCCTGCAGTTAAGCTTTTGACCAACATGTCATCAACGTAAACTTCCACGGTTTTACCCATCTCTTGTTCCAGCATTTAGTTCACCATTCGCTGGTAGGTGGCGGCGGCGTTCTTTAGACCGTACGGCATCCTCTTATAGCAGTAGGTGCCTCGGTCGGTTGTGAATGACGTGTGTTCTTCATCATCCGGGTGCATCCTTATCTTATTGTACCCGGCGTAGGCGTCCATGAAGCTGAGCAGCTTGAAGCCGGATGTGGAGTCAATGAGCTGATCAATCCGAGGGAGCGGGAAGCTGTCCTTTGGGCACGCCCGGTTTAGATTAGTGAAGTCCACGCACATACGCCACTGACCGGTTGCCTTCTTCGGTACCATGACCACGTTGGCGAGCCAACGCGGGTACTGGACTTCCCGGATGAAACCTATGCCCATGAGTTTCTGCACTTCTTCTCTAATCGCCTCATATTTTGCCGGGCTGAAAGACCTCCTCTTTTGCCTCGTCGGGGGGACGCTGGGTAATGAGTTTAGCCGGTGAACGGCTATCTCTGGGGATATGCCCGGCATGTCTTCGTAGGACCATGCGAAGACCGAACTGTGGTCCCGGAGAAAGGCGATGAGTTCTTCCCTGACGACCGGGTCGAGTTGTGTCCCTATCACTATACTTCGGTCCGGGTGGTCTTTGGAAATACAGATGGCTTCGGTTTCCTCCACGGCCGAAGGTCGCTCTGGTTTCTCGGTGAATGTGAATCGCCTAACTCTGCCTGGATCGATGTCATCACGGGGGTCAAGACTCAGATCCGGTGCTGGTACTTGCTGAGCGGTTGTGAAGACCTCGGTCCGCTTCCTCCCGTGGGTCAGGGCTTCTGCGTAGTACTTACGGGCGATTCTCTGGTCCCCACGTATAGTTATAACTCCGGCTGGTGAAGGCATCTTCAACATCAGCATATGGCCGGCAATGAACGTTTTGAGCCTCCATAACCCTGGCCGACCGATTATACCATTGTACGACGACAGGCAGTCGACGATGATGAATTCCAAATGCTCTGTTTTCGTTCTGTCTCCCTTGCCGAAAATGATTGGTAGGTAATCCGATCCTAGAGGCTGGACTACTTCACTGGAGAAGCTTATCAGCGGCTCGTTATCCTGGGATAACTTGTTCCTCCCTTTTTGCAGCTCTCGGTACGCGTCTCGGAACATTACGTTAACAGAGGCTCCAGTATCGATCAGCATACGACTGGTTATCCAGTGGTCTATTTGGACCGTGATAAGGAAGGGGTCGGTGTGCGGTTGGATCACATCCTCCGGCTCTTCATCCTCATAGAAAGTGACCGAGTTCCATCCGGTTTTAGCGGCTTGGACGCTTCGTTCTCTGAAGGCGTAAACCTCCCTTCCCCGGATTGATCTCAGGCACCGCTTCTTCGAGCTCCGGGTGAGCTGACCGATATGGTCCCCACCGTGTATCATGTTAATGCTCCCGTGTACCTCGATCCACCCGGGAGTTCGTGTGCATATAGTCCCTATCGGCCGAGCTCGCGGTTGGTCAGCGCTGGGGCTACCGGGGCGGGCTTGGTCTTTTACGACCGCCTTCTGCGGTTTCTGATATGGGGTCCGAAGGTCCGGATCTTGGGGTTTTCTCACTGGCGAAGGAACCGGGGCCCGCGGTGTCCGCTCTGCTGACACAACTACCTGAATCCGAGCTGGGTGCACAAAAGGTGGTCTTCTCCCTGGTCGGGGATCATTGTCACTGCTTCGCCGGGGTTGCCACTCCTCCCGCGCCTCTATCTTCCTGGCGGCTACAGGTACCCTGCTGTTATGTAGCCGCCCGGTTTTGCTTCCGTGAGGGGATGGTGGTATGTCATCTGAGATCCGCTTGGGCGCCTTGTTCCGATATGTCTCTTGTTCTGCCTGAGCATGCCTAACGGCCAAGGTCATCAGCTCGTCGTACGCCAGCGGCCCCTGCGCTCGTAAGTTGTACGAAAGTTCCCCAGCTCTTAATCCTTGCTTGAAGGCCATTCCCGCAATCCTCTTATCCAAGTTTCTTACCCCGGACGTGGCGATCTGCCACCGGTTAACGAAGGCGCGTAATGGTTCGTGGTTAGCCTGCATGCAATCGAAAAGGACCGTCGATGGCTGGGCTGCCGTGGCTTTAAGGACGAACCGGCCGACAAACCTATCGGCCAACTGTGCGAAGGTTTCGACCGAGTTCACCGGTAGCTCGTAGAACCAACTCAATGCCTCCCCTGCGAGCGTTTCTCGGAATACGTTGCAGCACATGGCATATGAATAGCCCCTAGCGCCTGTCTGCGACTTGAAGCTATCCAGGTGCCGGTACGGGCAGCTCGTTCCCGAGTATGTCAACTTCAGAGGCCTTTGGCCACCAGATCTCCCCGTTTCCCGGATCCGGCGTGGGAAGGGTCCAATGCGCTCGGTAAACCGTGCGCCGTCCTGCGGTCGTCCCGCCTTCCTCTCGCTGGTCTCCATGCGGCTCTTTATGTCCGATACCGAAGCAGAAAGTGCCTCGAGCATCCGCGAGGTGGAGCCATCCCGCTCGCCTGATGCCTGATCTATGCGGTACGGGGGCTTGACTGGGCCGGAATCTTTCAGAGCCTCTGAGAAGAGAGGTACGGGCACATGGACGGTCTTCCTCCTGCCCGTAGGCTGCCCTATCTCGAGATGCGGGAATTCACTAGCCTTGCTTGCTGTGTACGAGGCCGCCTGAGGGGTACCTGGCTGGCCTTCTCGCTCCAGGGTTGCTAACAGGGCGGTGGTCACTGCCTTCAGTTCCCGGCTTCGGGCCTCTGCTCTTAACCGATCCTGATCGCCCTCCTTCCGCAATCGCTCAACTTCTGCCTTCATCTTTCTTATTTCCCCTGCTCCAAACGGGTCGGGATTCTCTGAGACTTGACGATCGTGAGCCTTGTTTCGAACAGGAGAAAGCGCGAACCTCGCACCGACCTCGGCCTTTATGTTACGGGCCGGGCCGGGGAACTGAATTCGCGCTTTCGGACTTCCTTTGCGGTCGGGGGAAAGAACGAACCTCGCACCGACCGCGGCCCCTGCGTGTGGGGCCCGGACGGGGGACTGAATTCGTCCTTTCGATCCTTCCGTGCTGGCCTTTATCTTCCTTCCTTCCATGGCTTCCGGACTACGGATTTAGCGATCTCTCAAAGGGTCACTAGAGCCCTACTTTCCGGCAAAGCGACACTGACTTTTTGAACGACTTCCCACAGACGGCGCCAATTGTTTCTGCCTAAACCCGGGGGTCTAGTAGATACAGGTGAATCCTCCAAGTGATCTCCTGCAAACCTGCTCACTAAGGGGAATACCGGGCGGGCCGGTCTTCTCCTCTCCGATGCCTAAGTCAGTATAGTTGGAATGTATATAACTTAAGCACGTATGTAAGCGGTGAGTGAGATCAGTTACCTATTAATGAGGGTAGTTGAGGCCTATATATAGGTGGTTGGGGGTGAGGGCTGACCTCATCCTTCGATGTGGGACTAGTTCTCTTCTGTTTGGACATTCTGGTGCCCTCTTTGGCAGGCGGGCGTCCCTGGTCCCAGGATCCCTGGAGGCAGGATAGACCGCTGGGTCCCGAGGCCTGGTGCTGGTGGTCCGATCCTGGGTCCTGGTCCGGGCCCTGGTGCGCTTGCTGCGGGTCTGTGGGCCCTGGTGTAGCCTCTCTGGCTACTGTCAACAAATATGATTTAATATATATATAATTTATGCTTGAAACCTAAAATGAGGCTAAACCATCACACCCTTTAACATTATTTGTACATAATATTTCACAAAAGCAACTACATGAAGTTTTTTTTAAAACCATACATAAATTGATATTATATAGTCGTTGACCCGTTGACCCGTTGCCACTAGCTATTATATAGTCGTTGAATCGCTACATAAAAAAAAATAAAAAATAAAAAACTAGCTTATTAGAACATCATAGAAAAATCATGTCAATAAAATTGTAATTATATACATTATCATGTAAAATGATTACACATTACTATTTTGATTATATGTTACAAAAATATACATTATAGTAAAATATATAGTGTAAGACACATTAATATTAAGCATGCACGAATAAGAAACTTATTAGGAAATTATCAAAACAGAAATATGATAAAATTAGCTCTTGAAGGTAAGTTAGAAATTAAAATTAGGTGTTGAAAATTATGTGTTTTAAATTGTTGAAAATTAGTTTTTGAAGGTAAGATAAAAAAATTCTGAAAAATATCGGAAAATATCGGAAATTTCACGGAAATATCGGAAATATCGGAAATATCGGAAAATATCGGGAAATTTCGACGAGAAACTGAAAGAATTGAATCGAAATATCGATCCCACGGAAAAACGAAAATTTCGACGAAATTTCGGCGAAAATATCGATTTTGCATTCCTTGAAAAATATACATTATAGTAAAATATATAGTGTAAGACACATTAATATTAAGCATGCACGAGTAAGAAACTTATTAGGAAATTATCAAAACAGAAATATGATAAAATTAGCTCTTGAAGGTAAGTTAGAAATTAAAATTAGGTGTTGAAAATTATGTGTTTTAAATTGTTGAAAATTAGTTTTTGAAGGTAAGATAAAAAAATTCTGAAAAATATCGAAAAATATCAGAAATTTCGCGGAAATATCGGAAATATCGGTGAAATATCGGAAATATCGGAAAATATCGGGAAATTTCGACGAGAAACTGAAAGAATTGAATCGAAATATCGATCCCACGGAAAAACGAAAATTTCGACGAAATTTCGGCGAAAATATCGATTTTGCATTCCTTGCTTAAACTACAAAGAGTGGCTTGTTAAAAAAAGTATTATTGACATTGCAGTAAATTATTATTGATGTTTACGAAGATATTTAAATCAGATAATTAAAAACCGTCACGTAGCTTCTCATATTGGTCAAATGATGTTATGCTCATTGGTGATTGGATGGCTGCAAGTGAAGTATGTAAATGTATTAAGTTACATATTAGATTATGATTTTAAAAGGAATTTTTTTTTTTGTATAAATAATTCTTTTATTGTGTTAAATTTGGCTAGACAAGAAATATGGAATCATTAAGTTTCCTAAAAAAGAAGGAACTAGGAGGTTGAGGGTGGAATGTGCGAACTAAGGTATAATGTAAAAACATTACGACCGATGGCTTTCAACTCGGGACAAATGTTATATATGGTCTTTGTGGTTTGCTATGTTTGTCTTCGTGGTTTAAAAGTGTCCGAATTTAGTCTTTGTGTTTCATAAATCACCTATTTTTGGTCCTTATTTTCTTTTCTTCATTCAATTCGTGTTCAAATTCACAAGTTTGAGATTTTAACACTTGGTTGAACAATTTATCTGGAATTTGAGAGCACAAGTCATCATGAATCTTATTATTGAGATGAATCAATGTATAATTACTTTTAGTTTGAATATACATGAGTTAATACATAAGACTGTGATAAACAATTTTTTTATAAATTTTTTAATTTGTATACGTACAACTATACATAGGCATGACTCCAAACCACAATGACTTTTTGTAACATTTGTTCTTTAAAAAAAGGGATAATGACCATTTGCACAAAAAAAGAGTTAAAAATTGCTCATTCCAATGTTTATAGCCCAGATCAATGAATCTTGAAAAAATTACACAACTACCCTAGTGCATGTAATTCAGTCCTATTGAAACACATTTACTCTAACCAATTCGATATTAACCTCTCTCTCTCTCCCGCTCGGGCAGTTCGGCTTCCACAACAACACAGAAAAAAAAACCCTAATTACACCCCCCCACCCGCCGTTGCCGCAACAGCCCCTCCTGATCTCGGATCAACACCTGCACCCGTGACCTTGCCACATCGAGGCCAGATCGAAGCCACTGACTGTGCTCAACCCAGATCGGACCTTCGCCGCGTCGACCCAGCAATCCCACATAGTTGACGTCGAGCCCAGCCGAGCGCCGACGACGCAGCCCCGTGCCCAGTAAATTCGCTCCAGATTGGACCCCAACATTGAGGGTTGATTTGGTCGAGGGGGACGACTGGATCAGTGCAGGTAGCCCAAGCAGGTGGTCCATGCAGATCGACGGGGATGAAAAGGCTCTGGGGCGGCGTCGATCAGATCCGGCTTTGGGGCGGCGTCGATCTAGCTTTGGGGCGCAGGTGGCCCATGCAGGTCGAGCAGATCCGGCGTCGATCTGGCGGAGGAAGCCAGACCGGAGAAAGGTGGAGTGCCCAGAGTATATTTCTGGGTGCCTTGATTAGGTTTCTGGGTACTTAGAGTAAAAATTTTAGAGTCGTGTTATCTGCTCCTTCAAAGATGTTGCTTCTGGTTTGCTCTTTGCTGTTTTCACTTGTTTAATCTGTAAAGGAACAAAAACAAAAGAATTATCATTCATATTCAAATATTACTGACCCACAGTAATCAAAATATTGACCCTCAGTAATCGATTACTGACCCTCAATAATCGATTACTGACCCTCAGTAATCACATTACTGACCCCCAGTAATCACATTAAAGACATTCACTAATCTATTACTGACCCTCAATAATCACATTACTGACCCCCAGTAATCACATTAAAGACATTCACTAATCTATTA
This sequence comes from Potentilla sterilis, assembly GCA_963682095.1. Taxonomy (NCBI): domain Eukaryota; kingdom Viridiplantae; phylum Streptophyta; class Magnoliopsida; order Rosales; family Rosaceae; genus Potentilla; species Potentilla sterilis. The sequence goes on along the minus strand of OY821766.1, from coordinate 36,323,268 downwards.
CTGACCCTCAATAATCACATTACTGACCCTCAATAATCACATTACTGACCCCCCAGTAATCTATTACTGACCCCCAGTAATCACATTACTGACCCCTAGTAATTACATTACTGACCCTCAGTAATTTGAGTCAAGTGACTCGAATCCGGCGACTAAAGTAATTTTGAAAAAAAAATTCCGGCGAAAAAATCCGATTGAGAAAATTTGATTACTGGGGATCAGTAACCTGATTATACATAAGGGAAAATATTCCGGCGAAAAAAAAAATCCGGTGAAAAAAAAAATTCCGTCGAAAAATTAGGTGACCGTAATCCGGCGACCGGAGTTCGGTGACTGGAATCCGGTGACCAGAGTTCCGTGACTGGAATCCGACGACCGGAGTTCCGTGACTGGAATCCGGCGACCGGAGTTCCGAAGCGGAGTTTGGGTTTAGGGTTTAGGGTTATTCTCTGTCGTCCACTTTTTTTTCATATGAGTGTATAAGGGGTGAGGGCAAAAAAGAAAGAAAAAAAATTAAAATTGTAATAGACTTGAAAAGATTTGTTGAAATGGGCAATAGGAGTTGCTACCTTATGTTGAATAGGAGAAGAAAATAAGATGGACATTGAAATGGGTAATGAGAGATCCAAATCAGCACAAAATGGTCATTTTCTATTAAAAAAAATATAACCTAGGTGGGTGGGGTGATAGTAGGGAATTAAGAGTGTGGAGCGAATTTGCTTCCGGTTATAATGCACGCATGTATCATTGACACTAGACCTCTTTCTCTTTTTTCTTTTCTCTTTCTTCTTTTTTTTTTTTTTTTTTTTTTTTCTTTTTATCCTTTTGGACGGTGAGCCCTCATTGATAGACAAATAATTGACACTATCGTGCAACATATGGTTGCAACATAAGGCTTTATGCATGATTGTAAAAATATTAGTGGAAGAATGAGGTGGGATGTTGAGGATAATGATAATGTTACACTGAACTAGTTAAGCTTAAGTCAATGACCAGCATACATTATTGTCTGACGATTTTGGAGGGTCAAGTCTAAGAATTAGTCTAGCATCAGTTCAGCTGAGAATTGTTATCCTGCTACCAGGGCCCGGGGACCGGAGGCACCTGTCTGCCAAAGAGGTCACCAAAGCTGCCCTTTGGTGTGCAAACAGAAGAGAACCAGTCTCACATCGAAGGGTGAGGCCAGACCTCACGACCGGCCACCTATATAAGGGCCTCAACTACCCTCATTAATAGGTAACTGATCTCTCCTATCGCTTATATACGTGCTTAAGTTATATTCATTCCAACTATACTAACTTAGGCATCGGAGAGGAGAAGACCGGCCCGCCCGGTATTCCCCTTAGTAAGCAGGTTTGCAGGAGATCACACTTGGATTCATCTATCTCTACCAGGCCCCAGGGTTTGTGCAGAAACAATTGGCGCCGTCTGTGGGAAGCTTGGACAAGAAACCACGTAAGCACTATCAATGGCAGAGAATTCGGAAGCAGGCCAGAAAGAAATGCCACCGAGGAGCAGCGTGTTGCACCAGTGCAAACGCTTATCTCCACCCCGGTCGTTGTGCGGGAGCAGCGCGGGGACCAGGGCGATCAAGAAGGCGGGAACTGCGGGAGGCCGACCGGCACGCCGGGGCCATACCATGATAGCTCGCACGGGAAAGGCCCGGCGGAAGACGACCAGCCAACACACCGGGGCTTTTCTCTGATGTTCTCGGATGATCCGAGCGACCGAGAGGAGAGCCCGCACTGTAACAGTGCCCAGGACGCCACGTACAGCCCCGAGCGAAGCGATATGGCGGGGGAGATATGGGCGATGGCAGCAGAGGTCGGTCGCCTGCGCGAGGAGGGCCACCGGGATAGAGCCAAGTCCAATGCCCGGTATGAAGAAATGGAGGCGGTGAACGCTGCCCTAGTAGCCACCCTGGAGAGAGGACAGCAGCGCAACGAAGCTATGACCAGGGCACAAGCACCCCCGCCAAGCCAGTCTCAACGGTTTGAGACGGGGTGGTCATCAGGAAGGAGGCTCAGTGATCCCGAGCGAGCGGAGTCACCGGCCGGCACGGCCCCACTGAAGAGCACGCCGACGCCCCGCCAGCCACACACTTCGTTCGAGGATGAAGCTGTGACCCCGACTGCACGGGCATTGCAGATACTCGCCGACACTGTGTCGGATTTGAAGGCCCAAATGGAGGCCAACGAGAGAAGGGCAGCACGGCCGATGGAAGGCGCGCGGTTCAACGAGCGTATGGGCCCTTTCTCGCACCGGGTTTTGGAATCGGGGAGATCTGGTAACCAGAAATCCCTCAAGCTCACCTACTCAGGGTCCGGCTGCCCGTACCAGCATCTGGACAGTTTTCGATCCCAGACGTGCGCCAAGGGTTACTCCGATACAGTATATTGCAACATTTTCCAGGAAACCCTGTCTGGAGAAGCGCTCAGCTGGTTCTATGAGCTTCCGGCGAACTCAATCGAGACATTCGAACAGTTGGGCGACCGGTTTGTAGGCTACTTCATCCTCCGGGTCGAGGGAGCCCGGACATCGACCATCCTCTTCAACTGCATGCAAGCGCCCGGCGAGGAGTTGAAGACTTTCGTCAACCGTTGGCAGACGGCAACGGCCGGAGTTCGGAACCTTGACAAGGGTATCGCCGAGATGGCGTTCAAGCAAGGGCTCCGACCAGGGAAATTTTCCTACGCCGTACGGGTGGAACTCCCGCAGGAGTATGACGAATTAATGACAATGGCCATCCGGCATACTCAGGCCGATCACGAGACGTACGGGCAGCACCTGCTGAAGAGGAAGCGGGACAAGCAGCAGGAAGACCACCCCCGAGAGGAGCACCCCCCGCCCAGCCAAGAAGACAAGGCCAGCCAGCGGACCGAGAACCGAGCAGCCCGACCGAGCCGGCCCAACATAAATTGGGGGCAACGGCAGCAGAGGCCTTATCATGATAAACCCCAGGGCAAGCACAAGCCGGCGCAGTACCGCCAAGAACTCCCCCTGGCAATCATGCCGGCAGAACCGGCCGGTCAAGAAGTCTTCACCGCTCTCACCTCTTCATACGAGGACATTCTGCACGAGAACGGGAACATCATTCCCTCACCGCCCAGGAGAAAGTACCCGAAGGGGAAGCTTACCACGGCGCAAACGGGCAAGTACTGCTCCTATCATGATGAAGCTACTCATCGAACGAGCAAGTGCTTTGCTCTCAAGACAGCGGTGGAGGGTTTGATTAATAATGGCCAGCTCCAGCGGTATATAGGGGAAAAGAGAGCAGATCCCGACCGGGAGCAAGGCCAGGGCTGGTAGACTCGCCAAGCCTCCAAGCGGTTAGTTTGGCATATCACCAGTTCAACCGCTGTAACATCACAAGATATCTATGCAAACTACTTTCAAGAAAAATTCCACCGGTTCCACGAATTCAAGTATATTTATAGTCAAGGAAGAATACAAGCAGAAACCGTTCCGGCAAGTTTACAAAAAAAAGAGCAAGGGCAAAATCCTAAGGAGCCACGCCTCCCCCCTCAGCGGGCAATCCGCAAGCCTTTCCGGATGAAGCAGCCGCGCCTTCAGCAATCTGAGGTCCACCCTCCCCTTCCGGTTGCTCCTCCGCCGACTGCTCATGGATATCCTCATCAGCGGCTTTCGGCATCCGGGAAGTGTCCAGGTACCCCTTCTGTTCCCACTCCGTGTACGCGTCCGCGATGCTCGATTCCCTGGCCTTCTCCAGGAACTGAAGGAACTGATCGCTCTCATGGTATTTGAGAACAACCCGCTCGTAGAGTTCCGGGTCCTCTTCCCCGGCCGCAGCACCAGAGGCGGCGCTTACAGCGGCAGCTCCCGCCTGGAGCTCATCCACCTTGGCCTCCAGTTCGGCCTTCTCCTCCTCAGCCAGCTCCTTCTCCTTCTTCAGGCTCCGGACCTGCTCCTCCAGCTTGGCCACCTGCTTCTTGGCCCTCTCCTCCAATCTGGCCTTCTCCCGCTCCAGCCGGGACTTCTCCACTTCCAGGCGCTCCCGGACCTCCGTCAGAGTGGTTACCTGCCTCTTCAGCTCCGGCAGCTCCTCGCTCAGATCCGGTTGGTACAGACTGTACAGCAACTGCATAACAACAGAGTCAGTTAGATAAGCAGAAAAGGTAATAAGTTGCGAGCGGTTTAGTGGCACCAGTCAATTCTTACCCGGAGGACGGACTCCTTGCACTTCTGGCGGTTCCCGCCCGCCAAGGCACCAGTGACCCCAGGTCTGTCCAGACCAAGGCCAGCCAGGTCCGCCGCCAGCTGCCGGACGAACGCACTATCTGGGCTTCCCCTCGGTGCCTCCGCAGGCACGGGGCTACTCTGCCGGGCAGCGGCAACCTTCTTCCCAGCGGAACTCGATGCACCGCTGGTTACCTTGAGTCGTTTGACGAGGCTCTCACCGGACGACCCGCCGGTCAGCGTCACCAGCGTGGAGGGAGGAACGTCCATGATCCTCCGCCTCTTCTCTCCTTGCCCGTCCGGCGAAGAAGATTGTGCGCCTACCCGGGTGACGACCGGGACTGACCCCGGGCGGTACGGGATCGGCTCACTCCACCGGGAATCTTCAGTGGCCCCCCGGTTGTCTTTCCCTTGCCGGGTCCCGCCTTGGGCGCAGCAGGGTGGCTCTTCACGCGCCTCAGGATGTAGGCGTCGTCCTCCACATCCATGGCCCTCGTCCACCGAGGTCCGCGAGACGGCCTCGTCTTTCTCCTTCAGCCTCGCGAGAAGGTCTTCACCGTCCATGGATAAAGTGGTGTCGGGTTTGATGACCGCCCGGGAAGATGCACCTGCAGGACAAGCAAAAGTTAGTATTTAAAACAGTTAGCAAAAGTGTCACCGCTAAGACTTGCTACGCACCGGGATCCCGCCCGAGACAGCAATACTCCAACACTTCTCGCCGGATGAAGTTGTAAGAGCTCCGCTCAAGATCGTCCCAGCATCTGAGTATAGTCATTATCCTCTCTTGCTCCAACTCGGATAGCTCGAACGACTGGTCACCAGGGGGCTGGAAGGCGCCAGGAACCCGGTACATCTTCCTCTTATTCTGCCACTTCCCGCCCGCCATCACCACCTTCTTCCTCCAGCTATTATCCACCTAAGAAGGCACATTGGTGATGATAGGCTGAAAGCACCGGGCGCTGAAGGACAGGCAACCCTGGGACCCTCGCTTCTTCGAGTATGATAACCTGTACAAGGCCCGGAATTCGTTTACCGTTGTCATACTCATCCCGGACAACTCGTACAGGCAGCCGAGGCTCAGCAGTCGCCTCCACTGGAGCCCGGGAAGGTGCGCGGGAGACACTTGCAGTGCACTGAGCATGTACTGCATGAAGTCGGGCAGCGGGAGCGAAAATTCGTGGCGAAACTGGTCTAGATGCACGGCAACCCAGCCCGCCTCCGGGTTACAGGCTGACTCTCCAGGATTCAGTGGTCGTAGCGCCACCTACTCCATGCTACCCTCCGGCTCATCGCACACCACGGCACCTTTCCCTCTCCCGATGATGTAGCTCACGGGCGGAGCACCAGCAAGGCACACCCCGTGCGGGATTTCCTCAGAACCTGAGGACCCGGAAGACGAAGCCCTGCTCTGGGAGCGGTCAGTGGCTTCAGACTCCGGGGATTCCGAACCAAGCCAGTCCTCCAGTCTCTCCTCATCGTCCACGATAGGACGCCTGACGGCCGATTCGGAAGCCCCATCAGAACTTGCAGAAGACATTTTTAACCTAAGGGGAAGAAAAACAAAACCCTAGCGCTGGTCAGCAACAGGTTAGAACAGCGCCCTCTGTGGCCCCTCCCCTAGTTTGCCGCAGACGCCTCGCTTAAAACAACAGTCGGCGACAGAGACCCCACCCCCCCCCCCGCCCCCCCCCCCCCCCCCCGCCGCAAAAACACCAAAAGCAAAAAGAAGAACAACACCAGGCAAAGAAAGCAAGAACTTACCGATTCGTATGCTCAACCGAGGAAAGTCCACCCTGCGAAAGCAGCGAGCAATGGTAGGAAAAGAGTAAAGAGCACTTGAGGCAACGGATGTCGCGGGGCACCTCCACAAAGCTTTCGCCGAATTTCTCTCTTTCTCTTATTCTCTCTGAGCAAGGAGCAAAACAGAATGAAGAGCAGATGAGGCCTTTTTATAGAGGGGTCCGGTGCCCTAGGCGCTTGTAATCCCCCCAAAACACGCAATCAGAGCAACTCAAACGCCCGCGAATCCAGACCCTCCATCTCAGACTGCTCCCTACTGGCACGCGTCCCAGCATTGGTAAACTTCCCACGCCATCATAACTGATGGGACTGATGGACTTCCTCCTTAATGCATGTCAGCCACTTGTCCCGCCTGCTGGCGACAGGTAAGCGAGTTAGGAGAAGGAACCGAGGCGTCAGACCCTCCCCACTTTCCCAGGCTCCACGGCTGCATGGCATCTCCGCTGCAAGTCACCGGTTATATATGATCTTTCAACCGGCTCGAAGACCTCTCACCGGTTATGATCTTTCAACCGGCTCGAGAGCATTGTTCCGGGTATGAGTCATCCATCCGACACCATGGCAGTTCACCGGTTAGATGTCATTCAACCGGCTGCTTGGCATCTTCACTGCAAGTCACCGGTTATGATCTTTCAACCGGCTCGAAGACCTATCACCGGTTATGATCTTTCAACCGGCTCGAGAGCATTGTTCCGGGTTTGAGTCATCCATCCGGCACCATGGCAGTTCACCGGTTAGGTATCATTCAACCGGCTGCATGGCATCTCACCGGTTAGGTAACATTCAACCAGCTCGAGACCATCTCACCGGTTATGATCTTTCAACCGGCTCGAGAGCATTGTTCCGGGTATGAGCCATCCATCCGGAACCATGGCAGTTCACCGGTTAGGTATCATTCAACCGGTTGCATGGCATCTCACCGGTTAAGTAACATTCAACCGGCTCGAGACCACCTCACCGGTTATGATCATTCAACCGGCTCGAGAGCATTTTTTCCGGGTACGAGATCCACCCGGCCCCATGGCATCTCACCGGTTAGGTATCAGACAACCGGCTCCATGGCATGACCCCGGTTATGAGAACATTCGACCGGCATGGGCTTTATACACCCGGGTGAGTTTACATCTAACACATGTACTCTTGTCCAGCAGGATAAAAACCCTGCGTCGCACTGAACTGCGATCAATGTGGGGCTCCACGGCGAGACTTGTCACCTCAACGCCACCTCATTACCTCAACGCTTATTCCAACACAAGCTGAGAAGAACTAACAAATGTTGACCGGTGCTTCAACAGACCGCAACACCAGGGCCACCTCCCCGCAGCCTAGCAATATGGACTCGTTCCGATATGGCAGAATGCCCAGTCGAGGTACCATACTCTCCGACTCGTACCGATTTGGCAGAACGCCCGGTCGAGGTTTGGTACACAAGTTCACATGGGGGACTCGTTCCGATATGGCAGAACGCCCGGTTGAGGTACCATACTCTCCGACTCGTACCGATTTGGCAGAACGCCCGGTCGAGGTCTGGTACACAAGTGACAAGTTCACCTGGGGGACTCGTTCCGATATGGCAGAACGCCCGGTCGAGATCCCATGCTCTCCGACTCGCTCTGATATGGCAGAACGCTGGGTTCAGATTCCATGCATATCTATTGCATGGCGGATTTCAACGCCCCATTATCATTCCATGCACAAATCTATTGCATGGCGGATTTTAACGCCCCATTATCATTCCATGCACACATCTATTGCATGGCGGATTTCAACGCCCCCACTATCATCTCATGCACTCTCCGGGTTTCACCCCGCTCCATGCTCATGACACCACAACACTTGAGCACAGTACTACTTGTATTGCAAACATATTGATAAACTGTTGCTTACCATCGGTAACAGGTACTCACCCCGCCTTCTCTCATCAAACGCCCGGTCACGCCCAATCTTCAACGCGGACTTGGGGGACTGGGCACCATTGGGTTGGTAACCCTGCGGGTCTGTGGGATAAGAGCAAGATAGATTAAGTCCCCATTTAAGATTGCACTTGACCGGAAACTTGGGGACTTGTTGACAGTAGCCACAGAGGGGCTACAGCAGGCCCACAGACCCGCAGCTAGTGTACCAGGGGTCGGCCCGAGGCCCGGGACTGGATCACCAGCACCCGGCCTCGGGGTCCAGCAGTCTATCCTGCTACCAGGGGCCCGGGGACTGGGGGCGCCTGCCTGCCAAAGAGGTCACCAGAGTTGCCATTTGGTGTGCAAACAGAAGAGAACCAGTCCCACATCGAAGGGTGAGGCCAGACCTCACGACCGGCCACTTATATAAGGGCCTCAACTACCCTCATTAATAGGTAACTGATCTCTCCTACCGCTTATATACGTGCTTAAGTTATATTCATTCCAACTATACTAACTTAGGCATCGGAGAGGAGAAGACCGGCCCGCCCGGTATTCCCCTTAGTAAGCAGGTTTGCAGGAGATCACACTTGGATTCATCTGTCTCTACCAGGCCCCAGAGTTTGTGCAGAAACAACTACATCATGTCATACGTAGACAATATATAATATCGCACATTCACCAGCTGCCCCCACTAATAAATGGGGAACAAGCTACTGTCATCATCATATATATTTTTCTTGATTATATTTCTTAGAAAGTACTATCGATCTCTGGTGTTTTGGGCAATCTTGTACACCCTCAATTATAAAAGGAGGCTAAGTGAGTTATGATGAATCATATATTGCTCTAGAGTGCTACCGTATGTACTCTATCTCTCTCTGATCTCCTTTGCGTCTGTCACAGAAGGGCATCATACACTTGTTTACTACAAGTCGACCTTGAAAAATGAACTCCGGGGCGGGTGATGGGGTAGTTGCCGTATGGTTAGCAAATTTCTAACAGTTTTCGAATTCCCATCGTCAATATGTTATATGTTATATATATGTGTGTGTGTGTGTGTGAATTAGGTGCAGGGCAATTCTCGTTAGTATTATGTACATGTGTGTGTGAGTTATTTTGTCTCTTGAGTAATATGCGTATGTTTCCATTCTCTTTTTCAGTGTGGTGGATCCGAAGCCAGCAAAGAAAGGAGAAGGACATAGGAGCAAAGGAACGGTTTTGAAGGAAAAGCTCGAGCGCGAAATAGCAAATCATGAAGCAAATATTTGGTGGAATACATTCTTTATCATATCGTGTGCATATGCTGTCTTCAATGATCCTTTCTTCTGCTACATGAATGCCATTGACAGCGAAAATAAGTGCATCACTACGGACGTCAAATTGGCGAAATTCTATATACTATCTCGATCAGTCACAGATGTTATTTATGTAATCGACCTTCTTATTTCTAAATGTCGATGTTGTTGTTGCTGTTGTCGTCGTACAAGGAAGAGATATCAGTCATGCTTCCCTAACCTGTTATCCACTCTATCTCGCATCTATGTTTGCCTTCCCATTGCCCAGGTATGTAAGCAAGCACAGTGCGCCTTCTTCATTGATCCCGTGAATAAGATCGCTGGTTCCATGACATATTACAGACCATAATCAAATTAATGTTGGTGATATATATGTGTCCAGATACTCGTGAGCCGGATGATTACAAGCCTAGAACCTAATTCTAGTAATTTTCTCCTCTTCCTTTTACTGCAATATACGTTACGGATCTATTACATCTACGGATCGTTAAAGCGCCGTTCTATGATAAACATAGCCCGAGTTGAAAGATGGATTAGACCTATACTGGGTTTTGTTCCCTTCATCCTTGCTGCATATGTAAGCCACCCATTTTAATTTCTTTCTACTTACTGCATGCTCCAAGTCACTATCTCCACCACTATTCATCCTTAAATGGATTTTTCAGATTAAAAGTTGGAACTTAAAAGGACTATATAGATGAAACTGAAACTTTAGAGACTAGATAGACGACCAACCAGAACTACAAAGACTAAACAAATGTTAACCCTATTAATTTGTTTGGAGTTAATGATCTGTGGAGAGAGTACTTATATATTTGTTCCAGATCCTCTATTATCTCCAAAGATATCAAATAATTATGTACATTGGACATTTGTATTCTTTCTTTGGTCAGTGTAATCTGCTGATTTAAACATTTCTTCGGAATCTTGTAGCTATTTGGAGCCTTCTGGTACCTTCTTGCTACTCAAAGACAGATTCAATGTTGGCTTGAAAACCGTGATCAAATCACTGCTAAACTTAATGGGACGTACGTTTCTGTGTATAGTAAAAGTCGAAGGATCAAGGGATATGTGGCCTGTTACCCAATTCAACATAACCTCACATATCCTCAATTCAACGTCTCACGTTGGGATGACTTATGCCCAGTGAAAGACTCTGATCCAAAGACTTATGACTTTGGTATATATTTCTACGCTTTACAGTCTGATGTTGCAAGTTCATCAAAGCCTCTCTTACAAAGGGTGTTCCAATCATTCTGGTGGGCGCTACGGAATATGAGGTTTGCATTATACAGTTGATCTCTTTCTTCTTCTTCTTCTTTTGAGTAAGAGATAGATAGTCTTTAATTTGTCTCTTGATTTTCTTTTATCAGTTCTTTTGGTTCAAACCTAAATAGCAGTATGGACACTTTGGAAATCTTCTTCTCTGCTCTGATATCTATAAGTGGCATGGCGCTATTTTTAGTATATCTCAATGCAAGGGTGCATGTATGTGTTATCCTTATTATGTGTTTTTACACACACACACACACACACAAAATTCGAGTTTACTGGACTGATGTTATGGAAACATATATACACAGGAGTCTAAAGAAAGATCAAAAAAGCTTTTGTTGGAAGAGAAGAAACAATCGATGAAACCAGATATCGATTTGTGGTTATCGAAAAACAACCTCCCTGAGGATATAGAAACAGGAGTGACCGAAAAGAAAAAGAAAACAAACAAGAGAAATTTGAAGACAGTGATCATGGATAACATCCACAAACTTGAAGAAAACACTGTTCTTGATATGCAAAATATACTCCCTATTCTTCCGACAAAATACAAACAAAGAATCATGTGTTTTCTTTTCTTTGCTTCAGCGAAAAAGGTTACTACTTCTTCCTCTTCTCAGCTCCAACTAATTATTTACATGATCATTATTACTTAATGTTAATTTGATTAATATTGGCAGGCGCCAGTGTTTCAAACCATAGATGAAAAGGTGTTGAAAGCAATTTGTCAGCATCTTGTGCCAGTGACCTACACTGAAGATAGCTATATTATTCAGGAAGGGAAGCCACTTGGAAAATTGCTCTTGTTCACTCAAGGAAGCGCATTCATCTACTCCCATGGTGGAACTAGCAGTACTGGTTCTTCAAGCAACAAGTGGCTTAAAAAGGGAGATTTTTATGGCGATCAACTCATACATTGGGCATTCAGATCCCCCCAAAATATGGATTTACCCATCTCGACTGAGAATGTTATTGCACAAGAGAAAGTTGAAGCATTTGCTATTAGAGCCGGTGATTTGAAGACTATTTTCCTTCAATTCTGGTGGTTTTTTAGCAGAGATGTACATGGTTCTCAGTTGGAGCTGTGGAAGCATGTAGCTGCTATTTCCATAGCAACTCGGCGTCATCGTCAACTAGCAAAGCGCCGTTTAGAAGCTTCTTTCGCAAAACAAAAGAGATGGTTCCGTCGTCCTGTAAAGACAAAAGGCTGGAATGGATTTGAAGTAGAGTACTAATTAGCTTTGTGGGTTGAAGTAAATGTTTTCTTCAGTGCTCCATTTTGAGATTTGTTGTTTTGTATGGCATAAATATTGCTTTCAGTGTTTGACGCGGGCAGGAGTTCTTTTAGTATTATTGAAAATCAGTTGGAGTGTTTGGTAATTTAGTTTTCTAAAATCATTCAGAAACGGATGAAATGGTGTGTCAAAAGTGTTATGCATGGCTGTGTTTAACTATCAATAAGGATGAGCCATGAGCGTTGTGTTTTCAAACCTACCCGTCTATGGTTGGCTTTAGAGATGATATATATGTCCTTCTACGGTGAATTTCTTTAACGCTCAACGAGTGAAGCACAACCATCGAAGTCCCCTCTCAGAATTGAGGAAGAAGCACCATGACAAAAGATGCTCGCTATGTGCACAATGCATGGCTCTGTGACAAAAGGGTTGTTGATCAACAATGTTTTTTTTCATCAAATATGAACTTTATCAATGATGAATCAACTACAACGAGTTAAGAGGACAATTAAATTACTATAAAAAAATAATAAATATTCATAGTCACCCACATTAGACTTTGAGTAACCGCCACATTGATAAAGCCATGAAAGACGTACATATTTCTAAATAAACGAAATAGTCACTAGCACTTCAAATAAATTTCTTTTACAAGTCGGTGATCGAGCAACTTTACTAGCTTCCGGCTTTACAAATGCCCAGTACAACTATGAAAAGACTTTATGAAAAACTTAATCTCATTAATTAAATACACATATAAATAAAGAAAAACATTATTATAAAAAAATAATAAAATAATAAAAAAAAGTCGGAAGCCACTCTTTATCAGAGCCAGGTTTCGATCCTGGGACCTGTGGGTTATGGGCCCACCACGCTTCCGCTGCGCCACTCTGATAATTGACATATAGTTACGAACATATTTATTTAAACTATATATATTTGGAAAATGTGGTTAATAATAAAGTAAAAATGAAGAGCGACTCAAATGGGGATGATGGCAAACCCATCTACTGTTCTGGCAGAGAGCTTTGCTTCTGGAGCTTCAATTTCAAAGGACCTCCCTGAAAAACATGTCAAGAGTGTTCTGGGTTTTCTCAAAACATCGGGTGTTTCTGGCCGTGTTCCAGATCACTGCAATACTAAAGACTTCTACTCCTACCTCGTTCTCGACATCCTCAATCCCCTCAACATTCAACGAGGCCGTGTCACCTGCCTTGTCTCCGTAAAACCTGCTTTTATAGTAAAGTCTTCCATGCTTCTTTGACTCTGTTTCAATCTGTGATCTTTTATATTGGTTTGTGTTTGTTTTATTTGGATAACATTGGGCCTTGTTTGATTGCTATAAAGGAATATTGGAACAAAAATTAGGAACCTTTTTTCATATTTGCTTAAATTCAGTTCCTTCTAGTTGATCTCTAACCTGGGTATTACTTAATCTGAGGCAAAGTTGTTAGATTAGACAGAAGTTTTACTCTAATTGTACCTGAATCTTGGTCGTAAGTATTTCATTTGTCAAAAAAGAAGAGGGGTTCTGTTTGGGTTCAGTTTGATTTGTTTTGATGATCTGTTATGAATCTGCAGAACTTTTTTGGTGGATTTCATGGAGGAGCTATTGCTGCTGTTGCTGAGGCTGTGGCGTTTGCTACTGCGAGAACGGTGGTGGCTGAGGATAAGGAGCTTTTCTTAGGGGAACTAAGCATCTCTTACCTCTCTTCTGCTCCTAAGAATGTGAGTCCTTTAGATTTTAGCTTGTGCTCTGAATTCTGGTAACTGTTCCATTTGATGAAATGGACTGCTTTCTCTGAGACATTTTAAGTGGTACTGAATGACCCAAAAGCAAGATCATAGGATATAGGATTGTTGATGCGCATTAAAGTTACTTATATATTCTGATCGGAACTTGCCTTATACTTGTTTTAACTTTACTGATTGCTTGCTTTTCTTTGAAACCCTTATTTCATATGCCATTATGGAATGAGCGCACACTTTGTCATTCTGACTAACAAATAGGGCAAAAAGTGGAAAAATACAAGCCGCTAATGGTTTTTTTCTTCTTCCTTATAAAATGAGATCGCTTGCTCTTCTTTGTAACCTTTTTCTTAATATGTCAATTTGGAGGTGCTTCAGTACAGATACGGACTAGCAAACTGGTCAAAAGGTGGAAATTCACCCTACTAAATTTTTTGATTCTCAAACAATATAGTTCTAAGTTTTAACCTTGTTGTTCTGGTGTGAATTAGGCTGATAGTTAGTTTGAACCTCAAAGGTCTAATCTTGTGTGTAGATTATATAATTAATAAGAACCATGCATCTTAGCGTAATATGTTTGGATCCTGATGACTGACTGATCTTTGGCACGTATACAATCTAGCTTATCATTTGCTTAGGTAATCAACCTAATCATGACAATTAAACCTCTGTAAAGGTGTTATGAGCTAATTGGCGTTGACCTTGTAATCAAAAGAGAATAACCAAACCACTTTTTGTGTGTTATTTCAACTACTCACAAATCTCTCTTATGTGTAGTTTTCAATCTTTAGTTTACACACATCACTCATTTATTTCTTTGCAACTTCTTTACAGGCAGAGATGATAGTTGATGGATCTGTAGTGCGCAGTGGAAGAAATCTGACTGTAATAGCACAGGAGTTCAAGCACAAGAAAACTGGGAACTTGATCTACACTGCTCGTGCTACCTTCTATCATATGCCTGTTTCGAAACTATGAAATTGGATGTTGGGTATTTCTCTATTTGTGTTACCTCAATTTGTACCACATGGCTCTGCCTTCAACACTTTACCAAATGTGGTCTTTGGCTATATAGATTATGGGACTATGTATAGGCAGCATTTGTAAAGTTATTCTTGAATAACATCCTTAAGTAAGAATCTGAGTGCTTGTTCGTGCAAAAGTATACAGCTTTTACCACTGAGGAATAAAAAGCTGGAGTTATTAGGGTGTCCAAAAATCTTAGCGCATGAAAGCTCTGTATTTCTGTTTCTACTTTCTGCAGCCTGAAAAAATAAATAAATAAAGGAGATGTCACCCTCTGCTCATATAGTCGTTGATAACAAAAGAAAATATAAGGGTTGGTTGGTTTCAGAGAGGTATCTAGCAAGTGATTCAAGAATCGGCAAGAAGACAAAGATGGCAAAGCCCTCGATTGCTCCCACAGAGAGCTTTGTTTCCATTTCCAAAGCAACAATTTCCAAGGACATTCCTGAAGAATACTTGAACCGACTGCTGAGGTTTCTTGAAAGAGTCGGGATCTCCGGAAATGTCCCAGATAATTGCAGTACCGAAGACTTCTTCTCCAACATAATTGGATGGATTCTGAAGCCGCTGACAGTCCAACGAGGCCGCGTCACTTGCTTGGTCTCTGTCAAACCTTCTGTTACTGTAAGCTTTCCTTGCTTCCCATTTTTCAGCAAAGGCATAGTAAGATGATTTTTCTACACCGAAGTGAAAGATGATGATTTTGCTAGGCTTGAAGTTTGGCTCTCTTGAAAATCCAATTCTATCATTTCTGTGAACTATGCTAAGTTGAAGTCGACTTTGATAAATGAAAAAGGCTACAGAACTTCGGGTTAATTTGCTTTTATTCTTTGTATGTAAATTTGTTCATGAATCGGTAGAATACATTTGGAGGATTCCATGGAGGAGTGATTGCTTCCGTTGCTGAGTCTTTGGCGTTTGCTACTGCAAGAACGGTCGTGGCCAAGGATAAAGAGCTGTTTCTAGGAGAACTAAGTATCTCTTACCTCTCTTCTGCACCAAAGAATGTGAGTCAATTATAACTTGCACTAAACCTGTGTGACTTTATTTTGGCATTGTAAACATGATTTAGGGTTTGGGTGATGACATTTCATGAGCTATTTGTCACTAATTAGATTTAGAATTCTGGTTTTATATGCAATTTGTACAAATGCTGATAGTTTTTGAAACCTCAAAAAATCGGTTGGGGTCTCATGAACCTTGAATATATTAGGCTGATGGTGCTTTTGGACTCACAAATCTCTTGTTCAGTCTATGGAGTTTGTCGATAACCATACGATGCTTACTAAACTTGAATGAAGAAGACCAAGTTTCATTACACATTGGTTAGAAATTTTGCTTGATCCTTGCAACTGAAGTTTTTTGTGCTAAAGGTAAGTGGCATTGACTGATAGAGGACCTTGTTATATCTATTGCTGAATGACCTCAATCTGTTACTGCATAACTGCATAGTTTACATTGTTTACGAATTTCCTTAATTTCAGTACTCCTTTTTGTGCTTATAGCATTTCTTAAAACCTGACATACTTGCAGGCACAGGTGATAGTTGATGGATCTGTAGTCCGGAGTGGGAGAAACCTAACTGTGGTTGCACAGGAATTCAAGCTCAAGAAAACTGGGAACTTGGTCTACACTGCTCGTGCTACCTTCTATCACATGCCCATTTCAAAATTGTGAATTTGGTGATTAAAGAGGTTGGGGTTGCCTTATATCACTCACAAACGGAAACAATGGCATAAAAACCATATGAAGAGTTCATTTGTAACACCGGCTCATGAATTTTTCTGAAATAATATCATCATGCAATAGAAGAAAACGACACATTATAGAAGAAAGATTGATACTCTTGTTCAGAGTAGTTATCAAGCTCTAGAAATTTATATGATCTTGAGGTGTGTAAAAGAGGGATTAAGTGAAAATGCTCAACTCTAGGAAACAATAAAGATCCTTGTAGATTACTAGCCAGGAGACTAAAACGGAAACCATGCAGACATTTAATAGTTGAAATGCAAAAGCCATTGCAGCAAAAGTAGACATCAAATGAAGCTGATACAGCATACATGTTAGAATTCATGATACTTCAACTTTTAACTTTGACGAGCGAAGTATTTCACACTCTGTTCTTGGCGAACGGTGTGGCGAGCAGGTGTGTTTGAAGAAGATTAGATGACTGAACTTATGCAGTTTTTTTTTTTTTATCTAAAATCCTTATCGATTACAGAGTAAACACTTCCCTTTTATAGGGGGCACAAAGTAACCTAACAAAATATCTAAGGCTAGTAAGCTAGAGATCAACTTGACTAATTATAGTACTATGATACTACAAATATCTAAGTTGAAAATCTCAGTGGGAATGAACAGTGAAGCAGCTGCTGGAAAGCATATCAGCTTTTCCACACTGTCTCCTAGTTCTCCCAGGAAAGCATTAACCTTTAACACTCCCCCTTAATGCTTTGCCTTATCATTCCGAGCAGGCCTCGTAGGTATTCAAACCTATCTCTAGCTAGTGCCTTGGTGAAGATATCAGCAACTTGGTCGTCTGTATTGCAGTACACCAAATCAATCTCATTCTCCTCGACTGCATCCCTGATGTAATGAAACTTCAAGGCGATGTGCTTTGCCCGACTGTGATAGACATGATTCTTGCTCATGGCGATTGCAGACTTGTTATCGCTGAGAATGGTTCTTGCTGTTCTGTTCTTCTCACCAAAGTCTTCTATGACTCTCCTTAGCCATATTGCTTGTGAAGTGGCGAGTGAAGCTGCGACGTATTCGGCTTCAGCTGTGGACAATGCCACTGATTTCTACTTCTTTGAAGCCCAGGAGAATACTCTTGTTCCTAGTGTGAAAGTATATCCAGATGTGTTCTTCAAGTCGTCTACACTTCCTCCCCAGTCACTGTCACAAAACCCAAAGAGTTTTGGTTCTACATTCCTCTCATATAGGATTCCAAAGTCCATTATTCCTTGGATGTATCTCAGGATTCTCTTTGCAGCTCCATAGTGTATCTTGGTTGGATTGTGCATAAATCTGGACATCAAACTTGCTGCATACATAATGTCTGGTCTTGTTGCAGTCAAGTATAGCAGACTTCCCACTAAGCTTCTGTATAAATTCTCATCCGCAGGACCACTCCCGTCTTCTTTGGAGAATTTTTCACTGACCACTAGAGGAATTGCAACTGGATTGCAACCAAGCATTTTGAACTTCTCTAGTATAGTCTTCGCATATCTTTTCTGGGTGATGAAGATTCCCTCCACTGCTTGAATTATTTCAATTCCCAGAAAGTACTGCAGGATTCCCAAATCACTCATTTCATATTTCTTCATCATATCAGACTTGAAATTTGAAATCATTTTTTCACAGCTTCCGGTAAATATCAGATCATCAACATATAAGGAGACGATAAGAATGCTTGATTTACCTTCAGTCTTTGTGTAAAGGGCAGGTTCGTTTTCACTCCTTTGAAAACCCCTTGCTGTGAAATAGGAATCGATCTCACCATACCAAGCTCTTGGGGCTTGTTTCAGGCCATATAGAGCTTTCTTCAGTTTATAAACTTTCTGCTCTTTGCCTTTGATGATGAAACCTTGTGGTTGTTCCACAAACACTTCTTCTTTCATCACTCCATTTAGAAACGCCGATTTGACATCAAGTTGGTGTAGATACCAACCCTTTTGTGCAGCAATGGAAATCAGACCTCTTATGGTCTCATGCCTTGCCACTGGTGCAAAGGTCTCATTGAAATCCACTCCGGGTATCTGTGAGTATCCCTTCGCCACCAATCTTGCTTTGTTTCTTTGTACAGAACCATCTGAGTTCAACTTGGTCTTGTATATCTACTTCAAACCGATGACATCCTTGTTGTCTGGTTTGTCAACTAGCTCCCATGTGTTGTTCTTCACAATCACATTTATCTCATCTTGCATTGCAGTTCGCCATTCATTTTCCTTCACTGCTTCTTCAAATCTTTCTGGCTCAAATAAGCATGCATTGCAGCTTTCATACACTTCATTCAAGCTTCGCATTCTCATTGGAGGCGAGCTTGGTGTTGATTGAGCTCCTGAAGATTCTGGCGAGTGAGATGCTGGCGGATCTGTCGCTGGCGGATGAGATTATGTCGAGTGAGTTGCTTGCGGATTGAGTTCCAGCTCTACTGGATTCTCTTGTCCATTTTGAACATTTACTTTTTTCTTTTGGGCTGAACCTTGGTTCCAATCCCATGATGAATTCTCACTGAAGAGAACATCTTTGCAGATTATCATCTTCTTCTTCTGCAGATTGAAGAGCCTATAGCCCTTTGATTGAGAGCTGTATCCCATGAATACACACTTCTCACTGGTTTCATCCAGTTTATATCTCAGCTCCTCTGGGATATGTGCATAGCAGATTGAACCAAACACCCTCAAGTGATTTACACTTGGCTTCCTGCCACTCCATGCTTCAAACGGAGTCTTTCCTTGGACAACAACAATTGGATGTCTGTTCATCAAATACACTGCAGTATTTACTACTTCTCCCCAATATACTTGAGATACTGACTTGTCATGGAGCATGGACTTGACCATCTCAATGATCGTTCTGTTTTTTCTCTCAGCTACGCCATTCTGCTGTGGCGTGTAGCTTACAGTGAGCTGCCTTTCCAGCCCAATGTATTCACAGAACTTCTTGAATTCATTTTATGTGTATTCGTCACCTCTATCTGTTCTTAACTTCTTCAGCTTGAGGCCAGATCGTCTCTCCACCATTGCTTGGAACTTTCTGAACACGGCGAACACATCAGACTTTTGCCTCAGGAAATAAACCCAAGTCATCCTTGTGAAATCATCAATGAAGGTCAGAAAGTATTTGTTTCCTCCATCAGTTGTAGTTCTTATTGGACCACAAACATCAGAATGTACCAGCTCCAGAGGTACTTTCGCTCTCCAGGCTTTTCCTTTCGGAAATGGGAGTGTGTGTTGCTTCCCCAATGCACATCCTGCACACACTTCATTTGCATCATTTATTTTTGGTAGACCCTGCACCATTTCCTTTTGATGTAGCAACTTGAGACTCTGGAAATTCAAGTGTCCAAGTCTCTTGTGCCAGAGCCAGGAATCATCCTTTAGCTCCATTCTTCTTGCACTTTCAGTTGCATATTTAAGGGTCAGAGGAAAACTTCTGTTCCTCTTCATCTGGATTTCTACCATCAAGTTCTTGCTGCTCCCTTTCTGATATATCTTGCAAGTGTCATCACCAAAATGAAGGTGATATTTGTGCTCAATGAGCTGTCCGACACTTAGCAGATTGGAATCCAGAGTTGGAACCAACATCACATCTCTGATGTACATCTTCCCAGACTTGGTTTCAACAGCAATGCTTCCCTTGCCTTTTGTATCCACCATCATTTCATTGCTCATTTTCACTCTTGTGATGCTGTTGCAGTCTATATCATGTAGAAGATTGGCATTCGCCGCCATGTGATTACTGCAAGCACTATCAACAAGCCACACATTTTCTTCTACTGCAGCACTCGCAGCATGAGTAACACAGAACATGTTTGAGTCACTCGCTTCAATGCTGTTCGCCTGTTGATTTCCCTTGTAGTTACAATCCTTCTTCACATGACCAAACTTTTCACAGTTTGAGCATTTTGGTTTCCCTTTGAACCAACACTCGCCTGCATGAAGCTTATTACAGACAGTGCATTTGTTATACCCTGAGTTGCTACTCTCCTCATTGTTGCTCTTCATCCGTTGATTTGATTTTCCCTCCCACTTCTTTCCTTTACCTTTCCAGTTCTTTTTCTGCTTTGAATTTAAACTAGATGGCTCACTCCTGTTAGAGTTAAGGTTGAGTGTTTGGAAAGCCTTTTCAGCCTCTTCATCATGACTAGACAACCTATGATCGAAAGCTTTCAGAGTCCCCATCAGATCCTGAACACCTAGAGTTTCCAAATCCCTAGTCTCCTCTATAATACTCACTATAGCATCATACTTCATATTCAAGCTCATAAGGATTTTCTGTATTACTCTCTTCTCAGGTATTGGTTCCTTGTAGGTTCTCATTTGATTAACTATATTCGTCAATCTGGTGCTATAATCACCTAACAACTCAGTATCATTCATTTTTGTATACTCAAAATCTCTTCTAATAGATTGTACCTTGACAGCTCTGACTTTTGCAGATCCTCTGTATTCAAGGCTGAGTACATCCCATGCTGCTTTGGTTGTCTTCTCATTTGAGATTCTGGGAAAAATCTCATCTGTGACCGAAGTTTGCAAGATGTTGAGTGCTCTTGCATCCTTTTTTATGTTCGACTTCAGTTCTGCCATTTGCGCAATTGTTTGCTCCTCTTCTGCATCTGGTCTCTTGTATCCTTCTTCTACGAGGCTCCATAGATCTCGTGAGATGAACATGGTCTCCATCTTGATTATCCAGAAATCAAAGTTCTCTCCATTGAAGATTGGAACTCTGTTTTCTGAACTTCCTGATGTAGCCATACCAGTAACAGAAAAATAAGACTTGTGTTTATTTTTTTTTTGTTTCTGAATCAATCAGATGGTACACCCCAGTTGATATTGATCAACAGAGCTCTGATACCATGTTGGAATCCATGTTAGAATTCATGATACTTCAACTTTTAACTCTGACGAGCGAAGTATTTCACACTCTGTTCTTGGCGAACGGTGTGGCGAGCGGGTGTGTTTGAAGAAGATTAGATGACTGAACTTATGCAGCTTTTTTTTTATCTAAAATCCTTATCGATTACAGAGTAAACACTTCCCTTTTATAGGGGGCACAAAGTAACCTAACAAAATATCTAAGGCTAGTAAGCTAGAGAAGATCAACTTGACTAATTATAGTACTATGATACTACAAATATCTAAGTTGAAAATCTCAGTGGGAATGAACAGTGAAGCAGCTGCTGGAAAGCATATCAGCTTTTCCACACTGTCTCCTAGTTCGCACAGGAAAGCATTAACTTTTAACAATACATTCATACATACGAGCTTATTAACCAGAGAGCTTATTAATGGGACTCCGAACGTCCGAGCTATTTCTGCTGGGCATGATCTGCAGCTAGCTTGGGAATCACTTTAAATGTCAAGCCTGAACCGCCAAACTTTTCTTCTACGAGTTTGGACATTCTCTCCTCCGTTTCAGGGGTAAAATAATTAGCCCAATCGCCCACCTCAGCTTTTCTGAAAAGGTTTTTATTCTCTGTAAACTGGAGAGACACGCCAGTTTTGTTGATCTCTAAAGCCTTCAAGGTTTCAAAAGAACAGAGCTTTGCTATGTCTTCAATCACACCATTTCTCTCCTCCTCCGTAGTGAAAGGGTAATCTAAAAACTTGGCAATTTTTTTCAGGTGCAACACAACATCTTCCTTCATGTCCTCGTACTTCAAGAATAACACGTTCTGAGGTCTCTTCAAGCTCTCTTTCCAGAACCCCAAGGTGTGATCCCAAAATGGACCAAACGGACTTATGCCTTTGCAAAACAAATCAAAGGCCTCATCGAGGGACAATGGAGCTAGGGAATGTGACCTGACTTTGTTATAAAAATGCCAAGAAGAAACAAATGTGTCATAAGGGTTTCTACAAATATAAATGATCTTTACATTGGACTCTTGCACTGTTGCCAATGAAGAAAATGGAAGATGAGTCCCAAAGAGTCTTGGCTCAACTAGAAATTTGGATGAAAAATCAGGAACCTGGTTCTTGTAGAATATACTAGGACGTTTACTTTCCTTGTATGTATAGGTAGATTATTCTATGTAATCTTAGGATATATTTTTTCTTGTAGATATAGCTTTGTATCCTATATATACCTCCTTATGGAGAAGAATAATATCAAGCAAATATTAAACCATTCTTTTCTAGTTGGTATCAGAACCAATACAAAGCAAAAACCATAAACCCTACGTACCATCACATTTTTTGTTTTCCGCTACACAACCTAAACCCAAATCCCACCAACAAAAGCAAACCAAAACACACCACAAATTTAAAAACACAAAAGCACACAAACGCATATACCCAAATCTCACAAATCCCACAAAAAAAAAAGCCTTCAGAACCGTACAACATAACACCACACATACAAAAAAAAAAAGGCCTTCAGACAAAGCTGTTGCTGCCGGTCCCCACAGCCAGCCAAGCCGCCATCCCTCACAGTCAGCCCAAGCCAAGCCGAGCCGCTTTCGTCTGCTACACAGCAGGCCCTGTCCCCGCGCCTGCTCTGCTCTGCTCCACAGCAGGCTGCTCTGCTCCTTGCCTCTTCAACCAGTCTGAAAGTCAAAGCTTGCCTCTTCTCCGCTTGTCTCTTTCGACGTGGACCGGTTCACCACATCTTGCAATTTGTTCTAGTCCTCCAATTTTTCTAAATGGCAAAAGACACAGTTATTTCAAATACGTTCTGGATAATTGATACAGGTGCATCAGACCACATGACTAATGATCCTCGTCTCTTGACTACAATTAAACCTCCTTCTCAAAATATTGTGTCTACTGCTGATGGTACACCCACTCCCGTTATTGGAGAAGGTTCGGTTATCTTATCTGAGACTTTAACTCTTGAGTCTGTTTTAGTTGTCCCATCACTAGCATATAATCTCCTGTCTGTTGGTCAGATAATTATAGCTCTTGCATGTATTGTCACCTTCTATCCTTCCTTCTGTGTGTTTCAAGACATTCTGACCAGGCGGATTCTTGGTTATGGTGTAAAAAGGGGGAAATTATACTACCTGGATCTGACAGAGACTGGAGAAAAACAAAAACATTTTTTGGGGCAAGCTAATCAGGTTCATGACATCATAAGTGGAAGAGAAGCTGTGTGGCTATGGCATCATCGCCTAGGTCACCTCAATTTTCATTATCTCAAGAAGCTGCAACCTCAATTGTTTTCTGGTGTCAACGCTTCAGATTTCCATTGTGACACTTGTGAATTGGCCAAGAGTCACCGTGTGTCATATTCACCAAGTCTTCACAAAAGTCTGATTCCTTTTATAAAGATCCACTCTGATGTATGGGGCCCTGCAAAAATTCCTTCACTCTGTGGCGCTCGTTACTTCGTCACTTTCATTGATGACTGCACCCGAATGACTTGGGTATCTCTCTTGAAGAACAAAAGTGATGTTTGTTCCAGGTTCAAAGAGTTTCACAAAATGGTGTCTACCCAATATCAACAGACCATTCGTGTTCTCCAATCTGACAATGGTGGAGAATATGTCAATAGCCTTATGCAAGAGTTCACACAATCTCATGGAATTCGACATCAAACTTCAAATTCCTATACTCCTCAGCAAAATGGATTGGCAGAACGGAAGAATCGACAGTTACTTGAAGTTGTTCGTGCCTCGTTATTTGGCATGAATGTGCCTCGTAAATACTGGGGAGAAGCTATGAAGTCTGTTGCATATCTCATTAATCGTACTCCTTCTTGGGTAATTGAGTTTCAAAACCCTCATAAACAACTTCACACGCTACTTTCAGTTCCATCCATGCCTAACTTAGAGCCACGTATATTTGGCTGCACAGTATATGTTCATATTCCCAAACCACAACGAAGTAAACTTGATCATCGTGCCAGAAAATGCATTTTTGTGGGTTACGCTGAGTTTCAGAAGGGTTACAGATGTTATGAACCCCACACTGACACAATATATACCTCGCTTGACGTTTCTTTTCAGGAATCTGAGCCGTATTTCTGAAGCGAAGTTTCGGAGGCTTCCCTTCAGGGGGAGAGAGTTTATGAAGGGAATTCACAATATTCATTTGATTTAAAAGAATTTGAGCACTTAGAAGACTTGGAGTCTAGTTTTGGAGTGGGTAACGTGGACCAGAGTCATGAAAACAGTACTACTGACCACCATGCGCAAATTGATCTACATTGCAGTACTACCAACCCGCACGTATTAGATGTTGGGCCACACCAGCATGTGCAACCTGGAAAGCAAGGAAATTCAGCCGAGCCAAACTTAGCCGAGCCGCACGGGTTATATGATGAGCCACACCAGCATGTGCAACCTGAAAAGCAAAGGAATCAAGCCGAGCCAAGCTTAGCCGAGCCGAGTGGATCACATGATTGTGACCAGTCAACATCATCATGTGTATCACAAAGTGTTGAAGCCGCTGAGCACTTAGAAGCCGAGCCGAATATTTTGGAGAAGGAGGAGCAGACAGCCACTGTCTCATCTGACAATGTGGCGTGTCCCACTGAATTTGAGGAGCAAACTGGTGTTTCTATTCCAACATTTGAAAATCCTCTTCCGTCAGAACTTTCTTCCCATCCTACACCATCGACTCAAGAACCTACTGGGAATGTCCCTCCTCAGGTACCATTAATTTCAACTAATCTATCTAGGGTAAATAGTATCAATATTAGGAAATCACAGAGAGTTACCAAGAGTATTCCTAAGAGACACTATGAGCCCGACATCAAAGCTAAAGCAAAATACCCTATAGTCAATTTTATGTCTAATCATAGGTTGTCTGGGTCACATGCATTTGTTGTCAACCAATTATCTTCTGTATCTATTCCAAGTAGTGTACAAGATGCATTGGCAGATCCCAAGTGGAAACAAGCGATGAATGAAGAACTTGAAGCCTTACAGAAAAACTCAACTTGGGATATTGTGACTATGCCACCTGGAAAGAAGACTGTTGGATGTCGATGGGTGTATACAGTGAAACTCAAAGCAGATGGGAGTATTGACAGATATAAAGCCAGACTGGTTGCCAAAGGTTACACCCAACGCTATGGAATTGACTATGAAGAGACATTTGCACCTGTAGCAAAGATCAACACTGTCAGAATATTGATCTCACTAGCAGCAACTAGAGATTGGCCTCTTCGCCAATTTGATGTGAAGAATGCATTCTTCAATGGAGATTTAGAAGAAGAGGTTTATATGGATGTACCACCAGGAGTCAAAAATAAGCCTTGCGATGCAGGCAAAGTTTGCAAATTGAAGAAGTCATTATATGGCTTAAAAAAATCACCCAGAGCTTGGTTTGGAAGATTTTCAAAATCAATGAAGGCGTTTGGTTATAGACAGAGCAACTCAGACCATACTTTGTTCATTAAGCATAGTCAGGGTAAGATTACTGCCCTGATAGTATATGTTGATGATATGATTGTCACAGGAGATGACCCGAAAGAGATGGAGGCCCTACAGAAATATCTTTCGAAGGAGTTTGAGATGAAAGATCTTGGACAACTGAAATATTTTCTTGGGATTGAAGTGGCAAGGTCTAAGAAAGGAATTTCTTTGTCCCAACGCAAGTATGTCCTTGACCTGTTAGCTGAAACAGGGATGCTTGATTGCAAACCAGCTGATACACCAATTGAGATGAATCACAACCTTGCCATCTATCCAAATCAAGTTCCAACAGATAAAAGAAGGTACCAACGTCTAGTAGGGAGACTTATTTATCTTTCTCATACTAGACCTGATATTGCTTATGCTGTGAGTGTGGTTAGCCAATTTATGCATTGTCCCAGTGAAGAGCATATAGATGCAGTATATCGTATTTTAAAGTATCTCAAGCAGGCACCTGGAAAAGGTTTGTTGTTTGAAAAGAAGAATGAATTAGAGGTCATGGGATACACAGATGCTGATTGGGCAGGTGATAAGACTGATAGAAGATCTACATCTGGATACTTCACTTTTGTTGAAGGAAATCTAGTGACTTGGCGTAGTAAGAAACAAAAAGTTGTTGCTAGATCAAGTGCAGAAGCAGAATTTCGAGGTATGGCATATGGCGTATGTGAATTGTTGTGGATCCGAAATGTGTTAAAGAGCTTAGGTGTCAAACTCAAGAAGCCTATGGACTTGCATTGTGATAATACGTCAGCAATTGAAATTGCCCATAATCCAGTTCAGCATGATCGAACTAAGCATGTGGAGGTGGATCGATTCTTTATCAAAGAGAATTTAGACAGGAAAGTCATTCGATTCCCTTTCGTATATACAGAAAACCAGTTGGCAGATGTTCTTACAAAAGGAGTGTCAAGGAAAGCATTTGACGATTTAATTGACAAGTTGGGCATGATTGACATCTATGCACCAACTTGAGGGGGAGTGTAGAATATACTAGGACGTTTACTTTCCTTGTTTGTATATGTAGATTATTCTATGTAATCTTAGGATATATTTTTCCTTGTAGATATAGCTTTGTATCCTATATATACCTCCTTATGGAGAAGAATAATATCAAGCAAATATTAAACCATTCTTTTCTAGTGTTCTTCGTATAGAGATCCAACTCGAAGTACCGCACAAGGTTATGAGAGTTGGAAGTGAGCAACGGATGAGTCTTAATTTCGAAACGGTGCCGATACACGATAGCGAACGCCAAGGCTTTCAACCATGTGGTGCCGGATTTGGGTAAGCTGGCCACAACTATGTCAGAGTCCCTAGCTTGGAAGTGCTTTTGGAAAGAGATCACAGGTTGGAGTACTGCCGCTGGGCACCAAAAGCTTTGGAATAGATATTGGTAAGAGTACATCCAGCCTTTTTCTTTGGGGAGAGAAAGAAGGAGTTCCTTACACTCATTACTGAGGTTTTCTCCTTCTTGGTCTTCAGCCATACTAAATAAATGAACTCGTAGTGGAAGATAGAACTTAGACCTGGCCTGAAAAATCAGCACACAGGAACACCCACATATATAGTCATTCCAGCTAACTCGGTGATCTTTACTACAATTTCTCTTGTTTTTAAATAACGGTCTTTCTGATCCCCTTAAAAAACTGCATGTGCTATTGTGCTGTATCTCGCGCTTTGCCGCTTTGTGGATCTCGGGCCACATCTAATATATAACAAAACATGGACATGTGAATTATTATTGCCAGTATGGGAAGCGTGTTTTTATTTCCCTGGTGTTGTGATTCCCGGGTGTTGTGATTTTAGCCTATATATCGGGTCTACTTATTGTTACCTCACCACACCTATGTTTCAAAATTCCTCGTCTTCTTCAATTCACGTTCTTCACTTTCAAGACGCGTACGTTTGGTTTTCTGGATGAGACCATACCAATATCTTGTATAAACAACTACCCAGGAATTTGCCACTCCACTACTGGAAATCAGGTCTAAAGCGACCAATATTGAAACTGAAAAATCAAAGTTCGTCCCCTCAACACATTGAAGCGACCAATATTGGATTGGTCGCTTCAGAAAACGAGAGCGACGACTTTTGATCAATAGTCGTCGCTCACATCTTATTCAAGCGACGAATATTAGTTTGTTGTCGCCTCCCAATAATGTTTTGTAAACTGTAGCGACGAAAATTCAAAATTCGTCGCCGACGTAAAATTAAGCGACGAAATTTATAACTTTCGTCAATATTCGTCGCTGACTTGTTATACGAAGCGACAAGTTTAGAACAATAGTCGTCGCTTCATGTTTTGAAATCTGGTCAACCATATTTTCATAGTTTGGAGAGTTGTAGATTTGGCATTTGGTGTCCGATTGACGATTGTAATACATTTTCGGAAAGGAAACGACGCCAGGAGTCAAACTCGTCGCTTTGCCACGACGTGTGGGCTTTTTCGGGCTTTCGAGTTCGTTTAGGCCTTCAAAACGGCAGTTTTATATGTTTTAAATAAGATTGACCGCATCGATCGGGGCTCTAACTTTGTCGGATTTAAGTGATTTTTTTATCACAACCGTATTTCATCATAACGATCAAATGTTATTTCACAGTGTTTTTCAAAATTTTACTTCTTTTACATAGTTGCTTCGAAAAGTTGTACACTTGAGTATAATCTTATAAGGATTAATTTCAGTTTACTACCCAAATTTTAGGGTCAAGTTTCAGTTTCGTCCTTAATCTTTTAATTTAGTCACGTATGTCCTTATACTCCTAATTTTTCATCAACTTGAGACAAAACTTCAAATTCACTTCGAATATGATGTCACCATCCGATGTGTAAATAACAACTTTAGTTGTAAATAGTCTATTATACCCTTTTAAGAGTGTTGGAAACTGAAAAGTGTGTCGGCGTGTCTCGACCGCGTTGGATGGTGACGTCATATTTGAAGTGAATTTGAATTTTTGCCTCAGGTTGATGGAAAATTAGGATTATAAGGGCACACGTGATTAAATTGATAGATTAAGGACGAAACTGAAACTTGACCCTAATATTTGGGTAGTAAACTGAAATTAATCCATGTTATAATCAAGTTATACCGTATTAGTAAGCATGTTGTCGTTATAATGGCTAAATTCACAAAATGAAAATTTTGACCGTCTGATGTGATCGTTACAGTTAAATATGAGTAGAGTATAAAAATCAACTCGTTTCGTAAACGTTCGACGCTCGATCGAAACGTTCAACCATATTTTCATAAAACTTATCACACGAAAACCCTATTACGTACCTTTAGATGACCTTGTTTCGTCGACTCTTCCAAACATTAAACTCTCAAATAGATGAGACGTAATCAGCCATGTAAAAATTTGGTAATTTTTACCTCCCGATACTATGGTTCCCCATAGAGATAAATAAGTTTAAATAAGGTTGACCGCGTCGATCGGGGCTCTAACTTTGTCGGATTTAAGTGATTTTTTTACCATAACCGTATTTCATCATAACGATCAAATGTTATTTCACAGTGCTTTTCAAAATTTTACTTCTTTTATATAGTTGCTTCGAAAAGTTGTACATTTGAGTATAATCTCAAAAAAAATTTATAATCTTTTAAATATTATTGAAGCGACGGATTTTGCATTACTTCGTCGCTTCAGTATAATCAATAAAAATTTTATAATCTTTTAAATATTATTGAAGCGACGGATTTTGTATTACTTCGTCGCTTCACTTTTAAATATTATTGAAGCGACAGATTTTCTCTTACTTCGTCGCTTCAGTGTAGAATCCGCGCCACATGCTGAGAACCAATTAAAACACATTACGCGGATCGACTCTATGAACCGTCATATTTTCCAGATCTAACGGCCAAAATTCACTCCCCTTTTATATAAATCTCTTCTCCCTCTCCTCCTGCCTCTTCACTTCCTCTCCTCCTCTGCCGTCGCCTCCTCCACCGCCTCCCTCCCTCTCCTCCTCGCCGTCGCGATCCAAGTCTTCGACGCCGGCCGACCTCGCATTCTCCATCAAACCGGGATCGACGCCTGCCGACCTCGCCTTCTCCATCCAACCCATCGACGCCGACCTCGCCTTCTCCACCGGAGCTCCTCCCACCGCGCCGGCCACTGTTGCAGACCTCACTCCCACCGCTTCTCCCTCCTCCCGCAGCGACGGCAGAGCGCCTCCTCACCGGATCGACGCCGACCTCACCGCTCCTCCCTCCTCCCGCAGCGACGGCAGAGCGTCTCTACCTCTATGGCAGAGCGCCTCCTCCTCCGTCGCCTCCTCCACCGCCTCCCCGCCAACTGGACAAAAACAAAATTAAACGAAATCGGCGGGAAATTTTTTTAAAACGAAAATTGAGACATGAAGCGACGAACATTGATATTCGTCGCATGAAATTTATCATCCCATACATTCTAGCGACGACTTTTGAATCAAACTTCGTCCCCTCAAATTGTAAGCGACCACCCAAACTTCATCTCCTAGAATTGGAAGCGACGACCCAAAATTCGTCGCATCGAATGTGAGGAGACGACCCAAACTTCGTCGCTCAGTATGTGGTGACAAAGTCGTCGCTTGAAATATCCAAGCGACGACTTTTGTAGCAAAAGTGGTCGCCTCGAAATCGCCCCGACGAAAATCAAGCGACGACCTCTTTGTCTCTTCAGTGTCGAAGCGACGACTTTTGACGACAAAAAGTCGTCGCTTCGAACCTGTTTTCCAGTAGTGCTCCTAATCCTATGATCATGATGAAAAAAGCTTCAAAACTGAAGCAACAATGACGAAACGAAAAAACTGATTACGGTTTGGACTACTTGGACTTATGGGGATACCAAAAGCCTTGTTATTGAAATTGGTAAGGGTATCTCCAGCCTTTATCTTTGGGGATTGGAGAGAAAGAAGGAGTTCCGATCCTTACACTCATTACTGAGTTCTTATCTGTAATACCCAGGAAACTCGTCATTAATTTCAAATATTTATTTAGAATTATTAAGTTGAAAGTTAATAAAATATAGCGGTGCGAGGGTGGGGCAAATGTGTTCGGAGAAATTTTAATAAAGAATGTTTTTAAGGAGTCAATAAGGAGTTGACTTTTTATTCGTTTGATTTTTTGAGAAATTTCCGTCACCAAAGTGGTAAAGCTCGTCGATACGAGTTTGTAGACATACGACATACGTAATTTGAAGATCGTATAAAGAAGTTATAGTTAAAGGAAGTTTTCGTGCTTTTGAAATATTAAGTATAAATAGGAAAAATTTTGGTAACATTTCAGCAAAACCCTAACTTTACAAAATCAGATTATTTTTCTTCTCTTCCGTCCAAGCTGCCCTCTACCTTTCTCCGGCCATATATCTTGGTTGTCCGGCGACGGAATTGAGCATGGTTGGTACCGTTGGAAAGCTATCGATCCCCTCTTTCTATCCATACCAGCCTCACACCCTGGAAACACTTGTACGTGATGCAACAAGTAATTTAAATATGTTGGATCGAGAAAGATATAATTGTCGATTTACTTAAGAATGATTTAGCATGATTTTTCTAATTGGTGATGTGTCTTGATAACATTGCATGCTACGTAGGATTGAGACCACAAATCTAATGCCTCATTGAGGCCTCATATCAGTGCTCTTGCTTGTTTTGCTTGCAATGTTCATTTTGGAAAGCCAATCTTTGTAAATGGATATAAAGTTATAAACTTCAGTGAACTTGTTTATTTAATTATTCCACTAGAATTGTTTGAGAAAGTGATTTGAATTTCTTAAAAAAAAAAAAGAAAAAAAAAAGTGATTCGAATAGAAACCAATATGAATAATTAGATATTAAGCCTAGCACGGTATACTGTCATATATATAGGAGGAGAGTTTCAGCAAGTCCAACTACAGCCACTCAACTTTTTCTGATATACACATTCACTTTAATTATGAATAGGGGCACCTGCTGTATTAAAGTTTAAATTATGGATTTATTGTAAAAAAAAAAAAAGTATTGCTATTGAGACCTCTCAATTTGCTCATCTTACCGTTTATGCTCTCTACACCTCCTTTTGGCTTTTAAATTCACACATTTACTTACTATACTTCATTTTAAATACCTAAAATAGCCTTGAATATATTAAGTCATTTAAATTACAATAAATTATTTTATTTTACCTTTTATTCACTCATTAAACCTCTATTGTTTGAATTTTTTTTTCACTTTTTTTCTTTTTAAAAGAAAACTTTCATCATCGATATGTTTTTTTGGTTCTCAGAATGTATACTTTATAATTTTTTAATAGTTATTTTATTTATTTTAAAATTAAAAAAATTATTACATCATCTTGTTTAATTTATATATGAGTTAAACCTATATAGTATATATTTATATAAAATTTATTTTATGTCACAAGCTAGTTTTTTAAATATATAGAACTAAACTCCAGGACAATATATACAAATAGATAAAAAAAATAAATGTGAATGTAATAAATTATAATTAAATGTGTATGTAGTTAAATCAGAAAATAAAAATAGATAAGGAAAATAACAATACTACAATTTATTATTTTATAGAATTAGAAAGTTTAGAGAATATAAATATAAATATAATATGTCTTTGATAATTATTGTCCTTAATAGTCATTGTATAAAAAAACATATATGTAATCAAATAATTGAAAACACAAGAAGGTCAAGTGAGAAAATGTGGAGGTTCCAATAGCAACACTAAAAAAAGGGTATCATCATATATATTAATGGCATTACCCATGCGATTTGGAAGGAATTATCACATTTATTTTACAATCTTACAGGAAGGGTAACCTTACA
Organism: Potentilla sterilis; assembly: GCA_963682095.1. Taxonomy (NCBI): domain Eukaryota; kingdom Viridiplantae; phylum Streptophyta; class Magnoliopsida; order Rosales; family Rosaceae; genus Potentilla; species Potentilla sterilis. The sequence continues at coordinate 36,290,906 of OY821766.1, read as the reverse complement.
CTTACAACAACAAGATTATAAGAAGGAAACCCTTCATTTATTAACTGAAAGCAAACACAAAAAGCAGAAACATACCATCATCGATCAGTTAATCAGTGGAAGCCCGAACTAGTTCCGGTAGACAGGGTCCGCTAGCTCTGGAATCCATTCGACAGTCAAGCCTGAGCCAGCAAACTTCTCTTGTATGAGTTTGGACATTCTCTCCTCCATCACAGGGGTGAAATAGTTAACCCAATCTCCCACCTCAGCTTTTCTGAACAGGCTCTTATTCTCCATGTCCATGACCAACATTCCAGTGTTGTTGATCTCCAAGCTCTTCATGGTCTCGAAAGAACAGAGCTTCACTATGTCTTCTATCACACCGTTTTTCTCCTCCTCCTCAGTGAAAGGGTAGTCTAGAAACTTGGCCAATGTTCTCACGTGAGATACAACATCTTTCTTCATTTCCTCATACTTCAAGAACAACACATTGTTAGGTCTCTTCAAGCTCTCTTTCCAGTATCCCAGAATGTGATCCCAAAAAGGACCCCACCCATCCATGCCCTGGCAATACATATCGAAGGCCTCTTCAAGGGACAATGGACCTAAAGAATTTGGCCTGGCTTTGTTAATGAAATGCCAAGTAGAAACAAACGAGTCGAATGGGTTTCTGCAAACATAGATGATCTTACAGTTGGACTCTTTAACTGCACCCAAAGAAGGAAAAGGAATATGAGTCCCAAAGAGTCTTGGCTCAAGAAAGTTGGATGAGAAATCAGGAACTTGGTTGTTTATATAGAGATCCATTGCAAAGTAGGGCACAAGCTTATGGGAGTTGGAAGTGAGCAAGGGATGGGTGTTTATTTCGAAACGGTGTCGATTCACAACAGCAAAAGTTAAGGCTTTCAACCATGTCGTGCCGCATTTGGGTAAGCTGGCCACGACAATGTCGGAGTCCATAGCTTGGAATTGCTTTTGGAAAGCGATTAGGGCTTGGAGTACTTCTCCTGTTGGGCACCAGAAGCCTTGGTAAAGATATTGGGGAAGGGCTACCCACCCTTTTTCTTTCGGGAGAGAAAGAAGGAGTTCCTGACACTCATTACTGAGGTTTTTAGCTTCAGGCGCAGGCTGCTGAATTCCTGGCATACTGATAAACTAAGTGGTAGCGGTAGCTAGAACTAAGACCTAGCCTGAAGATTATGTAACAAAGACTCCCACATATATATAGTGATAAGCTAAGCAGCTGGGGGATTTGATAATTTTCCCTAAAGGTACAAACAAACATCATGCATGGACCATTAGGAATACAAGATCGTGTGGTAGATATCTCGGTAAACACTAAGGACGAGTAGCTAATCATGCACACACCAGGAGGTCTGAGTACGTATTAATTTAGGCCATTTTCTTTTCTGGAAAATGGGACCTAGCCTGTGGGTTTATAAGGGTTTGGGCTACTCCTTCTATTGCCAATTGGTTTTGGATTGGAACCCCAGACTACTTTATCTTGGTATCAGAGCGGGTTACCCACGTGTGTGCTTTCTATCTCTCTCTTCTCTCTCCCCCCGAGCCACACAGACTCCACGTCACTCAAATAGTTGTCCACGTGTATGGCTTGAAAGTTCGCCACACGTGCTGGGGCGTGTTGAGATATAAATCCCACATGGGAAAATAGGACCTAGCCTGTGGGTTTATAAGGGTTTGGGCTACTCTATCTATAGCCAATTGGTTTTGGATTGGAAGCCCAGACTACTTTATCAGATTGGAACCCCAGACTACTTTATCATGGTATCAGAGCGGGTTACCCACGTCCACGTGTGAAGCCCAAATGGCCACACGAACTCCACGTCACCCAAAATGTTGTCCACGTGTATGACTTGAAAATTCGTCACACGTGCGGGGGCGTGTTGAGAATATACATCCCACATGGGAAAATGGGACCTAGCCTGTGGGTTTATAAGGGTTTGGGCTACTCCTTCTATTGCCAATTGGTTTTGGATTGGAACCCCAGACTACTTTATCACTTTCATACTCGGTATATAAGTTACATTTAATCGTGCATGGATCTACGTACACTTAAAAATATATTACAGTACATCTAATCACCAGATAGAAGTTATTCTTTCATGATTTCATTCACTCTTAATTTCTTCTTTGGCAGATCCCAGATCCCAAATCCCAAGGATTAATCTCAGTCTTAAGCGAAATTTCCTTCTCTGACTCTCTTTGCCTTTGGATGTATCGTGTACGTTATTCTTTCTCCGATCACAGAATTTGACTCTGAGCCACAGACACACTTCCGTAGACGACGGTGAGTTTGTTCAATTTGGTACTATATAGACCTCGAAGACTTGCTATATTAATCGTGTGAAAACGTGAGTCACTATTTCTCCACCTTTAATTAACTTTCCGAGGTTGAAGTTCGAGCTAAACTTAAAACCATAAGTGAGGACCAAGTTACCTGTAGATTAGACTGATAGAGGGTGAGTACCGGGTGAGCACTCTTCTATCTGCTTAAAACCTATCCACCATGTAAGTATAAAGATGTTGACAGTCCTCATTATGGACCAAAACACAGCACAAGATGTAGTATGATGAGTCCCAACACAAGTACAAGTGAAGTTCTGAAGCCTAGCTAGTTCAAGGCTCAACACAACCTCAGAAAACTAAGGTATATTCATGCATATTCATAGCATGTTTTCACTGAGGATAGCAGTACCAATTTGTATCATATGTCTTCTACTAAGGATAGGAGTACTGCTTTGTATCCCGAGTTTTCTGGGTATTTTATATGGCTTTGTCCAAATCGTCTTCAAAACTGTGATTTATCTTCTCAATGCATTTCTAGATCTTTCAGTCGATTTGCTTTTCGAAATTCAAACAGCTAGCCAAGCATGTGATGTTCTTGGCGCTCAAACTATCAAAAGGTGAAGGAATTCTTCAACCCGTGACCTTGATGTTTTCAAGGCCCAATTATTTATGCTTGGTTTGTGTTACACTTACCTGTGTAGTTGATAGTAGGCTGTTTGATCCTAGGAGGAAGTTGTTTTGCCTATTCATACATGTTAACATTCTTTTTGAATGCTTTTGTAAAACATTTTTCCCTCTTATGAAAAGTTAGCCATTTTCGGAAAGTTGGTTTTGTCCTTTTGTGCTTGGCTTTGTCCTTCAAAGGTTTTCAACAGCATCTAAGCCAAACACATCAGTCCAAACTTTCTGAATCCTTTGGCATGCGTGTTGCTCTCTTAGCAATTCACACTTGCCTATAAATACCAAGTAAAGTGACTTTGCTTGGTGGTCAATTTTATTGTGTCTTTGTTTTTTGTTGAGAAAATCAGCTTGGCTGTTTTCTCATTCTCTACTGCTCTAAGTCTTCCTAGTGATTATAAATCTTAAAGCTTGAGAAATCAAAACCGTTTTTCAAAAATCACATAGCATTTGCATTCCAATACATGAGGTTGTGATTGGAGGTGCAACGACCCCAAGAGTTCACAAGCAGAGTTAGCTAAGGCGTAGTTAAGGTCTGAGTGAAGCTCTTGTATCCCTTTCGTGTGTGAGGACTTAGGGGACAAGATGGGAGAGCGTTCTAGATAGACTAGGTAGAGTCATAGAACAGGATAACAACAAGGTCTGGTATCCCAGACTCTATTCTTGTATAAGTCTACGAATCACATAGTGGAAAGGTTTGTCCTTAGGATAAGGGCACGCAGTTTTCTTCCCTGGATTCAGGGTTTCTGCGTTAAAGAAAAACATCTCTGTGTTGGTTTTACTTTCAGCAATCTTTTTCATTATTCGCATAATCATTACAAACTGTGAATCGGGATAGCACAACCCCTTACTAGCCTCGAGTTACAACAATTAACGAAAAAGTTACAAAGTGTCTTATTCACCCCCCCTCTAGGACCTTCACATCATGACATGTGTCTCCAACAACATCCCAATGATGAGTCAATAATCTCAGGAGTTTAACTCTCTGAATCTCGTTGCCCTTTGGTGATCATCCAGTGTCATTCTCGGTTAACTTTGTGGCTCTGATTCTTGATTTAGGTCATCTGGGTACTAGAGTCGACGTTATCTCTTTTAGAATGATGATCTCAATGAGGTGCGAAGGGTAGAACTCAAAACATTGATCAGAACCTCAGGGATGATTTTCATTTTGGACGTCGTTACATCTTGCACGTAGTTCTGAGATGAGGGTGTATAGTCCTCTTGATAATCTCATGAAAGCAATATCGCATAACAACTGCATGAAGTGATCATTTCATTTGAATTTCGATCCTTTGACCTAACCAGCATCGTGTCTAGCTAGCTATCAAGTAAGTGTGATGAATGGAAATAAACACACTGCAGTATGTCAACAATTGATTCATACATATGCATGCAGAGAGCTGAATATATATGTATATCAGTTTCTATTCAGAGCGAATCTTCGTTCTGAAATTAACGCGTGAAATTTCTTTTTTAACACTTTTTTCAGTCATATTTTCACATCCCTATCGTTCGAATGTTTGAACCTAATGTATAAATCATTCCTACAAAATTTCATCTAATTTGGTTACCGTTAAGGTATCAAAACTATATTAAAATCAATGAACAAACCGAATATGTTTAACCTGAATTGTTCGTGTAAATCACCATAACGAAAAGTTAAATGATTATCAAGTTGGATGCAATTTTTTAGAGATGATTTATACATTAGGTTCTAACATCTGAACGGTATAGATGTAAAAATATGACCAAAAAGTGTGTTAAAAAATTAGCTTCATACATTAATTTCAGAGCGAAGGTTCACTCTGGATAAGAAATATATATATATATATATATATATATATATATATATATATATCAGACCCATCTACTAAGGGATCCCTTATTTTACCCATTTTAAGGAATCGATCATTTAACATACTTTTCGATCGTTTAACTTTCATGTTTGTTTATATGAGTACATCATATTTGGAAATTTTCATTCAATTTGATAATCATTAAAGCATTCAAAATTTACAAATTAATAAAAACAGGAACGGTTCAGCTTTGACAGATTTCATACGTCTATTGATTTCATCTAGTTAGATGCCTTAACGATCGTCATTTTGGCTAAAAATTTATAAGATTGATCTACACATACAAACCTAGTAATTAAACGGTGAAGATGTTAAAATGTGATAAAAAAGTTGGTCTAATAACTGATCACTTAAAATGGACAAAATAAGAGATCACTTAGTGGAAGGACTATATATATATATATATATATAATTCTCAAACCCTAGGTTTATCAGACACTATCTCTTCTAAAGTTAGTATACTTCCTAAACCACAAATTGAGACCCCTTTAGTCCATTTCTTCAACCTCAATAAACCAATTTCTGCTGCTAAAAAAATTGATAAGCTTTTAAACAAAATCAAACCTGAATCTAGCAATAGAATTTTAGTCATAAATAGTAATATTCTTTCCACTGATTCTTCTGATAGTGATTCAAATACTATATCCAAAATTAATCAAAAGTTTCAAAACCTTCAAATTTCTAGAATAAATTACCCAAAGAAACAAAACTTCAAAAAATGGACAGATTGCCCCTTATCTTTAGATATCCAACCTAGTAACATACCCAATAATCAATTCTCTGTCTCCTCTGACAAAACCTATGAATGGAACATTGACAATCTATTCGAACAAGAAATTCTAAATAAATTACATCACATGTCTATGACTGCCAATAGCTACGTTACTAATCATAATTTCAGTCAACCTAAGATAATTGATATATTAGTTACTGGATTTACAGGAATGCTTCATTCCTAGTGGGAAAAACATCTCACAGCTGAATTTAGAGACAATATTAAATATACAATTCAACAAGATGAAGATGGCAGTCCCATCTTTGATGAAAACATTGGAAAATGAGTTTCTGATGTAGTTAACACTTTGTTATATACCATCATACAACATTTTATTGGTACACCTAGTCATATTACTTCTAGAATCCATGACCAACTTAGTAACCTCAGATGTCCTATCTTAACTGATTTTAAATGGTATAAAGATGTCTTTATCTCTAGAGTCATGCTTAGAGACGATAGTAATCAACCATTTTGGAAAGAAAATTTCATAAACGGTTTACCAAAACTTTTTGTTCATAAAATCAGACAAGTATTAAGCAATGAAACTGGTCACATAAATTATGATACACTTACTTATGGAAATATTATTACAATAATCCAAAAAGAAGGACTAAAAATGTGTATAGATATGAAATTAAATGCCCAAGTTAAAACTGATAAGAAAATGGCTAAATATGAATTAGGAAATTTTTGCGAACAATATGGTTTACCTTCTATTCCTCTTTCTAGAAGAAAAAAATAAAAACACGAACCTAACTACTATTTAGTCGACATAAATTCCAACCTCAAAATAAAAATAATTTCACACCTAATAAGTTTTATTCTAGTAATAAATTTCAAAAATCCAAACCAAACTTTTCTAATCCACAAAAAAGAAAATTTTCTGATAAAACCAAATGTTTTAAATGTGGTAAACCTGGTCATTTTGCTAACCAATGCCCGGTAAAAAACACTATTAAACAATTAAAAATTAGCTGAGAAGAGCAAGATAACCTTCTTCAAATATTAAATTTACGTAACACATATTCCGAAATAGAACCTAGTGATATTGAGTCTTCATCTGATTCATCTTCCTCTCCCAATTCTGATACGTCTTCATCCCAGAATATTACATTAGGATCTAAAGATGTTTGCTGTAAAACTATTAATATTGTTCTTTCTAAACAAGAAGAACAAGAGCAATTATTAATTGATTTAATTGGAAAAATAGATAATTCATATCTTAAAACTGAATATCTTAAGAAGTTTAAAAAATTAATCACGCAAGAACAAGTAGTTATTATTCCACAACAAAAAATATCTCTCACTACCACTTTTGATAAATTTAGAAAAAAAGAAGCAAGAAATTACCCTCTAAGATCTTCAGCATGAAATCAAACTTATAAAAACTGAGATTCAATCACTCCAACAACAACAATTAGAATTAACTCTTGAAAATAAAGATATCAAAGGTGATCTAAATTTAGTAAAAATTGTAAACTAGATGATTAAAATACAGCAAATAAAATCAAAACAATACTTCCCCATCACCATCATTACAACATGATGAAGAAATTTATGAACAAGCTACTATTAACACTATTCAACAAATCAATTTAAAAAAATGGTATACCACACTACAAATAAAAATCAAAGACTTTTCATTCACTACTCCGGTTCTGGTAGAATCCGGAGCTGATTTGAACTGCATTCAAGAAGGTTTAATCCCTTCAAAATATTTTGAAAAAACAAAAGAATCACTTCGTTCTGCTAATGGTACTAAAATGAATATCAAGTATGAAATTCCTAAAGCACATGTTTGTCAAGACAATGTTATTTCAAAACTTCATTTCTTTTAGTAAAAGATTTAACATATATGGTAATTTTAGGTCTTCCTTTCATTACACTTCTTTACCCATTTTTGACAGAATACGATGGTATCACCACTTACCTATTTGATCAACCAGTCAAATTGACTTTTCTCTCCAATCCTGAAATCCATACCCTATAAGGTTTTCAAGAAAATTCCATTTCAAAGACCATTAACTTAATTAAATCAAAACATCAACAAATCACTTATCTACAAGAAGAAATTGATTTCAAAAGAATTGATCGCCAATTACAAGACCTTTTCCTTCAACAAAGAATTAAAAATCTGGAAACCAAAATTATCAAAGATCTTTGTTCAGACATTCCAACAGCATTTTGGCATAGGAAAAAACATATTGTTAATCTTCCTTACATTAAAAACTTTAATGAAAAAAACATCCCTACAAAATCTCGACCAATACAAATGAATCATGAGACTGTGGAGTTTTGTAAAAAAGAAATCCAAGATCTTCTAGACAAAAAAATAATACGTCACAGTAAATCGCCCTGGTCCTGTCCTGCCTTCTATGTCCAGAAAAACGCTGAATTAGAAAGAGGTGCTCCTCGGTTAGTCATTAATTACAAACCTCTTAATTCTGTGTTAGAGACCTCATCAGTAGATTAAATAATTCAGTAATCTTTTCTAAATTTGATATGAAATCTGGATTCTGACAAATCCAAATCCATAAAAATGATAAATATAAAACTGTTTTTGTCACCCCTTTTGGCCATTATGAGTGGAATGTTATGCCATTTGGCCTTAAGAATGCCCCTAGTGAATTTCAGAATATTTTAAATGATATCATAAACCCTTATAGTCATTTCACAATTGTCTACATTGATGATGTTCTCATTTTTTCCCAATCAAACATTTAAACTTATTTTATAATATTATTAAAATCAATGGCCTAGTTCTCTCAGTCTCAAAAATTAAACTTTTCTAAACAAATATTCATTTTTTAGGATTCAATATCCATCATCTTCAAATTAACCCAATCAACAGAGTCATCCAGTTTGCTGACAAATTCCCAGATAAAATCCTAGATAAAAACTAACTCCAAAGATTTTTAGGATCATTAAATTATATTGCCAATTTTTATCAAAACCTTCGCCAAAAGTGTAAGCCCCTATTTGATAGATTACAGAAAAATCCTCCTTCTTGGACCCCTATTCATACTAACATTGTCCGAGAAATCAAAGGATATGTCAAAACTCTTCCCTGCCTGGGAATCCTATTACCCAATTCTTATAAGATAGTAGAAACCGATGCTTCTAAAATAGGTTATGGAGGCATCCTTAAACAACAAATCTCTCCGGCTCATCCTGAGTAAATTGTCAGATTTTATTCCGGTACATGGTCACAATCACAACATAATTACAGTACTATTAAAAAAGAAATTTTATCCCTTGTTCTCTGTATTATTAAATTTTAAGATGATTTATTAAATATGTTCGTATTGATTGCAAAAGTGCAAAACATATTTTAGAAAAAGATGTTCAAAATATTGCTAGCAAACAAATATTTGCTCGTTGGCAAGCTATTTTAAGCGTTTTTGATTTCGAAATTGCATTCATAAAAGGCGACGACAATCATATACCAGATTTTCTAACCCGTGAATTTCTTCAGGGTGCTTCTCATGACAACTCGCTCGCAAGCCACAGCCCGCCAAAAGGAGCCCATTGCTCCTCCAGTCAAAAATGAGTCAACATCAACAGTTAAAATGGAAGAACTCTCTTCGAGCATAATCTCATTCAACAATCAACCTTCTAGTCATCTAAGGCCACATCACTTAGTTCCTTACCTTGGGTCCACTCTTTCCCCCCGGCCCAGTTTTCAGTCAGCCCTAGTTACTCAGTATGATCCATATGCAGTTTCATACCCTACTCAGCCCAATAGACCTTCTTATAAAAAATCAATCCCTTATACTCTCAAGTCTTCATCCAATATTTTCCAAGTAGAGCCATGTATTGGTCACATCAAAAGTCCCACTGCAATAACCAAATTTTATTTCCCACCAAATCTTCACTTCATGCCACATCATCCCAATCACACATTGAGATTTTTCACTGATATTCTCTTGAAAACCGGATCAGTTAATATTAGACCCATCTATGATGAAAAAACCACCCCTAAAACTCTTTTATATCATTCTCTCTATATAATGCAGTTTATTTCACTTGATCAATGGAGTGACCCTCCCTATAGTTACCATACATATGGAAATCTGTCATTTAATTACTATGATTATGAAGATGCTTGGTACAAGGTCTTCCTTCATCAGACAAAAGATTTTAGTTATTCATGGTTCATCAATTTTAATAAAAAGTTTGAAAGAACCTTCCCCATGTGGTTTCTCTCATGGTGGTTTACCTTTGATTGTCCTTACGACATCCTTCCCCAGTCAATCCAAGAGGCAGTATCCAAATATTCTTTAGTCAAGACATTTACAAAGTATGAGCAGAATTTCCCCCCTACATAACACTTTATGTCCAATTATAAGCTCCCCTGGATCTTCAAATGGCAATACATGCTCCAAGAAGAGCCATCATCCACACTAGAAACAGTCTCCAGGGAATATTATATCAAATGGTGGGATAAATTCGACATTGACAAAGTCCTGCACAATTTCTACACAGAATTCCCTTCAGCAACCTATATAGCTCCAGTTAACTCATCAGCACTAGCTCTAGTTAACCCAGTTAATCCATCAGCACTAGCACCAGCACCAGTTAACCCATTACACTACCAGAAAAAAGGTTTTTCCAGACGAAATAAAAAAAAACGGCCGACGAAATAAAATTTTCGTCGGTAAAAAAAAAATTCGTCGGCTATTCCCCTAGAATGGCCGACGAATTTTTTTTTTGTCGTTAAAAAAAAAATCGTCGGCTATTCTCCTAGAATGGCCGACGATTTGAATTTTCGTCGGCCTTTCTCTGAAACTTTAGCCAACGAAAATTTTTGGAAGTATGGCCGACGAGTACTAGGTTTGATTTCGTCGGCTATGATTAAAAAAAAAAAAAAAACAGCTTCCATTTTCTATCACTATCGACAAACCATTGCTTCGTCCTTCAAATGCAAATGTGTCGTGAAATAAGATATGACCGAAATAATGAAATACGTCTACGGTTGAAAAATGACAAGATTCCGACAAAATCTGTGTGCCGAATGTTGCGGTTAACTGTTTTTTACTTCCGTTTTCCTATGGGTAGCCTGACGGTCGGTAAATATTTTGAGGAAAATTTTTATACGATTAGTTGCGTCTCATTGATTTGAAACTATTATCTGTTGAAGGTCAGGCCGAAAAACGTCATTTAGACAGGCCAATTACCATTTCTAAGCGTTTAAAGGGTTGACTCACCCGGTTGACCGTCCCGATCGAGCCTTTAACGTTGTCAGATGTAGTTGGATTTTTTTTCATACATGTATTTAATCTTAACGGTGATATCTGACGGTTGGAATAGATTTTCCAAACTCTTAGATTCAAAATCGGAACATATGCACTAATGTTCTTTAACTTGTTTACTAAGTGTTTAAGTGAATGTATAGTTTCAAATAGTTACTATACGTACACTCTTCAAATGCAAATATGTCGTCAAATAAGATATGACCGAAATAATGAAATACGTCTACGGTTGAAAAATGACAAGATTCCGATAAAATCCGTGTGCCGAAATAATGAAATCAGTCAAAACCCGGTTTACTGCAGATTTGGCGTCCGGCGTCTGAATGATGATTGTGATACCATTCCGGAAATGATGTGTGGCCTTTTTCGGGCTTTCGAGTTCGTTTAGGGTCTCAAAACGGCAGTTTAGTATGTTTTCATAGAATAGCCGACGAAACATTGTATTTCGTCGGCTATTCTCTAAGTATAGCCGACGAAATATTATATTTCGTCGGCTAAACTCTTGATCCGCGCCTTTTTATTGTCCGCCGTTGGATGGCTCAGATCTGACGGCTGTTGATCTTCCAAAGTATAGCCGACGAAATCTTTTAAATCGTCGGCTATTCTCTAAGTATATTTCGTCGGCTATTCTTAAGTATAGCCGACGAAATTTTTTATTTTCGTCGGCTATTCTCCTTCTAAATCTTTTAAATCTCTTCCTCCCGCTTTTTTTCTCTCCTCCTTCCCCCCCCCCCCCCCCCCCCCCCCCTCCTCCTCCTCCTCCTTCCCCTTCCCCTCCTCCTTCTCCTCCTCCTCCGGCCTCCTCCTCCTCCTCCTCCTCCTCCTCCTCCTTCCCCTCCTCCTCCTCCTCCTCCTCCTCCTTCCCCTTCCCCTCCTCCTTCTCCTCCTCCTCCGGCCTCCTCCTCCTCCTCCTCCTCCTCCTTCCCCTCCTCCTTCCCCTCCTCCTCCTCCTCCTCCTCCTCCTCCTCCTCCTCCTTCCCCTCCTCCGGCCTCCTCCTCCTTCCCCTCCTCCTTCCCCTCCTCCATCCAAAGCATAATTTATTTATTTTTTCCCTAAAATTTAAGAATAGCCGACGAATTTTACCAATTTTCGTCGGCTATAAGTTGTATAGCCGACGAAAATTCTAGTATTTCGTCGGCTATAACTAATTAATGCCTATTAAAATATTAATATGTTTCAAGGAAATAGCCGACGAAAGTTTAATAAATCGTCGGCTATAGTTAAAACACAATAGCCAACGAATTTCGTCGGCTATAGTTACTGAATTTCGTCGGCCATACTCGAAAATACCCGACGAAATTCGTCGGCAATTTCTCCCAGGTTTGACCGACGAAAAATATTTTCGTCGGTAAATTCGTCGGCCATACTCTACTATAGCCGACGAATTTGATTTTTTCGTCGGCCATTGTATTACCGACGGGGTTTTCCCGACGACTTATAGCCGACGAAAATTTCGTCGGTAGAGGGTATAGCCGACGAAAAATTGGCATAGCCGACGAAATTTTTTTCGTCGGCTATTCTCCCATATCTGGTAGTGTTATCACCAGCACCAACTGCTCCTCTTTCAGTCACTCCAGTCAAACTCCCAACAGGGAAAAATCCAATACTACAGATCAGCACGTCTTCCCAGTCACACCCTTCTTCCAAATCCAGGAAGAAAATCACGAAGGAAGGAGCTTCTTCTTCAAAATCCAAGTTAAGACAGTCAGCAGAATTAAAGCAATTGGCACAACGACTTCTGGCCCAAGCAGCCAGCCTGTCAAATAGTTCAGAAAATTCCAGGGATGAAGAGTCATCTGCATCCGGATCCGGATCATCATCTTCTTCCTCTCATAGTCATTCACATACCCAGCGAAAGCGGGCCAGTTCCTCATCAAAGCCAAAAATATGGGCCGATACTGAAGACAGTCAACCAGAAAATGAAGACTATTATCAAGATAGCCAAGATCCGTATGATTTATGAATAGTGAAAATCACTTTTTTCTATTCATCTTCGAGGCAAAACATAGCTAATCGTGCTGCTTCCTGTTTTGTCCTCTCTTGAGTAAACCTACAGTTAAAAGCATCATTCCACAGTAAAAGCACTGTTCATTCACAGTAAAAGCATATTCCTCCAAGGTCTATATAAGGAGCCTCACTCCCACATTCTCAGCAGACTCAATTTTTCCTTCACTTCAGTCAGAGCTTAGTTCAGAGAGAATACTCATGTGTTGAGAACTCTTCTGTTAAATTTATATCCTCCCTCATATTAGCCTTCATGCATTTATGATTTTGTAAGTTTTTATTAAACTCTTTGTATCAAGTTTTTATTTTATTATATATATATATATATATATATATATCTATATATATAATATAATAAAATAAAAGTTTAGATAATGGAGGGAGATAAATTTAACATTTTTACTAAAAGCAATGCATGTCATTAGTTTTTTTTTTTTTAGGGGAATGAATAACTTCATTGGCATGAGCCATACGATCGAATTAACCTTGGTCAAGCAGGATTTGAAACTCCACTACAAACTAAAAGTTCCAGAAGCGAAATAAATGATACTAAGGTTTGAATAAAGCAAAAAGGTTCAAAACAAGTGGACAAAAAACCACGAAAACAAGTAACTATCATGATAGTAGAGAGGACTCCACCACAACCCTCAGGCCTAAGACTACCTTTTAAGTAGAGGTAGAGCAGCCCTCCCTGCTCTCTTGATGGGATCTTGGTGCAATAATGCTCCACCTCACGCGCAATAGTCTCATCGCCAACCTCCGAGGCCGATCTCGGGTCTATCAGACCCCCATCTGCAGAATTCTTTTCAGAGTAGTGCAAAGGGTTAACTCATGCTCCAACTAAAGAGCAAATAGACAGGGTCGAGACCCACTACACTGCTACTCACACAAAGGGGAATATTATTGAAAAAAAATACTAAATGCAAGGGAGCCCAAGGCATGAATGATGGGTATAGACCAGACCACCATCTGCCTTCCAACCCGTCATCGGTCATGCTTTGACGCCGCTTCCGAAACTAACAGCCACAAAATGCTAGCGACGCTGCGTCATCAGTGCCCACACAACCCACACTGCAGTGAAGAAGCACCCAATCACCCCCATCGTACCACCCAGCCGAAGACCACCATCCAAGCCCTAAGCAATCCCACAACATAACACTAGCTGGCCCACCATGAAAACCAACCACGGCCCACCAAGCTTGATCTGCCAAGATCCAGCAACGCCGACCCGATACCAGGAGCAAACCACCACCATACCTCCGCCTTGACGCCATCAAAATTGACCGCCATGACCACGCCACCAGACGACACTCATACCGCACCGCCCTCACATCACACCCTGCTTCAAGGCAACCGAGATACCATTGCACCACCGGAATCAATGATATAGTCCAAACCTACCAGAAAGAAACCATGGCCAATCTCCATCTCAGGCGCTGTCAAGGCATGGTAGATCCCATCCGGCAGCAAGACCAATTAGCAACGGCATAGCCTATAGGCCAGCCTAAGCAACGGCTGTCACCGGACGAGGCTTTGCTTGATTTTGGAGGGCCGCCTCCTTGGGGTTATGCTCATAGAGAAGTTTATCTCCTTCTTAGGGTTTTTTAATTCAAAAAATTACAATGCATGTAATTAGCTTGATTTCAACTTACTTTAATTAATTGTGTAAGACAAGTTTCTACTCATTCGTATAAAACCGTCTACAAGACAAATGTAATCAGAATGGAAATAAATTCAAATTAGATGTTAACGAGATTAATACCCAGTATTGTCATCAAAGCTGGAGTGGCTCAAGCTAGATGTTGTACCTAGTCTCTCTATTTTTATAAGAATAAAAAACTTGTAATTTTAATTATTAGTAATGGCACCTAAAGTACTGAAGTTTAATTTATGGATCCATTATATATATTTTTGTGTGTGTGTTTCCATGCCAATCATTTCATTGGTCAAATTTACTTAAGATTTTGAACTTTCATGAACAACGTACATTAATTCCTGACTTCAATTTCGTTCTCAATAATTTTCTCAGTTGAGCTTTGTATGCATAATTTCACAGGGTAAATAAATGTATAGACAGCAAGTAACTGAGTTCAAAGCTCATGGAAACTGGGCAGTTGATTTATACTTCCCGGATATCATCCTCATGATCCTGCAACCCAACAAAATAGCTGCAGTCAAGGTGTTATCACTATTAACATCTCCACACATTCAGAGGCAGAAAAGAACCATATTAGGGAATTATACTCTTCATTTCCCCACTGAAAATACAATAGATCTGTTGGCGTCGACGGAAACAAATAAAGATAAGAGTAAACTACTTATATTACATTCAAAGGAATATATGAGTTGAATAATTTGGTGCCAAAAAGAATAATGGATACAGTTCATCCAATTAATGTTCAATTCTAGTGTCATTAGCTACATGGCGCGCATATCCAGTGGGAAATATTACATAATAAAGGCAGTACACACGTACGATATATTTGGAAGGAAATGTTACACTTCATTTACAGGAAGATATAATCTTGTAACAAGAGTGACTATCAGAAGGAACCCTAGCCTTCATTTATTAACTGAAAGGAAACACAAAAGCAGACACATACAATCATCACTGGTGATATTAACCAGAGCTTCATCAATGGGTGCCCGAACTAGCTCCGCTGGACAAGATCTGCTAGTTTGGGTTGCATTCAAAAGTCAAGCCTGAGTCGCCAAACTTTTCTTCTATGAGTTTGAACATCCTTTCCTGCATCACAGGGGTCAGATAGTTAACCCAATCTCCCACTTCAGCTTTTCTGAGCAGGTGCTTTTTCTCGACGTTCATGGTAAACGTTCCAGTTTTGTTGATCTCTAACTTG
This sequence comes from Potentilla sterilis, assembly GCA_963682095.1. NCBI lineage: Eukaryota > Viridiplantae > Streptophyta > Magnoliopsida > Rosales > Rosaceae > Potentilla > Potentilla sterilis. The sequence goes on along the minus strand of OY821766.1, from coordinate 36,275,193 downwards.
TTCATGGTCTCAAAAGAACAGAGCTTCGCGATATCAACAATCACGCCGTTTCTCTCCTCCTCCTCGGTGAAAGGGTAGTCTAAAAACTTAGCCATTGTCTTCAAGTGAAAGACGACATCTTTCTTCATGTCCTCGTACTTGAAGAACAACACCTTGTTTGGTCTCTTCAAGCTCTCTTTCCAGTATCCCAAAATTTGATCCCAGAATGGACCATACGGATCCATGCCTTTGCAATACCTATCAAACGCTTCATCAAGAGACATTGGACCTAAAGATTGTGGCCTGAGTTTGTTAAGGAAATTCCAATAAGAAACAAATGAATCCAATGGATTTCTGCAAACATAAACGATTTTACATTTAGACTCTTTAACGGTACCCAAAGAAGGAAAAGGAATATGAGTAGCAAAAAGTCTTGGCTCAGGAAACTCAAATGAGAAATCAGGAACTTGACTGTTTATATAGAGATTACTGTCAATGAATGGCACAAGACTATGAGAGTCGGAAGTGAGCAAGGGATGGGTCGATATTTCAAAACGGTGTCGATTCACAGTAGAAAACGTCAAGGCTTTCAACCATGTTGTGCCGGATTTGGGTAAGCTGGCCACAAATATGTCAGAGTCCTTAGCTTGGAAATGCTTCTGGAAAGAGATTACGGCTCGGAGTATTATTGATGCGCACCAAAAGCCTTGGTATTGATATTGGGGACGGGACGACCAGCATCTTTCTTTGGGGAGAGAATGTAAGAGGTCCTTACACTCATTACTGGGGTCTTCTTCTTTCAAGTGAGGAAGCTGATTTTCAGCCATACTAATATATAATTTGAACTGGTAGTGGTAGCTAGAGATTATACCTGGGCTGAAAATTAGCTCACAGAGACACCCACACGGCTCTTTGTAGTGGTAATGAGATGCGACGGACTTCCTTCATATATAGAAAAAAAACAAAGCCATCTTCTTGGAACTCACTAGATTCAATTAGCTGGCACCATCACTTATCACTGTGAAATCTAAAAAATGAAATTAACAAAACAAAGAAGAAAACCAAAAAGATGAACTTTGCAGAAGCAAGACTATAATGTTTTGGTGATTGTACACAGTTGATGTCAAGTTTAGGCATAGAAGAGCTATATATAAAACAAGCAGAACTTGGTAGAGAAGTCAAGAGCTCGTAATCTGATGATGATACTTTGTTGTAGATGAACGGTTAAGGATTCTTTCAACATATAACACAAGGTTTCATGAGATTCGACACTATTGATATTTGACTAAAAATTAATTTCAGTTTACCTATTTGAATTTTGATCCAATTACTGAAATGATGATTGGATCAAAGTTCAAATAGGTAAATTGAAATGAATTCTTTGACTAATTTAGATGCTTTCTACCGGTGCAAAGAAAACAAATAGGAGTAAATTCTGCTTACTACCATTTACTTTTGGGGTTTCATCAATTCAGTCCTTGTACTTCTAATTTAATAAAAAAAAATCTCGTACTTTGCAATATCATCAAATCGATCTATTATGTTATCAATCTTTCAAGTATCTCCGTCAACATGCTGACCTGGCAAGTGCAGACCTGACAGATCAACTTGTGGGACATTCTCACAGAGAAACTTCCCAAAATACCCATCAATTTTTTCGAGAAGACTTCCCTCTCTTCATGAAATTACATGAAGTTTCTCCATTCTTAGATAAAAGAAAAAGCAAAGTTTCCCCCCACTGTAATTGATAAACAAAAGTCTCTCTCAATGTTTCGCTCCATAAGTTGATCTGTCAGGTTTGCACTTGCCAGGTCAACAAGTTGACGGAGACACTTGACGGATTGGTAACGGAATGGATTGATTTGATGAGATTGGAGAATACGATGACTTTTTAATTAAATTAATTATTTAAGGACTGAATTGATGAAACCCCAAAAGTAAAGAATTTGTTCCAAATAAATAACATAATTAATGTGATGAGGAGTATAGGCGTATTCAATAATTGAATGTATAGAAATACATGAAATTGAAAAAACAAACACACATGCAACCCATATGCTTGGCGAAGTTCTCTTCCGTAGTATTGAAGTTTTGATTATAGTTACTTTCATATGTATTTTCATTTTTTTTTTTTGGCCATACTAATGAACTGAACTGGTAGTGGTAAGTGGTAATTAGAACTTAGACCTGACCTGAAATTTAGCTCACAGAACCGACCACATATATATATATAGTAATAAGCTCCTGATGAACTTCACTATGAAAAAAGTAGGGGTGAAGGCTCTGAAACATAAGTGATCATAAACTGCATGTGTCCGGCGGAGCAGTTTGTTTTTTCCATGGGTCGGCGGAGCAGTGGATATGGGTAGATAATATATAAGCATCGTGCATGGACCAGTGCAGCACTTTTTTATTGAGTAATTGGAATATATATATATATATATGTATGACGAGCGTAAAACGTGCATATTATACCAAAACAAGTACGTGAGGACGACGAAAGAAACAGACTGTTGGCGCTGGCCGGCACTTGTATCTGAAACCATCACGACACTGGTGGCGATCAACAGTACCCCAATGAGTCAATAATCTCAGCCTTAAGTGAGGTTTCCATCTCTAAATCTGGTTGCTCGTTGGTGATCATCCAGTGTCGTTCTCAGTTGACTTTGTGGATCTAATTCTTGAATGAGGTCATTTGGGGACTATAGATAGTCGGGATTCTCTTATGAAATCTCATAATCTCAATGAGGAGCAAAACTCCAGACATTGAGAATCTCCGGATGATTTCATTTTGGACGTCGTCGTAACATCTTTGCACGTAGTTCTGAGATTAGATAGTTTAAACAACCTCTTGATTCTCTCATGAAATCAATATCGCATAACAACTGGATGAAGTGATCATTTCATTTGAATTGGTTAGACATATCCTGCAACTTGTTTATTATTATATATGATGAATGAAAATAAACACATTGCAGTGTGTCGACAATTATTTTAAATATGTAAAGTTTCACTTGTTTAAACTTTCATTTCAATTCCGTTAACCAACAAAAGTGATCATTATATGATATACGTTTAGATAATGGAGGGAGCTAAATATAATTGTTTTACAATAACAACCCCATATATAATTGTCTGCAAATGAAACATGTAGTCAAGCTTACTTAATTATTGGTCCATAATTGTCTACAAGGAAAATGTGATTAGAGTCCAAACAAATACAAATTAGGTATCAACGAAAATTAGCACCACTAGAGTCGGCCAATGACTAAAAAATCGAAAAAATGGCCGAAATAAAAAGGTGCTGATATATAGTACACCTACTAGTTTAATTTCGTGTTCCTTAAATTGTTTAAAATTCTTCAAGAAACAGAAAGAAAAAACATGCAGTAAGGTCCCGATTGACTTTACCACACAGAAAATAATTAACCATCTCTGCTGCCATACTCCATTGGTCATTACTTGCAACACAATAATATAAATTATTTTTATATTTTTCTTCAAACTGAAATTTTCAATTTTTCGAATATCGATATTTGCTTATTATCTGATGATATTTTAGTCCTGAGTCCATCATCACAGCTACATAATCTAGGCAGTCTCTCTAATTTATATAATATAACACAATTTTATATTTGTTGAAGGAAAAACGTATTATGTGTCTTCGTCAATGTAACAGACGATAGATAGTTATGTAGTCATTATTGTCATTAATGTATTTCCTATTACCGTTGTAATACTCACCCTATATAAAGGGGATTATCAATGAAATGAGTAGACCAATTCAGTATTTCCTACAACACGTTATCAGCACGTAGCTTTACTCGCTGAGAAAGAAAAAAACCCTAGCAGCAATAGCCAAAAAAAAAAAAACACAAAGAAAAGAAAAAAAGAAAACCCTAGCCGGCAGCAGCGCCCCCCCCCCCCCCCCCCCCCCCCCCCCCCGCGCCGCCGCTACCCCCCTCCTCTCAGCCTAGCATCGCTAGGCCTCCATCTCCCCAGCTGAGCGCCGACGACGCCAGCCCACATCGACTCGACACCCAGAATTATTCTGTGGGCACCCATCACCCTTCTCTGATCAACCAGATCAGCTCCGGACGGCAGCCCAGCCACCATCGCCGCTCGCCGATGAAGCCACGACCCCGTAGCCCCGACGCCGTCGCCGGTCAACCCAGACGAATCCGTCGACGCATCGCCTCACCACCTCCGCTCGACCTCGCCCCGGATCGGATCGCCTCGCCCCGATCGCCTCGCCACGATCGTCCACTGCTCGGACGACCCCCGATCGCACCCCTGCTCTGCAGAGCCGACTCCGGCTTGCCCTCCGCTCCGCGCCTCTGCCGCGACGCCTCCGCCGCTACTGCCTTCAGATCGGACCCGACCTTTGCCGACAAAGCTTCGTCGGCAGAAGCTTGATCTCGACCCGGATTTGGGCCTGATCCGACCCGGCCCAGCCCCTTGGGCCTGACCCAACCCGAAAAAAAAGAAGAAAAAAAAGGGATTTTTTTTGGGGGTAAAATACAAAGGTAATTTTTGAAATTACCGGGCAGTAATTTATATTTACTGTATAACTATTTACTATATAACTATTTACTGTTTTTCGAATTTAATAGTAAATATGAATTTTTTTTAATTTATATGGTAAATGTGAAATATATATGATTGAAGTGACTAATCATATGAATATTGTTTGTTTTTATGTGACTTATCAATTACGATGCGGCGATTAATATGTGACGACTATTTGGAGTCGGAGATCGAGCAATCGCTTAATATGCAGTTTATTTGGCAAACTAACAAGTAAGATCTAATTAACGTTATCATTTTCATTAAATCGTTAATGATATAATGCTCAAACTTATCTTATTATATTATGACATATATTTATGAAATTTGAGCATCATTATATGTCTATTTTATTATGTTAAATAATTGTTTTTATTTAACATGATATTTAATTTGAGCATTGCCATGATAATGCAAATCTCATGAGCAATACAATATAAAAATGGACAAACCAATTATTGTGATAAAGCATATTCACGAAGTAAGAAAAATATGACCATTACAAATTTTGGTCTTGAGATCCAATTTTAATTTCTTGAAAAATTTTTCATCATGGATATCTTCTTGATTATATAAAAAGCAATGATAATGAAATTTCATTAGCTTTACATGCAATGAATATGGAAAAATCAAAAATTTTATTGTGATAACGAAATTTCACAAAGCATCGGATTTCCATAAAGTATATTGGTTTATTTTAGTTGTCGTGAATGTCATAGACCGCGAAACTAATATATTTTATTCTTCCTCTATTTTATAGATGGTTTAACCATCACAGTTTAGTTTTGACATATTGGACTCTGAAGAATTTGAGTACCAAATTCCCCTATTAAGCCAACTAAGGCTTGAGCATGGTATATTTATGCAAATTGCTTTATGTAAATAGCTAAGAAATAATTACAATATCTTGAAATGACAATGTAAGGTATGAGAAAAATAAATTTCCTGAAACAAATTATGCAAAGTAATGCAACAACCCTAAAACAAAGGGCAATGATGATGTCAGTTATGAGAAAACAAAGAGTAATGACGATGTAAGGTCTTAGACAAAGATATTTCTGAAACAAATTACGCAAAGTAATGAAACAACCCTAAAACAAAGGGCAATTACGAATGACGTAAAAATCTCTATATTCATCCAAAAGTACGTGGAGACAATATACCATTTGAAAAGCTGACATTGGGGACATGTCACGTGCAGTGAAGCACTCTGTCATTGTTGTAAATCAATGAAGTATTGATACGTACATTATAAGCTAGCAAAGAATTAGCTGCGACTTACAATAAGTATAAAGAATCATACGAGTACGCATAATTTTGAAAAAGTATCTTCAATATCCAACAAGAACATTGAAAATAAATTTACAACTAAAAGCATACAAAATGGGAAGAAGATGTCAATGAAACGACTCATCATTGCAGCTATTAAAAGAGCAAAAAGGGTCTGGCTCAATCCAAAATAGACGTTGATTAGTCTACTTATAAATTTCCAAGATATCCTTATAAAGGCTATTACGCCTAAATACGACTTTTGGTCCTAAATTAGACTTTTGCTCTTAAAGTTTCTCTCTCTAAATTGGACAAGACTAAATGTAATCGTTGGCATGATAATTTTTTGAATTTTCTCTAAAGGAATTGAGATTATTCAAATTTTATTCATAATACACATGATTCAATTTTCTACATCTAACTTTGCAAAGTATTGCATAAAGTAAAGCAACATATCATAATATAGGCATGAAACAAAGAACCGTGTGTAAAGAAACGCACAATGTAATCCCTAAAATAATAGTACTGAAGAACAGTAGTACTATATCAGTAGTATATGATAATGATTAGTATATCAAAGAAAGTAATAAGGATCAGTATATATTTTCCTTTGGGATTCATAATACACATGCCTAATTGGGATTAAAATCTTTTTTATTACAATTCCCATTTCCCAATCGAGTTACTCTAAAGAACTTGAGTTACGTTTCGATATATATTGAACATATGTCAAATTGACAAATAATGCCAAGAGAAAATTGAATTTTTTTTTCCACATTATAAAGAAATTTACGCCACGATTTTTCATGTGAAAAAGACACAAGTGAGAATTCATTTGAGCTCCTTTGCATTACCTCTAAATGACTGCGAATGTAAACGAGTATTAGAGAATATTATATGTCAACTTAGTAGGTTCTAAGTAACCGCTAATTAAATCCAACGTCATAAGAAATTGATCTTTTGGAATTCTGACATAGATTGGCTTTGATATGGTGATCCATACATTAAAGAAACTACTATGGACACTCATATTTTTGGATAAATAAAAGCAAACACCAGAAGAATATGGTTCACACACGAATCTGAGGACGATCAATGAACATTTTATCCTCAAATATTGTCATATAGGGTTGAAGACGTATGTTCAATTCCTAAATTCCGCCGCTCCCCCAATGTGGCATTATAATATATTTGATGCACAAGCATATGCATTTATACCTTATTATGCTTCTCCTATCCGTCATGATTTTATGGATAAAAGTACATCATTCAAAGCCTATTCGTTAAAGCAATTATGATTGAGATCATCATATGCAAAGGACACATGAGTTTCTCATTATGATGTTATATTGAATCAAAAGAGGATTCAGTGGATCGATTCAACCAACTTGCGGACACCATAGATATTTTATGGTGTTGGTTGTTGTGTCGATACGCTGGTCACGTGTCATGACACCATCCACACTTAAAATTTATGCTGCTTATGCTAGAAAGTCAAAGCACCTAGGCCGGGTTAATTTCCGTAGGTGTGATGATTTTATGGCTTATTATATGAGATTTGTAATGGACATCATATTCCTATATAAAAACCCAATTGGTCTCACGGAAAACGACTACAGTAATAGTCTTAATATTGGTAAAGCACACCAATACTTCCGTTTTGGGTTATGCAATTTTTGCATGCAGCGTTACTTTTTCATCTATGGCCATCATGATTGAACCAATTTACACCATAGCTAGTGACTATGTGTAAGGATTTTAAAATATTTCAAACGAACTTGTAATCCTTGAGCTCTTTTGGATTGACACGGATCTACAATCCTTGAGCTCCATTAAATGTTTTTATGTGCCAAAATTACGCCTCCACAGCGCACAATGATGGGTCCATTGAGATGAATAAATATTTATGCTGGATATGAACTTCCAGCTATAGTCCGCTATGTCGAAACCTTGACAGGCGATCTCTTCACCGCTAGATTTGCGGAGTGTCACTTTGATGAGACAGTCTTCCCGTCGTTAGGGGGAGATAAGAACAAGCATGTTCAAGTGGAACGACATGAATTGTCGTGGTTTGTCCCCACTGTGTCTCATCTCGATCCCCAAAAATCACACAAAGTAAGGTGTGTAGATATCTTATACATTAAAGTGACGAGATCATATAAACCTGCTGCAAATATACCTGCAAGGATTGTGTTTTATCGAAAGGACATGGTATCACCCAAGAAGGAATTGGGTATTGCACTGCCACCATGGATGGTGGCATGGTGACGCCATAAGTGGCATAAATGGCGTCACAGGCCGTGGCTCTCCAAGGAAGAGGGGGAGGCAACCTTAAGTTCGATACATACTTGTGTAAAGGAAGAAAACAAGTTTGGCACAACCTGATCTATTGATCAGTGATACTCAAATCCGTCTCATGAGAATATTTATGGATTGTGGTTATCATTGGGGGACGCCTCAAATGTTAGAATCAATCCTTAAAGTATAGAGATCTCTACAAACACATTACACTAGTGTACATGAGGACGTGGAATAATGAGTCTACTATCGAACCATACTTCGTTGAAAAATGTCAACTTAGTAAACTGGCCTAATGGAAAGAAGCAATCCAGTATAAACAAAGAGATAGGTATTTGGGCAGGTGACGCCGACACCGTAAATATAAACCCTATCAAATATATCTTTGTTAGAATGCGTAATGAGAATAAGAGTATGCAGACTCACCTTATGACGCAAGGTCTCTCAAAAACGCACCGGAATCGACTACGAGGAGATATTCTCTCGTAATGGACTACGATGAGACAATCCCTCGTAATGGATGTCATTGCACTCCACTACCTTGTCAGTTTGGTAGTTTTCCGAAAAACTGAACATGCAGCTTACGAAAAGTGATCAAAACATATATCTCTATGGGGATCTAAATTAAGAGATATACATGAGGATCCTAAACGGACTTCATCCACCCAAATCAAGTGACTCTAAATCACATGAGTACGTTTGCAAAAGAAATTGAAACGTTCACTAAAGTGACTACTTGATTGGAAAGGGATTGATGAATTATGCCCTTGCGTTTTCATTATGGATATATATGAACTCTAAATGAAATAAGAGAAACTCAGTGTATTGTAAATCCTAAGTTGAGAATGAAAAAGATTTTGGGAATACACAGTCTTGAAATGGAACTCAAGGACTGTAATGATGGTGATCATCCATCAATCGGCTTAGGCACTCTAAAGAATAAAGTGAGGCCTACATATATTCCCATGATCAGTCGAAGTCTTTACTCTAATAATAGATCCATTTATCATCTAAAGGAAGATGATGAAGAAGTGTTGGGAAATGAAGTTCCTATACAAGTGCAATCACGTATGATTGTACTTAAACACAATATGTAGGACTCGACCTCTCATTCGATGTAAATTTGTAAAGCTATGTTTAGCTCTGCGCCTACACAACGCAAATCGTTCTTTCATTAAAGATATGAAAGATTTGGGCTTATTCAATCTCTACATAGAATGTGACATGATAAAGAAATTATCCACGTCATAGCTAACTATGCGTAAAGAAAAACGCATTAAAGGTGAGATAAGAAAATCTGTTATTGAGGATCAATTTCAAATCTCTTAATGGTTCACTCATACTCTAGACGAAGTTATGACCATTTTGTTATATGAAGGTCATACCACGAGTGAACCTGATGTTCAATATGAACCTATGTATTCAGTTCATGAACAACCTTATCCTCAAGATCAAAGTAAATCAAGTTGGATCTGAGGACGATGTGGCAAGATTTAGTTACTAAATCATTGCTCAAAGTCATATTTGGAAAAACATGTGAAAACACATAACTGTGCTGATGTTACTAAAGCTCCCTTGATCAAATGAAAGAATCAGGGAGAATCCCATGATTAATGTAAAAATCAGGGGGAGTTGCAGACATTAGGGGGAGTCTAGCACATACATGTTGTTTCCAATTGTAATAGGTGCGTTGCGCTCTTTTTGTCCTTCGACCAAAGTTTTATTTTCTCCCATTGGGTTTTTGTTACTTGGCAAGGTTTTTAATGAGGCAACACCACATGCACCATTCTATCTCTGACTCGGCACAAGGGGGAGTGTTGAAGGAAAAACGTATTATGTGTCTTCGTCAATGTAACAGACGATAGATAGTTATGTAGTCATTATTGTCATTAATGTATTTCCTATTACCGTTGTAATACTCACCCTATATAAAGGGGATTATCAATGAAATGAGTAGACCAATTCAGTATTTCCTACAACAATATTTTCTTTTTAACTATTAGTTGGGGCACCTAATTATCATCAACTTTTTTGTTCGAGCTAATTATTGTCAAACTTCGAATTTTTTTTTTTTTTTTTTTTTCCAACAAATGGAGAATTTCACTTGCCGAGCGGCTAAAGTGACTGGTTCTATTAACTCTTTGCGGGGTATGCACCTCGAGAAAATTCTTCCAATTTCAATAACAAAATAACCAAATGTGGAACTTTATTCCAATTTCGTGTCTTGTCAGTGGCTAATTTCCGGTCAGTGATCTCGATCTATTTGAAAGTACAGTGACCTTCATCCCGCAGTGATGGATGGATGGATCTGTAGCGAGGAGTGGAAGAAGTATAGAGTGCAAGTAACTGAGTTCAAAGCTCAAGAAAACTTGGGAGTTGATTTATACTTCCTGGAAATCATCCTCCAATTCTGCAATCCCTTGGAACAAAATAGCTGCAATCAAGGCCTTATCACTATCAACAGTTCTAACACCACATAATCAGAGGAAGGAAGCACCATTAGGGAAATTAAGCACTTCATCTTCCCCACTAAAAGTACATTAGATCTTTAGGCGTCGGAAACAAAGAAAGATACAGTAAACCACTGAAACTACATTCAACGGAATGAGTTGGATATCTTGGTGCCAAAAAGAACAACGGATTCAGTTCATCCAATGATCAATTGTAGTGTATTTGTCTACCCCTTGCTATCATGATCTCACTGAGCTGTAAACGTGTATAACCTAGACCCTCACATCAACTTCGCACAGCAGCAATCACCTAGAACATTAAGTATGCGGCAAGTCTTTATACATTGTTGGCTGGTGCTTTTTTAAGGTACCTTATTTTGCTTCCAGCCTACACTGATTCTTCTGCTAATAGTACGATACCTCTTCAATTGGGAACGGAAATCTGACAACTCACCACTCCTTAGGGCTATGAAAATATGGCATTCACAAAAGCCTCTGCATCAAAGGGTTGTAGGTCTTCTACACTTTCACCAACTCCCACAAACTTTACAGGAATGCCAAGCTCATTTACAACACTAACCTAAAACAAGATACAATCTTAGAATTAGGAAAAGCTCTGAAAAATCCATGAGAATGCTTTTAATGAGAAAAAAACAATGAAAGAGGAGAGATGACGTGCACATACCACACAGCCACCTCTTGCAGAACCATCGAGTTTTGTCAAAATCAAGCCAGTTATGCCAACAATCTGTCGTAAAATTTAAAATGTTAAAAACCCACATATTAACAGATTCTTGCATTGTACACAGAGATGAGTGAAGAATAATATATTACACCCAGAACACGAAAAAGGATAAAGTTAAGCATGCTTGAAACAGACATTATCATGAGGAAGTAACTGAGATAATAAGGATAAGAACATTACTTCATTAAATTCTCTTGCCTGCGGAAGCATGTTTAAGCCAGTGGTCCCATCCAGAACTTGTAGGATCTCCTGTTTTTTTTTTTTCCATAACATACATACTGTTAAACACAGAGAAATGTTCCAGCATACACAGAGATATACTAAAATCCCCTATACATGGCGAATTTTGTTCAAATCACTGAACTTCCGAATACGCATAGAGGTAGAATTTATAGTGACAGAGAATGTACTGGATATGGTAATCTACTCATAGAGGATTAGAGAAGCATGCCAAACATACTTTATGAAACAGTGCAGCTTAGGCAGAATCATTTTATTAAACCCAAAGTCTACTCTTTTTTATTTTATACTAGAAACAAGAAGAAAGTTCAAACAGTTGAGCTTACATTAGGGGCACCAGGCATGACTTTGCTTACAGCTTTCTTACATGCAATCAACTCTTCCATCAAGCTGTAATTAGTATGCAGACCTGCAATTGGAAATATATGCTCCAATTCAGAATCAAGACTAACCTCACAGAAGTACATTAACAGTTAATATGAAAAATTTCCACACTTACGTCCAGAGGTGTCACATAAGACAATATCATAACCTTGTTCTTTCCCTCTCTTCACAGCCTGAGAAATAACTATTCCGAAAGCACTTTAAGACTATATGTTAGTAATTACACCATGTCACTTACAGATAAAAGAAATGAAAGTAAATATGAGTTGATCTGTGTGCTATTCGAGTTGCCTACCTGTTGCTGCTTTGGCCTTCTCTTTTTCAGCCACAACTATCTCGCACCCAGTCCTCTCAGCCCATATCTCAAGCTGGTCACCGGCAGCAGCACGAAATGTATCCCCTGCTGCCATCAATACCTGGCACAATTTCAAACAAGGCAATTCAGACCACACTTGTATGTAACCAGTCTTTCCCATATACTTCAAACCAAGTCAATTAAAGGATGCACGATGAAAAGATGAAAATATCTCACTTTTGCCCCTTCATTCTTCAACCTATAAGCCAGCTTTCCTGAATAGTTTAACAGATCATTATCCATTATTAATCATTCCTACAGCAGAATAACAATAGCTAAAACATATATTAAAGTGAGTGATTGATTTATTCAACGCGTGCCACAATAAAGTTTGGCCTAAAGTTCCTTAAACTTATGTTTTGCTCATCTCTCCCAATCAATGTACCTCCTAAGACCTCAGTGATTACTTGATACAAGCTCAGTTCGATTCTTACCAAGAGATGTTGTCTTCCCACCGCCATTAACCCCAACAACCATAATCACAGCTGGTTTCCTGATGACACAATAAAAAAATAAAATAAAAAAAACAAGCATCAACTCCAAGCTCGGGAAAACAGTCCCAAACATGAAAAAATTCCAACAATACAAAAATTGCAGTACTTGTATCCAAGTTGAAGCTCAGGTTTCCCTTTTATAGTCAACAAATCCAGAACATTCTTCTTCAACGCCTCCTACAATCACCATAAACACCAGCACATTACATTTCACTTCCACACTAATCATCAATAACCAATCCTTCATTTTCTCAGCAACTTTACAGCCGTCAACTCAAATTAGTCATACACAAGTATCTAACAATCTACAGCACCAAGTTCCGATATTTCTTGGAACCCAAATATCCTAATGTATCATCAATCCCATATACATGTACCTTTATTTCACTTCCAGACTTGAGCTTCCCAGCTACAATGTCCTCCCTCAAACTCTCCACAATCTTGATGGTGATCTTCGGCCCGAAATCTGATACCAGCAGAGCCTGAAACCGCAAAAAAGCCCAACTTCAAAACCCTAATTACCAAAATCAAACCTCAAATTCAGTTTCGTTTCACCTCTTCGAGCTCGTCGAGGACTCGATCGGTGTCGGCGAGGTTCCAGTAGAGGAGGAGCTCGTCGACGACGGCGAGGTTGTCGCGGGTCTTGGAGAACCCGGAGAAGAGCTTGTCGACGTCGCTCTTTGCCTTCTCCTTTATGAGGCGGCCGAGGCGGTTGAAGAAACCGGTTCCGGCGCGGCATTGGAGAGAGGAAGATGCGGGTCGGGTCGGGGCGACGAGGAGGAGGCGGTGGTGGGGTGGGGCGGGTTTGGAGATGAGAGAGAAGTGAGAGAGGGATGAGGGCAAAGGCGAAGCCATTTGCTCTTTTGAGCTTTGAGCTGAGAATGAGAGAGAGAGAGAGAGAGAGAGAGAGAGAGACTGGGTTGGGGGTTTGGATATCAGATAATGCTACCAGAAAGTTTACAGAGTGTTGGCGCCTAATGAAACGACATCGTATGAGGAATGCAGACTAATTAACCACATTTAATTATTGGAATATCACTCTCACTACCGGATCCACTCGCTAGTCACTGGAGGCCATTTGCAGGAGAGCTGTGTTAATCGCAAGCGTATATATTTTTGTGATTCTGAAACTATGAATATAGGATTATCGGCTTATGCGACGTTATATATGTCCGACTTAGTTAGTTTGGTATTGATGTGAAAAAATTCAAATATAAAATAATTATTTACTTTAAAACTCAATACTAAATAATTGGATCCGAGGTCTGTGTGACCGTTGGTAGAACCAGAATGAAATTTTTAGAGTAGTATTTGTTGACTCGCTAGCCTGATAAAATGAAGGATTGGTGAAGCCTATACTTGACTCGCTAGCTGATCTCTCCTTTTTAGAGTAGCATTTGTTGCCACAAGACTTATTTCCAATAATTCTTTAATGGCGTTAGAAACTTCTCATTATGCTTCAAAGCTAGATATAAACAAGGCATACGATTGAGTCGAATGGATTTTTTCAGAAGCAGTAAGGAGACGTATGGGTTTTGACGAGGTGTGGATGAAATTATGAATCCTTGATGTCTTATTCATATCAAAACAGAAACAAAAATCTATCAGATGCTCGCTCATGTCTCCTCCTTGGCGTCCTCCAGCGCCGTGGGACGTCCATAGCATACTCCGGGCCGCGGAGGGGGGTGGGAGAGACGGGAGAGAGGATGTGGGCGTAGGTCTTTCGGTGAACAGAAATGTTGACTGTGACATCGACGTTTTCAGTTGGCTTGCCTCTGGACTTCTTCTTCTTCTTCTGTCTCATATCGGCATCTTATTATATCGCTTCGTAGTCTCCAGCTTCATAATCTGTGTAGAAGCCAAGTAGATCGATCAGAAGGCCACCACTTATAACCAAGTTGGTTTCCACATCCCATAATGTTTTTCCGACCGCATGAAGAATGATTGTGCTATGTGCTCTCTCTAGTCTCTAGCTAGGTTTTTAGAAACTTTTAGATGAGTTGTGGATTTGTGGTACTGTGTGTGGTAGTGGATAGAAATAAGGTTTTTACAAACTTTTATTTTTCCCATACACAAAAGCATGCAATTATCTTGCTCTCAGAGCTAAGACTTACGACTCTTTGGTTGCATTTTTTTTTTTTTATTATTGTTAAGTTGATTGATACCTTCCGATGGAAGTTGTTAGCCAGACTGTCTCTTTAGCACGACACCAATGATTGCAACAATCGTAAGAACAATACTGATAAACGGAATCTTGATATGTATATGAACAATACTGACATGCACCTCAATAATAAGATTAAGAAAGATCCGTCAATGCCAGAGTCTTCCCTTACTCATTCTCTATAGTTATAAATTAGGAGATATAGGAAACTTCTTCAGGGTTTTAAGTATTTAGGTAATCGGTAGGAAACTCCTGGTTCAAATCCTCGAATGTGCGCAGCAATAATAGTTGTGCATGCAACAACTGCCACGTACATGATCCATGCATCCTGACTTAATCGTGGAGTACGTCAGAATAATGACCTGGAGATAGTCATCCCGCTGTTCCATAATTTAGTCTCAAATATTAAACAAAGAGGCCGGTAACCAAGTTTTACAAAAAAGGACCTGGTGTTTGTTTTGATCAAGCTGTTACTGGTTTCTAATTCCTTCCTCTAGCTACTAAAGTATTACCGAAATCAGTACATGTAAAACGTAAAGATGAACTTTGTCGATTGACAGTGCTAATTGGATAGCATATTTAGAGGGAAAACCTTGATGGCACATCATCTTGGTGCGTGTTATATAAATATCATAGCTATATATTGTACGTAGTATGAGATTATATCTGATGCTCCTCCTGATATGGGCATATATCTCATGAGTAGTGTATCTACAGTTTCTTGAGCTTCATTATTAAGGCCGGATTGGGAATTAGAAATTCATTTAGTAATTACTTGGTTGTAATTGGGGTTCGATCGAAGTTGCAGAATTTGGAATGACTTTATCTTGTGGAAATATAGAGGAGAAACACTTTTTCTGTCTGGCCGGAGACTTTGCCAGTCATAAAAGTGACGCAAATAAGCTGACGTCGAAAATATGATAATTGCAGTTGTGACTCAAGAGAAAGTTGTATGCAGAAGTTCAAGGAAATTCCCCTTAATATCAAACTTCATCAATTTGAGTTGACATCGTCAAAGAGTACGTTGTCCAGGACCAACACTGTGTTCATTGACTACACTTGCTAGTTGCTATACTATTGCAAAGCCAGGTTTAGCAATTAGTCTCTGATTCCGGTGTGCAAGGTTTTATGGAAGCTAGTTTCAAACAAAATGATCCAACTATTGGGATCTGATAATCTAATACTGCGGCTTCTAAGACGGTATACGTAGTTGCGCACCCACTGTTCGATCTTCTTTTACGTCCAGATTAAGCAGTCATAACTTCTGGAAAAAGCAATACTAATCATTTTGTATAGCTCTTTCTCATGTCTATATATAGATCGACATCACGATATGTATCTTATCAAGCTAGCCAGTAAAATACTCAAAGGAAGCATGAACAAAATGATGATCAATTCCACATTGAAATGTTTGGTAAATTACCCCCACAATTCCCATATTAAATTAGTGAGTGTCCATCCTCATCAAAAAAGCATATATCTTAATAGAATCATTTCCTCATATGCCTCGTCGAAACTTCAATGATGCTTGGTTAGAATTTCGGATAAACTATGACCTCCGATTCCACATTTCCACACATCGATATCGCAATTTCTCTCTTTCCCTTCTACACACCTTCCTCATTAATTCCGGCCCTATATATATATATATATGATGCCTCCTTACTCTCATATGTCCACCACAGATCTATTTGACAGAAGCAATTCATCCATCAATTAATTACTTAATTTTTCACGTACTGCATGAGCAATGGCAGCAAGGTTGACGTCTCGATCGGTAGAAATCACTGTTCTCTCTGCAGAAAACCTAGAATCAAAAAGAAAACCCTTCACAAGAAACTCATTTGTTACAGTCCGGACCGACGCTGCCATCTCCGGATCCAAGCTGTACCAGACGGCGGAGGCGGACTGCGAAGGGGGCGGTCCCAGGTGGAACGAGAAGCTCGTGATTGAGCTTCCATCTCAGGCCAGGAATCTGATCGTGGAAGTGCAGTGCAAGAATGGTGCGAGGACGATAGGAGCGGCGAGCATTCCGGTGTCGGACTTCATCGGCGGGTGGGTGCCTGAGAACTACTTGCATTTTCTGAGTTACAGGCTGAGGGATGAGAGAGGTGTGAGAAATGGGATTGTGAATATTTCGGTGAGGATGAAGGTGCCGGAAGGTGTGACGCCGACGTACGCGAGGAAGTTGACGAGTGGGTGTGCTACGACATTGTCGCAAACCACCTTGATTTATCCGGCGGTGGATAACAGTGGCGTCGCAACTGGTGTTCCGGTGAATTGGAATAGCGATCCTCGAGTTCAATATTAGTTGTGGTTATTGGCCACGGTTCATGATCAAGGAACTGTATGTATTTACAATTTTACACCCTCCCAATTTGTCTTTTTAATAATGCAGGCGTGTAGCGGTATGCAACTTATAGCTTCATGCTAATTTGATAACTCGACTGACTTGATCACCTAAAACACATTATGAACAATCAAAAAGGGATTTCCCCAATCTTAAGTTAATTAGGTGTAACTAAAACGGAAAAATCATACTCGACCAGCTGATCATTATATATGTAGATGGAAGATGATAAGAACTCCAAGGGGTTTTAGGGACGAAACTTTTGGTTGAAATCATCGAATGTGTTAGAATGATCGACTAACGAAATTGCCAAATGACCCATTTTGACTTAATAGGGTTGAAATGATCTTATGCATGCATGTCTACGTACGCCACTAATAATCTGGTGAAATAAACAACGAATCGAAGAACATGGTGGAGTTGGTGGTATGGTTCTTAATTTCTGTCGTTCACCTACTCGATCTAGTGAGTTCTTGAGACCCAAAAACAGAAATCCTCTAGCTAGTCATAGTTCGATCTAGGAATACTCTTTTAATCACCGTCACACGCGAGCGAGGTTAAGTATTAATCGTCACTTTTGTAAAGCAGTACTTAGTCATTTTGTCTAGCTCTTCGTATGGTCAAAAGACGTACAAACGTGAACAAGATGATGGCCGGCTTCCACTTTAAAATACTTGATTAGATTACAAATATTGGTAGATTACCCCCACTTGAAGCAAAGCCCTCCTCCGGTCTTCGAAAGCGCCGTTATGAGAGAAGATCGAGCATTTGTGTGTGATTCACTAAGCGAAGCTATAATGAATTTTAATTTTAATACAACAAGTATCTTACTGTACCCGTAGTGTTATAAACTCTTCATTGACTATAAATTATGTATAAACACATACGCATCATAAGACTAGCTATAGCTATAGCAATAGCAATAGTGTAATACGATAACGAATTTTACAATCACCCGTTAAAATATTACAGTAGGATTACTAGGATATATATGAGAGAAAAAGTCACACTTAATGTTGGTTGTTACTTTTTAATCTTGCTTCTAAGTATTCTAAACACTAAATTTCACTGTACTTTATCTAGAGAAAATGTAGGTATATATATTTTTGGCTTTTTGGCCAAATATAGGTTGGTGAGTCATAAGGGATATCTTTTATTGTCGGCCCTAAATGGGTGTGTTATCTTTATACTACTTACTAAATAATAAATTTTTTAGACTTCTTATTAAAAAAAAGTCACACTTAATTTTAAAATCCACACACGTACATTATGTATAATGTTGTGCATTCAACAACACGTTTTAATTTCCACAAATACTGTTGCGATTTTCTTTTAACTTCCTAGCATAACTCGGAAGGTCTATTTTATTTTAATTACTCCCACACGCCAAAATTGAAGTTTCTGTGTAATATAGTCTGTTTCCGAATTTTCCGGTCAAACCCAAAGGTCAACACAAGAAAACCCATCCCTATCCTTATTTCCCAGTTTCCTACTTTCCCAACAGAAATCCGCTCGCTATTTCTCTCTCCCTTCTACTCGTCTTCCTATTTCCCCCCTTTATATACGCCTCCATACTCTCCAACCATCCCATCAAATTTTCTCCATACAATTCTAACCAGTTCCAACACTTGTGTACGTGCTCTTTTTGCTTTCTGAGTTTTTTTACTCCACCATGGCAACTCGATCCATAGAGATCACTGTTCTCTCTGCAGAGAATCTCCAATCCAACCACAAACCCTTCAAGAAAAACTCCTTCGTCACCGTCCGGCACGACGCTGGAGTCTCCTATGGCAAGCTGTACCAGACGGCGGAGACAGACTGCGAAGGCGGAGGGCCAAAATGGAACCAAAAGATATCGATGGAGGTTCCTTTTGAAGCTAGGAATCTGATCGTGGAAGTGCAGTGCCAGAACGGGGCGAGGACGATCGGAGCGGCGATGATTCCGGTGACGGACTTCACCGGCGGGTGGGTGCCCGAGGGCTACTCGCATTTTCTGAGTTATAGGTTGAGGGATGAGAGAGGTGTGAGGAATGGCATTGTGAATATCTCGGTGAGGATGAAGGTGGAGGAAGGTGTGACGACCACGTATGGCAGGAAGTTGTCGAGTGGTTGCGCTACGACGTCGTCGCAGACCAAGTTGTATCCGGCGGTGGATAACAGCGGCGTCGTAACTGGGGTTCCGGTGAATTGGAATAGCTATTCTCGAGTTCAATATTGACAGAATTTCTCTTCTTGATCATATCAAGATCTGGATTCAGAAAGTGTACATGATCAGATTCATTAGTTACGAAATTTATGCAACAATTTAATTCATTCTTTTTTTTTACTTAAATGAAGATTTCTATTCGCTATTAAATTCATTGATGGCTTGATGTATGAGGAATTTGCACAATTGATTCCTATTATCTTTTAAATTCTTCCATATGTAAGGTTATTTCCACAAGATTGGTCATGCTAGCTTGGAAGATCGATCTCCTTCTCCAAAAAGAGCTTGGAAGATCGATCTGAAGACACACATATAATAATTGAAATAATAACGAAGATAGACATTATCAAAAGGTTGTATTATGTAGAGGTTGTATTTGTTATCCCCTCCAATTTCGAATTTTAACTGTGTAGAGTTGGGTAGCGGTTAGATCAAGTGATGTAGGACATGTAACAAGGAAGATTGAAAAAGACTTGCAGAGTAACTATGCTTATCTTGGAACATGAAATTATGCTCAAAATAATTAGGTAGAAGAAGATGATAGGAATCTTCAGGGTTTAAATTAAGGTAACGGCTAGGAAAGTTCAGGGGTTTTGGGTAATATGGCTAGGAAGCTTCAGGGTAAAGTCATAGAAAGAGCTGCTGCAACGGTCGAGTCACGGCCGCATGACCATTTGACTTTGATCAGTGTAGGAGTAGGAATGACCTTTGAATAAGTCATAGGCAACCTTTTGTTAAGTAAGGGAGAACACCAACAGTCTGCGATTGTTTATTTAGTCTTAGTATATTCAAACTGAGTTTACGTTACATTACTTCAATATACACAGACAAAAGATACATTTTGACACTGAATAAACAACATTAGAGGATATTATAGCAGATGCATTTCAGCAGCTCTGGAGATGAAACAGGGAAAGCCAGAGCGATGGTCTTTCCCTGGTTTGATCAGCACGCTAGAGAGCAAAGATGAACTTGATTGATGTGTTTCACACGATTATCCTGCCATCTCCGTAGATAGGCTTCAAGAAGTCGAACTTGCACATAGGGCAAGTAGTTCTCTTGCACAACCATTTATCTATGCAGATGCAGTGAAAACGGTGATGGCAAGGCAGTTGGCGCAGTTCTTCTCCGTTCTGGTAGACTTCGAGGCAGATGCAGCAGTCCTGCAAGTAATCTCAAAAATTCGTGTCAGAAGAGCTGTGCTGTCTCTCTGTCATGATGGCAGGCAAAATCAAGCCCGAAACCAGCACTTTGGTTATAAATACATACTATTCACTTTGAGAAAGATGGGAACGAAAGTCCAAAATCCAAAGATATGGCACCATAATTACAAATCACCAACCAGTTAACTTGAGTTGCCTGAATTATATACCATATCACTACAAAAAACAGAGTAACAGATATAGACTTAGAACGGCAAAGGCAACTTACAACAGCATGATCCTGAGAAATAACATGCTCATGTGGTGCACTGACAGCACGATTTACAGATGATTCTTGGAACTGACCATTAACTATCTCAAGATCACTAATCCTTCGGAATTTGAACTTAGGTAAGCTATTAATCTCTTGCTCCGTTGCCCCATCCTGTTTTCATGCACAAGTAAAATAATCATCCAACTCATTATATGATTGCCTAAAATATTGCAGTTTATGAGTACACAATACACAATCAATGAAGAAAACCCCAAAACTATCTTGTTGTCGTTGGCGAATAACCTAAAAATATACCACTGAAGCAATTACCCAATGCAACATATGACAGCTCTCTCTGCGAATATAGAATATAAGGGACCGTTGGTGTTTCCCTGTTTCTTCTTTATCCATAAGAATAATATCCAACTATCCAAAACTGCAAAGCAAAAGGCACCCAAAAGTTTTATACCTAAAAAACTAAAAGAATAATATGTTCCCATACAGAGCCTAGTAGAGAACAGAATTGCAGTTCCTTTCAAGCAAGAATTGGCTAACAGTTCAGCATAGTACCTTAATAGAGATATAGATGCATAAAAATTTTGCACAGAGAGGGCTTCCTTCAAATTTAACACAAAAATAAAAATGTCTATCAATAAAGTAGTAAACTCTTTCAAAGGGCTTAACCTCATGCCAATTTTACAAGGAGAGGGGGGAAGAGCAATAAGCACTAAAGGTGCGTAGAAACAAATTATGAAACTCCTGAATAAATCAAAGCAAGCTGGCAGAAATTTGTACGGCACACAATTTGTAGAATATGACCACCAAGCTGTTAGCTTGTTGTGGCCACATTTTGAAGTATAATCATGTGCCATTAAGATACTGCCCAAATCCGAGATTAATATGCAGAACTCAATATAAGAGAGATTTTGAAGTATCATCATATATCAGTATGCTATTTCGTATAAAGTGGACCACAGAAGTTATGTGGAGACAACAAGCTGCATTTGAATTCAATTTCACTATTTCAGATGAATATACCAAAAAAGAGAGAGAGAGAGAGAGAGAGAGAGAGAGAGACAGAGAGAGAGAGAGAGAGAACAGATTATATAAGGTTAACTCTTTCTAAACGATAATGCTAAAGCTTGCAGAAAATTCTCACTGTTGTCTACCTTATTTGTCAACGCAGGTAAGATTGCAAGTATGCACGGCAGACAACAGCAGACTGAGAGACAGTATAGACATGTGGCAGCAACACATATAATGAAGTTCATGATATCGCACAGTAGAAATGTAACACATAGCCTGCAAGAGAGACTGTTTAGTGAGTCATAAACACACTTAAGACATTCGTGCAGAAATCACTTCACAGGAGCATATGTTCAAGCCTAACCCGAATAGACGAGGAGCATCTCTTAAAGCTCCTCCACCAACCACCCAGTACAATCCAGCCAGCCACCAAACCACTGAAGCCATCCAACTGACCGTACTCATAGTCTTTGCGACATCTCTGCATTAAGAAATAGAGACTTATGGTTTTTCATTGCACAATCATATCCACAACAAAATCTCATCGATACCAATAGTAATTATAGTAATCCAATTTCATCTTCATCACACAAAAAAATTAATTAAACACAGAAAACCATTTTAAGTATCAAACTTAAAATCATCATTAAATTCATTACAAATATGCAACTCTGTATGTAACCATATCTTGCATGCAAAATCTAAATCAAGATTCAAACTTCATATAACAAAAATGATCACATCCACAACAAAAGAATAGTATTATAGTAGTCCATCTTCTCCATTACAAACTTAAATCATAACAAGAAAACCAATTTAAGTATCAATCTTAAGGTCATCAACAAATATGCAACCATGTATCAGTAACCATATCTTGCATGCAACATCGAAATCAAGATTCAAACTTACATAACAAATATAATCAAACGAAAACAAGAAACTTTACTTTAGATGCTCCACAATCCGGGTCTGCTCACTATCATCATTCTCGCCTTCACTCCCCGAACTCCAACCCTCCGAGCCGAAACCCAACTCATCTCTCTTGCATACAATCACACACCCAATATGAACCACAGAAAGTACCACATACCCGCTCGCCCAAAACCTCAACGGCACCGGCGGCTTCTCCGCCGTGCTCAGCCCCAACATTGTCACCCCAACCACCACAAGCATCAGATTCCACAGCAGGTCCATAACTATAGACATCTTTGTTGAGGAGCTGCCATGGCCCAGCCTTATCTCCTCTCCGGCAACCGGAAGGTCCTCCAGCCTCATGACACGGCGCAGAAGCCAACCGGTGCCACGTACCGGAGCCGGGGCCCGCCGCATGAGCCGCCGGTTGCGGAGGAGCTCGTCGGTGGCAAATGAGTACCCCATCCTCGGCGTGAAGTCCATTGCCATTCTGGTCTCCCACGCCGCCTGCATGGCTCAAAAAACAACTGGGTTCTGGTTTGTAATGGACTTAGAGAACTGGGTTGTGGGTGGTTTTATGAATCAGTTGAAACATGTGTTGGGTTTGTTTAATGGGGTTGAGGTTGAAGTGGTGAGTTGGGTTTGAAGTGGGGGACTTGAAGGCATTAAAGTGGAGGAGTGAAGATGGGGGTTGGTGTTGGAAGGAGCTGAGATTGCTGATGAAGAACAGGGAGGTTTTCTGCATTCGGTTTGGGATTGTCATCGAGTGTTGTGATGACGGTTTCGTTGGGATTAAAGAAGCTTTTGGGGGTTGGTTTTTGTTTGTATCTTGTTTTCTTTTATGAGATGGAGCTCTGTGGAATCAGGTGCTGTCTTCCTTGCGGATTTTAGAAGCTGGCTACTACTGTTTCTTTTTGCACGAACTCACGGGGAACTCGCCCTTGCGCTTCTAAGTGTGTCTGGCTTTTACATGTTTTCGTTTCAGATCTCCATTTTTCTGAAAAGGTCATTTATTTTCTCTTTTGTTTTCCTTTTTATCATATAGAGTTGTAGAAAGTTTGCTAATGGAGTGGCTTGGTGGGTGTTATCTTTTTGGGCAACACTCGGTTGATGAAGTCTAATCACACATTACCAAGTCTAATTAGACATGCATTATGTGTTCATTTGGTTGGATTTCAGTTGTTTTATTTTATTTGAATTTTATATCAATAGACAGTTAAATCGGTGTTTTTTTAATTTTACATCGTAATGGCAATATGTTGTTATGTTGATTTTTTCTTTCTCTTGAATGAGTTTTTGCTTGAAAATTTGTCAGATTTTTCAGTTTTAAGTGGAATACGACAAGTAATAGTTTCGCGCCGCAAACTTGATACGTGCGGTTAGCTTTAACTAAGAGAATATGTCATAAATAGGTGAAGTAAGGGCATCTCCAACAGATACCCCAAAGCTATTATTTTTTGAAAATTAACATAAATATAGCTAAAATAGCATCCAACAGGTACCCTATAGCTAAGTCAATTTTAGCTTCCCAAAATAATCTCTAGCTACTTTTAACTATTTAGAAGAGAGAATATAACTTGAAGTTAAAATCCCCCAACGTGTAAAATATAGCTTGATTCTAAAATAACTACAACTGCTGAATAGAAAGTTAAAAACATACAAGTTAAATTTAACTTTTTATGTAATTTAACTATAACTTTTAGCTAAACACTTGGAGATGCTCTAAGGATTCTCAAATTCTTCAACTGAATCTAGATGTTTTATGTTGTTTAGTGATTGGCGCCGCAAATTTAGTATATTCGTTTTTATGAATTTCACGTCATAGATGGAATATTTGCTTCCTTAAATTTCGGATCAAAAAATTGTTTTAGTGCATGTGTGTGATTGCTAGTCTATGAGTGTGTTCACGAGACTGGTATAAACTATAAACTATTATAATTTCTTCGCACCTTTTTAAAATATAGACAACATGTTTTGTTTTGTTACTCGTGTCGTATAATCGTTACGTTTGTGTGTAGTTCTCTGTTATTAATGAGAGTGATGGAACTAAACCTGAAACTATATCAACAGACATTTACATAAGTGTTCTGAACTTATGTTTGCTTGACAACTTACTTTGACTCAATACTTCTACTCGGATTAGCCCAGAATTAGAATTAGATTATATGAAAATGATTTCCACATATGGGAGCAGTCTGAGTGGAAATGATTTTCCTTCAAAAAAAAAAATGGAAATGATTTTCTCTATGTACCATTGAGGATAAGATATTTAAGTAATATTCACACTGTTAATATGTGACCGAAAAATTTATGATAATGATAGTTTGTCCCAAATGTATACCCTACCATTAAACATATATATGGGAACTTGCAATTTCTTATCAATGGGCATACAGACATCTGTATATATAATTGAAAAATACACACTCGTAATATGTGACCAAACAATTTTCGATCCCTCAACCTTAGATTAATATCAAGAATTAAAAAAATAAATTTTGAAGCGTTTTAATTTCAAAACTTTGACTGAAATCTAGAGGCTATTTACCAATAAGGTACTGCGTACATAAACTCAAATGGCTAACTGCAATATTAGATTCACAGGGACAAAGTTACAATACCACTAATCTGCTCACTACTGCAGAACAACGCATTTTTGTGCCCGGGACACCATAGCATGACCGGAGCTTTTGATAACTTCATTGACTTCTTCATGAGAATTAGGCTTCACATTTGCATCCCCATCACCACCACAACAAGCAATGGCTCCAAATATGAGAGCACTCACCTCTTTGAACCTCTCCTCCGGAAGAGAGACCTCGGCAAGGAGCTTCCAAGCATTTTCATCGGATGCCTCATCATAGTCTTTCTTCCTCTTTAACACCATATGTCCACTAATTTCCCACACGGCTGGATTCACCTGAGTATCCAAAAGCTCTGCCCTAACCTCCCCAAGTGCTTGTTTCTCAGCATAACACTGTGGCAAGAGAAAGATCCGCTTTCCGGAGTCGGATATCAGGACATTGTAAGCAATGTTACTGTCTTGAAGGCAAATGCAGGCATCCGAGACAGCGTTCGACAAATCTTCCAGAGTATTTCCACCCTCAAAAACTAGACCTCTAACAGGATAGTTCACAAGCTCCGAGATCTTCACCCCAACATCCAAACTGGTTATGTTCTTGGTAGGAGCCTTTTCGATGGGAAAGGTTAAGGCCAAGTAGTAAGCCTGGAAATGAAGGTGATTGATGGTAGCAAATGCACCCAAGCTGTTGTAACCTAATCGAAAATAAGGACTGCCTGCTTCTTTAGCCATGTGAAGAGCAAGCAAGAAGCTCTCACGATCAATTCTTTGTGGCAAAGAATCAAGAACACGAGGTATCAACAGCACATGTCCATATTCAATTGGACTGACATTGATGGCAACAACGCTTGGAGAGTTTTCAACATCAATAGGAGCATTAGGGTGAAACTGAACCTCACCATCTTCACTCGCTTCAAACTGGAAAAGAACCTCTTCTTGGCCGACTTTGGTGAAGTTGAACTTGTTTCCATCAAAAGGTTGGAGGACCTTGTCGACTCGAAACTCAGTTGGTCTCTTCCTGAGGTGGCGGCCCTCGTTGAGCTGCGCAATGAAGCCAAACTGTCCCGGTATCACCTTGGTTTCGCAGGCACTGATATCGTATCGAAATAGGCCTTTCTTCATACGATCCTCCCACTCTCCAAGAACTAATGAGTCGAGAAAAGAAACGGGAGCCTCTTGCTTCTCCTCACCAGGTGATTTTTTTGGCTTCTTGAAAGCATACAATGGAAGTTTTGCTCCCGGAATGCAACATTTGTTAAGGCAGTTGCTGCCACAACCCCCAACCCGACGCTCCTCGTCCGCCTCATCTCTGTGGTAATTGGAAACCAAAGTAGGAAATTTCTTGATCGTCATCATCATTCTCTTGCTCCTTTGTTTCTTAGTTTCTTAAATGGATTTTATAGCAGAATTGTAGATTTCTTTGTTTCTTACATTTCTTAAATGGAAAAGAAACTGATTCCTGATCTCAATTGGAAAAGAATGCCTAGTTTCTCTTCCAATTGGGACACGGCATTCTTTTCCAATTGAGATAAGGAATTATTTCCTATTTGAGATTGGTAAACCCCACTTTTCTCTATATATACAATTATACAAACCCCACTGCTTAACCCCATCTCGTACTTCTCTTTTCTCTGTTTTATTTGCGACCATGGCGAGGACCAAGTCTCATCCACTGAATTACTGGAGGAATTACTTCCAGACTGCAAAGGATTCCAATATTTTCAGCATAATTGACCGTGCCATCAAGGTGGCTGCTTCTGATTTTCCCAAAGACTTCAGTTTGCAAAGAGACCGAATAGTTGCACGATTGTCTTCTGTTCAGTCTTCAAGCAATGATGAAGAATCAGCTCATGGTGGTTGCAAAAGTGAATCCGATAGCGATGGCTTAGGAGGACTACCTGATGCTGATTTTAGTAAAGAGAGCAATGCAAATGATGCATCCGATCAGGTCTCCACTGATCATTCTTCTCAAAATATCGATGGAGAGGTCCTGAAGATCAAGGAAGTTCTTCAACTCAATGATAATGAGGCTTTAATTCTCGAGTCTTTGACTACACTAACGATGATGGCTATGACTGTTGAGATTCTTGGGGCAACAGCAATCGGTAGGGTTGTCAGTGGTCTCAAAAAGCATGGATCCAAGCAGATTCGTGATCTTGCACGAACACTTGTTGATGAGTGGAAAGTCATGGTAGATGAATACTTGGCTACCCAAGATTCTAAACAACAGCCCACTTCAGATGTTCTTGGAAAACAAAACAAGAATGAACAAGTGATCAAGAAAGAAGTTGTAGCTGTGAAGCCAAATATGGCCTCAAAAAACAATGAAAGAAAGATGCAGTGCTTGAATGAAGAAGTTGCAGGGAAAGCAAAAATCGAAGTCACAAAAAGGAAACTCCATGAGCGTTATGAGCAATTTGAGAACACCAAGAGGCAAAGGATGATTCAAGTCTTGGAAGTTCCCCCCAAGCAAGGGCATAAGGTGGGCTCCAATACTGCTAATCAACATGGAAAGACACCTGGTTCAGTACAAGGGAGGATAGCCGATAGGCTACTCAAGTTAAAAAGAACTAGGGTAGTTTAATTCGGCAAGTAATTAGACATGCATATGTTTTTGATAGTGAATGAGAAACCTTTTCTGCAAATATTTTGAAAGGTTTATCGATTTTGAAACTAACACGATCTGCGCGCAGTTATATATAATCTCGGGTCTGTTTGTCATCAACACACCATATAGCTCAGTCGAAGTCCACATCAAGGCTTTGGCAAGATAGCTTCTGAGCAGTGAACATGTATGGAGGCCTTCAAGCATATATATTAAAAAGGCATATGTGTATGCATACTATTATTTGATCTTTGTAAAGCTATTTCAAAGGACTCTTTCAATGAAACTTGTGTAAGTCGTAAGCTAGTTTATGTTTCCGATTTACACTTTATAAGTATATGCTTTTTAAGCAATTATGAAACCTTTACTTTTTTACCTGAACGATGTGTATAAACTACAATAACTATGCTTCAGCATTTCTTACTGATGCAGGAAGGAGCACAGAGTGAAATAAACGACCATAACTCAAATAGGCAAATCAACACGTCCGAATACTTCAATTCCTTTGTAACAGTCGAACAGTATACAGTGAGAACCTAATTCATCTAAGTGATCACATTAGGTCAGTTTCTACGATATCCATAAAACTATATGACAAAAGAGTGACCTGTATGAAACAACTCGTCTTTCAGAGTCAAAGCATACAATGATACAATGTAAAACTGAAGTATTCGAATCTTATTTCCAAGCAGCCACTGCCCCCGTACCAGTTAACTATGAGTTGCCTGAATTGTATACAATAGTAACAAAGCACAGAGTAACATATGACTTTATGGAAAGGCAAAGGAAATTTACAGCATGATCCTTGGAGATAACATACAAAGTATAGTAGAGAACAGAATTGCAGTTCCTTTCAAAAAACAAT
Source organism: Potentilla sterilis (assembly GCA_963682095.1). Lineage (NCBI taxonomy): Eukaryota > Viridiplantae > Streptophyta > Magnoliopsida > Rosales > Rosaceae > Potentilla > Potentilla sterilis. The sequence continues at coordinate 36,246,288 of OY821766.1, read as the reverse complement.
TGGCTAACAGTTTTTGAGGGTCCTTCATCATTCTACCTTATTTACAAATAATGAAGTTCATGATATCGCAGAGTAGAAATGCAACACAAAAGCCTGCAAGAGAGACTGTTTAGTAAGTAGCATAAACACACTTAAGACGATCGTGCAGAAGAAATCAATTCAGACGAGGAGCATCGCTTAAAGCTCCGCCATCAACGTACCACACAGTAGAATCCAGCCATCCACCGAACCAGTGAAGTCACGGCCGTACTCACACTCTTTGCAACATCTCTGCATTAAGAATTAATAATTCTTATGTATTTTCATTGCACAAACACATCCACAACAAAAAAATCTCATCAATACCAATAGTACTACAATAATCCAACTCTATCTGCATCACATACTTACATTATAAACAAGAAAACCAATCTAAGTATCAAACTTAAGATCATCATTAAATTCATCACAAATATGATCAAACCGAAAACAAGATACTTTACTTTTCTGCTCACTCACATCAATCTCCCTGCTTCACTCACATCAATCTCCCTGCTTCACTCCCAGAACTCTAACCCTCCGAGCCGAAACCCAACTCCTCCCTCTTCCCTATGAAGTAGACCATCTTTAATCTAAAGCTTTCAACTTGAATAATGAAATTTAGTGAAACAAAAATGTTTTGGGGTCTTATTAAGGCCTAAGAATTTTGACATTAATCCTATGTGGCGTGCCACCTCATCAAGACACATCATCAGTATCAAAAACTTTGTTATGTTATATTTGGGTTAAAATACAATATTGTCATTTCAAATCCAATGCCTTTAAAATACACATCATCAATATTGTCTTAATACAAAACAATAATTACGATGACTAAAAAAAGCAATAATTACGAAATATAATTTACTCATAACTACCTAATTAATAGTCATTGTAAATTGGGCAACAATTACTTATGTTTTATTTTAGATGATTTTGTTACATTTTTTGGGTTGACCACATGAAATTTATTTCTCGACACAATTACGATATTTGACATTAAAACATTCTATGTTTGTGAATCAAATTCAATATTAAATCTTTTTTGACTCTTAATCAAAATTTAGATTTAGAATTATATATATATATATATATATATATATATCCATAGAATTTTAGAAAAATAAAAGTATAGATAAAATAAATTTGTATTGAATTTTTTAGATGAATTATATATATATATATATATATATATATGAAGTTTATTTGGACATTGATATAGTGTGTTGAAATTATTTTTTTTGAAATAGTACTATTTTTTTTTAAAATTGTATATGTGTGTATGTATGTATATGTGTGTGTATATATATATATATGTATGTATATTCACTTAAATTTATATTTTTGAATAGTTATAATTTAAAAAATTATATTTGGTGTTTAAATTTAAAAACGAGTGTAATAAAAAAAATGGCTTGAAAGATATTTTTCTTTTCTTAAAATTATTTTTATTTTTAAAAAATGACAAAATAATCTAAAGCCATTGGATTTCAAAGCACAAGATTGTATTTTAACCCTAATATGACATAACAATGTTTTTGATATTGATTATGTGTCTTGATGAGGTGGCACGCCACGTAGAATTAAGGCCAAAATTCTTAGACCTTATTAATGCCCCTATCACTACTCTTTAGTGGAATTGACAATTTTGTGGTCACCTTGATTAATTATTTCATCCCCAAATGTCGGGTTAAGTTCGAGAGGCCCAATAGCATATATATAGATCGGATCAAAACCCCTCAAGTCAGTTGTCACCAGTATTCAAATACGAACCGCCTTTCACCAGTAAGCAACGGTCATATCTTAGTTTGGTTCGCACGCTTTCTCTTTTCCAATTGAGATAAGCCTTTCTTTTCCTATTTGAGATCGGTTTCTATCACCCGCCGCCTATACTGCTTAGCCCATTTCTTACAGTTTCCATTTTTCTAAACTTGTATATTCCCACTGCTTAACCCCATCACCTGTTTCTCTTTTCTCTGTTTTCCGACCATGGCGAGGACCCAAATATTTGTCTCGTCCAAATGTTTGTCTCCGCCACCGAATTAGTGGAGGAATTAGTTCAAAACTGCCAAGGATCCGAATATTTTCAGCGTAATCGATCATGCCATCAAGGTGGCCGCTTCTGATTTCCCAGAAGACTTGAGTTTGCAAAGAGACCGAATCGTTGCACGGTTGTCTTCTGTTCAGTCTTCAAGAAATGATGAAGAATCAAGCCATGGTGGTTCCAGAAGTATCGATGGAGAGGTCCTGAAGATTAAGGAAGTTCTTGAAAACAGCAATAATGAGGCTTCAATTCTCGAGTCTTTGACGAGATTAAAGATGATGGCCGTGACTGTTGAGATTCTTGGGGAAACAGCAATTGGTAAGGTTGTTAGTCGTCTCAAAAAGCATGGGTCGACTATGCAGATTCGCGATCTTGCTCGAACAATTGTTGATGGGTGGAGAGTCGTGGTAGATGAATATGTGGCCACCCAAGATTCCAAACAGTCCTCACCAGATGTTCTTGGCAAACAAAACAAGAATGAACCGCTAGAGATCAAGAAAGAAGAAGTTGTAGATGTGAAGCCAAAAGAGGCCTCAACCAACCATGAAAGAAAGATGCAGTGCTTGAATGATGAAGTTACAGTGCAAGCGAAAATCGAAGCCACAAAACGGAAACTCCATGAACAGATTGATAATGCCACAACCATGAGCGTTATGAACAGATTGATAATGCCAAGAGGCAAAGGATGATTCAAGTCGTGGATTATATTCCCAGAAAGGGCATTATGTTGGCTTCAAGACACCTGGTTCAGCACAAGGTCTCCGAAAAGCTACTCAAGTTAATATGAACTAGGCTACTTCATTCGGCAAGTTATAAGACATGCCTATGTGTCTGATAGTAAACCCTCTTTTGTAGAGGTTTTTCTCTGTATTTCTCTGAAATACATTAGTAGGATTCAAAACTAATACAAATCGATATGCCCCAGATCCTAAATCAATGGCTGCCTGCACTTATAATCTCGGGTCTGTTTGTCATCGACAATTTGACACAGTGGAAGTCCATTTTAAGGCTAGATAGCTTCTGCGCAGCGAACATGGATGGAGCCTTCAAGTATATACATTAGATTAGCTTAGATTAGCATGTGTATCCTTACAATTATTTGATCTTTGTAAAGCTATTTCAAAGGACTCTTTCAATGCAACTTGTTTAAATCGAATGTTTACGTTTCAACTTTCAAGCTACTTCATGTTTATGTTTATACTCTTTCATGCTAGTTTATGTTTCCGATTTACACTTATAAGCCAAATGCAGAAATGCTTCTTGAGAAATTCTTATACGGCTTTTACCTGAACCATGTGTAATACACTACAATACTGTAACTATCCTTCAGCACATAGATTGGAATAAATGACCATAATTTAAATGGGCAAATCAACTCGAACATATATGTAACAACTCATCTTTCACGGTCAAGGCGTACATCGATACAATGTAAACTGAAATGTTAGAATCTTGTTGCCTAGCAACCTCAATGCCCCCCCAAAAACTCCTCTATGCGTCACTGCAAACATCCTGCCAGGAATTTATCTCCACTACTCCACTCCTGTCGTAATTTGCAAAATGGTAAAGGCAGTACGGGGCGAGAGCATCCAAGCAATCAAAAATGCATTTACATCATGAAGATATGTGACAACTCTACGTTCAGTGATTAATTCCTTGCATGCTCAGGAATGAGACGATGTCGGAGTTCAGTGGATGCACCGGCCAATTCTGCAGAGCATTTGACATCAAGATTAAGACAAGACTTGAAACCCTTTAAAACAACAGTGTAAGAGGAACAATCCAATAGCTTACCTTGAGCTGTGAAATCAAACAAAGGAGGTATTGCCCGTCCATTAGGCAAGCTTACATTTGGGTCTCTCAAATCATCAAAGAAAGGGTGCGCACAAGCCTCTAACTGAAACAAGAAACAATGCAGATTTTAACTTTGAACAAAATGTACATGAAATCACCGGAATTTATGAACATTCCAATTCTCATTTAAAGATGCCTACAACCATCTGGTGGCATGTAACCTTACGTGCAAGGCAACTAAGCAATTGAATTGCACTGTTAATATTCCTTGCTAATGGTTGAAAAAAGGTATTGAATTTTATAATATCTTATTTGGTGTAGGAAAGATTAATCTTATGCCAAGGCAACTACATAGTTCACAAGGTTCTGACAAAATAAATTTAAAGCAATTTATTTTCTTACAGCAGTACAACGCAGATTTGGTGAATACTGGAGCAGCCTCGACACAAGATCCACAGCTTCAGGGGGCATTAGCTTATGGAATATCTGAAGGTTACAAGCAGTACAATAAGCTTACGACAGTTGGTGACAAGCTGATCATAGATACTCTAAATTAAAACTGAACAAACCTTATGCCAGGGGTGAGCTTTAATTTGAGGAAACTTGAATTCTGTGTAGTTTGGATTCATGCACTTTATTTCTTCTCTGGTTGGTGTTCCAAGAATCTAGAATCATTCCAGAATAAACAAACTTAGAATGCAAATTACCAAAGTTATCACCTGAGCAAGAAACAAGATGACCAACTTCCCATACCTTTATGATTTCCACCAGCTGATCAACACCACTCTCCCCAGGAAACAACGGCTGCAATGACGCAAGACCCAGCATATATGAGAAATAGTCAAGTGTTTCAAAAAATGACCCCGACATGCAAAACTAGCAGCTATGCACTTTTTAAACCTGCACAACTTAGATATAAACGTGACTTCGAACATACACTCACCTGCCCAAGAAGGAGCTCAGCAAATACGCAACCAACAGACCACATATCAATTGCAGTTGTATATTCTGTAGCCCCGAATATGAGTTCTGGAGCTCTATAATATCGTGAGCAAATATACGATATGTTGGCTTCACCTGGTACCTGAAATAAATAACAAAATATTCGTAAGTACCTGATATCATCTTTGATAACTTATTAACTAAGAGTTGACATGTTTCTAGAAATCATCAGTCCCTTCAAATTCACATGATAAATGACATACCAGCATCTTTGCGCTCCCAAAATCACATATTTTAAGCTGATGAGTATGGGGATTGACCTGCAACATGCAACATAACCTCAATCTCCATATAGTGACTTAAGGTACAATCTCAAAACAACTGGGCCAGATACATGGACAATAATTATAAAGCTATCATGCATTCTCAATTCAAATATCTCTATCTATCCAAACTTTGGTGTTAAGTAAACCACCAGATCATATTGTGTGGGTATGCATCCCTTTTTTCTATAAGTTGTTTAGTTATTTTTTTTCCCTCTGCTCTGAGCGGGTACGCCCCAACTTAATGAGTGTCTAGCGTAACTACATTAATATTTACTCAGACTGTGTGAATGTGAAAGTGAAATCTAATTGTGGTTCCTGTGTACCGGCATTAATATCAGAATAATAAAAATTGCATGAATATCTCACCAGTAAATTCTGTGGCTTAATATCACGATGACACACACCAACAACGTGGTGCAAGTAATTTAATGCTCGACAGATCTACAGGAGACAAAATATTTAAGTTAATACCCAGAATAGGCCTATGAATAACCTCATAACCAACTATTATAGAGATAACAGGAATCGGCAGAGGGAATCTAAAATCACCTGGTATACGTACAACTGCACATAAATAATGGGCATATGTTGGTTCATCCTGACATAATGCTTTGACACTCTGTAAACAGTCTCAGATATATACTCAAGGACAAGGTTAAGGTACAACTCGTCCTTTTCAGTAGTTGAAAAGAAACAATGCTTCAATTGAACAACATTGGAATGGTCCAGTAAGCGCATGATCTGAAGTTCTCTATTTTTATATCTTTTATCTTGCAGCACCTTTTTTATTGCAACTGCATCACCTGTTTCCAGACACTTGGCCTGCAGAACAAAGTATAGTGAGAAAGAGAAGATACTGAATCCAATATGTCAGTGAAATCAGAACCAATAAAACCTATAACGAACCCATGTAAATAAACCCAAGTACCTGAAAGACGACTCCAAACGAACCAGTGCCAACTACCCGCTCTGCCATATAAGAGATTGTCTGTAACCAAATAAAAGTATAACATTATGATTAACAGCTCACAATTAAGATAAAGCATCTAACCATGGCATTTAGATGAACCAAAGATTCAAGAGACAAACAATCATGCAGAGAGGAGTCCATTTTGTTTAATACAAAGCTCAAATTAATACCGAGAATAAAAGGAAGGGATGTGGGGTACTGTCCTCTAACACAACAAGCTACTAATATAATAGAAAGCATCAGTTACATAACAACAGTTCTCTAGCCAAATAAATAGCATGACAATATCTGTAGACTCCGAGAAAATCAAACCAGAAAAAGATGCTCTAATATGAACTCTTTATCCTATAAAGGAACCTCCTTTTTAATAGCCTAAATTCATTTAAATTAAAACTTCTCAGTATGGAACAATTAAAGATTTCAGATCCAAAAAATTAAGAAACACTTGTCAAATAGAAAGCCACTGAACCATTAAAAGGAAGTCACCTGTTTTGGTTGTCCATTTCGACCGCCTACTGTCGTCGCAATGATATGGCCTGTCTCCGTTCCATTACCACTTATGATATTTTCTTCCATATCCTGTTAAGGGAAATTTACAACAATCAACTTGAAGACCAGTCCTGATTTGCTTGCTAAAAAAATTGCCTCACACTTACATAACAGTGTAATTAATAAATACGTACGTATACAAGAGAAGAAAAATGGAAAATATTTAAAAACCTACAAAAAATTACCTTCTCATCATGATCGTGGGCATCTCTGATTTTCATTTGATGCATATCTTTTGGAAGTTGATCAACAGTAGATTTTTCTTCTTTGGCCTCTATCTTAGCAACGGAAGATGCACTGGACGTGCTTGCAGCTGATTCCATTGATGTTGATTTTGTATTCTGGTCAGTATCCTTCTTTTCGGTTTGTTGATCAAACTTTGATCTCTTGGGGTTGGAATCACCACCCTGAAAAAAAAAAAGAATCATATAAGAGATCAACACTCCTGAATAAAAATTAGAAATCAAATCCAACATATCCCAAATAATAAGAAAAAGAGTTTATTTATCCGCAGATTGGAGCTTAATGATGGCAGCATTACCACAAACGAGTAAGACTTAAATTAAATTGTCGCGTAACGCAAAGCAAGCAATTGTATACACCACATTGTTCAAGATGAGATATTAAACACAATCTGGAAATCTCTAACCCCATATACTAGTGCATGATCATCCTAGAAAGAGATATAATTAATGTGCACACATATTGAACCTCCAAAGAAGCTCCAAACAAATATAAATTTCACCAAAGATAATCTCTTTCCCTATAAGAATAAATATACAGATAGATCCACACCTATAATTCAAACTTAATCCACTAAATCTTAGCTCAACAGCCAAAAAATCACAACCTCCAAGCTTGAAAATCCAAACCAGTAATCAAACTATTCCGAGCTCCAAAACAAAGCTCTAAACGCAATTAAAAATAAAAACCGAGACTGACCGGTTCAGACGAAACGGAGGTCCGGCCGGAGGCAATGCTCTTAAGCCGACGCATCATATTCATAATCTTCTTCAACCTCCAAACCCTAATTTCGTTCCTCGAAACACAAAATCAATAAGAAGAGAGAGAAATGCAAAACGCTTTCCTCTCTCTCCTCCTCCTCTCTCTCTTCCTTTGATTCAAAATCACCAAACCAACCCAACCCCTCAGAAAATCAAAGGAAGAAGAAGAAGAAGAAGAAGAAGAAGAAGAAGAAGAAAGAAGAAAACGAACAAAACTCACAGAGCTTTTCTCTCTCTCTCTCTCTCTCTCTCTCTCTCTCTCTCTCTCTCCTCTTAAGAGTTTTCCCGATTTTGTTTCTCTCTCTAAAAATTTCTGCCCCCTATTTTTTTAGCTGGTTTCTCTTTTTTTTTCTCCGGTCAAACTTTGGACCGTAGACAAAAATTTTAAAAACGCTCTATTCCAGGCTTTCGCTATTTCTTTATTACACACCTCCAGTCAAACAAGAATCATCCAGCCGTCGGTTGCGTGTGATTTGGGGATCGAACGGCGGGTGTTTGGGGTGTAGGGCGGTGGTGGAATTTACGGGAGTAGCCCTGAGGGGGACGGGGATTGGATTACGTACGGAATATTCGGGTGGGTCTTTTTGACCGGTCAATTGGATGGTTTGTTTTTGCGGTCAAGTTTTTTAGGGCTTTTTTGTGATGTTACTTTGGGTCTCATTAAACTAATGCTGACTAAGAATAATATGATGATGCCCGTGAGAATCGGTCTTTGACCAAAGAACATTAGCTGTTGAAACTTAGGAAGATTTGTCTAAATTAGGAAATTAATTTAAGTTGTGACAACGATTTTATTAGTGAAAATTAAAAAATATTTGAATTTTAAGTGACGTAAAGTGTGTGAGTTTGAACCATTAAGAATAGTGTAGTGGTCGGACACCCCATACTAGTAACCACTTTAGATCGGGAGTTCGATCTTCCATGAAATCAAAATGGCAAAGGAGGGGCTGCAAGGCCCTAGTATGATGACCTCCTCCGAGGGATTAGTCATTGGGTTTAGGAAGCTTTTGGAATACCTTTTGCGATGTAAAAAAAAATGTGAGTTCGAGGCTCCAAGTTAGTTGTGTTGTGTGATGAGAAGTAAAGGTGACGGTGCATTTTGTTTAGAACACTGGGTAGCCAGGTTTTAAGGGGGAGGGAGCACTGAGAATGTGTGTAGCAATGATGGCTATGTGAAGGGGCAGCGTTGGTGTGATGATGGAAGTGCTTTGTATCATAATAATAAAAAAAAACAGCATCGTCATTTGTTTAAGACTTTTAAGGGATTTGCAAAGTGCTAGCTGATGAGATTGTGATGGATTAAGGGGGGTTAGCTCGACCCTCCTAAGCCTACAAAATTTTTAATTTGTGTCCACCGTTTTTTATTTAAGCACAATGTAATAGTGAATAATGACCCTACAAAATTTACGTTTTCGCTAGTCGGTTTGTATGATTGTTTTTCTTTTGGGATGTTTGGTGTTGTTCCCCCTCCCCTCTTGTAAGTTTTCTTTTTTTCTTAATAAAACCTGGAACTAGGGAGGCTCTTTGCCTCTTCTTGGTTTCCCAGTTTCTAGCCAAAAAAAAAAACTAGGAATGGGGATTAAACATCCAAACGAAAGATTACACCGACTTATATAGCTTCATATGGTCACGTCTGAAAATTGATTCAGTGTTCTCTTGTTTTGTGCATTGATTCAAGTTCCATCCTGCAGATTTTGCATATCTTAGAGAGCCAAAATGGGAAAGCCCATGGGGATCAGGAAGCCATTGTACATTTCTTTCACTATGACATAGTGCATCAGATACTGTACATTACATATTAGAGAATGAGAGAGAAAAAAAAAACTACAGAAGTTACAGAACTGATCTACCAGCTGTCTGATGTAGGATTTTCATGTTATGAGTACGTAGCCTAAATGAGTTTGAACATCCGTCTCATGAACAGCTAGTTTTAAGTAATATGAAGATGGAATGGACTGATAATAGTTCAGAATTCTTGTTCCTAATTCAATTGATCTTATATTAAGACCGGGCCAAAGCTTATATAAAGTTGAAGAGAGACGATACTGATTCCAGCCACAAGCTCTAAGCGAGGCTTTTCCAATCAAGTTGCACGCATTCCAGAACTAAATTGCTCAGATTGTTACTCTACAAAACACATGCAGTCCTCGAATCCATCATCCAAGGTCCAACAACCTCAACCCATACAAAATTGTTAGAGCTAGAGAACTAATGTCATTATGTTTTCGGCCTCTAGTTGGTACTTCAAGCTGACATTAGCGGGTGTTAGACGGGCGCTTGGCGAGCTCTAGCTAGACGGCTTATAGGCGGGTGTAAGGAGGGTTAGGCGGCTTCTAGGCGGGTCTAGGCGCCCCCTAAACGGGTGCTAGGCGGTCTCTAGCGGATGTTAGGGGCATTCTTGACGGATACTAGGCGTCCTCTATGCGGGTGTTAGGCGGGTCTAAGCGGGTAGTGGGTAGTGTTTCCGACCATATTGGACTCGTATCCTAAGTGCATTTTTTTCAAACATGTGTTGAAAATGAGCTTCCATAATTCTCTACAATACAAATGTATAGTTTATGTTTGCTTGATGATCACCATCCAAAAATATCGACGAGGAATCAAAAATGTAAACTGCTTGTTTCCGCTAGAGCTTTAACGATTCTACTCCAACGAATTAAACAATATTGATGTTACAAATCCAGGCTATCCAGCTTAGCAAGATAATATATTTTCGAGTTCAAATGCAACTTAATAAACCTAAAAAATAAGGTATTTGGTGTGTTATAACGAATGTAAGAAAAACAAAGAATTACGTGGTTCACCAACGATGTGTTGGCTACGTCCACGGGCAAAAGAGAGCAGTTTATTTATCTCGAGGAAAACAGAATACAGAATACAATTAGGTTTAGGATGTTTATATACTAAACCCAAAAAGAAAACCTAGCCCAACATAACAGATATCGTGGGCCTCGGGGGCCTCGAGATCTCCGCCTCTGTCAGCGCCACCAGACGACTAGTTCAAGGCATATACTTACTTGAACATAACAGATATCGTGGACCTCGGGGGCCTCGTGATAGAGTCACCAATAGCTTACTCACTAAATGCCACATCCTAACATCAATGGCTTTTATAGAATTTATCATCCATCAAGCTTTACATCAATTGGAACTTCAATTTACTTAAAAATCACTTGTTTTATTTTTCAAGTCTTGACACTCGAATGTGGAATTTCGTTAAATACTAGGAAAGATGTCTAGGCCCAACATATGGAAAACACTCCTTTCTAGCCAAGTGTTAGCCCAATTAGGGAAAACAGAGACCAAGTTTTATGGAAGCAAGAGTTCCAATTCCAAACTGAGTACACTACTTCGTACACTCAGCGTAGTAAAAAGAAATCTCGACCTTGTTAACCACCAGAGAGGCATACATGGTGTAACGCCCAGAGCTACTACATATTGGACCCCTTCGGTGCGATGAGAAGCCGCCGGCGGATAAGTTACAGACTCATCGGAACATCAATTGTCCGAAATCACTTGCTAAAACGATCAAAATGCAGCATCCGAAGATGGATCAAGACCTGGTTTGCACTTGCTTAATAGTAATGATACTTTACACAACTTGAAGCTTCTTCCTCTTTTGGATTTGGTGATGCATAAGGAAAGGGTGGCGTTTTAATAATTCACGAGAAACTCAAATATCAAATTAGGGCCTATTCTTGTCTGGCAATGGCCCTACTTATCGATTCAATAATTCACCAAAGTGTGCTTAAGTTACAAACTTTCCAATCCAAGCTCTGTTCCTCACTTTTCTCGTATTGATCTCATCACGTACCCACCGACCTCTCACTTTCTCAATCAAAGCTAAAGGAGAGGTAAAAAGACTTTTATTGTATCTATATATAATCCATATGCATTCCAACCAAGTCATTTAAGTGCTACTTGCATTTCACGAGACCGACATAAAAATTTAAAAAAATAAATTTGTATTTTTCTCTTTTGAGGTAAGATAAAAATCACGCCTTAATCCGTTTTATGAAAAAATTAGGATAATTTATCGAACATAGTATTTTTAGACATTGTTTACCCCCCCCCTTAAATTAACACTCTTGTATATGTTGTGATCAATTTTGCTTTCACATTTAAAGGAAGGATACAACTTGCCTGACCAGGTTTGGTAAGCTAGAGTTGACACTAGCCAATAAAGAGACGACACGTGACATTTTCAAGGACATAAAAGACATTTACAGGGGCATAAAAGACATTTGGAGGGACTGAAGGTATTTAGATTATTATTTAATTCATTTTAAAGACTACGTGTCGTCTCTTTATTGGTTAGTGTCAGCTCTAGCTGACCAGAGTTGGTCAGTCAAGTTTTTTCCCTAAAGGAAAGAGTTAAACATATATGTCGACTGTTTGATGTGTACGTAGAACAAAATAAAAAAAACAGGAAAAATATTATATTTCGCCTACATTTCTAATTTTGCACCTATATGTAAATATGTGGTATGTACTTACTGTAGAATTTATCCGTCACATCAATTATTTATTGCCTATTACAAATACATCTTAAATTCATCGAACCTACCTCATCTAGCTAGTGAAATCTTGTATCGCAGCGTCTCTTTGCCATCGGAGTTTAGCCTAAGAGTCTATCATGGACCATATATATCTAGCAGTTGCATAATGAAGTGAACCTTTAATTTATTGCAAGGTTCTTTAGTTAGGTTTTGCCAACTTCACACTCTGCCATTCTCCCCTATTTAGGGTCTTGGAGACTTTACAAAGTGATAGGATTCATAATGGAAATGATAGAGGCAGCTCCATCGATCTTATGCGGCAGTGTAATTAGGCAATGAATATGATCAACGTGAGTAGGCCTCTGTGTGCTATATAAGGTAAAATCTAGCCTGGAGGAAAATTGAGTATAGCAGAAAACATGTACATGTTTCCATGATCAAGAAGGAAAAGCCAACCAGATCAACCTAACTCAAACATATATTCCTGAACACTTCGAGTAATTTTGGGGAATAAAATTTCGGAATGGCGCGCTTATGTTACCTTGGAACTTCCATGCATTAATGTTTTGTTCTCTCACTTCCAAGGAATGAAAGGGATTGAGTCCCATACTTCTTCTCGTAATTGTGTGGTGCTTCACCTAGCAGATACACAGTCGATCTTCTCTCAAATTTATGCTCAAGTTTCTGCCAAATTAGCCAAGCATATACACACAATTTGTTGATTGTAACTGCTTAAAATAAAAGACAAGTATATATGAACACAGGTACACTATTCTCATTTCATATTCCTGGTAGCATGAAAGTCGTTTTCCACTGATTGAACTTATAAGGTGGCTCTACTAGCTTATATGGTAATGGTCCCTCAGGACTTCATATATCACATTTAACACAGAGATCGATCTATTCACAGCAATATGAACAAACCCCACAACCCCAAATAATAGAGAGGAAAGTTAAGCTCAAAGCTAGCTAGCTAGCTTGTACTACTTCTCCTACTGTGGAAGAATTGACATATTAGGGTTCTAAGGTCGATCTGGAACCCACTCTGCATGTGATATCTGATTCTTGGTTTATAAACTTCCAGGGGGGGGGGGGGTTTGTGATGGAGTTGAACTCTAATTGGAGTTGTACTCTAATTGGAGTTGTACTAGTTATAATTGGATGGAGGTTTTGAAATTCTTCAACTGTCTACTTGTTGAGGGCTTAAAGCAATGTCCTTTAGCCAAGAACTCTATGCCATGATCAGTTTGACCATGAGAAATTGCTTCCATACCCTCTTTCGGATACATAGCTTTCATTTCCTTGACTATTGCCTTCTACTTCTACAGTTCTACACTACACATGCATAGGGTTTTCGTTTCTTTGTCCACCTTTTGGCAAGTAAGAATGTAAGATGCATATAAAAGCCTGTTCATATTTGACTATTTGAACCAGGAAGAGTATGTAGCGGATTTTCGTTTCTGTTGAAGCAAAATAAAGATTCTTTTACAGTAGTCTGTTTTTGGCTCCTCAATTCTCAATGTAAATTGAAGATGATGAAACATTAGAATCTAAGTTCGAAATTCAAATTGAATGACGGTGACATATGAATCTGTACGTTTTTAATTACTCAATTAGCTAAGCATACATCAAACACTTTATTCTCATGTCTTGCAGGTCTCTCACAAGCTTCCTCAGCATCATCTTAATTAATATCCTGCTGCTGAAGAGACCTGAGCTTATCAAATGAGGAGGCATGAGAGCAAAAGAAGCAGCAATTGGCTGTAAAAAACAAAGCCTGTAATAATAGCACCATGCTTCTTTCTCCTCCTGACTTGTCTGATGCCAAAACGGCGATGCTGTCACATTTCCAGTCTTTGTGCTTTGGGTTTTCCTTCCCCCTGTGACACTACTATGTGACATACCTTGTCAGATCCTCAAATGCTTGGTACAAGTTAAAATCCCCATCAACCATACAAAGCCAAGAACTCAGCATTAAATGATAGCAACCATTTCTCCCAACACCTTCTGCATTCCCCATGATTCATTATCATTTGCCCATAAATAAGTAAAACTAGAACAAAATTCATGTGACTCACTTTTATCTTACTACCTTGGAACAAAAATGATCTAAAAAGACAGGCTTACACTTGCACCAACATGAATAAAAGGTTGAATTACATGCATACAAGAATTTTGATCAGTGTTACGGATCATTTATATATTGTAGGTGCATAGAAGAATTTTCATAGATTTTTATCTTATAATTACTTTAAATTCATCTTCAATACCAAAAGAAAAATACTTGTGTGCATACCAATATAGACGGTGTGCGTTCATATTCTCTCTAATTTACATATCTTAAACAATATCAACAATTTTAACCATTCAAAAATTAAATTAATCAATAAAAATCATCTCTGAAAAAAAAAACAAATATTATCTGATTATATCAAATAAACGACTAATCATGAGAATTATTTGTTTAATATAATTAAATGAGCAAATAATTTTAATTTATTCTGAATTTTTAAAAAATAAATTTTATTAATTAATTTAACTTTTAAACCGTTCAAATTATTAATTACATTATTTAAAATATTTAAATTAGAGAAAATTCAGTCGCCTGGTATGAACACAAGTATTTTCATCAAGTATAAAACGAAATTTGGTAATTAACAATAATGAAGTTATAGATATATTAGAAAACCTCAAAAATCTCAAAAAGCTTAAATATGTATTTGTCATGAAAATGAAACCCCATTACAACGGTCAAATCCTGGTCAACCAACATAAACAACCAACAGAAAATAAATTTTTTTAAACCTATAAGATTCCAAAAAGACCCTTTTTTTCTTCTTTCTTACGTACTTTCAACTCCATCTTGACCTAAAAGAGCCCTCATATACTCATTTAAACCTTTACGAGAGGGTTGGACCCGAGTCAATACCCGAACCACCAGCCTTGCCTCGTGCTAAAGAACCCAACTGGAGCGTGCGTTTTCACGCGCCGATTTGAATCTCCCTTATCACAAGGCAAGGGCTCTTTCACGCGCGGTTCGTTCTTGACTCACCACCCCCACCACCACCACATTTACTCGCCACCGCTACCACACCAACCACCACCTAAATTCAAAAGCATAACTCCACCGCCTCCTCAACCAAAACCAAACCCACCACCCACCCCACATGCACAACACGACTAATGTTAAAAAAGGAGAAAAACAAGGACGACTACATGATCAACTAGATCACGTGACAAAGCTCTCCTCAGCTCTCGCACTGGAGCGCGCCCTTGATCTTCTGGACGGTGCAGGAGATGAGATTGTTAACCGTCTCCACCGACTCCACGGTCAACTTCGCCGACGGCAGACTGTTGACCAGTATCTGAAACGTCATCGTTAGCAGCGACCCACTCACCCTCGACTCACCGCCGTTACCGTTACTGCTCCCCTGTCCCGCCTTATTCCCCTCACTCCCGCTGGGCCCACGCGACCCCGGCCCGTCCGGGACTATCGCGAACCCTGACGGCAGCAGCGCCACGTAGGCCGAGTCCCCTCCGCTCATCACCACCTGCATGGCCGGAATATCGACCGGCGCGTACACCACAAGCGACCCCGCCGCGTCGATGCACGTTTCTTGTAGTATCAGCATGCTGTTCTGGTTTGCGTTCAAGGCCTGCATAGCAACAAACCCACAGATTTAGACTTATTTACCGGTCATGCCATCGGGTTTTTTTTTTAAAGAGTCAAAGGCCGTATAAATAATAGAGGTAAAAAAACGGTCCACAGAGTTCACGTCAGAAAGTTGACAATCCGTCCTTGGATATAAATATTGACTTTTTTTGGAGACTAGCGAAACAGACCGTGTCCCTATTCTGCTCCCCAAAACGTCCTCATAGAAAACTCCAAATGCCAAACCTGTCCTTTTTCACCCATCTCACTTTCACCTTTTCCCATTCTTCATCCCCACAACGCAACAACCAAACAAAACCCCCATCCCTTTGCCATTTTGACCTCACCCTCCCCAGGGACACATGCGTCATATTCACCAAAATAATTTAGAGAGAGAAACTTACTCT
The DNA here is from genome assembly GCA_963682095.1 of Potentilla sterilis. Classification (NCBI taxonomy): domain Eukaryota; kingdom Viridiplantae; phylum Streptophyta; class Magnoliopsida; order Rosales; family Rosaceae; genus Potentilla; species Potentilla sterilis. The sequence goes on along the minus strand of OY821766.1, from coordinate 36,230,083 downwards.
GGCGCGGAGGAGGGAGACGCAGTTGCCTTGGTCCTGTCCCTTGGCAATGTGGGCCATCTCCTGCATGGGCCCGCCGTTGGAGAGGATGTCCCATTCACTCCTTAGTCGCTCGTCACGCAAGAAATTGAAGAGCCGCTGTGGGGAGACTGGGAGCCAGACCGAGGTGGCAGCGCTCAGCACAATGCCCGGCGGCTCGCCGGGGTCGTCCATGCTCTCTCTGGTCATGTAGCGGACGTCCTCGTCCACATTCCCGGCGTTCAGCTTGTTCCATTTGTGGACCGTTGACGCGCAGACCCCGGCGCAGAAGTTGTCTGTCATTCGCTGCGCAAGCTTCAGCATGCTCTTCCTCCCGCTCTGTGTGATGGCTGCGTACATTACAAACCATAATGAGATCCATCAACATTGTCATCAAAAGTGTAGTATGTGAGAAATGCACGAATGGATTCGCTTAGCTTTACCATTGGCGTGGTCGCGGGCGGGGACAGTGGAGGACATGAGGATGGCGAGGCACTGGCATTGCCGCTGGAGGGTGGCAACCCACCTCTGCGCGCCGAACCCCATGCCGGAGCTCAACAATGGTCGGTACAGGTGGTGCACTTGGCTCTCGTCGTACTCTGCATGCTCAACCCATGTAACCTGCACCATTATTGTCACCATGACCATTATTCAGTACTACAATTTCATTAGGTTAAACCAAACACGGTGCTGGTACAGTTACACCTAACAAAACCCAGAACTTAAATACAAAGTGCACAAAGTTATGTGCCTAGCTACATTGGAGGCTCACTCATCAATCCAGCTAACCAGAAATCATACTTATTGGTGCATCCTAGTTGGAATAGTCCCCCTTGTAGGGTCCAACTGCATAATGGGTTCCTGGATCTAAATCTAAAATGGAAACAAAATATTCAAGAGAGGACATGGAATATAAAACTTAGGGTGTAGATAAAGTTGCGCAAGATTTAGAGGCTGACATCGAGATTTGTAACATATTATATGGTCTTGTCTATAACATGTATTATATACACGCAAACACTTGGACACCCTAGAAGAGAGCCATATACAAACAAACTTGGACAGTCTCGGAGTTTGACTACAAGGTCTTCCATTACAGTGTGACAGCATCAAAGCTTGGAATGGAAACCTACATATGCCATAGTTTATTGAATGGAACCAAAGTTTGAAGATTACAAGGCTTTTTGGTTATAGAGGTATATGAAATTAATGTGTTCAAGGTACAGAAATTTTGGGGTAATAGAGGCTTCGGCTAATAAACTATTAGGTTTCTCAAATCCTAGGGAGGGGGAGGATCATCAAAAACTAATATTCAAGTAAAAAAGAGGCATCAGAGTTTGATTATTTAAGTTCTTCTGGAGATTAGAATATGATTTGAGACCAGATGATAAGATTTTGAGGAAGGTTCCGATTCTGCGAGGGACATAAAATATTGGTATGATGCTGAGAAAAATTAATATTAAGCATACTGACAGATTGGTGATATGGTGAGTAATCACTAGACAAACAAAGTTCTTTGATGCATGAGCTCTTTAGACTAATTGGAACTTGGGAATGTGAAAATATTATAGTCTAAAACTATACCAAAGCTCATGATATTGACTTGGGGGTTTGGCATGCCTCAATTAAATGTTCACAACTAAGCTCCAATGTTGCAATTGCAGTTAGCTTCAACAAACTCATTAAAGGCCAAAGGGAAGGAACACACCCACTTTGGGAAAACCATAATAAATATAAAGCTAGCAAGCAAATAAGAGCCATGTAAATGCAACTGAAACTGTACTTGGATTGTGGTTTGCTTCCTAGGATAATTAGAAAAGAATTTACTTTGTTTTCCATTTTATCATAGGAGAATATCATTTAATTGTGCAGGCATATATGGAAGCAAATAAACACTTGATAATTTTACCTTGGAGTAACCATTAGGCATATCTTGCACAACACAGCCAGAAGGGAGCCTCCTGCAGTTTACATTGTCTCGGACGGTGTCTACAGACACATCCACCACCGCCCACACACCCTCGGCGTGCTGCTTGCAGAAGCGAAGGAAGTTTACCTCACGGACTGGAACCAAAGGTGAAAGGACTTGAAGCTCAGCATGCATCTAAAATATGAAGATTTAATTAGCAGACAATAATAATTAACCATTTACATAATGTCTCTCAAATTATTATGGCTTGTTTTGCAATGATTTTAATAAATCTAAGTTTGTCGATAATTAGCACCCTCACCAGTTGAAGTGCACAATTTCTAGTCCCTCCCATACCGCTGGAAATCACATCAGTGGTAGAAGTTCTGGCAATCATGCATGGAAACATTTCCAGCCATCGATTCTGTGAAGAATAATCCAAAATGTTAACATCTAAATTTAAACATGAAATAAGCCAAAAATTGAAGAAGCATTGGGAAACTCAAAATGCCCCAAAAAGCCAAAAACAAAAATAATTTCTCATGCTGTGATAATTTTGTATCAAATTTCAATACAAAGTGGTTTGCTTACCGAGTCCATCAGCGTCTCAACTAAAGCTTGGCTGTTGATGATGACCATACCAGTCTCCCTAGAAGCCTCGGTAACGAAGCCATTAGGCTTCAGCCCAATGCAAGGCGTGAAACTCCTCATGTACTCCTCGTGATTCAGCACCTCTCTTCCACCTTCCAAGCTCCTCAGCCAAAGTGGCTCATCAGTCTGAGCCATCTTCACAAGCTCATCCATGGCGGCCAAGGCCAGCTCCAGAAACATAGACCTCTCGTCGAGCCCTCCCGCCACCGGCTTAGTGTGAGCCACGAGTGGCATGCCACCCCCAAGCCCCGCCCCGAAATCAGGCCCCAACGGCATTGTTGTAGCCACTGAGCTCATCCCACCGAACCCATTGTTCCCTACTCCGAGTTCCAGAGCTGAACTCGGCAGTGGAGGCCCCATTGATTGATGACCAAGAAACGAAATCGGACGGCCCAAGAACTTTCCGGCGAGTGCAGAAACCCGGTCTAGTTCGTCCTTTAATCGAGCATTGTCGATCCTCAGATGCTGCTCTTCAATAGAAATATCGCCTATCATTGCCGGACCCCCGCAGTTTGTGCAAATTGGGTTCCTCATCGCATCCCTAATCGACATGTTTTCGGCTCGAAGCTTATCGTTCTCTTGCCTCAGCAAAGAGTTCTCATGTCGTTCGAGTTGAGTCTGAAACACCCAAAACGATCAAAGACACAATCAGCACACTTCTTGTTTAATAAATAAAAGTAATAAAACCAAACTGAAGTGAAGAGTTTTGAGACTCTACCTTCATCTGGGTTCGGCGATTTTGGAACCAGAACTTGACTTGTCGGGTCTCAAGATTAAGCCTTCTGCTAAGCTCCAACCTTTGCTTCTCATCAGGATGAGGGCACTCTTTGAATAACCTGAACCCGAAAAACCAGACACAAATCAATCAGGCAGTTCATCAAAGACGCAAAGCTTTAAGCCTAAAGCAAAAAAAAAAGTCTGGATCTTTTAATTTCGTACGCTTCGAGCTCTTGGATTTGCTGCGGAGTGTGTCGGTGGTATCTCTTCTTCTTACGAGGGTTGCTGTTATCCGCGGCGTCTCCTTCGTCGCCAGAGCCGGCGCCTTCGTTATCGCTGCCAGATCTACTGATCTCATTCTCCTCCTCCCGGCTCCTTCTTCCGCCGACGTTGTTGTTCCCCTCGAAATTCTCCGGCATTCTCGCCGCGTCCCCGCCTCCTCCTCCGTCGGCATTAGTCTGCTGATCGAAGTCATCGATTACAACACAGTACGAAACCAGATCAGTTTAAAGAGTAAAAGAATGAGACCAAACAATAATAAAAAAAATTTCTATATTTCATACAAGAGCGAGTGAGAGGCCCGGTGAGTTGTTGAACATTGATTTAGTGAGAGACTGAGTCACAAGTCGAGGCTGAGCGATGGCACTAGAGGGCATACTGGTGTGATTAACGTTATGGTGGTGGTGGTGATGGTTATAAGGAATATCAGCGACGATTCTTGCACCGCCACTACTGCCGGTACTATTGTCAAGGAAGCCCCCAAAACTCATCAAATAAAACCCCAAAAACTTTCTCTCTCAAGCCTTCCAGATTTTCCTCTCCGATTTCCACAGATTTACAAGCTGCACTTTCCAAAACGGACTAAAACCCTCGACGTAATTTCCTCTCTTTCCAACCCAGAAAACCAAATCGACGCGAATTCAAAGAATATATATTTATGGAAGAAACGAAATGGGCGCAAGAGATCGATAGATAGAGAGAGAGGTAGAGGAGACAAACGGTTCGTAAAGAGAGAAACCCAAATGTCTCCAGCTGCCTCTCTAGAGAGAAAGAAAGAGAAAGAAGGCAAGCTCCCGGTTTCAACACAAGTAGTTCCTGCTTAGCTCTTCGTTCTCTATCTCTCTCTCTCTCTTCTTAGATTTTCTCTCTCTCTCTCTCTAAAAAGAGTCTGAAGCTGGTGACTGACCCAAGAAGCTTAAATCACTACTGCTGTTTTGGTCTGAGAGTGGAAAACCAACAAGAAAAAAAATATAAATAAGAAAAGGGAAGGGAACCCTAGTTTCTCACACTACTGCATGCTTGACTATGCTGGAAGGGATTAAAATAAGAGAGAGAGAGAAGAGAGACGAGAGAAGAGAGAAAGGAAAAGGCTTTTGGGAGATTTGCAGAGAGAAAAGGAGAGGAAAAGAAAGGGGAGGGATGATAAAACTATGTGGAGTCTTCGAAGCCTTACAAATACAAAGCTCCAAAAAGAGACGGTTGACTCTCTTCACTCTTCCTCTAAAAGTCTGTGAAAAAAAATTTGTAACCTTTTTTCACACACAGACGACTCTCCTCTCTGGCTTTTTGCTTCTGGAGAGTTACAGATAAGGAAGCCAACTGTGGCAGAGGGCTGTCACAGATCTCTATTCTCTCCCTCTCTTTCTCACACAACTTGGTACGGCCAATTGGATTTTCACTCTGGATTTTCCCTGGGAAATTCTTACAGGGGAGACACTGGATTTTACTTTGCTACAGTTACTTGGTAGCAGAGTGGAGTGGGAGGAGTGTGTGTATATATGATGGTTTGGGAGGTAGGTGATAAGGGGAATTCTTTTACTATATAGTCATGGATGGCAGTTAAGATCTTAATTTTTTTGCTTGTTATGGAACAATATAGTAGAAAATCGAACCTATTTGAATTTTGTCCCATCTAAATCGGTAACACACAATCCGGTTAAATGTCGTAAATGTGTAAATAACTTCTTATCTTTTATATATAAAAGTCATTTACACATTTATAACATTTGACAGGACTGTGCGTAAAAAATTGTAGTAAAAAGATAAAATAGATTTAACGAATACATCGTGCAAGAAAAAAATAAAAATAAAAAACTTAGTTAGCTAGGAAAGGATTTTCAAGGATCGTAATGCGAGAGTTGAAAATATATGTTCTTATTTAAGATGTTGAATGAATACTTTTCAAAAACTGTTATACAGACTAAATGTGCCGGTTTGTCAACACTGAATGTAATGAGAGAAGAAAATAAGTAATTTTTTAATAGTATTCTAATGTCAACAATGTCCGATAAGTTTATCACATTATTTCTTTTATTAGATCAACAACTTAATTACAACAGGTACTTCTAAGGAAACACTTATTCCATTAGACCAAATGGTAATGTGTAGTCATATAAAATTTTAAAATTGAATATATTTGTTTAATTTTTATTTTATTGAATAACTCGCATACATTTACATATGTTAATGAAATTTAAAATTGAATTATTTGAAATAGTTTATTCTATGAAAGACCTATAATATTGTAAATTCTTACTCAATCGTCAAAACATACTTTTCGATCACATAATTTGAAGTTGTCTTCACAAAACAATGCCAATGACAAAAGTCATTTGAATTTTAAAGATTTGATTTTTTTATACTTTCAACATTAGATTAAGAGTCATTGTCAGTTTTTATCTCTTTCTAATTAAAATGCATGAAAACTTAACTCAATCCATTGTCTTCATATGGTCTTTTTCTCCTTTTCCTATTTTCCCCTCTCATTAATATCCATGCAAACTCATTCTTTCTGTTTCTTTTTCCATCTGTTCTGCAATTGTTACATCTACTTCTCATTATAATTTGAACCATATTTGGCTACCTTCACCAACTCAATTTAGTTCACAAATGATCATATATTCTCCTCCAAATGAGATGTACCTGAGGAGAAAATCACAAGCATCTTCTAAATTTTTGAAAGATGCAAATTATGAAAGGAATCACGTTGTTCTTTAACTTGAAACTTCCATGCCAGTTCAGTTTTTGTTTTGCAATATCCATTGCAAATTTGGCTTATTCTGCTCTGCAAATTTACTACATTAAGCAAACAGATTCTTGGGATTCCCATGCCTGTTATTGTGTTTAATTTGTTTCTTCTATGATGGCTTCCAGGTGAACTATGCCAAATTGATTAAAACCAGTACTAGTGCGCAACTCATTTTCATTTACACTTGTGACAAAAATTTCAGATTTTTATTGAGTTCATGTATGTTGTTGCAAGACAACCGAATATGTAACACTTCTTCATAATATTCAAGTCCAAACAATCTCAGTTAAATTGGAAATGTTAGCCCCATAAATCAATAGTCAAATGTATCACGTGAATTGTTAATGTGATTTCACAGCCTTGATATAGTAAAAAAAGTGTAACTCGATTTAATGTAATCAGAATTATTTAAAAAAAAAACAGTCAAAATGTGAAATGTAAAAATCAATCGCAAAGACAAACTTTGAATAAATAATAACTATAAGAGCATCTCCAACAGATTCCCTATAATAGGGATTTTACTTAAATTTGGGGATTTTGGGCTCTAAGAGCATCTCCAACAGCTTCCCTATTTTTTTTGTAAAATAGGGAAGCAAAAGTCAAAATCTCTAAAAAAATTATGTTCCAACTCCAAGAGCTTCCTCATTTTGGAGATTTTCACATTTATTACAACTACATTCATATTTATTTCAACAATACAATATTCTTTTATTTATTTATTTTCAAACATGCAATAAATACTCTATATCTAATACATTTATTGTAGTATATATTAGAAAAAAGGGCTATCCACCTTTGAAAATTAGAAAAAAGGCTCATTCTTTTTCACTTTATAAATAAGGACATTGTTTTAATATATTTATTATAAAAACTTCTATTTAATTTCAGTAAATTATAAAAAAGGACTGTTTTTAGTTTTGTTTGTGACTATAATACCCTTTTTTTGTTTTTTTCTTTTCTTTTTTAACATGATCCAATCATCTCTCCGTAAAAGTTTTATCCTCTCTCTCTCTCTCTCAAATGAAAAGTCAGAGCTGGTGTTGAGTGTTGTGGTTTCTTTGGAGAAGAAGCCGGCAGGAGCCGTCGGAGTAGGTGTATCGGTAGCAGCAGGGGCTGTGGAGGCGGGTGTGGTTACACGGGTTCGGGTCGGGTCGGGGGAAGAGACGGCAGGTGGAGTGGTAGCAGTGGAAGAGGGAGAAAGTGGAGGAGTGGCGGGGGAGTATATATATAGGGAACTTGGAATGATACGAGGATGATACGAGGATGTATAAAATGCATAGAAAAAAGGAGGGAGATGGCACCAACAAATTGTTACGGGCTTGATTGATTGTTTTGGATCTGAGCTGGCGGGGGTGAGTGAGTGGAGATAGTAGAGATCTAGGATTGTAGGGCCAGAAGTCTCATCTTGTTAGATATATACAGAGAGATAGCAGAGAGTGAAAAAAGAGAGAAGAAGAATGAAGGTTATAGACAAAATCAACGAGGCATTGGCGGATGAGAAGAAGGTGGTGTTCTCGTTCGAGTTCTTCCCGCCGAAGACGGAGGATGGGGTGGAGAACCTACTTGAAAGGATGGATCGGATGGTGGCTCACAATCCGGCCTTCTGCGACATCACTTGGGGCGCCGGTGGCTCCACCGCCGATCTGACTCTTGACATCGCCAACAAAATGCAGAACGTCATTTGCGTCGAGAGCATGATGCATCTCACCTGCACCAACATGCCCGTTACACAGAAGTTGGATCTTTTCAATAGTATCACTATGTGCTGCTATGGAAAGATGAATGTATAGATCTACAAGCTGCTCCTAATTATGTTGAAATGGTCCTTCTGTTTATAGCTTTATGAGTAATTGAGTATATAATTCTATTACTGTAGTTGGAGATATAGAGCAACAAACTATCACAAATCTATGAGCAAATTAACAATTACCACGAGAATTGTTACTTAGATAGTTAAGTGCATAGTTACTTATTATTTGGATAGTTATTTTGGTAATTACTTAGATAGTTACTTGGATAGTTACTCAAATAGTTACTTGTATAGTTACTTATTACTTGGATAGTTACTTATATAGTTACTTATTACTTAGATAGTTACTTCGGTAGTTACTTAAATAGTTACTCTGATAGTTACTTCGGTAGTTATTCTGATAGTTTTTTCGGTAGTTATTCCGATAGTTACTTGGATAGTTACTCAAATTGTTACATGTATAGTTACTTATTACTTAGATAGTTATTTAGATAGTTACTTCGGTAGTTACTTTGATAGTTACTTCGGTAGTTACTTTGATAGTTATTTGGATAATTACTTCGGTAGTTACTCTGATAGTTACTTGTTACTTGGAAAGTTAATTCGGTAGTTACTTGGATAGTTAGTTCGGTAGTTACTTGGATAGTTGTTTCGGTAGTTACTTAGATAGTTACTTCGGTAGTTACTCTGGTAGTTACTTAAGTAGTTATTATGGTAGTTACTTGGATAGTTATTTCGGTAGTTACTTAGATAGTTACTTCGGTAGTTACTTGGATAGTTACTTCAGTAGTTACTCCGATAGTTACTTCAGATAGTTACTTGTAACTGGGGGATAGTTACTTATAAAGTTACTTATTACTTGGATAGTTAGTAAGATAATTATTAAGATATGATAGTTACTAAGATGATAGTTACTTAGATAATAGTTAGTAAAATAGTTACCAAGATAGTTACTAAAATGATAGTTACTAAGATAGTTACTAATATGATAGTTACTTAGATAGTTAGTAAGATAGTTAGTAAGATGAAAATTACTTAGATAGTTAGTAAGATAGTTACTGAGATGATAGTTAGTAAGACAGTTACTAAGATAATAGTTAGTAACTATCGAAATAACTATATGAGTAACTATCAAACTAACTCCGATAGTTAGTACAATAGTTACTAAGATGATAGTTACTTAAACAGTTAGTAAAATAGTTACTAAGATGATAGTTACTTAGATAGTTAGTATGATGATAGTTACTTAGATAGTTAGTAAGATGATAGTTACTTAGATAGTTCATAAGATAGTTACTAAGATGATAGTTACTTAAATTGTTAGTAAGTTGATAGTTACTTAGATAGCTAGAAAGATAGTTACTAAGATAGTTAGTAACTATATAAATAGTTAGTAAGATAGTTACTGAGATAATTACTTAGATAATTAGTATGATAGTTACTTAGATTATTAGTACGATAGTTAGTAAGATGATAGTTAATAAGATAGTTACTAAGATGATAGCTAATTAGATAGTTAGTAAGATATATAGTTAGTAAAATAGTTACTAAGATGATAGTTACTTAGATAGTTAGTAAGATAATTAGTTTAATGATAGTTACTTAGATAGTTAGTAACGTAGTTTCTAAGATTATAGTTAGTTTGATAGTTACTTATATAGTTAGTATCATAGTTACTAAGATAGTTATTAAAATGATAGTTAGTTAGACAGTTACTAAAATGATAGTTACTTAGATAGTTACTAATATAATAGTTACTTAGATAGTTAGTAAGATAATTAGTCTAATGATAGTTACTTAGATAGTTAGTAACATAGTTTCTAAAATTATAGTTAGTTTGATAGTTAGTAAGACAATTAGTTTAATAGTTAGTAAGATAGTTACTAAGATGATAGTAAGATAGTTACTTTAATAGTTACTTCGATAGTTACTGAGATAGTTACTCTGATAGTTACTGGAATAGTTACTTTAATAGTTACTTTGATAGTTACTCCGATAGAAACTGAGATAGTTACTTAGATAGTTAGTAACATAGTTAGTAAAATAATTACTTAAATGATAGTTAGTAATATGGTTACTGAGATAGTTAGTAAGATAGTTACTAAGATAATAGTTACTTAGATAATTAGTAAGATAGTTACTGGAATAGTTACTCCGATAGTAACTAGTTATTTCGATAATTACTCCGATAGTTACTTTAATAGTTACTTTGGTAGTTACTCTGATAGTTACTGAGATAGTTACTTCGATAGTTACTTTAATAGGTACTCCGATAGTTTCTGAGATAGTTAATAACATAGTTAGTAAGATAATTACTAATATGATAGTTACTTAAATAGTTAGTAATATGGTTACTGAGATAGTTACTAAAATGATAATTATTTAGATAGTTAGTAATATAATTACTGGGATAATTACTCTGATAGTAACTAGTTATTTCGATAGTTTCTCCGATAGTTACTTTAATAGTTACTCAGATAGTTACTTTGATAGTTACTCAAATAATAGTTATTTCAATAGTTACTTATTACTTAGATAGTTACTCAGATACAAACTAGAATTGTACTTGAATAATTACTCAGATAGTTACTGAAATTGTTACTCATAATCAACTATTTTATAGTCATTGAAGTAATTACATAACCAATAGCTTCATATGCTTCCGTCCAAGTCCACAACACTTGCATACTAATTTAAATAATCGTCAATGGTCTTTCAACACAAGCACTTGACTTATTACTCTTACAGTTTCTAGGGTTTTAGGTTAGTAGGTGAGTGTTTGAATCAGTTCAATGAATAGGCTACACAACAGTCACTTCGTGTCAAAGGTTAACGGATATAAAGGTTACGCAGCAGTTTTCTCTTTAACATGCATCATCAATTCATCATACCACTAGAATGTCCAACACTGTTTTTCAATACCATGACAACTTCAGGGTTCAGCAAAAACAGCTAGTTGTAATAACGTTAGTGACTGCAAATTATCATCTTATAGCTTGATGATGTTACTGGATTCAGGATGGATCAACTTCACAATAAGTTGAACCAAAACTTCTCGACACTACAAGTGTAATAGGCTTTGACACAAAAAAGTATACTGATGCTTACTTTGCCTCTCTTTTCATAAAAAAAAAAGTCACTGAATCAGGGTATTGATCATCAGCCCTCTGCAGAATGTTTCCCCAATCCCCACATCTTAAGCAAGGCAATGAACGATATAATCCTTGCCTTCCAAACAGGGCCATCTTTTGTCAGGCTCCAAGCCTCCAACACAGAGACTAATAACACAAATCTGAAAGAAACCATATCATCTCAGCACAAAGATGACGACAACAACATATATATTACACAGTACACACACCACTCATCAGATAAGAACTCTAAGCAAATACTGATGCATATCACAATTGACAAGCAAATCTCCATTTACATCCACATTCCATAAAAAAAAAACAGCCGCAAAACAAAGATTTGACAGTTTCTCAAATAGACAGGTAATTGTGGTTGCATTCAATCTCTTTCTAATACATGGGATTTAATTCACACCTATGTAGCTAAAACAATTTAATTCAGTTAGATATCAAAATTTGGACCAAACTTTATATTCCACAATATTGGCAATCTGTAATGTTTATAATATGTGAAGAACCCAAGTCAAACAATATATCTAAATCTCTATGTAATGTAATGCAATCAAGTAATGCAATACACATGCCGTTTAGTGAAGGGAACTAGTAGCCAAAAACTGCATTCTTATGATTAAACTTTGCAGCATAATGGAAAACAAAACAGCACTCAAAATAGACCCACAAGTATAACTTCGACAGCAGAGTTAATCTAAACAGAACAATCACTCTAAAACAAGCATATGGAAAACCTGAAACACAATGATAAGCAGAAGCATAATTGAACGATAAGAAGCTCAACTTTAGAACACATACTTAATTTCTCTCAAGCTATCAAACAAGTCGAGCGAGTATATGTTGTCATCGTCCCCAAAGTAAATAATGCCATCAAGCTTATGGCGCTCAATGTGCTCCAACGCCGTGTTCCTCTGATACACTCCTCAGTCCTTGGCGCTCGTCGAGTTGTTCACACACACCAAATGCCTATACCTGACTCCACTCTTCCTTAAAATCTCAGACGTCCCTTTAGTCTCCACCACAATCCAAAGCAGCGGCAGACTCGTTCTTCTCCTCCGCTTCGTCATCACTGGCTCCCTCCTCCTTATGGTCTGGCTCATCCTCAACCCCAAGATCCCCGACTTCGGCGTCGAGTCCTTCTCCGTCGCCGGCCTCAACGTCTCCTCCTTCGACGTCTTCAAGCCCAACAACAAGATGACCATCGAGTACGACCAGATCGGCGCCTTCGTCTACTACCGCTCAAGCTTCATCTCCGAGACCAGAGTCCCGCCCTTCCGCCAGCGCGTCAGGAGCGTCGTCAACGCGATGGTCTGGCCAAACGACCCGGATCTGATGCTGTCCATGGTGCCAGATTCGAAATCCATGAGGACGGCGCTTGGGACGTACCTTCCACTGGAGGCCTCATTGTAGTAGACGTTGATCCTCTCGAGCTGGAGATCAGAGGAGCCGTCGCCCTTGTAGCGTCTGGTGGAGTCGATGCCGTGCTCGTCGCATATGACCTCCCAGAACTTGGAGCCGATTTGGCCGTCCTGAATGTGGAGGATTTTCCTCATGGCTGCCGGAGAAGGAGAGAGAGAGAGAGAGAGAGAGAGAGAGAGAGAGAGAGAGAGAGAGAGAGAGAGAGAGAGAGAGAGAGAGAGAGAGAGAGATTGTTTTAATTTAAGAGAGAGGGGGTACCGGTGGCCGGTATTATACAGATGGGTGGAGGGAGGGAGGGATTGAAGTTTCGTTTTCGTTTTAATTAAAAGAATTACAGTGGCATATTGTAATTATGTGATATTTTTTGGTTATTTGTTAACTGGTGCCCTTTTTTATAAGGCCTTTAAAATTTAGGCCTTTTTTCTAATTATGGACTTTCTATAGCCCTTTTTTATAATTGCCCCTTTATTGTAAGTTGTAATTAATGATTACTTTTAAGTTATTCTATAATAATAAATTTATTTATTTTAAATAAAAATCTATATAAAAATCTATAATTAATGATTACTTTTTAGTTTTCTGTGTCAAATTGATTTGATAATTAATTTTTCATTCTGTAAATTTTTCTTTCTCTCTCTACAAATATAGGGATGCATATATTCTCTCTCATCCAAATCCTCATTTTAGGGAATGAGATGGAGAATCTGTTGGAAGAGATTTAGAGCCCAAAATCCCCAAATTTAAGTAAAATCTCTATTATAGGGAATCTGTTGGAGATGCTCTAAATCTCCTCCAACAGATTCTCCATCTCATTCCCTAAAATGGGGATTTGGATGAGAGAGAATATATGCATCCCTATATTTGTAGAGAGAGAAAGAAAAATTTGCAGAATGAAAAATTAATGATCAAATCAATTTGACACAGAAAACTAAAAAGTAATCATTAATTATAGATTTTTATATAGATTTTTATTTAAAATAAATAAATTTATTATTATAGAATAACTTAAAAGTAATCATTAATTACAATTTACAATAAATGTATTAGATATAGAGTATTTATTGCATGTTTGAAAATAAAAAAATAAAAAAATATTATATTGTTGAAATAAATATGAATGTAGTTGTAATAAATGTGAAAATCTCCAAAATGGGGAAGCTCTTGGAGTTGGAGCATAATTTTTTTAGAGATTCTGACTTTTACTTCCCTATTTTACAAAAAAAATAGGGAATCTGTTGGAGATGCCCTAAGAGATTACGAGATAGTAAATTTGTATTAAATATGCGAATTTCAAGAAAGTTTGTGTAACGAAAAAGATTGAGATCCCCAACTTAGCAAATTTTGGTTCATATATTATTTTTACCATTCGAGGTATTACATTTTCATATGTTCGATAATATTTTTAGCACCACTGCTTAATCAGTATACAGAGAAACTGATTAAACTAGTAGCACAGTCATCCTAATCGATCACAATAACATTTTGCCTCTTCTCCTCACTCCAAACAAATGCATGCAAGTTAGTTACTTGTCCCATTGAGTTATTATTTTTGTTCATTTCTCCCATATCATACTCAGGTTTCTTTGGTTCGATCACTTAATATCAATTATTCGCAATCATTCATACATTGTCGTTTTATATATGTATGAAGTCTCTATTTTCCATAACCAATTATATTCTCATATATACACTGAATACACACCAGATTTGGCTGCCTCCAACACCCAGAATCCAGTTCAGCTTTCACTATTTGCCTTCAGTAATCTACAAGAACTCAACATCTCAGTGATTCGATCTACAGACACACTAAATCAATCAGAAAAATTATCTTCTTGTTGCAGTTGTGAACTATCTAGCTTCTCCAAATGAAGCTTCCATGCGTTCCAACTTTTACAGTAGTTTGGAGCTGCCATCATGAAATGTGCTGCATATATCATTGGATATGATGAGCAATCTTTCTTTCTTTCTTTGCAGGAATTATTTAGCAAGCTATGCTGGCAATACTCTTTTCAACCATATATAGTCGATCAGTGCAGCATTATTAAAAGGTTGTATTAACTCTCTTTCAATTTGTCAGTTGAGATTATAGCATGGTTGGCCCTGAGAATACACCAGCTCAGGAGGTTTCTATTTGTATATCTGTTTGTCTTTAAGACATTTGATTGAGAAAATGAAAGGGCAAATTTAATCAAATGAAAAAAGTAATTTTATGGTTTTCGATCTTCATCTGGAGTTCAGATATCCACATCGTACGCAAACTGTGATATTTGAACTGAAGACTAGTTGATTAATGTCATAATCGAGCCTTCTGAGTTAACATTATTAGAAAATGACTCAAGTTGTTAAACTTATGCATGGTAATAATGGTTTTATCTAATTAATTACTAATAAGACTCATAATTGATGCTACTTTGCCCCCTAATTAAATCTTAAAGGCTAAAGTCTCACGTACCATCATTTGATGACTTGCCAACACTAATTCGTCATTTTTGTTTCAGCATTTCTCTTGGACATTCCAATGGAGCATGCGTTGTCCTCATGAACAACTTAAAGTTGTTAGCCTTATGAATCATGTATCATGGCAGCGTCTTGCATGTTCAGTGTGTTTAGCATTATAATTACTGTTGATTGTCACTAATAGTTAGAAACGGTTGAAATATATGTCAACATGACTGCGTATAAGTAATTTTTTTTAATATTTTTTTGGGAATTAGCATGTAAGAATGTTTGATGCACCATATGTATAAGCGGGTTTTGTTCTAATTAGCTAGTTGATTAGTAAGATACTCATTACTCGTATATGTAAATGTCTGTTTCTCAAGCATAACACATTTGTTGTAAAAAATTTGACATTCCTATTCCTTAGAGTGTGAAAGAAAAGCAACGAGGAAAAGCAAAAAATGATGGTCTAATTATGCAGCAAACTGGATTAGAAAAAAGTCCATAATTGATTACTTACTTGATGAGAAAACTATCTACACTGTAGAAAACTATCTATACTTGATCGATGTTTAGCAACTTAGACTTGTATATTGCGATCGACTTAATCTTCAATCGTTATCACCATTGAAAATAGGTATACGATAGAACTCACATTCTTTGAACTTTGTTTCCTTTCCACACTACAATCAATGTGAGGTATAGCCCAAAAGAAACTTCTTGTCCAGAGCCTTCCAATCACAATAATAATTCATTCCTACATACCAACGCCGTTGTTAAGTATAGTATCATTAGTATGTATTTAACTAAAATAGGTATCCACAATGCTAAATGAAATCTCAGATCTCTAGCATAAGAAAAAACAAGAAAAGAAACCTTTTTTTTTTTTTAATCAGTTGATAAAAATTTATTGAAAATAGAGTTATAATGATACGATGCTAAAATATATTAATGAAAAAACACATAAAAAAAGAAAAATAAGAAAATTACATCCAAAATCTTGGAAATTTAACTGGTGCAGCCACTGTTACGTCGAAATGCCAACGCTGATACAAGAAAGAATCCGTGTATAACTCCATACATCACGGAAAAAATATTTTAAAACTAATATTATTTTTCTCGGACTAAATAACTGACGCAAATTAAAAGAAATATATGCATTAAACTTGAAACTAAAAGACATACAATAGATGGAGAGACTTGGACGGTTAGCACTGTGAATGGAGGACAATACTCTACGTTTCACACAACCTCCTAATTCGACTTCGGAATTTTGGTCACACATTAAGAAAACTTTCTCAACAAGTATTCTTTACGAAATAAATTTTTCAACAAGCAAATCGTTTTCAAACAAAGCAGTAGTAATTCTAGTTAAATCGAAAAGGAAACGAAGAACATGATGGACAAGAATTTGACCCCGAAGTAACCTTCTCCTCACCTTGTTCCCCAATCGTTCATTTTCACTCTCTTCACACATTGGAGCCTGGAGCAGTTCAAGTACTGGGTATTGGAAAACGAAAGGACGAGTAATTCTTGCTGTGATAGTAAAAGGTTACCATCTTGATTATTGAAAAGTCAAGAGAGTCTGTTGAGAACTGTAGTCCAGAATCGTAGGGGCATGATGCGCAAAGATTAAGCCGAAATAAACACATCCTGGTTGTGAGGTGTGATGTTGTCATCCTCCCAAAAAAAAAAAAAAAGAAGAAGAAGAAGAAGAAGAAAAACATGTTGCTTTCATCTGAGTTAGCCATGGCTGTCCTATAGTCTATGTTCTGGACCTACTCTTTCTTTTGTTACTTTGTGATGAATGAAACTGTCCCCATGACTTTGGATTGAATTTATGGTGTGATTGCTAATCAGTGAGGCACTGGTTGGCAGTTTGGCCTTCACCTAGTTACACTACTTGCATTGCTGCATCGTCGATCTCCCTCCTAGGATAGATAGTTTCCTCTTCGATCTCCATCTGAAATGCCAGCCAGACTTGACAAACAGAAGACTTTGATTAATTTCCTCCTTATTGACATGTTATTCTCATTCAGATTTCAGAGTACCAAGGAAATC
This sequence comes from Potentilla sterilis, assembly GCA_963682095.1. Taxonomy (NCBI): domain Eukaryota; kingdom Viridiplantae; phylum Streptophyta; class Magnoliopsida; order Rosales; family Rosaceae; genus Potentilla; species Potentilla sterilis. The sequence continues at coordinate 36,212,951 of OY821766.1, read as the reverse complement.
GAATCGAAATATCCAATCTAGTTCCATATTTTCAATACCGACGGCAAATAACATTACTTGACGTATCATTTCCTGTATTATTTTTACAATACAACCAATTGAGTACAAGACAAGAAAATGCCATCATGACTTGAGAACAATATGGTTTTCATCATTACAAGATGTACAGTACAGCTCGTATAAAGTATGATACAGTAAAATTTTCATCTGAGCAAACGATATGTCCCTCTCTCTACCAAATGCTATGATTATATTTTGGAAGAGTATTCTTAAACACAAAGGTCTATTCACCTAATATTCTGGATACATCTTTGTATATTTCCTAGTTAAAATGAGACTAGAACCCAACTAGAACTCCTTGCCCATCCCACAATCGACAATTTATGTGACAAAAGCTAAATATCATGTGACTACTAGTAGGGAAATTCCAGATGCAGCCACGAATATGTTAAGAAAATCCAACATCTGAGACTTTACCTTGAATTGAGCCATTGCTGGCCCATTTTGTTCTTTCCTTTAAATTCTGTAATCATTAGATGCTCAGAGTAATTAGAAAATTCAGACAATGCTATTTGGATAACGAGGATATGATCAGATTATGTGATGCATTCATAAGTTCACTGCAGGCAAGCCTGCATCTCACTAAATCTTAGTATCTATAAGATGCATAGAGTATTTGGAATGACTGTTAAATTCTTATGCCACAACTGCTACTGCAATAATTGGGGAGTTCATGCACCAACAAAGTTACCGTATGATGAAAGAATAACAATCAAATTTACTGGTGACAAATAACATCAAATTACATTATCCTCGGGAACTAAACATATAATTACCATTTTCTTTTTCTTGTGTCATGTAACAAAAAACCTGCATGTCTTTCCATCTTTCAGGTACTCCCTATCCTAAATCTATTATCTCCTTACATAACAGGGAATTGTGGATAAGAAAGAAACTGCATCCATTTGATGCAGAGAGGAAACTTGACTACAGATATGAGAATAAATGGAAAATAGGGAATTATACCTACATGGCAACATTATTGGCTGTCAGGTTGATGGAGACGGCAACTTCCAAAAGTTTTTGGTTGCAACAAGAATTTTCTCTCTCCCGTGTGATTCTGGTTCTTTCTCGTGTATGCTAGCAGTCCACCTTACATTATGAGCTATGCGACCTATTTTATCAATAACTTCAGGGGAGTCTCTAATCACAACTGTTCCTTCAGGACGCAAGATTCGATCCATCTCCACCAACAAATCCACAAGGTTACATCTGTAGAAAAATCAAGAAGCATGTTAAAATATTGTTGCAAGAATGTAGCAAGAACATGTTGAATGAATGAACCGTTGCACAACCAGAACTGAAGAGTAAAATACCTGTTTTTGCCTGTATCTGGTTGTTTTATGAGTGAATCAATGCCAGTTACATGAATAAAATCATAAGAACGAGGGTAAGTTGAGAAAGGCTCACACCTGTGCCAAATCAACCAAAAACATCAAATGAGAAGGGATCTAATTTAGAAAATGAATGTGTTAAAAAAAGAGATTGTGACTAGCATCAACCACACTTGGTAAAACTGAGTAAATATTTTTTCTTTTCCTGTTGTGTAAAAGATTATTTTCACTTTGGTTCCTCATTCACCAATCAGAACAGAAAATTCAAACTATGGGATGGAGCAATGACATAGTTTCCCGTAAGGACATGCAACAAGAACAAATAAAAGAAAAGCTTACAGATACTGGTATTATGCACACTTCATTTTAAGTTGAAGTAATAAACTATTATTATTGTATAATCAACTAGTTATCGATGGTTACTAAGACCGCTGGTACTTGGTGAGTGTAACTAAAATTAATGTAATGTGACCTGGCAAGAAACATAAAGCAGTTCAATAATTCAAAACTATAACTATTCCTTGATTGATGCAAATTCGTAAGATAGCAAAGTGAGTTCATTTTGCAGAGCAACAGTGTATGGTCAGCTCCATCAGGAGTTATGTGGAGAAAACAATGGTGTTGAGAATATTGCAGTACTTACCAATCATGGTAAACTCCAATGAGACCCCTGTCGTATATTATAGACAGAGTAGAGGGCTTGCGAGAAGGAACAACATTCATCACCCAAACAGGGTCAGATTTCAGTGCAGCAGCAAAACCTCCAAAAAATGCATTCATGTCCATGACATTGCGCACAGCTGAAGTTCCAAGCTTCAGGTGTAGAGAATCCTTATAGTAGGCCACCCTTCTGGCCCATCGTCGGGTGTCAGCCTCAAACACATCAACGCCATTTCTCATGACGGTGACCCTTGCAGGAGGTTTTGTCAGCCTTTGTGGCCATGTTGGAATCAACCCAACAGCATATTCTCCCTTGACAGAAGTTGTCCTACTCATGCATTTCTTTAACTTGACGTACCTGCATGACATATAGTGTATTCATATTAATTCCACATAATCCTTCAACACGAGTCAAGTTAGTATAAATCCACCATGGTGAGACACACACCACCAACTGAAAATTCTACAATAACAACAGAAGACATATAAAAGAATTTTAGAAACATAGATCACTTCATGTAAGAATGGATTTCTGAGACAGTTACCATGCATCATTTGAGTCATCTGATTCGTCACACAACTCAAGACCATATTCATTTTGGTTAGGAAGGCAGGAATCTCCAGCAGGCTTTTTCCAGACAGCTGTGTTTCCATCAACAGCATTTAACTCATAACACAATGCTCTAGCGACGCCTTGGAGATCCGCCCATTCCTTGTCTTGATTAGCCCACTGCACAGGCGGACCAGAGATTACTAGGTATCCACCTGGGCGAAGTACACGATCCACTTCAAGGAAATATGTGGCATCTGCATATCCAAATTACTTAACCATAAGAGAAAGCAGCAGGGAGAAAAATATTGTAAAATTATGAGAAGCTATAGGTGAAAAGTACTCACTATAGGCAGTATAAGGGATCAAACATCGAGAGCAGTGCACCAAATCAAATGAGAAAGCAGGAAAAGGTAGTCTCCGAGTGCCAAGCATGAGAGAAAATGCTGGAATTCCTCTTTCTAAGGCAAACTGAATCTGTGATTTGTGCGAGTCTCTTGGAGCAAATGACATTGCTATTATGTTTTTGGACAGAAGATACCCACCAAAACTAGCAACCTGTACAACAACCAATTTTAACATTTGAAATGATAACTACTAAGGCCTCCAGAAAAAAGGGAAAAAAGGGAAACAGCATTTACCCCACAACCCATATCAAGAGCAGTCCGCAGAACTCCATCACCAATAGGGATGTACTGTCCAAGTTTTTCAATATATTCTATAGCTCCATCAGGGAACATGGTGCCACCACCAGGGAAAATGAAGTGTTCGCCTTCCAGTTTCATCCATCCCTGATGACCTTTTCTCTCGGCAATTTTGTTGTGCGGCATGTTGTCATGCCATATCTGTATACACATTATTGTTTCAAGATATGTGGATAAAGAACTAATAAAGTGATACTTCACATCTTTGATATCAAACATCTAATAAAACACTCTATCAGTGTACATGACATTTGAACAAACATTTCTATAACAAACACGACTCAACATCACAACATGCTCTTTCCACAGTAAAATATAAGAAGAGGGCTACAAAAGACAAGCAGATTCAATCCATCAGTAGTTAAAGAAAGAAAACAAGGGGAAAAGGCCTCTATTAACCAGTTAAAGTTTCACCTGTTTGTGCAATGAACTAGATAAATCACTTGATGAAACTTCAACAACATAAAAACAGCGTTTAAGTAACACGATGGCCAACTCTAAAAGTTAAGGAATCCGAACACTATCACCCAATGCAGCTCTAAATATCACCAACAACCAACTACACTTTTATCTTCTTTTTCGCTCGAACAATAACCTATTAGTAGCATTAAAAACAGTCGTACCCTCAAAGCAAACAATAAAAACCTTCTTAACTAGCTAAATCCATTTCTAACCACTTTCATAGTCACACCAAATCTAACTTAACTAGCTCACAATCCTACTCCTAATCCATCAAAAAATGCCAACAAAAGCCAACAAATCCCAAATCAAAGCATTTCGACAAGCTCGCTTAGCTTGAAATCCAAATTCAACTTGAGATCAAAACACACACACAGACCTTCTCCAAGCTCTGAGGCCACGGCACCGGAATCTTATACCCGTCCGGCGGCGGGATCAAGCAGAGAGGAGTTTCCTCAGGCGGAGGACAATGCCGCTCTCTATAAAAGTTCATCTCCCTGCTGAGCTGGCTGTTGCGCCTCGGGTCCTCACACGGCATGTGGTCCACGGCGTCGGCTCCGCAGGCCTCGATGGGCTGCTGGTGCTGGCCCAGCTCCACCAGAGCCACCAAACGGTGTCGTTGCTTCGGATCGGCGTTGGTCGAGAGGAGCAGGGCCTGGCGGCCGGAGGCGGCCATGGAGTCACCGAGTGAGGTGAAGACGAGGAGGAAGAAGAGGATGACGATGCCGAAGAAGGCGGCGGAGATGAGGTCAAGGAGGCGCCATTGACGGGGGAGTATCCGCTTCGATGCGGGTAGGTTCAGGTGGCCCATTTTGGGGGTTTCGGATCCGGGTCAGATTGGCATCCAATTGGACCCGATTGGGATTCTGGGTTGGGGGAAAGATTGGATTTTGAGGTCGGGGTGGTGGAGATTTGGGGATGAGGGAATGAGAGTGAGTGGAAGAGAGAGAGTGAAGCTCTTAGTGCTATTTCTTTAACTAATCTTCAGGTTAATAATAAACGAGGGAAGATGATGAATTATGAGCTGATAGATTTCAATTATTGGATTAAGACTTGGAAATGGTTATAGGGATGTAGCTTGAACTAGAAGGAACGTGATGAGATTATAGGAAGGGAATTAAACACTAATCTGTAATGTAATAGTTTTTAATGCTTCTAAATATGGATTAGTGTGAGGCCATAACTATATTAATTTTTCAGGCAATGGAGTGCAGTCAAGTTTGTGTCGGCCTAAGTTGAACTTTGCTGTCCTACTTTGTTGTCATAATCACAAGCTTAAAATAATTGATTAAATTTGGCATCCAAATATTTATATTGTTTGCGATCAGATTGTCTGTTGATGGGTTGGATAGGTAGCTTAGCACCATATTTAGGTAGAATATAACGAAGAGTTCTGGTTATTTAGCACTAAAGCAGCATTGTAATCAAAACTCAAAAGCTTCGAGAACCTGTGGCCAATGGATAAATTGGGTCATCATATCATGAACCAGGCCAAACTCAACATGTTCGGCCAATGTAAAGTAATGATATGAAGGAATCAAAAGAAAACTGATTGAAGATGTGGTAGCACAGTGGAAGGTAGCGCCCCTCTTCAAACCCTAAAGTGGAAGGGGTGGGAGTCGCCTTCATTAAAAAAGGAAGAAAAGTAATGCACAGGGGCAGAACGATCTAAATAATTGATGCAACTGATGGAAGTAACCTGCCAATATACAAAACATCAACCATCTAATACTGATAACTGTCGCATATTTTTTCCATCCTGGTATTCTAAATGTGCAAAGTCCACCGCTAATACTAGTTGTCATCCATGCGGATGAGAATGCCAAAATAACAGTGCAGAAGCAGGACTTGGCCAGACTAAAACATTGTCTGCAAAATAAATTCAGGGCTTCTTTGATTGCTTAAGATTGATGTCATGCTTGATAAGATTTACCCTGAGCAGCATCGACTTCACATCCCGATCAAACTCATTCCCTGTCTGTAGGGCCCGCTGGAAAGTTGCATTCCTTTGATCAGCATGCCGTGCATATAGAATCTTGTTGTGAGAGTCTATACGAGCCTGCAGTGATATAAAGAGTCAATACAGAACAAACAATTTTCAAGCCACAACAAGCCCAATACGGTTAGATAGCATTTCAAACCACACCTGAACTTGGTTGTCAGTGATCAAAGCTTCAAGTTCTTTCTCCAGTCCTGCAACATCAGTTTTGAAAGCATTGGCCATCATGTTTAAATCTACAGACACAAAGGGGTGTGTGTACTGGATAAGGGCCTTGTTGCGGATCTGGTCATACAGTGTTTCGAGGTGGTCATGCAAATGGATGTCTAGCAACAAGTTAGCTTTGAGATTCCCAAGGTATTCCAAGCATGAAGCATAACGGCTACAACAGAAAAGGAAACAAATGTTAAAGAGACTGAATTTGACATAAGATATCAGCTCCACTACCAAGTTGCAATGGCATACAAATACTAACAAGAAATTAGAAATGGCTGACGCGTTGAAATTGAAAAGAAAGGATCTTCGAACTAAAGCATGGTCCAATGGCAATTGATATAAATGTTTGGAACACACAAACTATAGCATACATTCATTTCTATACATATTTTAATCTACCTGTCAGGAAACTTGACATTTTTGCACCAAATAGTATATACAGGGGAAGATCAACTAGTAAGTACGATCATGGAAGATTACCTTGAGTAGAAATCATTGATGATCTCCCTTATTTCAGGCACCAATTCCAAAAAGTTCCGGAAATTCAGGTTATCTATAACTTTGTTCTGTCAATTAAAAGCATTTGATGAGAAAAGAAAAGAAGGAACCAAAAAATAATGGTAGAAAATAAAAGGACAGAGTACATGCCTTCAGCTCCGTTCGGTCAAAACTTGCAAGCGCACAAAGCCCACCATAAGTTGCAATGTCTTGAGGTGCAATGACTTCATTGTAGTGGTTTCCTAACTCATGCCCAGTATCCAAGAACTGTAAATACCAAAGTGAATAACATAGATTAAAATAATATGTCATGACACCAGGATAGCTGTCATACATCTTAGAAGTCTCACAAGAACAGCAAAAATGGAAAGCATAGACTCATTTAAATCTATCATCAGAGTTTCAAATGATATAACTGTATAATGGTTTGATTGCACGATCTCAGAAACAGACTAAAATTTCAACTAACCAAGAACCATTTTGGAAAATTAGACGCTAGGCAACACTAAACCAGCAAAAATTATAGCCTAAGATCTTCCTGTGATACACACACTAACTAACTAGTTCCTCAAGTCTTGCTACAAAAAGGAGTTGGGTGCATGAAATATAGATCCGATCACCATAGCCTAAGATCTTCCTGTGATACACACACTAACTAACTAGTTCCTCAAGTCTTGCTACAAAAAGGAGTTGGGTGCATGAAATATAAATTCGATCACCATAGAGTCATAGAGCATACTAGGCATAGGACATACCTAAGCTCTATGTTAAAAAGTTTTCTTAGCAAGCAGAAACAATCACACTGAACAGAGTAAAGTAACCGCAAACAAACCTTACGGGCAGCCAGCTTGTATTTCTTAGCTTCCAAGTTAGCCAATCCAGCCGCACAGCGAAGTTTTGCAACAGTAACTGGGTCAAGGGCATCTGGTGTTTGTTCTGCTTTGCCCACATAGCTTGCAACATGAGTAAATTGACCCATCTCAATGCTGACCAGAATAGAACACATACACATATGAATAATATGTTTTGATGTAGTGCAATAATCACGAGTACGAACATAGTTCTTAAAAGCATCCCCAAGTTGCCCATGAGAATAATGGAAATCTCCAAAATCATTGTAGCCCATTCTTATGCTTTCTTTGATCAGGTTTGTCTGCAGAAAAACATTTGAAGCCAGAATGAGAGAGATCATATTAAGAGCTAATGGCAACCTAACAAAAAACTGCATGTATTCAAAGACTTATGGGCATACAGCCAAAATAGAAATACTCATACAACTCATCAGAAAGAGATCACTAGAATGTGGCTTTAATAATCACTAGATATAAATAAACCATCAACACCCCAAAATCCAGAAAGTTTCTCTGCTTAAAGAACTAATTTCAAACCATAAAGTTGCATTTGGTGTTTTCAAATTTGGTCCAGAAGCTGATTTTGCGAGCTGGCTTGACAGCTCCCAAAACCAGGTATCTATTTCAATTAAACAAAAAATGATGAACTTATATCCAGAATGCATATTCTGGCACACAAGCAAAGTCCACCACCTCCTTATTAACCATAACTTTACCTTCCCGACCTCTAGAGAAAGAAAACAATTTATTCGAACATATTTAAACCTTTCCACTCTCATCTCGAAAAACGCATGCAAGAAGTGAAGACCAACATTGCCTTCAAAGACAAACAATGCCCTAACAACTCTTCCGTGCCTGATTATCATCCCTCATTCATAACCACAATTCTAAATACAGTACAATCCAAATACTACCAAAAAAAAAAAAACAACAACAACAACTCTAGCAACACATTGCAGCCAATTTCTCACTCATATAAACCTCTCTCACATTCACCTCACACACAGAGAATCCTAAAGCAAGTACACCATAAGCAACACAAACTAGTGATTAACAATTTCACAATATCGAACCCTAGAAATTCAATTACAACAAATACAGCAACGAAAACAAAGCCGGAATTGAAGTGCATACCCTATAAGCATTGAGCTCATTCTCAAGCTTCTCTCTCTTCTGCTCAGCTCTCCTATCCACCGACTCACACCACGTCAAGTCCATCTGGTACTCCGGCCCCAACCTCCCGCCGATCTTCTGCGCCACGTCCCTAAACCACTGCGTGTTCTCCCCCTTCTTAATCTCATCGTACGCCATCCGCAGCGCCTCCAGCTCCACCGCCTCGCCGCCTCCGCCGCCGCCGCTCCCCTTCCGACTCTGCTCCGCGATGAACAGAAGCCGCGAGATCTTCGTCCGACCGCTGTAGAGCGACGCGTAGGCCTCCACGTCGAGTGGCTCGCCGGAGATGATAGGGCGGTTGCGCTTCTCGTCCTGGCCGCCGCCGTTGGCGTAGATCTCGTCGTCGATCATCGGCCCCGAGGTCTCGTCGTCGGCGTCCATTTTGTGCTGTCGAATGTGTAGGAAACCCTAGGGCTTTTGGTTTTGAAGAAGAAGAAGGTGGTGCTTTAGACACTGGTGTATACTTGTTCCTCTCTCTATTTTGTACCGCCGTGTACAAGGAGGAAGATGGGTTGTGGAGTCAAGACGACGTCGTGTTGAAGTCTGTGGCTACTTATATTGGATCAGATCCTGGACTTCGGGAATGACAATTTGGGCTGTAAAGTGGGCTTTGGGTCGTAAACTAGGGCTTTGGATTAGTCCAAAGAGTTTACAAGAAGTATACTAAAGTGTCAAAAATCACTCCTATGAAAGTAATGAGAGACAAAAATATAAAAAAATGTTTCAGTATAGTTTGCCTAGTGATACTAGGATTAGATTTCGATTGACACACTGGAAGACGAAACGGAAAACAATACACGATCATGAATTAGGATACAAATTTAAGTAATTCTTTTTTTTATTTAGAATTTTCTAGTGGGTTTGTTTCTACACGAATTTTTAAATTATTTTAAAAACTCTTGTTTCTTTTGAATTTGAGATTTTCTTGTTCTATTCTTGTTTTTTCTATTGGAGATGGTGAGTTTATGGTACTATATGGCTATTTGCCGATGAGTGAGATTAATTATCCGGCTAGGTGCTTTAGAGTATTAAACTGATAAATGATGTTAGACATTTTCTAAAGTAATTAGCTCATTGAAGCCCTTGACGTCAATTTCAATTAAAATGCACTACATGTTAATTATCTAGGACTTCCTGTGACTGGTGTTCTGAAGTGAGTAGATCCCTTTTTATGGTTACTAAGCTATTTGAATATAGAAGAATTGACCACTATATACTTAAAAAAGGACATAGATATTAGGGGTTTTGCAAGTAACTTAGCGTGATAGGCATAAATTAGAATATGAACTATATATTAACATAATGTACAGGTTCAAATCAGAACGTTTTCAGGGGCAAGCACAGAGAGCTAGCAAACCGTTTTTAGAGGCACGGAGTTAATATACAAAGGCCATCATCTTCTCTATATAAACAATCTGAGTACTCTTACCATTTCACAACACCTCCTCAATCCTCATATTCATAAACTTTCAAACATTAGCCTACAATGGAGTTCACCAACCAGGGCAAATTTATATGCTTGGCTTTGGTCCTCATTTTGGGGGCTTGGTCCTCGGAAGCCACTTCTCGCAGTCTCCAAGATGCATTAGCGTATGGGAGGTTTGAGCAATGGATAGCTCGCTTTGGACGAGTGTATAATGATATCAATGAGAAGGAGGATCGCTTCAAGATATTCAAGGAGAATGAGGCATATGTAGAATCATCCAACAAAGATGGAAGCAAACTTTACAAATTGAGTCTGAACCAATTTGCAGACCTTACGAATGAAGAGTTTACTGCCTCAAGAAATCGGTTCTTGGGGCACGAATGTTCCACGAAGACCACTACTTTCAAGTACGAAAATGCTTCTGTTCCGGCTACAATGGACTGGAGAAAGAAGGGAGCTGTAACTCCTGTCAAGGACCAAGGCCAATGTGGTATGTACCACACTATATATATTCTAGGGCTGTTTTTTTTAAACCGAAACCCGAATTTTCGGCCCGGACCGACCCGAAACCGACCCGATCGGGTCGGTTTTTACTTCTGAAATTTCCGGGTTTTAGCCCGACCCGGACCGATTCTCAAACTTCCGGATCGGTCCGGGTTCCATACTTGAAGGACCGAACCGACCCGAAAATCCGAAAACATGATTTTTTTAGGTTTTTTAAGTTTTTCCAGTTCAATTGTTGGCTTATTTGCTTGTTGTATTCAATGTATTGTTGTGAACTTATGATTTGATTTTGAGAAGTTGAGAAAGAGAACATATTTGTTAAGGAAACCTAGAAAATTTGCATGAATTTTTCAAATTTCAACTCAGAAAATTTATGTCAGAAATAAACCCGAAAACCCGAAAACCCGACCCGGACCGAATTGAACCCGAAATCACCGGGTTTAGCAATTAAAAAACCCGATCCGGACCGACCCGAAAGTTTCGGGTTCGGGTTCGGTTTTGATTTTTTTCGGCCCGGACCGACCCGAACGCAGCCCTAATATATTCTCTTCTCTTTTATAATTGTCATAAAATCATTTTCCAGTTTGCAAAAACAAAAATGTACAAGATTAATGCTAGCTATTCTAACTGACAGAAATGTGCAATTAAAATATATACAGGAAGTTGTTGGGCATTCTCTGCAGTGGGAGCCATGGAAGGAATCACTCAACTTACAACTGGTAAACTGATCTCTTTGTCAGAGCAAGAGCTGGTTGACTGTGATGTCAAAGGTGTAGACCAAGGTTGTTCAGGCGGCCTTATGGACGATGCATTTCAGTTCGTCATTCAAAATCATGGTATTAATACCGAGGCAAATTATCCCTACACGGCGGCTGATGGTACATGCAATGCCAAGGAGGAATCTGGTCATGCAGCCACGATAACTGGCCATGAAGATGTGCCTGCAAACAGTGAAAGCGCTCTTCTTAAGGCCGTGGCCAATCAACCTATTTCTGTTGCCATTGATGCTAGTGGATATGACTTCCAGTTATATTCAAGTGGTGTTTTCACAGGAACATGTGGAACGGAACTAGACCATGGTGTCACTCTTGTTGGCTATGGCGTGAGTGCTGATGGGACTAAGTACTGGTTGGTGAAGAACTCATGGGGTGCACAATGGGGTGAAGAAGGTTATATAAGAATGCAAAGAAATGTTGCTGCACCAGAAGGTATATGTGGCATTGCCATGGAAGCCTCTTACCCCACTGCATAGTGTATCAGTAAAATCAAATCAAAGCCTACTACTAATGTAGGCATATAGTTATCATGATATGTACATGAACTTGTGTGTGTAATATTAGCAAAAAGATCAGTAAGAAAAGTAGTAAGTTTCATGAAGTACTGTAACTATTGTGGCCTATATATGAAATTAATCAAATCATTACATCAATACAAAGTGCATACCTTTGTTATCTGCAGACCTTTTGTCACACCCCGAATTTCGGATAACAAAAACTCAAATTCGACAATATGAAAAATCACAAATAAACTCAAATACTTAAAAGTTATGATACAAATAACTAAGTACAACATCAGAATTTAAGTGCGTGGCTCAAACACTCAAAATATTACATCGTTGAATACATAGATGCAAATTAGAGTTTCCCAATAACACTCTCTAACCCAAAAATAAACTCAAGCTAGACCATGACACACACACAAACAGTGCGACTCAGATGCCGTCTCCTGGCTGTTAGTCCTCACCTGTAGGTCTAACCCATACACCATCAATTGGTGCACCGAGTTGTAAACAACGAACCCGGTAAGCTTTCAAAGCTCGTAAGAGTAAAATAAACAAGTTCAGGATAATTTAATTAAAACAACAAATGGAAATCACATTTCCAATATAACCTCAATCAAACAATAGAATCAACTCATGACAAATGACCTCTGTCATTCCCATTTAACTCACACAAAGGCAGACAAACTAGAGCTCTAACTGATCGTAACCAATCACCCGGCCAAAGACTTGGTTCCTGATATATTTGCCGATCCCCAATTTGTAACAGCCCAGCCTATACTGAGATTGCTCTGGACTCAGCAAGCTTAACTTCGGAGTTCCCATCCCCTCTGAAGCTATTGAGCCCCCAAAACGCGTATATTTATATTGAGCTAATCTGCACATATAAGCACAACATCCACTCTTCTCCGGCCGATGTGGGATGCGTGACCTGCCTACCTGCTACCTTCCCTAGCCATGTCACGTCAGAGTCATCACACATTTAGCTTTGTCTCCACGAAAAGAATCAAATGTGAGAAATAGTGCTTGTTTTGAACAATCTGGTATATCACTATCTAAACTGGAACTGAAATGTAAACCATGAAGTTCAATATTAAGTTATTGACTCCACCTTAACACGAATTACAAATTAGATATCTCATCGAAACATTTTTGTTTCATACTATGTATAAATGTACTGATTTTTTTTTTCTTTCTTTATGGCAGGCCGGAGGTTATAATACTGTGATGTGTGAAGTTGGACTTGATGAAAGCTCATAGAATGCAACTCCACAATTTTCTGCTGACAAAAGGACTAAACACTGAATAGTGAGTCCTTCCTATATTGGATTAAGACTCTTCAACCCTTCTTATATTTAGTCCTAATATTCTCAAGAATGTTGATTCGGGTTCTTAAAAGAAAGCTGTTCAATTCGTTATGGAATAGAAACAGTTTCTATTCTTGATCCCTGGACCATGCTGTGCTCAAAAGTAGAAAAGAGGCTTTTGTGGGGAGGGAGGGATGGTAGCATAATCGATCAAGACTCAAGAAATTTTTTCTTTGCTTGTTGGATTTGTAATGGATTTTCCAGAGCGTCGTGTATATTTGATACTCAGAAGTCAAGTAATTTGCTGAAACTGTGATTACCTTACTGTAAATTTTCCTCTACTTAAAATATATATAGGTCCTGGCTAGCTCATTAAGATAGTGAAGCTGCAGATACAGTTGGGATGGTAAGTCAGGTAACTCCTTCAAACAAGAAGGCAAAGGTATTCAATCCCCTTCTTTTTTTCAAGTTTTCTTTTTTATGGACCTTGTATGTCAACGTATCAGTTTTATACTCGCTGAGGAGCAGGAACGTGGTAATCCGTTCAGTTGGCCTTGAGCTGACACGGATGTATGATCAAGGTATTAAAAGGCGCGCCTGAAAGGCGCAAGGCGCCGAAGAAAAAGCCTCAGTCTTGGCTATTTAGGCGCCGAGGCGCCCCAGCCGCCGTGAGAGGCGGCCGGCACGGCGGCAGCACCCCCAATTCCAAATTTCACCAAAATTCATCCAATTCAACATCAAATTACACCCAATCAACTCCAAACAATGCCCTGAACACGATTCTAACCTCCAATTACATCAAAAACAACAAAATCACAACCTCCACAAAAAATAACAAAAAAAACCCTAAAATTTCAAATCCTTAATTCCCACTTACCTTGGCCGATTCGCCCCAAATACCTACCCCAGAAGTGAAGAGAAGAAGAAGGCGAACCGATCGGCACCGGTGGTGCGTCGATCGGTGGCCGGACGGCGGAGGACGAGGGCCGACGATTTTTGGGTGGGGAGCTCGGGCTCGGGCCCGATCAGGGAAGAGAGAGAGAGAGAGAGAGAGAGAAAAGAGAGAAAGAAAGAAAAATAAAAGAAAAAATGGGATATTCTCCCCTCTCCGAGAATATTCCTCAATCTGGAAAGTTCCGCTCGTTTTCGGAAATTTCCTCCATCCGATTTTTACATCATAATTTTTTCATACGGATTCCAAATTAAATTCGCTACGTGTCTATGAACTCGTTTTAACGACATCTATCTCGTCGAGAAATAAAATTCTCGGTCGGGTCAATTTATAAAAAGTCAATTTTTCAAACCCTTCGGAACGTCAAAATAATTTAAAAACTCTTGGGGGTATTTTAAGGTTCGGGTCGTTACAGTTTATATAAGGGGATTTGGTTAAATTGCATGGTTTAAGTATGTACTTGTTAAGAATAAATGATAATTTATCATATTTGTTTTGGATGTCAATTATACAATACATGTTTTATGTATAACACCGATAAATACATAAATACAGGACTTTTATTCTCAAGACTTACGCTTTTTACCTCAAGGCTTACACCTTGGTGAGGCTCTCCCGACAACGCCTTGGCTACGCCTTAGCCTTTTAAAACATTGTGTATGATATGAACAAATATGAGCTCCTGGAGAAAAGGAGAGCAGTTTCCAAATCACCTTCTGTTACTATAGAAGGAAGCTACCAATTGATTTTTTATGAGATGGCATTGAATACCACTGATTTCTCCTTTTTGAGTCCTTTCTATTGGATGTATAAAACTCTATCCAAGTTGATTTACCCATTTGAGTTATAGTCGTTTATTCCAATCTACTTTTTTAGTCTGATTATTCCAATCTACTTGCTCCTTCCTGCATCAGTAAGAAATGCTGAAGCATAGTTATTGTAGTCTATAGACATCGTTCAGGTAAAGCCGTAAAGGTGTCGTCATAATTGCTAAAGAAGCGGCCACCTTGATAAGTTGATGGCATGGTCAATTATGCTGAAAATATTGGAATCTTTTGCAGTCTAGAAGTAATTCCTCCAGTAATTCAGTGGATGAGACATGGTCCTCGCCATGGCCGCAAACAGAGAAAAGAGAAGTACGAGATGCGGTTAATCAGTGGGGATATAAGAGTGGAGAAAAAGGAAACTGTATGAGATGGAAGCAGTGGGATTGGTATATATAGAAAGATTAGTGATACCGATCTCAAATAGGAAAAGAGAATTGCGTATCCCAATTGGAAAAGAAAGCCTTGTCCCAATAGGAAAAGAGAAAGCTTGAGATACAAGCTAAGATATATATAACCCTAAAGAAAACTACTCCTGTGCTATAAAATCCATCAAAGAAACTAAGAACAAATTAAGAAGAGAGAGAATGATGCTGAAGATTAAGAAAGTTCCTACTTTGGTTTCCAATTACCAGAAAGATGAGGCTGATGAGGAGCGCCGGGTTGGGGGTTGTGGCCGCAACTGCCTTAATAAATGTTGCATTCCGGGAGTAAAACTTCCATTGTATGCTTTCAAGAAGCCAAAAAAATCACCTGGTGAGGAGAAGCAAGCGGCTCCCGTTTCTTTTCTTGACTCATTAGTTCTTGGAGAGTGGGAGGATCGTATGAAGAAAGGCCTATTTCGATACGATGTCAGTGCCTGCGAAACCAAGGTGATACCAGGACAGTTTGGCTTCATTGCGCAGCTCAACGAGGGCCGCCACCTCAAGAAGAGACCAACTGAGTTTCGAGTCGACAAGGTCCTCGAACCTTTTGATGGAAACAAGTTCAACTTCACCAAAGTCGGCCAAGAAGAGGTTCTTTTCCAGTTTGAAGCGAGTGAAGTTGGTGAGGTTCAGTTTCACCCTAATGCTCCTATTGATGTTGAAAACTCTCCAAGCGTTGTTACCATCAATGTCAGTCCAATTGAATATGGACATGTGCTGCTGATACCTCGTGTTCTTGATTCTTTGCCACAAAGAATTGATCGTGAGAGTTTCTTGCTTGCTCTTCACATGGCTAAAGAAGTAGGCAGTCCTTATTTTCGATTAGGTTACAACAGTTTGGGTGCATTTGCTACCATCAATCACCTTCATTTCCAGGCTTACTACTTGGCCTTAACCTTTCCCATCGAAAAGGCTCCTACCAAGAACATAACCAGTTTAGATGTTGGGGTGAAGATCTCAGAGCTTGTGAACTATCCTGTTAGAGGTCTAGTTTTTGAGGGTGGAAATACTCTGGAAGATTTGTCGAAAGCTGTCTCGGATGCCTGCATTTCCCTTCAAGACAACAACATTGCTTACAATGTCCTCATATCGGACTGCGGAAAGCGGATCTTTCTAATGCCACAGTGTTATGCTGAGAAACAAACTCTTGGGGAGGTTAGGGCAGAGCTTCTGGATACTCAGGTGAATCCAGCCGTGTGGGAAATTAGTGGACATATGGTGTTAAAGAGGAAGAAAGACTATGATGAGGCATCTGATGAAAATGCTTGGAAGCTCCTTGCGGAGGTCTCTCTTCCGGAAGAGAGGTTCAAAGAGGTGAGTGCTCTCATATTTGGAGCCATTGCTTGTCGTGGTGGTGATGTGGATGCAAATCTGAAGCCTCATTCTCATGAAGAAGTCAATGAAATTATCAAAAGCTCCGGTCATGCTTTGGTGTCCCGGGCACAAGAATGCTTTGTTTTGCAGTAGTGATCAGATTAGTGGTTCTGTGACTTTGTCCCTGTGAATCTAATATTGCACTTAGCCATTTGAATTTATGTACGTCAGTACCTTATTTTAGAGGATCCTTGGTAACGAAAAATACTTGTGTCTATACCAGTATGGACTTGTGCGTCCATACTCTCTCTAATTTGCATATTTTGGGCAATGTTATCAACGATTTTAACCGTTCAAAAGTTGAATTAATCAATAAAGATCATCTCTGTAAAAATTCAGAATAAATTAAAATCGTTTGCTCATTCGATTGTATTCGATTGTATCAAACAAATGGACGGTTGATCATGAGACTCTCAACTTTCACTAGAACTGTTCATTTGTTTGATGCAATCGAATACAATCGAATGAGTAAACGATTTTGGTTTATTCTGAATTTTTACAGAGATGATTTTTTTGTTGATTAATTCAACTTTTGAACGGTTAAAATCGTTGATAATATTGCCTAAGATAAGAAAATTAGATAGAGTATGGACTCACACGTCCATACTGGTATGGACACAAGTATTTTCCGTAACCAATTTGCAGATTACAGATTTCCAGTAATCAAGTTACTAACCCTCAATAAACAATTTACAAGTTACTGACTCCCAGTAATCAGGATACAGATTCCAGATTTTCAAGTAAGCATGTTACTGACCCCTAATAATCAGGTTATTAACCCCCAGTAATCAGATTAATGACCCTCAATAAGCAATTTACAAGTTACTGACCCCCAGTAATCAGGTTACAGATTCCAGATTTTCAAGTAAGCATGTTACTGACCCCCAGTAATCAGGTTTCTGACCTCCAATAATCCGGTTACTAACCCTCAGTAATCCAGAACCAGAGTTCATCAAGTTGCAAAACTTTAATCACAAAACATCCACACTATACTGATACTAAGATTTCATTGATAACTTGACAATAACATAAAAAACTTGCACATACAATACAGTGAAACTCTACAAGATACAACACCTATACTTGTGTAGACTTAATCTATATATGTATTTTGAAGGAAATCAAACAAAGAACTATTTAAACCCAATTAACCCAAACCTAATGCCCTAGCCTAGCCCCGCAACCACTGCTCTTCGGGGTGCTTCAACAGAGATCCAAGAGGAAGACTGCTCCGCCGTTTCTTCAAGACCAGCGTCGACCCAGCAGCCTTGGCCGACGACACGACCACCCAGATTGAACCGGATCGGCACCACTGACTTCAGATCAAGATTGATCTGGGCACCCAAAATAGCAGATCGGACCACCCAGTCCGATCACCTCTGCTCCTCCTTTCCCAACCTCCAGATCGGACGCCTTGTGCTCGAACCCAACCCGGATCGTCACCTCGACCCGGAATCGGACCACCCACTGCTCGCCTCGCGACAACTCTACCCAGTCGTCCCAGTCGCGACGACTCCAGCCGAGGAACAAACTACTACACATGAGGGAGATGGAGAAGAAGAGAGAGGGTTGAGATCTTGATTTGTGAATCAAAGAGAGGTTATGTTGCCGTCGAATCAGAAGTTTGAGCTCGTCGTCTTTGGATCCACAACTCGGTCTCAGCTTCGATGATTGTGGTTTATCTGTGTTATTGTTGTCGACGGCAGTGCCGAGAGAGAGAGAGAGAGAGAGAGAGAGAGAGAGAGAGAGAGAGAGAGAGAGAGAGAGAGAGAGAGAGAGAGAGATGATGGTTAAAAAGAGGGAGGAGAATGAGATACTAGATAAGATTTTCAGGAATTGGATAGTTATATGTAGGGTGTTTCTGCACAAACCCGTAGGCCTGGTAGAGACAGATGAATCCAAGCGTGATCTCCCGTAAACCTGCTTACTAAAGGGAATACCGGGCGGGCCGGTCTTCTCCTCTCCGATGCCTAAGTTAGTATAGTTGGAATGGATATAACTTAAGCAAGTATATAAGCGGTAGGAAGAATCAGTTACCTATTAATGAGGGTAGTTGAGGCCCTTATATAGGTGGCCAGGAGTGAGGTCTGGCCTTACTCTTCGATGTGGGACTGGTTTCCTTCTGTTTGCATACCAAAGGGCAGTTTTGGTGACCTCTTTGGCAGGCAGGCGCCCCCGGTCCCCGGTCCCCGGGCCCCTGGTAGCAGGATAGACTGCTGGACCCCGAGGTCGGGTGCTGGTGATCCGGTTCCGGGCCTCGGGCCGGCCCCTGGTACACTAGCTGCGGGTCTGTGGGCCTGCTGTAGCCCCTCTGTGGCTACTGTTAACAAGTCCCTAAAGTTCCCGGTCAAGTGCAATCTTGAATGGGGACTTAAACTGTCTTGCCCTTGTCCCGCAGACCCGCAGGGTTACCAACCCAACGGTGCCCAGTCCCCCAAGTCCGCGTTGAAGATTGGGCGTGACCGGGGTGAGTACCTGTTACCGATGATGTGCAACAGTTTATGAGTATGTTTGCAATATAAGTAGTACTGTGCTCAAGTGTTGTAGTGCTATGAGCATGGAGCGGGGTGAAACCTGGAGAGTGCATGAGATGATAGTGGGGCGTTGAAATCCGCCATGCAATAGATGTGTGCATGGAATGATTATGGGGCGTTGAAATCCACCATGCAATAGATGTGTGCATGGAATGATAATGGGGCGTTGAAATCCGCCATGCAATAGATTTGTGCATGAAACCTGGACCCCGCGTTCTGCCATATCAGAGCGAGCCGGAGAGCATGGGATCTCGACCGGGCGTTCTGCCATATCGAGACGAGTCCGCGTTGAAGATTGGGCGCTGTTCTAGCCTGTTGCTGATCAGCGCTAGGGTTTTGTTTTTCTTCCCCTTAGGTAAAAAATGTCTTCTGCAAGTTCTGATGGGGCTTCCGAATCGGCCGTCAAGCGTCCCGTCGTGGACGATGAGGAGAGACTGGAGGACTGGCTCGGTTCGGAATCCCCGGTGTCTGAAGCCGCTGACCGCTCTCGGAGCGGGGCTTCGTCTTCCGGGTCCTCAGGATCTGAGGAAATACCGCACGGGGTGCGCCTTGCTGGTGCTCCGCCCGTGAGCTACACCATCGGGAGAGGGAAAGGTGCCGTGGTGTGCGATGAGCCGGAGGGTAGCATGAACCCTGGAGAGATTGCTGCGTTCCGGGAGACGTGGAGTATCCCGGATGAGGTGGCGCTACGGCCACTGAATCCCGGAGAGTCAGCCTGTAACCCGGAGGCAGGTTGGGTTGCCGTGCATCTAGACCAGTTTCGCCACGGGTTTTCGCTCCCGCTGCCAGACTTCGTGCAGTACATGCTCAGTGCACTGCAAGTGTCTCCCGCGCAGCTTCCAGGGCTCCAGTGGAGGCGACTATTGAGCCTCGGCTGCCTGTACGAGTTGTCCGGGATGAGTATGCCAACGGTAAACGAATTCCGGGCACTGTACAGGTTATCATACTCGAAGAAGTGAGGGTCCCGGGGTTGTCTGTCCTTCAGCGCCCAGTGCTTTCAACCTATCATCACCAATGTGCCTTCTTGGGTGGATAACAGCTGGAGGAAGAAGGTGGTGATGGCGGGTGGGAAGTGGCAGAAGAGGAGGAAGATGTACCGGGTTCCTGGTGCCTTCCAGCCCCCTGGGGATCAATCGTTCGAGCTATTCGAGTTGGAGCAGGAGAGGATCACGACCATACTCGGATGTTGGGACGATCTCGAACGGAGCTCTTACAACTTCATCCGGCGGGAAGTGTTGGAGTATTGCTGTCTCGGGCGAGATCCCGGTGCGTAGCAAGTCCTAGCGGTGACACTTTTGCTAACTTTTAAATACTAACATTTGCTCGTCCTGCAGGTGCAACTTCCCGGGCGGTCATCAAACCCGACACCACCCTATCCATGGACGGTGAAGACCTTCTCGCGAGGCTGAAGGAGAAAGGCGAGGCCGTTTTGCGGACCTCGGTGGACGAGGAGTCCGGTCGGCTTACGGTTCATCCCGAACCGAGGGCCATGGATGTTGAGGACGACGCCTATGTCCTGAGGCGTGTGAAGAGCCACCCTGCTGTGCCCAAGGTGGGACCCGACAAGGGTAAGACTACCGGGGGGCCACTAAAGATTCCCGGTGGAGTGAGCCGGATTCCGCACCGGCCGGGGTCAGTCCCGCTTGTCACCCGGGTCACCCGATTAGGCGCACAATCTTCTTCGCCGGACGGCCAGGGTGAGAAGAGGCGGAGGGTCATGGACGTTCATCCCTCCACGCTGGTGACGCTGACCGGCGGGTCGTCCGGTGAGAATCTGCCCAAACGGCTTAAGGTAACCAGCGGTGCACCGAGTTCCGCTGGGGAAAAGGCTGCCGCTGCCCGGCAGAGTAGCCCCGTGCCTGCGGAGGCACAGAGGGAAAGCCCGGAGAGTGCACTCGCCCGGCAGCTGGCGGCAGACTTGGCCGGCCTTGGTCTGGACAGACCTGGGGTCACCGGAGCCTTGGCGGGCGGGAAGCGCCAAAAGTTCAAGGAGTCGGTCCTGCAGGTAAGAATTGCCTGGTGCCATTGCACCGCTCGTAACTCATTGCCTTTGTTGCTTGCTTAATTGGCTCTCTGTTGTTATGCAGTTGCTGTACAATCTGTACCAGCCGGATCCGAGCGAGGAGCTGAAGAGGCAGGTGGCCGAGCTGACAGAAGCCCGAGAGCGGTTGGAAGCAGAGAAGTCCCGGCTGGAGCGGGAGAAGGCCAGATTGGAGGAGAGGGCCAAGAAGCAGGTGGCCAAGCTAGAGGAGCAGGTCCGGAGCCTGGAGAAGGAGAAGGAGCTGGCTGAGGAGAAGAGGGCCGAACTGGAGGCCAAGGTGGACGAGCTCCAGGTGGGAGCTGCCGCTGCAGCCGGGGAAGAGGACCCGGAACTCTACGAGCGGGTTGTTCTCAAATACCATGAGAGCGATCAGTTCCTTCAGTTCCTGGAGAAGGCCAGGGAATTGGGCATCTCAGATGCGTACACGGAATGGGAGGAGAAGGGGTGGCTGGACACTTCCCGGATGCCGAAGGCCGCTGATGAGGATATCCATGAGCAGTCGGCGGAGGAGCAACCGGAAGGGGAGGGTGGACCTCAGATTGCTGAAGGCGCGGCTGCTTCATCCGGAGAGGAAACGGCTTCTGCTTGTATTATCCCCTGACTATGAATATACTTGAATTGGTGGAACCGGTGGAATTTTTCTTGAAAGTAGTTTGCATATATGTCTTGTGATGTTACAGCGGTTGAACCGGTGATATGCCAAACTAACCGCTTGGAGGGTTGGTGAGTCTACCAGCCCCGGTCTTGCTCCCGGTCGGGATCTGCTCTCTTTTCCCCTATATACCGTTGGAGCTGGCCGTTACTAATCAAACCCTCCACCGCTGTCTTGAGAGCACAACACTGGCTCGTTCGATGAGTAGCCTCATCATGATAGGAGCAGTACTTGCCCGTTTGCGCCGTGGTAAGCTTCCCCTTCGGGTACTTTCTCCTGGGCGGTGGGGGAATGATGCTCCCGTTCTCGAGCAAAATGTCCTCGTATGAAGAGGTGAGAGCGGTGAAGACCTCTTGACCGGCCGGTTGTGCTGGCATGATTGCCAGGGGGCGTTCTTGCCGGAACTGCGCCGGCTTGTGCTCGCTCTGGGGTTTATCATGATAGGGCCTTTGCTGCCGTTGCCCCCAATTTCTGCTGGGCCGGCTAGGTCGGGCGGCTCGGTTCTCGGTCCGCTGGCTTGGCTTGTCTTCTTGGCTGGGCGGGGGGTGGGTTCTGTTGACAGTAGCCGCAGAGGGGCTACAGCATGCCCACAGACCTGCAGCAGGTGCACCAGGGCCCGACCCGAGGTCCAGGACCAAACCACCAGCACCCGGCCTCGGGGTCCAGCAGTCTATCCGGCTGCCAGGGACCCTGGGACCAGGGGCGCCTGCCTGCCAAAGAGGTCACCAGAACTGCCCTTTGAAGGGAACCAGTCCCACATCGAAGGGTGAGGCCAGCCCTCACCCCCAGCCACCTATATAAGGGCCCCAACTACCCTCATTAATAGGTAACTTATCTCTCTCACCGCTTACATACGTGCTCAAGTTATATATTCCAACTATACTGACTTAGGCATCGGAGAGGAGAAGACCGGCCCGCCCGGTATTCACCTTAGTAAGCAGGTTTGCAGGAGATCAAGTTGGATTCATCTGTATCTACCAGGCCCCAGGGTTTGTGCAGAAACAATTGGCGCCGTCTGTGGGAACGGTTTTTGATCCACGAGAAAAGTTAGCATTGCTCTACCAGGAAGTAGAGCCCGATCGGTCCTTTGAAAGATAGTTAAATACGCAGTCCAGAAGCCATGGAAGGAAGGAAGATAAAAACTGGCACCGGACGGTTGAAGGAGCGAATTCAGATCCCCGACCGGGCCCAAAACACAGGGGTCGAGGTCGGTGCGAGGTTCGTTCTTTTTCCCGATCGAGACGGAAGATCAGAACGAATTCAGATCCCCGACCGGGCCCGTAATATAAAGGCTGAGGTCGGTGCGAGGTTCGCCCCTTCTCCAGACCAAGACAGAAGTCACGATCGCCAAGATTCAGAGAACCCCGACCGGTATGATGCGGGAGAGGAAATAAAAAAGATGAAGGCAGAAGTCGAGCGGTTGCGAGCAGAGGGCGGTCGAGAACGGTTAAGGGCAGATGCCCGGTGCCAAGAATTGGAAGCAGTAAACACCGCCTTATTAGCGGCCCTGGGAAAAGAAGGCCAGCCGGGCACTCCTCGGCCGGCGTCACGGCCCGCAAGCAAGGTTAGCGAGTTCCCGCACCTCGAAGTGGGACAGCCCACGGGAAGAAGAAGGACCGTGTATGTGCCCACGCCTCTCTTTTCGGAAGCTTTGAAAAACTCCGGTCCGGTCGAGCTACCGTACCGCACGAGCCAGGCGTCAAGCGAGCAGGACAGTTCTACAGCAAGGACGCTCGAAACGCTCTCCGCCTCAGTGTCGGACATGAAGGACCGTTTAGGCGCCAGTGAGAAGAAAGCAGGGCGACCGCGGGACAGTGCACGATTCAATGAGCGTATTGGACCTTTTCCGCCCCGGGTTAGGGAATCAGGAAGGTCTGGTAGCCTAAGGCCCCTAAAACTGGCCTACTCGGGAACGAGCTGCCCGTATCAGCACCTGGACAGTTTCAAGTCGCAGATGGGCACAAGGGGCTATTCTGATGTCACGTGCTGCAACCTGTTCCAAGAGACGCTCTCGGGGGAGGCGTTGAGTTGGTTCTACGAACTACCACTGAACTCAGTCGAAACTTTCGAGCAGTTGGCTGATAAGTTTGTCGGCCGGTTCGTCTTCAGGGCCAGGGCAGTCCAAACGTCAGCGATCCTTTTTGATTGCATGCAGACTGACCACGAACCGCTACGCGCCTTCGTTAACCGGTGGTAAATCGCCACGGCCGGGGTCAGAAACCTGGACAAGAAGATCGCGGGGATGGCCTTCAAGTAGGAGTTAAGACCCGGAGAACTTTCGTACAGCTTGCGAGTACAGGAGCCGCTGGGATACGATGAACTGATGACCGTGGCCGTCAGGCATGCTCAGGCGGACCACGAGACATATGGGGATAAGGCACCCAAGCGAAGACCGGATGACCTACTGTCGCCACCTCCCCGTGAGAGCAAGACCGGGCGGCTAGATCGCAGCCGTGCGCCTATAACCACCGGGAAAGCAGAGGTACGGGAGGAGTGGCAACCCCGACGAAGCAGTGACAACAGTTCCCGGCCGGGGAGGAGACCACCACTTGTGCGACCGGCACAGCCAGCGGCGGCTACGCCAGTAGAACGACCACCGCGGGCCGTAGCCATTATGCCGGCAGAAAAGCCCGAAAATCCAGCCCGCAGGACCGGCGATCCAAGACCCCAGAGAGCGGTTGTAGGCGGTCGAGCCCGCCCGGGAGAACCAAGAGAGAACCGGCCGGGAGCTCGGCAAGTAGGAACCATAAGCACCCGACCTCCCGGAGGGATCGAGGTGCACGGAAGCATAAACATGATACATGGCGGGGGCCATATAGATCAGCTCACCCGGAGCTCGAAGAAGCGGTGCTTAAGATCGATCCGGGGGAAAGAGGTGTATGCCTTTGGAGGAGGAAGCGGCCAAGCCGCCAAAACCGGATGGAAGTCGGTTACTTTCTACGAGGAGGAAGAGCCGGAGGATCTGATCCAACCGCACAACGACCCCTTCCTCATCACGGTCCAAATAGACCACTGGATAACCAGCCGTATGCTGATCGATACTGGAGCCTCTGTCAATGTGATGTTCCGAGACGCATACAAAGGGCTGCAGAGAGGGAAGAATAAGTTGTCCCAGGATAACGAACCACTTATAAGCTTCTCCGGTGAGGTGGTCCAGCCTTTGGGATCGGATTACCTGCCATTGATCTTCGGCGAGGGAGACAAGACAAAGAAGGAACACCTTGAATTCATCATTGTGGACTGCCTGTCGTCGTACAATGGTATAATCGGTAGGCCAGGGTTATGGAAACTGAAGACATTTATAGCCGGCCATATGCTGATGTTGAAGATGCCTTCACCGGCCGGTGTCATTACCCTGCGCGGGGACCAGAGGATCGCCCGTAAATATTATGCGGAGGCCCTGACCCACTGGAGGAAACGGACCGAGGTCTTCACGGCCACTCAGCAAGCGCCAGTGCCGGATCTATGTATCGACCCCCGCGATGACTCCGATTCAGTCAAGAAAAAGCTAGAGCCACCTTCAGCCGTGGAAGAAACCGAAGCGATCTGCATTTCGGAAGACCACCCGGAGCGAAATGTGGTGATAGGGACGCAGCTCGATCCGGTTGTCAGGCAAGAGCTCATCGCCTTCCTCCGGGACAACAGTTCGGTCTTCGCATGGTCCTACGAGGACATGCCAGGCATATCCCCGGAGATAGCCGTCCACAAGCTAAATTCATTGCCCAACGTTCTCCCGGTGAGGCAAAAGAGGAGGTCCTTCAGCCCGGCAAAGTATGAGGCGATCAGAGAAGAGATACAGAAATTGAAGGGCATAGGTTTCATCCGGGAAGTCCAGTACCCTCGCTGGCTCGCTAACGTGGTCATGGTGCCGAAGAAGGGAACTGGCCAATGGTGTATGTGTGTGGATTTCACTAACCTAAACCGGGCGTGCCCAAAGGACAGCTTCCCGCTCCCCCGAATTGATCAGCTTATAGATTCCACGTCCGGCTTTAAGCTGCTCAGCTTCATGGAAGCCTACGCTGGGTACAATCAGATTAGGATGCACCTGGATGATGAGGAATACACATCATTCACAACCGACCGAGGTACCTACTGTTATAAGAGGATGCCGTACGGTCTAAAGAATGTCGGGGCCACCTACCAGCGGATGGTGAACCGAATGCTGGAGGAAGAAATGGGTAAAACCGTAGAGGTTTACGTAGATGACATGCTGGTCAAGAGCTTGACTGCAGTGCTCAAATTCGGAATGCGCTTGAACCCGAAGAAGTGTATTTTCGGGATTTCAGAGGGCCTGTTCCTAGGCCACATCATCAGCCAGCGAGGGATAGAAGCTAACCCGCTGAAGGTCCAGGCAATTCTAGATATGGAAACGCCAGGGGAGAGAAACCAGGTCCAGATGCTGACCGGCCGGTTAGCCGCCCTTGCCAGATTCATCTCCCGCCTAACCGATAAGTGCGCCCCGTTCTTCAAACTGCTCAAGGCACAACAGACCAAGAAAATCCACTGGGCGGCGGAGCATGAAGCGGCATTCCAATCTATCAAGACATATCTGTCTGCAGTGCCTCTCCTATCCAAACTAGTGCTGGGCGAGATGCTATACCTCTATATAGCCGCATTCGAAACGGCCGTCTCCGCGGCTCTCGTCAGGAAGGAGGGCACGCTCGAGCTTCCGGTATATTATGCGGGAAAGGGACTTACTGGAGCCGAGGGCCGGTACCCCGACATAGAGAGATTGGCTCTGGCCCTGATTGTTAGTGCCAGGAAGCTCCGACACTATTTCCAGGCCCATTCCATCACCTTATATACCAATCACCCTCTGCGGCAGATCCTGCAAAAACCAGACACCAGCGGTAGGCTCGTACGGTGGGCAGTTGAACTGGGAGAATTCGACATCACTTATGCCCCGCGAACGGCCATCAAGAGACAGGCAGCTGCGGACTTCATATGTGAGCTCACCCCAATGGTGGCAGAAGCGCACCCCACCCAGTACGAGGACACCGAGGCAGTACGGACCGTAAAGATCGAACCAGGCCTCCCCAACGGCTGGAAGCTTTACGTCGACGGCTCCGTAACGAGCAAGCGGAGCGGAGCCGGTGTCATGATAACCTCGCCCGATGGCCAATCGTACGAGTATGCCTTACGGTTCCTTTTCAGCACCTCAAATAACGCTGCCGAGTATGAGGCCCTCATAGCCGGTTTACAACTGGCCAAGGAGCTGGGAATCCTGTCCATGGACATATACAGCGACTCCAGCTTAGTGGTGAACCAGATGAACGGGTTGTTTGAGGTCAAGGAACCCCAGCTATCCTCCTACCAGGCTTTGGCCAAAACCCTGATTGAGCCGTTCCAGAGCGCCACGATCCAGCACATTCCCCGAGAGGCAAATAGGCATGCGGACGCCCTCGCAAGGTTGGCAACCAGAAACTACCATCCAGAGTACCGGAGAGCTAAAATTGAAACTCTCCAGAAGCCGAGTATAAGCAAGACCATCTCCGAGATATTTGCGGTAGAAGAAGCGCCACCAAGCTGGATGGATCCAATAGTCAAGTATTTGACTGACAAAACCAGCCCCCAGGATGCGGTGGAGGCTAGGAGGCTACACCTCCGGTGCGCCCGGTACGGTCTCATCAATGGCCAGTTATACCGAAGAGGGCACAGCTTCCCCCAGCTGAGGTGTGTGACAAAGGAGGCAGGAGAGGCTATCATGCGAGAGATCCACGAAGGAGTGTGCGGTAATCACTCTGGCGCAAGGTCATTATCCCACAAGTCGCTCCGAGCGGGGTACTTCTGGCCAGATATGGCAGCAACATCAAGAAAAATTACAGGCGGCTGTCACAAGTGCCACATGTACGCCTCTGCACCCCATGCCCCGGCAGTCGCATTGTCAATCCTGTTAGCACCATGGTCGTTCGCGCAGTGGGGATTAGACATCATTGGCCCTTTCCCGATAGCTGTGGGACAATACAAGTACGCCATCGTAGCAGTGGACTATCAGACTAAGTGGGTCGAGGCAGAACCTCTGATAAAGATCACCGAGGAGCGAGTGAGAAAATTTCTATGGAAGAACATCTACTGCCGGTTCGGGGTACCGCAGACTATTGTCACGGATAATGGAACACAGTTCAATAACGCCTATCTTATCCAGTACACAGCTTCCATGGGGACCCGGATGTTGTTTGCCTCAGTAGCACACCCGCAGACCAACGGCCAGGTAGAAGCGATCAACAAGATTATCAAAACCCTTCTCAAGAAGAAGCTGGATGCCAAGAAGGGATGTTGGGCCGAGGAACTCCCCGCGGAACTATGGGCCATCCGGACAACAGCAGCAGAGGCAACAGGAGAGACCCCGTTCTGCATGGCATTTGGGAGCGAAGCAGTACTCCCTGTGGAGACCAACATACCCAGCGGCAGGGTCGAGAATTACGACGCCGAAACAAACGCCCAGGACGTACGGCTCAACCTGGACCTTATAGAAGAGCGGCGCGACCAAGCGCATATGCGAAACCAAGCCTACAAACAGTGGGTTGCCCGGTACTATGACAGAAGGGTCCGGGAAAGGAAGCTACAAGTGGGGGACTGGGTCATGAAGAAAATCTAGAAAAAATCGTTGGCCTTGGAACCAACGTGGGAAGGACCCTACCAAATCACCGCAGCTGTGGGCCCAGCAACATTCCACATTATAGATACCGATGGCATCTATTCCACCCGCCCCTGGAATATTCAGCACCTGCGGTTCTATCCTAAGTAATATCGCTCACAGAGGGGACAATAGTATAATTGGCATCAGTATTGCAATACGTAGTTTGTTCATCATCAATAAAGCTGGTTACAAGGCACACATATAGGCAAGCCAAAAAGAAACAGCTAGCTAGCGCCTCCGGAGCCCCCAATCCCTGGCCCGCCACCTTTTAGAGCTTGCTCTTGCTCCACCATCTCGATCAGGGCTATGTCAGCCTCCATCCGCTCAGCATCAAGCCATCCTTTCTCCCTCCACTCCAGATAGGCATCACTTATGCCCTTTGACCGGGCCTCCTCCAGCATCTCCTTAAGCTCCACCGACTCCCGGAAGTCGTCGACAGCCTTATCGGCCACCTCAGCAAGCTGGGATTCCGTGAGCTTCTCCCTTCCCTGGGCGACTACCGTAACCTGGGTCTGCAGCTCCAAAACCCTCGCCTCCAGCTCCGCAATCCTCCCTCCCCGGGCAGCAGCCTGTCGATTGGCCTCCTCCTTCTCCCGCGAGAGTTCATGGTACAACCGAGCGGTTTCTTCTTTCTCCCGCACAAGCTCGGTGCTCAACCGACCGACCTCCTCTCTTTCCTCTGCAAGCTTGGCTTCCGCCACGTCCACCTGCACACTCAGCTCCTCCACCCGCCTCTCCAAAACTGCAGCAGACTCCCCTCTGGGCTCCGCGGCATAAAGGCTATAAGATAGCTGCCAAACGTAAACAAAGGAACATTGGCTCGTATCACTCCGGGGAAAAGGAAGCACAGGAAACACTTACCTGAAGTGCTAGTTCCACGGGCTTCGTCCTGCTCTCGCCCGGTTGTTCTGTCCCAGGGCCCTCCCGATCAAGTCCCAAGGTTTCGACGGCAGATGTCACAAACCTACCAAAGCCACGCCCGGAACTACGAACGGCTTCCGGTCCTTGACTCCTTCGGCCGCCCACTTCCACGGCCGGAGCTACTGCCCGCTCGATCGATCCAGCCGAGCTTGACGCCCCGGCATCAAACGTCCTCGCCCTCTTCGCCGGAGCTTCGCCGTGGCCGCTTCGACGATACTCGGTCGTCTCTACCGTTTCCCTCTCCCGCGAGGTCCGTACCGCCATCAGTCGCGCCACAGGTTCTGCACCTGGCAGGGCCACCGAGCGCACTTCCCGGATAAGGAGTGGGGAATTATTCTCACCGCCAGGCCGCCTGCCATAGTGAGAGTCCGGAAACACGAGCGGCACAGGCCTGTCATGCTCCCTGCGCTTCTGGTTAACCGGATCAATAACAGTTTTCGCGGCCTCCTCCCCCATCTCCATCAACCTCGGGGCCACAAGCTCTTCGTTCGGTTCGACAGTCTCCTCGCTCCGAACGGCGAGCCGGGGGGCATTAGCTACAAACCGATCAACCGAGCAGTCAGAATACAAGCAACCATGCAAAGACAAACAGTGCAAGATACCTTACCAGGTTTCCTCCCCATCCCGCATATCTCCAGCACATTCCACCGGATGAAATTATAGGAGCTCCGACTCAGGTGGTCCCAACAAGTAAACAGCCGGTATATCCGTTGCTTCTCCAAGTCGACCAACCGGTACGTCTGTTCCCGATCGATCGATTGATAAGCCCCGGGCACCTGATAGCCCCTCCAAGTACGCTGCCACCTGCCACCGGCCAGCACCACCGACCTCCTCCAGACATCTGAAACCGTCGACGGCAGATGAGTGATGGCAGGACCGAAGTCCCGCGCGGCAAAATTCACACAACCGCTGCACTGAGCCTTTCTGCAGTAGGAAATCTTGTACAGCGCCCGAAATTCATTAACCGTGGGCCAGTCCATATAGCTCAAACTGAACAGACACCCGAGACCAAGCAGCTGCCTCCACTGGTTGCTCGGAAGCTGGGCCGGGGAAAGCTTTATCGAGCTCAGCATGTACTGGACAAATGACGGCAGCGGCAGCGATAGTCCGTGTCGAAACTGATCGTCGAAAACGGCAACCCAACCCGGTTCCAGATTACAGGCCAGTTCCCCGGGATGCAGGCCTCGAAGCTTAATGGAGTTGTCGATATCCCACTTCGCCCGAAACTCCCTGATCTCTCTATCATTCATGCTTCTGATTGGCTCATCACAGAAAATCACCCTATCACCATCCAGCAGCTCATGCCACATGGGCCCACGGTTTGCACCGGCAGAATACGCAGATCTCCCAGACGCCATAAAGCCTAAACAAAAGAATTCACCTCTGAAGCACAGACAAACAACAGGCAAAGAGTAGCAAGATGCGGCAGGAGGAAAACAGAGGGGATGATAAGTAGGGCAACAAGAAAAGTGAGGCAACCCCAGCCGTGGATCCCCTCCATCTCAGACCGCCCCCTGCCAACACGTGTCCCAGCATCAATAAGGGATCCCATACTATCATAACTGATGGGACTGATGGGCTCTCCCCTTTATTGCATGTCCGCTACCTGGCCCACTTACAATCGATAGTTGGGGGAGATAGGAGCGCACAACGAGGCGTCCACTCCCCTCGCTTCCCCAGAAAGCCAACCTCGAACCAACTGGCTCCGCAGCTTCTCACCGGTTATGCAGTCTCCAACCGGCTATGATTTTTCAACCGCCTCGAGAAAATCATTCCGGGTATGAGCCATCCATCCGGTACCCTGGCACATCTCCGGTTACGTATCATTCAAACCGGCTGCATGGCATCTCACTGGGGGACTCGTCTCGATATGGCAGAACGCCCGGTCGAGCTCCGCCCGAAACCATGGCATTCCACCGAACATGTGACATTCAACCAACTCCAAAGCATTCTACCGGTTGTCACTTTCCTTCGCCTATGGGCAGGAACGAGCCAGCAACAACTCGAGGCTTCTAAACGCATGGGCTTTATAAACCCGGGCGAGCTTACATCTAACCCATGTACTCTTGTCCAGCAGGATAAAAACCCTGCATCACACTGAACTGTGATACATTTGGGGATACATGGCGAGACTCGTTATCTCAACGCCACTCTACCGGGCAGATTGTTTCTCTAACACAGAACAAGTCTCCCTGCAGGCTAACAAACCTGCACATTACCTCAACGCTTAACCAACAAAAGCTGAGAAGAACTAGCAAGTGTTAACCGATGCCCCAATACGGCCGTAACACTCTCCGGGGTACCTGTTGGCTTAGTCCACGCACCAACAGGCCATCCCGTAGGCTAGCGCACTCTGGGGGACTCGTCTCGATATGGCAGAACGCCCGGTCGAGGTCCCGTGAACTCCGCCTCGCACCGATATGGCAGGATGCCCGGTCGAGGTCCAGACTGCAAGTTCATCCGGGACTCGGCAGAACGCTCGGTCGGGGTCCCGTGAACTCCGCCTCGCACCGATATGGCAGGACGCCCGGTCGAGGTCCAGACTGCAAGTTCATCCGGGACTCGTCTCGATATGGCAGAACGCCCGGTCGAGGTCCTGTCAACTCCGCCTCATACCAAGCACAGCCCAACGCCCGGTCACGCCCAATCTTCAATCCGGACTTGGGGGACTGGGCACCGTTGGGTTGGTAACCCTGCGGGTCTGCGGGACAAGAGCAAGACAGACTTTAAGTCCCCATTCAAGATTGCACTTGACCGGAAACTTGGGGGACTTGTTGACAGTAGCCGCAGAGGGGCTACAGCAGGCCCACAGACCCGCAGCAGGTGCACCAGGGCCCGACCCGAGGTCCAAGACCGAACCACCAGCACCCAGCCTCGGGGTCCAGCAGTCTATCTGGCTGCCAGGGACCCTGGGACCGGGGGCGCCTGCCTGCCAAAGAGGTCACCAGAACTGCCCTTTGAAGGGAACCAGTCCCACATCGAAGGGTGAGGCCAGCCCTCACCCCCAGCCACCTATATAAGGGCCCCAACTACCCTCATTAATAGGTAACTTATCTCTCTCACCGCTTACATACGTGCTCAAGTTATATATTCCAACTATACTGACTTAGGCATCGGAGAGGAGAAGACCGGCCCGCCCGGTATTCCCCTTAGTAAGCAGGTTTGCAGGAGATCAAGTTAGATTCATCTGTATCTACCAGGCCCCAGGGTTTGTGCAGAAACAGGTTCGATTCCCACAGACGGCGCCAATTGTTTCTGCACAAACCCGTAGGCCTGGTAGAGACAGATGAATCCAAGCGTGATCTCCCGTAAACCTGCTTACTAAGGAGAATACCGGACGGGCCGGTCTTCTCCTCTCCGATGCCTAAGTTAGTATAGTTGGAATGGATATAACTTAAGCACGTATATAAGCGGTAGGAAGGATCAGTTACCTATTAATGAGGGTAGTTGAGGCCCTTATATAGGTGGCCAGGAGTGAGGTCTGGCCTTACTCTTCGATGTGGGACTGGTTTCCTTCTGTTTGCATACCAAATGGCAGCTTTGGTGACCTCTTTGGCCGGCAGGCGCCCCCGGTCCCCGGGCCCCTGGTAGCAGGATAGACTGCTGGACCCCGAGGCCGGGTGCTGGTGATCCGGTCCCGGGCCTCGGGCCGGCCCCTGGTACACTAGCTGCGGGTCTGTGGGCCTGTTGTAGCCCCTCTGTGGCTACTGTCAACATAGGGTACAAATGTCTTTATAGTAAGATTTATTCAATTGGGCATGTAACATTGAAATGAGTAGTTTTTACCTTATTTTTGTGCAAATGGTCATTATCTCTAATTTTTTACATCTAGTCATTTTCCCATACAAATACCTTTGAATTTGCTAGTCTAGCTAGCAAGTCCGCAGGAAAACATTACCAAATTTCTCCTAGGGAAATAACGACACCAATCCAATTTATCTGTGAGCACCAGGAATAGGTCTTGGCAAACCAGTACGTACGAGTGAAAACTTTCCAATTCCTAGTAGGAAAAAACCAACTACTTGCCTATTATTTTGTTTCAACTTTCTAAATGTAGGGACCGGAGTTCTCAAAGGATTTGGAATTTACACTCGTAATCATTCCCTATATGTACACACTAACATCCTACTAGTATAACATAAACAACCAACAAACAAATTCACAAGCAGCTGGTAGCAAGCATTTCATTGCGTAGTCTTGCAATGAACATCTTGGCAGTACTTTTTCTCTTATTGTTAGCATCCACCACTGTGGCTGATCAATCCAATGTCTTCGACGTGACAAGCTCAAAATATGGTGGTAAGCCTGACTCGGATATTTCAAAGGCATTGGCAATTGCGTGGACAGATGCATGTGAATCCACGACGACGAGCACTGTTCTTGTTCCGACGGGAACATATGAATTATTACAAGAAGCTACATTTGAAGGTCCTTGCAAGGCTCCTATACAGTTTCAACTCCAAGGAACATTGCAAGCTCCAAAAGACCGAAGCCAACTATATGACTCTTGGATTCATTTCAGGGACATCAACGCGCTCACCTTGTCTGGAGGTGGAACTTTCAACGGATAAGGAGAGCTCTCTTGGAAGGAGCACCACGACTACTCCTGTGGATATTAGTTTCAAAACTGTCAGCAATTCCATGATTAGCGACTTAACTTTCAAGGACAGGGCAAAGTTCCACATTAAATTTCATGACTCCGATACAGTTACATTCCAACGGGTCACAATCACAGCACCTGAAGATAGTCCTAACACCGACGGAATCCACATAGCTAAGTCGACAAGGATCACAGTCTCCGACTCCAACATTGCAACAGGTGACGATTGTATTTCAATTGGAGATGGCTCCAGCCAGATCCTAGTGTCCAACATTAATTGCGGACCAGGTCATGGAATAAGCATAGGCAGTCTAGGAAAGTACCCGGACGAATAGCCAGTGGTCGGTATCACCGTCAAGAACTGCACGCTTACGGGCACAACCAACGGCGCGAGAATCAAGACATGGCCTGATTCTCCGGGAATAAGCGTGGCTTCTAATATACTCTTCCAAGACATCATCACGGTAAATGTGAAGAATCCTATTTTCATAAACCAGAACTATTGCGACAAAGGCAAGACTTGTAAGTTAAAGATTCCGTCCAAAGTCCAGATTAGTGATGTGAGTTTCAAGAATATTAGGGGATCATCTTCGTCTCCGGTCGCCGTCAAGCTCAATTGTAGTCAAAGCTCGCCTTGCCAGAATGCGGAGCTATCCGACATTGACCTCACGTATAGCGGAGAATGTGCAGCCGAGAATAGCTAGCATTACAAAGGATCTTGCTTGTGCCAATCTAGCGTGGTGACATACCTCTGGAGGCAGACACACTTCCTCCCCCTACGGTAGCATCAAATAATCAGTCTCCGCCGATTACAATGATATATGGGGATCCATATCGTCTGCCTCGTCCTTATGGTAGTTTTGGACCGACGTCATCCTCCGCCGCCGGCAATATTTTGGGGGGAAAGCCAACGCTTAGAGTGATCGTGACCGTGGCTTTCTTATGCCTAACTACTTATATCTGACATTATGGAGGTTGGACGTTGACTGTCAGAACGGCCTACTGACTTGCTGTTTTCGATCAGGGAAGCTAATCAATATTATATGGAGGATCTGATCAAGGGATGTCGCTGTGCTAATTGCATCTTCATATCGACATGCTAATTTGGCAGTTGTTTCTTGTTAGATCAATATGGACTTGTCACATATTAAATGATAATTATGCTTAATGACAATATCTACTTCTACATGGAAACAAATACAGAACTATATCCAGTTAATAATGATTTCGTGTATTAGATCATTATTGTAAGGAATCCTATTCATAGTCTAGAAGTAAGACAACTAATCAGTATTGTATCAGGAATCTAATTAGAAGACTTAACTCTCAAGGAATGTCCTTAATGGGAGGACGCTTTAGGGTTAATGATTCTATATAAATAGATGGTATTGGTTGGTCCCTGTTATCACCATGAGACATAGCGTAAGTTCTGTCCATTGAGAAACTTATTGTGGTGACTAACAGAAGGCCTTGCCTAGTACTTTTGTGTTTCAGGTTTATATCAATGGAAAGAGCTATGATTCATAATGATGGTAAGTTTACTCAAAGCTAAAAGTCTAACGATTATGGTTATGTATATGATCAATTGTATTGTGAACATTCAGTATTTGGTTTACAAATTGGTATCAGAGCCTTAAAGGTTCACAAAATTTTCAGTTTTGCATAACAAAATCGTTTTAGGGTTTTCTCAAACAAAAAAAAAACAAAAAAAAAAGGAGAAATTTGCTTTAATTCTTGGCTCAACCCACATGCAAGCGCGGATCCAGTCTCGACCCGCTCTCCAGAGGTCACCCGCTCTCCAGAGATCACCCGCTCGCCAGAGGTTGGATAGTTTTAACCAGAAACAATTATTGCGTTCGCCATGGACAATTCTGGCGAGTGAGTTCGCAACGGTGGTGAATGCATTCATAACAGATAACCTGGTGAGTAAGTTCGCAACGGTGGCGAATGTATTCATAACAGATAAAGAAGATGGACCAGAGACTGGATTGGAAGCGCTGGAGACTTTTACGTCTCTTATGGGATTCAAAACCCAATTGCTGTGGATCAAGAAAGCCAAGAAATAGTTGCTGCATCAAGTTTATAGCTTCCGCTGTGTTCTGTAGCAAATTGGGGAAAAAACAAAACATGTTTTTCTGGAAATTTTATTTTCAATTCAAGCATGTATATCTATATATATATATATATATATATATATATATATATTGCATAAGAACCCTAGAGCACTCTCAGCGTGCACATAAGTTGGTGATTGTGTTGTTCTGTGGCTGGATGATATTTCAATACAGATTATGCTCTATGGAATTGAATTGAAGTATGTGTTCTGTAATTGACAATGATGCATGTAGTCATTAAAGTCTCCCAAAATTTATGCATTGAAAAGTTTTTACACGCACAAGAGCTTAGTTTTCTTACAAAGGGTAACCTGGATAGAAATCAAGTTTTCAAGCTAAACAAGTTTGTGATTTTCTGTTGGTATAAATGAATATATTGCACAAAGCATTTTTCATTCATATTTCCAGGAGATCATATGGTATAACAGACTTAAAGTTGTGTTTTGTATTTTAAATATTGCTTTTTATCTTCCAAAGAAATGTCGAAGCATGATTTTAGAATGCAAACAGCAGTAAGTATATTTGATAAAAATAAATCAAGATACTTGGGATTTAATCTTCTGTCTAAAGATGTGGATTTGGTTCCTTGAATAACATGTTTTTGTCAAGTGTGGCTTATTGATAAAGATTTACAGTATGCTAAGTTTCTGCTCAAAAGTGTTACTTAGTATTGTTTTATGGATATGGACTGATATGAATGCAAATATATATATATGTATTGAGTTTTCTGAATATTTTGTTTTATGAGTGTTTTTGTTATGGTTTGATTAACTTAAACTAATTCATAAAACATTGAAAACTCTAAAAGCCTTACAAAATTGAGAACTCATAAAAATATTTTTCTTTTGCTCCTTAGGCAACACCTACATGACCTTCAGCAATGTGATAGTACTCACTGGTTCAAACTTTAGACTCTGGAAAGACTCTGTACAAAACTACATTTGTATGCATGAGACAATAGGTTTCTGTTTTTATGAAGAACAACCTGAAATCCTAGCAGAAGATGATAAACCCTCAGTCAAAGCTCACCATAAGAAGTGGATGAGATCTAATATGATGGCCAAGAATGTGATTAGAAGTTCTATGTCTAGATCAGTGAGAGGTTGTGTTGAGGAACCAGAATTAGCTACTGATTTCATTGAGGTTGTGGCAGCTAAGTTTAAAGAAAGTGAAAAAGCTGAAATAGCTAGGCTGAGCAAAGAGTATCATACCCTACAGTACTCTGGAACAGGACCTGGGGGTGTAAGAGGGCATATAATGGAGTTGATTAACATCAACAATAGGCTGAGAGAGATGTTAGTGTGTGATAGGAGCACAATGTGCGACGATATTATATGCTTATGCCCTCGTTTATGCTTTGTTTAACCTTTATTTGTTTAAGATAGAGTCGTAATATAGTTAGTGTCATTTCGGTAGAGTTTTGATGAAATGTGTTTAATTATCCGAAAAATGACTAAGTTTGAGAAATCTGGAAAATAATGCACAATATGTCTTTTTCGTGATTTTGTGACGAGTACAAATATGATCTATCCTTGTCCGAATTCTATGAAATTTGGTGTGCTTAATATTCAGATACTGAGGAATGTCGTGTTAAAATTTCAGATAAATCGGAGTTCGGGAAGCCATCCAAAAGTTGACTGCAAAATGGCAGTCCGAGCAAACCAATCCAGAGGCTTCCAGGATTTTCCTGGGACTGTGTCCCAACTTTGAAAAATCATTCCCGTCGACTCACAAGGAATTTGGTCAAACTGTTTTATGGGGAGATGGCCATATGTGTCTAGTTTACGTGAGACTTGGAATCGCATCAATCGGAGCTCCACGGAGGGAGTTATGCCGGAATTACTGCAACAAGGTCAAATCTGCCGATTCCAGGAACCTACTGCCCCTTTTTCGTGTTTTCTGTTTTCGATGAACCTAATGGTGCACAAACGCATATGTGAAGATGGTTCAAGCTTAAAGAAGGTTAGAGGAAGACACCTAGCCATGACATTGAAGAAAAATACAAGAAAGAAGTTCTCCTAGTCACACTAGGAGAAGCTGCCGAATAGAGGCAGATTGTGTGTCAATGTGTGCTGCCGGCATTTGGAGCATTTTCGATGGATCAAGGCTTATCAATTGAAGTCCAAGACCATACAAGAAGTCCATGAAGATGTGAAGCCC
The DNA here is from genome assembly GCA_963682095.1 of Potentilla sterilis. NCBI lineage: Eukaryota > Viridiplantae > Streptophyta > Magnoliopsida > Rosales > Rosaceae > Potentilla > Potentilla sterilis. The sequence goes on along the minus strand of OY821766.1, from coordinate 36,174,694 downwards.
AAGCCTTGAAGAAAAATTCAGAAATAGAAAACCTAATTGTACTATGAAAGGAAGGTTGCAAAACCTAATCCCATTAGGTTTTGTGAATCCCTTTTGCATCTAGGGTTGTGGCCGGCAGCCTCTCTCCCTATCCCCTATAAATACCAACTTTTCCTACAGAAAAAGTGGTCACATTCCAAAGCAAAAATCTAGCCAAAGCTCTACCTAAATTTCCCAAGAATCCTACACAAAAACCCTAGCCAAAACCACCACCACCACACCAAAGTTTTCTGCCGAAACTTTGATCCCTTGCTGCCGATACCTTTACTGCCGAGCAGCAGCCCATCCGAGCACCATCATCCACGGATCCATACACGACGAAGTCTTCAAGGTTTCTAATGTGTGATCCACTCCCTTCTCTTGGCTTTGTAAATTTTTGTGTAGCTATGTTAAACTTTGTCTATAAAGATAGCATGAATTCTTGGTTTCAATTTTTATGTCTATGTATGAATTGGATTGAAATTTGGTTTTATGATTTGCATGTTAATTTGTTTTCTTTATCTTCAAGTAAGGTTTTAGATGTAAGAATATGGATTGCATGCTAAAGAGTAAGGAAAATATGTAATGAACTAGTAATTAGGATAATCGGCAATAACATGTGTTAAATTGATTTTAGGGTTTTCTTGACTTGTTCTTTGAATTCGTGTGCTTAAAGATTAGTAGCCTATGTAAGTGCAATGCGTAGATTATTAATCTCATTAGCCGAAATTTAATATAGATTAGGTAATCAACGAGTTACTTAGTTTGTATTGTTTTTCACAAGGGTTAGAGTAATTTAAATGAACATGCTTGTTGAAGAGATGATTGACAACCTTACTCTATTGACTTGTTTCCAACTAAAGAAAAAGATTCTGTGCTTAATTACTTGTCATGTTTGTTTACGTCGGTTAGAATATTCAAAGATGACTAGTATAATTTTAAGGTTAGGCGGTTAGTCACTTGAAATACATGAGGAGTCTTAATCAATTAGTAACCGGTTAGGAGCTAATTGGGTTGGAGTTAAGTTGAGTCTAGAACGCTTTAATACTTTGCCGAGAGTCTTACTTGCTTGTTTGTTATGTGCTTTGATTGCTTTTGTGTTAGTGCTTTGTGGAAGAATGTCGACTAACCTTGTAAATAGTAGACTTAGGATTTATTTTCAACATTTAAATTCTGTTGCCGTGCCTAGTACGTGGGCAGCATTGCTGCCGAACCACTATCCCCCATAATTGTGACGTGTTTGATGTATATATGTATATATGTTTGTCTAACAATTTCATATCTCAGGTACCCTTAATCCCCGGCTAGAACGATCCCTACTTGCTCATACTACTAACGATATTTTTGTAGGGTTATCATTGCATGCGAGCTTCGGCTTTCGTCCAATTTTTGGCGCCGTTGCCGGGGATTATAAAAGCTTGTTTTATGTTATTGTTGTGTATATAATGTTGCTGGAAATTTTTGTTGTGAAGTTGTAAAGTTGTAAATTTTAAGTTTATTTTGGGATTTTGTAAAGTAGAAATATGCTTCGGCATGTAGAGTTTAAATTTTTGGAAGTTGCATGTTGTATAATGACGTATGTTGGTAGTCACTTAGTTTAATTTCTAGGAAGTTGATATGTTGTGTATGTTTGAGTTTATTGTAGTTTCTAAAGTGTAACATGTAGGTGAAGCCTCTTTTGTTGATCATAACCAAAACCCTTCATGTGAATGGTGCTATGTCGGAGGGCGTTTCTATGTAGATTGGGAAACGCGGGATACGTCCCCCCCACGCATATAAGCATTTCTTCGGTAATAGTATTACTTCTATGAGGTTGAGGGCGGTTTTAATCAACACTTGAGACCGCTAGGGATCCGTGTTTGTTTTGCAAAGTATGGGGAAGTTATTATCATAGATATGGTTCTCAGGTTTGTTTAACTGGATCTCAAGGCCCATAGACTGATGTTCATTCTCGGTGAGTGAGTCGATAGGGGGTTCGCCCTCCGTGGTGTCCAACAACGAGTCCTGCCTGGTTCCTGTAGGGGGTTCGCCCTCCGTGATTTTAATGACCTTTGAAACGTAAAATCCGCACGACCTAGTCGACAGCTTGTGCCGAAGCATCACCTCACTTTAGACGCTAGAACATAACTTGACATATGTGGCCTATTTTCTTCAAAGATAAAACATGTTGTGTGGTTCAAACTCTTGAGGTATATCGGATTAAGCATGATACTACCGGGGGCTGTATCAGTCCATTGCACCGTTATCTCCTCTGCTCCACGTACTTCGAGAGTTAGAACAGATTTAAAAGAAATTAGACTTAGCGATTACATGCTCATGAACTTTCCGATTTTTGATCACTTGTTGCTGATTGTATATGTTTGCTTTGCCGAAATTTTATGTTGTGCCGTGTGATGTGTATGCCATTGCCGAATGTGTATATGTGTTATGGTTTGAAATATGTTGTGTAATCGCCAATGCCGTGGCTTGTAATGATGTATATTCTTGCTTTCTATTTCTTTACGAGGTTCTAACTTGTTTAAATGTTGCAAATTTCAGAAATAGTGCATGTCCGAATCTAGTATTTGGGCAAGAGATCTTCAAGGCCGTTTGCAACGTTTAGACCAAGAACTCGCTATTGCTCGTTTTGTGCCATTACCTCCATCGTCACCAACCAGTTCATCAGTGTCATCATCCTTGCCAAGTTCACCATCTGTGCCGTCCATTTCATCATCAGTGCCGAGCTCCCCATCAGTAGCGTCATCATCGTGTGATCTTCAGAATCTAGAATTTGAAGCTTTTGCCGAATTAGAAGAAGAAGAAGAGATCATGGCATCAATCAGATCACAGAATGGTCATGTCGCTGGAGCTGGAGTTGCTCCTTCGAATATCACTTATCCTCCTTTGGAAACTGACAAGACTGGAGAGATTGAATTGAGGAGTGGATTCCTCCATAAGCTGAAGTCATTTTATGGGATGCCGAGTGAGGACCCTAACAAGCATCTACAGTGGTTTAACTTCACCACGGAGTCCATGTGTCCAAGAGGGACCGATTTGCAACACTTCAAAATGAAGGCATTTCCGTTTTCTTTAGAAGATCAAGCGAAGGAGTGGTTGTTTGAGGTGCCTAGTGGTCGCATTGTTTCGTGGAGTACTATGATGGATGAGTTTTTGCTCAAGTACTTTCCTGCTTCACGTATCACTGATCTGAGGAAACAAATTACAAGTGTGAAGCAAGCCGGAGATGAGACTTTCTTCGACTACTACAAGAGGTTCAAGTCCCTAGTTTCTTTGTGTCCATCGCATGGCATTAGCGATGGACTCTTGCTACAATATTTCTATGAGGGATTGCGCGTCATGGAGAGAGAGTTTCTTGACTCGGCCGCGGGAGGTAGCTTTTTGGAGTTAAATGCCGGAGCAGCAAGAAGCTTGTTGGAAGTTCGTGCTTTAAACAACCAACAATTTGGCATGGCACGAGGCAATGTGCAAAGGAATGAGAAAGTACATGAGACGTCTTCGAGCTCAAAGTTAGAAGATAAAGTGGACAAGCTTACCGACTTGGTGAGCAATTTGATGAAGAAGCGTGTGAGTGTATGTGGAATTTGCACCGAGGGCCATGAGACCGACCAATGCCCTCAATTTGGAGTTAATGAGGGAGTAGAGGAGTGCAATGCAATTGGTTTTCAAGGAGGCCAACGATTTGGCAATTTCAATCCAAGGTTCAATGATCATCCGAACTTTCGATGGGCAAACAATGACAACGTGCTTAGGGCACCTATGCAACCGAGAGAGGGAGGAGCGCCGTTTGCACCGAGGCCACCATTTGTGCCTCGGCAACCTTATCAGCCGAACCAAGGAGTTTATGGGGCAGTGCCGAATCAACTACAAGCCATGCCGAGCCAAGGCCAAGGCCAAGCTTCGCCAAGCAATCCGAACTACGATGCTTTGATTCAATCATTGTCAAGTGCTACTCAAGCATTACTCGCGGGGCAACAAAATCATCAAAAGGACATTGGTGAGCTCAAAACTCAAATGGGCCAAGTTGTAGACTTTATGGGAAGATTTAATGAGCAAGGGAAGTTGCCAAGCAATACTATTCCCAATCCGAGGAACGAGCATGCCAAAGTGATTCAAACTCGTAGTGGAAGAGAGTTGTTTCCACCAACAAGTCCAAAGAAGAAGCGAGTGACTTTCAAGGGTATTGAGGAGGATGAGAGGGCTGCCGGACCTGACATTGCCGGCAGCCACATGCATGAAGCCGAGAGGGGCACAACCGGCAGGGCTGCAGCCGGCAACAATGGTGATGCCGAGATGGAGGAAGCTGCCGAACAAAGGCATGGTGCCGGCAACACTAATATTAAAGATAAGGGGCTGCATAATGAGCTTGAGTACGATCCCGCAACATCAAAAAATGAGGTATTGCCGAGCCAAGCAAGTAAGGGAGGTGTGCCATCATCTAGCATTCCATTCCCTTCACGTTTTGCTAGAACAAAGAAAGATAAATCCGATGAAGAGGTATTGGAGATTTTCCGGAAAGTGCAAGTCAACATCCCTTTGTTGGAGTGCATTAAGCAAGTGCCAAAGTATGCTAAGTTTTTGAAGGAGCTTTGCACGGCAAGGAGGCATACTAGGGAGACTCGTGTGGTGACTATGAGCGAGACGGTGTCGGCCGTTATTCAAAGGAAGTTGCCACCAAAGATGAAGGATCCGGGAAGCTTCAATGTGCCTTGTGTCATAGGCAATACACGGTTTGATGATGTTATGTTGGATTTGGGAGCATCAATCAATGTCATGCCACTCAATGTTTATCAAACATTGAGTATAGGGCCTCTCAAGAAGGATAATGTCATCATTCAACTTGCGGATCGCTCAAGCAAATATCCGGAGGGCTATGTAGAGGATGTGTTGGTGCAAGTCAACCAATTGATATTCCCCGCCGATTTTTATGTGGTTGAGATGGAGGATTCGCCGGTCAACAACACTCAATTGCTTCTAGGGCGACCATTCATGAGGACCGCGCGCACAAAGATAGATGTGGCCGAGGGCAACCTAACTATGGAGTTTGATGGTGAGATGATCAAGTTCAATGTTTTTGATGCCATGAAATTCCCCAATGTTGATTTAAAGGAAGGTTGTGCCATTGATGTTTTGGAGGAGGTCGAGCAAGTTATGTCGACCTCGCTCGACGCATAGCAATTAGCGATTGAGCAAGGGGTCGGATTTGACAAGAGGGGAGAACGAGTGCATGATGAAGCCGAGCCAAGCCATGCCGAGCAAGGGACTGCCGAGCCAAGCAACAATGCCGAGTCATTCATAATGTTGCCGAGCCTTAGAGAGGTGGTTGCCGAGCTTGAGGCCACACCATTGTATCCGAGGAACTCGTTCTTGTCAATTCCAAGTGCCACAACAAAATTTCGACCAAGTGTGGAAGAGGCCCCAAAGTTAGAACTTAAAGAACTCCCTAGTCACTTGAAGTATGCTTATCTTAGAGAAGGAGACACACTACCGGTTATTGTGTCTTCAATGCTTAGTGAGAAGCAAGAAGTGGATTTGCTACGTGTGCTTAAGAAGTACAAGACCGCCATAGGTTGGACCTTGGCGGACATCAAGGGAATAAGCCCTACTACTTGTGTTCATCGTATTTTGTTGGAAGAAGGAGCTAAGCCAACAAAGGAAGCTCAACGTCGACTTCACCCTCCCATGATGAAAGTTGTTAAAGAAGAAATCATCAAGTTGCTTGATTGTGGGGTGATCTACCCAATTTCGGATAGTAAGTGGATATCTCCCGTGCAAGTAGTGCCGAAAAAGAGTGGTGTAACGGTTGTCAAGAATGAGAAGAATGAGCTTGTGCCACAAAGACTTGTAACCGGTCATAGGATGTGCATCGACTATAGGAAGCTCAACGCTACAACAAGGAAGGATCACATGCCTTTGCCGTTTATGGATCAAATGTTAGAGAGGTTGGCCGGTCATTCTTACTATTGCTTTCTTGATGGATATAGTGGCTACAATCAAATCATGATACACCCGGACGATCAAGAGAAGACCACTTTTACTTGTCCATTTGGCACGTTTGCTTATCGGAGGATGCCATTCGGACTTTGCAACGCACCCGGCACTTTTCAAAGATGTATGTATGCTATCTTCTCGGATTTTATTGAAGACATTATCGAAGTGTTTATGGATGATTTTAGTGTGTATGTATGGAAGCACCTTCGATACATGTTTGGGGAACTTGGAGAAGATACTTAAGAGGTGTGTAGAGACAAATCTTGTGCTCAATTGGGAGAAGTGTCACTTCATGGTCATGCAAGGCATTGTGCTTGGCCATATTATTTCGGCAAGAGGACTTGAAGTTGACAAGGCAAAGGTTGAACTTATACAACACTTGCCGAGCCCTAGAAATGTAAGGGACGTGCGAAGTTTTCTTGGGCATGCGGGGTTCTATCGACGATTCATCAAGGACTTCTCTTCAATTGCCAAGCCATTGAGCAACTTGTTACAAAAGGAGGTGACGTTTGAGTGGACAAAGGCATGTGAAGAAGCATTTTGCCGATTGAAGGAGAGGTTGTGTACGGCACCGATTCTAGTTTCCCCTAATTGGGACGAGCCGTTTGAGTTAATGTGTGATGCTAGTGATTATGCACTTGGAGCGGTACTTGGACAACGAATTGAGAAGAAGCCATGCGCCATTTACTATGCTTCAAGGACTCTCAACGATGCACAACTCAACTACACAACAACGGAGAAGGAACTCTTAGCGGTAATTTTTGCTTTGGAAAAGTTTCGATCATATCTTTTGAATTCCAAAGTCATTGTTTATAGTGATCATGCCGCTTTGAGATATCTTATGACAAAGAAGGATGCTAAGCCGAGGCTTATTCGATGGATTCTTTTGCTTCAAGAGTTCGATATTGAGATTAAAGACAAGAAGGGAGTAGAGAATGTTGTAGCCGATCATTTGAGTCGAATTGTTAAAGAAGAGGATCGGCTGCCCCTTATTGAGAATTTCCCGGATGAGCAACTCTTTCGCATGGATGCACATGTGCCATGGTATGCCGACTTGGCTAATTACTTGGCCACTCGACAAATGCCTAGCTCCATGCCGAACCACCATAAGCAAAAATTGAAGAAGGATGCTCGGCACTACTTATGGGATGAGCCATACTTGTGGAAGCAATGCAGCGATCAAGTGATCCGAAGATGTGTTGCCGAGCATGAACACTTGCCTATCCTTAAGCTTTGTCATAGTGAGGCGTGTGGAGGTCATTTTGGGGCTAAGAAGACGGCATTGAAGGTACTTAATTGTGGTTTCTTTTGGCCTACAATTTTTAAAGATGCATTCATGTTTTGTAAGTCATGTGATCGATGCCAAAGAATGGGGAATATTGGACCTAGAGATCAAATGCCACTCACTCCTATTAACGCCATTGAGATTCATGATCTTTGGGGGATTGACTTCATGGGGCCGTTTCCTTCAAGTAAGGGCTTTCTCTACATATTGCTTGCGGTGGATTATGTGTCAAAGTGGATTGAAGCCAAGGCTACACGCACCAATGATGCCAAGGTGGTGGCCAAGTTTCTCAAGACCAACATCTTTTCACGTTTTGGAGTTCCAAGAGTCTTGATTAGCGACGGAGGATCCCATTTTTGTAACCGCACCATTGGAGCCTTATTGAGAAAGTATGGAGTCACACACAAGGTTTCTACACCTTATCATCCCCAAACTAGTGGCATGGCCGAGGTAAGTAATCGAGAGATCAAGCAAATTTTGGAGAAAACCGTTGGACCTTCAAGGAAGGATTGGAGTGATCGTCTCGATGATGCTTTATGGGCTTATAGGACCGCATACAAGACACCGATAGGTATGTCTCCTTTTCGGTTAACATATGGAAAAGCATGTCACTTACCGGTTGAACTTGAGCATAGAGCATGGTGGGCGGTTAAGGCCTTTAACATGAGCATTGATGAGGCCGGCCTTCATAGGAAGCTTCAACTCAACGAACTTGAAGAAATACGGAATGAAGCTTATGAAGCCGCATGGATTTACAAGCAAAAGGCTAAGGTTGCTCATGATAAGATGCTTCGACGGAAGAAGTTTGAAGTTGGTCAAAAAGTTCTCTTGTATCATTCACGACTCAAGCTTTTTCCGGGTAAGTTGCGCTCTCGTTGGATTGGACCATTCATTGTTCTTCAAGTGTTTCCACATGGAGCGATAGAAATTCGGAATGAAGTTACGGGAAACATATTCAAGGTAAATGGACATAGACTCAAGCCTTACTACGAGCCATTTGAGGCCCTAAATAATGAAACCGATGTCCATGATTCACCACCATTTGCCGGTCCACCATGTGCCATCCGAACACCATCTACCCCCACAACACCGGCCACAATTCAAGCTGCCGAGCACCCTGGAACAGCTGCACCACCACCCCCTGCCGGACCTGCCATTGCCGGCAGGGTTGACACACGGCCACACGAGGCTGGGTACGAAGAGGATACGCCGGATACGTCGGTACCAAGGCCGGACACGCCACCCGCACCGGACACGCAGGAAAACCAAGCATCGGATACACTATGCAACACTCTTCTCATTGATCTTCTTCTTGCCGATTTGAGTTGCTTTGGAGCACGATGAACACATGCAAAACACGGTGAAAAGTCTAGGCTATGGACTATAAACACAAAGCGCTACTTGGGAGGCAACCCATGTCGATCAAAGAAAAGTGAAGGAGCCATCACCGAGAGTTTGAATTTTCTTAACCCTTCTCTTTTTCTTTGATTTGTGATGATTTGTTGGAATGTGTTAGACTATTGCATGCTTAGGAAATTCATTGATATTGTTTTGTGCTTACATTGAGGACAATGTATTTTTCTAAGTGTGGGGTGGGATAACGTATTCCGTTTTTTGTTTTTGTTTTCGTGTGCTTAGTTTAGAAAAGAAAAAATTCAGAAAAACGTTCCACAAAAATAGAGTGTTTAAATTGTTTGTTTTGAGTCTTAGGATGCCCCTAATATGTCAATGATGTTTTTCTCCTCTTTGCATACATAGATGATGGTTGTGCATATTAATTAAAATTGTGAGTTTCATGGATTTTGTGCATTGGTAGGAGCATATAGGATTTGTTGATAACGAAGCATGCATGTTTGAGCTAATTTATTTCGATTATAACCTATGTGAGCTTTAGTGCCAAATTGCTTTCTTCTTGAGCGATAAAAGATAAAATTCGATAGATTTGTAGGAAGCATGAAACCTCATAATTCTTTGACTATTCGATGACTATGTGCCATAGATTTTTAATGAACTCTAGTATGCTAGAACTTACTCTTGTTGATTTTCGAAACGTTTATATCATAAAATACCTTGATTTTGAATGTGATTGAATAAAGATCATTTAGGTTTACCACCAAAGCCAAATAAAGCATGAGCCCTATTGGAGCCCGTCGTGGGACACCTTAGTAAACCCCCTTTGAGCCTACGTTGAGCCTTTTCTTTCATCACCCTTAAACACTTTCCATGAACTTAGTATAGTGATGCCTCTACCTTGTGTGTCGGCAAAGCTTGATTTTTGAAAGCGTTTTCGCGTGTGTGATGAAGAACAAGTGTGGGGTAGACTTAGCCATGAATTTGTATGTAAAATGTATGCATGCCGTGCCTTAAGAAAAAGAAAAGAAAAAAATGCTCGGATTAAAAAATAAAAAATAAAAAAATAATAAAAAAAAAGGAGCCGAGAAAAAGAAAAAGAAGAAGGCACGGCATAGGTTTGAAAAATAAAAAAATTTTGTGCATGGCTATTGTCTTGAGTATTGTTGTAATGTTTTATGGAAAGAAAAGAGTGAAGTATGGGTCCAACAAGATAAAATTTGACCCTTGGCGAGAAGACATAAGGAGATCGAGCTTTGCTAAAAGGCCTTAGTGACGTTTTTGAGCCTCCTTATCCAAATATCGAATACCTCTTAGCCTAGCCCCATTACAACCCTTTTATTGATCTTTTTCATGATTCTTAAGATGGTTAAAATTGATTGTGGAGATTATCTCAAGAGTAAGCATATGGTTTTGGTTCATTGGTGCATATAGTTATCATATGAGGTTTTTCCATAAAAATTCACAAAGTGCTTTCGTTTCTTGGATATATGCAAGTCACTCTTTGTAATTCATTATCTTTCGCTTGCATATACTATTGAGTGAATTACCATGCTTCGAGAGAAAAGAAGAGAGTATGCCTAGTGAGGCGATTTGGATTAGCTTTAACATGTCTACATGCTTACTTTTTGTTCTTATATGTTCATATTGATGTCACATGTTCATGAAACTTGGAATTTCGTGCATAGCATTCCCATGCATTTAACTTGAAAGCTATGTGTACATACGAGCCTGAGACAAATTGTTAGGGGCAATAGTTTGTTTAGAGTCTTAGTTTTATTTAGTTTGCTAAGGGACTAGCAAAGGATAAGTGTGGGGTAGTTGATAGGAGCACAATGTGCGACGATATTATATGCTTATGCCCTCGTTTATGCTTTGTTTAACCTTTATTTGTTTAAGATAGAGTCGTAATATAGTTAGTGTCATTTCGGTAGAGTTTTGATGAAATGTGTTTAATTATCCGAAAAATGACTAAGTTTGAGAAATCTGGAAAATAATGCACAATATGTCTTTTTCGTGATTTTGTGACGAGTACAAATATGATCTATCCTTGTCCGAATTCTATGAAATTTGGTGTGCTTAATATTCAGATACTGAGGAATGTCGTGTTAAAATTTCAGATAAATCGGAGTTCGGGAAGCCATCCAAAAGTTGACTGCAAAATGGCAGTCCGAGCAAACCAATCCAGAGGCTTCCAGGATTTTCCTGGGACTGTGTCCCAACTTTGAAAAATCATTCCCGTCGACTCACAAGGAATTTGGTCAAACTGTTTTATGGGGAGATGGCCATATGTGTCTAGTTTACGTGAGACTTGGAATCGCATCAATCGGAGCTCCACGGAGGGAGTTATGCCGGAATTACTGCAATAAGGTCAAATCTGCCGATTCCAGGAACCTACTGCCCCTTTTTCGTGTTTTCTGTTTTCGATGAACCTAATGGTGCACAAACGCATATGTGAAGATGGTTCAAGCTTAAAGAAGGTTAGAGGAAGACACCTAGCCATGACATTGAAGAAAAATACAAGAAAGAAGTTCTCCTAGTCACACTAGGAGAAGCTGCCGAATAGAGGCAGATTGTGTGTCAATGTGTGCTGCCGGCATTTGGAGCATTTTCGATGGATCAAGGCTTATCAATTGAAGTCCAAGACCATACAAGAAGTCCATGAAGATGTGAAGCCCAAGCCTTGAAGAAAAATTCAGAAATAGAAAACCTAATTGTACTATGAAAGGAAGGTTGCAAAACCTAATCCCATTAGGTTTTGTGAATCCCTTTTGCATCTAGGGTTGTGGCCGGCAGCCTCTCTCCCTATCCCCTATAAATACCAACTTTTCCTACAGAAAAAGTGGTCACATTCCAAAGCAAAAATCTAGCCAAAGCTCTACCTAAATTTCCCAAGAATCCTACACAAAAACCCTAGCCAAAACCACCACCACCACACCAAAGTTTTCTGCCGAAACTTTGATCCCTTGCTGCCGATACCTTTACTGCCGAGCAGCAGCCCATCCGAGCACCATCATCCACGGATCCATACACGACGAAGTCTTCAAGGTTTCTAATGTGTGATCCACTCCCTTCTCTTGGCTTTGTAAATTTTTGTGTAGCTATGTTAAACTTTGTCTATAAAGATAGCATGAATTCTTGGTTTCAATTTTTATGTCTATGTATGAATTGGATTGAAATTTGGTTTTATGATTTGCATGTTAATTTGTTTTCTTTATCTTCAAGTAAGGTTTTAGATGTAAGAATATGGATTGCATGCTAAAGAGTAAGGAAAATATGTAATGAACTAGTAATTAGGATAATCGGCAATAACATGTGTTAAATTGATTTTAGGGTTTTCTTGACTTGTTCTTTGAATTCGTGTGCTTAAAGATTAGTAGCCTATGTAAGTGCAATGCGTAGATTATTAATCTCATTAGCCGAAATTTAATATAGATTAGGTAATCAACGAGTTACTTAGTTTGTATTGTTTTTCACAAGGGTTAGAGTAATTTAAATGAACATGCTTGTTGAAGAGATGATTGACAACCTTACTCTATTGACTTGTTTCCAACTAAAGAAAAAGATTCTGTGCTTAATTACTTGTCATGTTTGTTTACGTCGGTTAGAATATTCAAAGATGACTAGTATAATTTTAAGGTTAGGCGGTTAGTCACTTGAAATACATGAGGAGTCTTAATCAATTAGTAACCGGTTAGGAGCTAATTGGGTTGGAGTTAAGTTGAGTCTAGAACGCTTTAATACTTTGCCGAGAGTCTTACTTGCTTGTTTGTTATGTGCTTTGATTGCTTTTGTGTTAGTGCTTTGTGGAAGAATGTCGACTAACCTTGTAAATAGTAGACTTAGGATTTATTTTCAACATTTAAATTCTGTTGCCGTGCCTAGTACGTGGGCAGCATTGCTGCCGAACCACTATCCCCCATAATTGTGACGTGTTTGATGTATATATGTATATATGTTTGTCTAACAATTTCATATCTCAGGTACCCTTAATCCCCGGCTAGAACGATCCCTACTTGCTCATACTACTAACGATATTTTTGTAGGGTTATCATTGCATGCGAGCTTCGGCTTTCGTCCAGTGTGAGTAAAAGATCAACTGTTGGTGCATCTTGCACTGAACACGCTCCCTAGTAGTTTTGACAATCTCAGAACAAGTTACAATGCTCAAAAAGAAAACTGGACCTCAGATGAACTCATCTCAATCTGTGTTGATGAGGAATCTAGGATCAAGAAAAACCAGTCTCAGTCCCTCACAGTCAACCTAGTTGAGAAGCCTAAGAAGAAAAAGACTCAAAACAAACTCAAGCCTACCAAAACTATCACCAAGACATCTGCAGCCACAGGACTAAAAGAGAACAGGTCATTCAGATACAAGTGCTACTTTTACAAGAGAGTAAGTCACATGAAAAAGGACTGTACAGGTTATAAGGCTTGACTAGCTAAAAAGGGTAAGAAAATTTCTAATACAGTATTTTCCTTAGAAATTAATCTTATAAATGTTGAACCCCAGTCATGGTGGATAGATTCTGGTTCTCCTATTCACGTCACTAATTCCTTGCAGGGATTCACAAAAAAGAGAGTCCCAATAAGTGATGAGGTGAACCTGAGAGTAGACAATAGCATGCGAGTGAGAGTCAAAGCCATAGGAACCTTCAAGCTTGATCTAGGATATGAAAACTTTTTATTTTTGGATAATGTTTATTATGTACCTTCCATTAGAAGGAATTTAGTTTCTGTTTCTCAGCTGATTAAAGCTGGTTGTAGACTTTTGATGGATAATAATCGAATTATTATTTCTAGAAATTCAAAACAAATTGGTTCTGGTGTGATATTGAATGATTATTTACAGCTTAATTGTTCTATGTCTCAACAAGAAATTTATCTTGTTGAAAAAGAAAACACTAACAGTACTAATGCCTTGATTGGTGTTAAAAAAACCAAACAAAATGAAAAGTCTGCATATTTATGGCATAGAAGACTCGGCCATGTTTCAAAAGAGAGACTGAAAATTTTGGCTAAAAACAATATCCTAAATGAATTAGATTTTTCTGATCTTAATGATTGTGTGGAATGCTTTAAGGGAAAAATGACAAATAAAAGAAAAAAGATGTTGATAGTAGCCGCAGAGAGGCTACAGCAGGCCCACAGACCCGCAGCAAGCGCACCAGGGCCCGGCCCAAGGGTCGGGACAGGATCACCAGCACCCGGCCTCGGGGCCTAGCACTCTATCCTGCCTCCAGGGACCCAGGGGCCGGGGGCGCCAACCTGCCTAAGAGGGCACCAGAAGGTATAAACAGAAGGGAACCAGTCCCACATCGAAGAGTAAGGCCAGCCCTTACCCCCAACCAACTATATATGGGCCCCAACTACCCTATTTATGAGGTAACTTGTCTCTCTCCCTGCTTACATACGTGCCTTGGTTATATATATTCCAACTATACTAACTTAGGCATCGGAAAGGTGAAGGCCGGCCCGCCCGGTATTCCCCTTAGTAAGCAGGATTGCAAGAGATCGAGTTGGATTCATCAAGTATCTACTAGACCCCCGGGTTTAAGCAGAAACAATTGGCGCCGTCTGTGGGAAGCTTGAACAAAAAGTCGTGTAGAGCAACACCGTTGGGAAAAGTTCGGAGATGAATCAGGAAAAAGGTACCGCCGAGGAGGGACGCCTTGCAGTAGTGCAGACACTCACCTCCACCCCAGCCGTCACGCTGGAGCCGCGCGGCGACCGGGGCAACGGTCAGGACGGAGAAAGTTATGGGGGACCATCCGGCGTACCGGATCCCCACCGCGACAGCTCGCGAGGTAAAGGCCCGGCAGAGGAGGAAGGCAGTCCGGAGCAACGGGGCTTCGCCTTGACGTTCTCAGATGATTCAAGTGATCGATCTGAGAGCCCGGACAGGGACCCCACGTACAGCCCCGGCCATAGCAGTATGGCGGGAGAATTACGGGCGATGGCCGCAGAGGTCAGTCGTCTGAAAGAGGAGAGCGACAGGGACAGAGCTAGGTCCAACGCTCGGTACGAAGAAATGGAGGCGGTAAATACTGCCCTGGTGGCCGCCCTGGAGAGGGGACAGCAGCGCAGTGATGCCATGGCCGAGGCACAGGCGACACTCCCGCCGATCCAACCTCAACACGCCGATGGAGGGCAATCTTCGGGCGGTCGGCCCGGTGACCCCGTACGGCAGAAGTCGCCACCAAGCGCAGGCCCGCCAAAGAGCGCGACGACCTCCCGCCAGCCCGACACTTCATCAGTGGATGGAGCTGAGACACCAACCGCGCGAGCGCTGCAGATGCTGGCCGACACCGTGTCGAACTTAAAGGCCCAAATGGAGGCTAACGAGAGAAGAGCCGCGCGGCCGATGGAGGGCGCCCGGTTTAATGAGCGCATGGGTCCCTTTTCGCACCGGGTCATGGAGTCGGGAAGATCTGGCAACCAGAAATCCCTCAAGCTCACCTACTCAGGATCCGTCTGCCCGTACCAGCATCTGGACAGCTTCCGGTCCCAAACCTGCGCCAAGGGATACTCCGACGCAGTTTGCTGCAACATCTTCCAGGAGACTTTGTCCGGAGAAGCACTCAGCTGGTTCTACGAGCTTCCGGCAAACTCGATCGAGGCGTTCGAGCAGTTAGCCGACCGGTTCGTAGGTCGCTTCATTCTCCGAGTCGAGGGAGCCCGGACGTCGACCATCCTCTTCAATTGCAGACAAGCCCCCGGAGAGGAGCTGAGAACCTTTGTCAACCGCTGGCAGACGGCTACGGCCGGAGTTCGGAACCTGGACAAGGGCATCGCCGAGATGGCGTTTAAGCAAGGGCTCCGAGCGGGCAAGTTTTCCTACGCCGTCAGGGTAGAACTCCCGCAGGGGTACGACGAGTTGATGGCTATGGCCATCCGGCATGCTTAGGCCGATCATGAGACCTATGGGCACCATCTGCAGAAGAGGAAGCGGGATGAGCAACAGGAAGACCATCCCCGGGAAGAGAATCCCCCGCCCGCCCAGGAAGCCAAGCCCAATCAGCGGACCGATAACCGCACCGCTCGGCCCAGCCGGAACGCCAACAACAGAAACTGGCCACCGCGGCAGCAGAGGTCCTATTCTGATAAGCCTCAGAATGAGCACAAGCCGGCGCCGTTCCGCCAAGAGTGCCCCCTAGCAATCATGCCAGCACCACCACCGACTGGTCAAGAAGTCTTCACCGCTCTCACCACTTCCTACGAGGATATCCTACTTGAGAACGGGAGTGTCATTCCCCCACCGCCCCCGAGAAGGTTCCCGAAGGGGAAACTTACAACGGCGCAGACGGGCAAGTATTGTTCGTACCATGATGAGGCTACTCATCGAACGAACAAGTGCTACGCTCTCAGGGCAGCGGTGCAGGTCTTGATTGATAACGGCCAGCTCCAGCGGTACGTGGGGAAAAGAGGAACAGACCCCGACCGGGAACATGACCAGTCCTGGTAAAACCCGCTAGTCCGAGCGGTTAGTTTGGCATAGTTCGCGGTTCAACCGCTGTAAAAACATATATATGCAAACTACTTTTGAGAAAATTTCACCGGCTCTGCCAGTTCCAGTATATTCATAATCAAGCAAGTATACAAGCAGTAACCGATCCGGAAAGATTACAAGGAAAAGGGCAAGAAAACCCTAAGGAGCTACGACTCCGCCTTCGGCAGGCAGTCCGCCAGCCTCTCCTGCGGTACCCTCGTTGTTAACACCAGTTCCGGTGTTGACTCCGGCTCGGGCAGACTCGGCACCGTTGGTAAAAGAATCCAAGTCCGAACGAATCGCTTCACCCGGCTGCTCCTCCACCGTCTCCTGATGGATGTCCGACTGCTCATGGATATCTCCTTCAGCAGCAGTCGACATCAGGGAAGTGTCTAACCATCCCTTCCCCGCCCATTCCGTGTACGCATCCGAGATGCCCTCTTCCCTGGCCTTTAGCAGAAACTCCAGGAACTGATCGCTCTCGCGGTATTTGAGAACGACCCGCTCGCAGAGTTCCGGGTCATCTTCCCCGGCCGGAGCAGCAGAGGCGGCGCGCAGAGCAGCAGCCCCCACTTGGAACTCGTCCACCTTGGACTCCAGTTCCGCCCTCTCCTTCTCCAGGAGCCGATTCTGCTCCGCCAGTTCGGCCCTCTCCTTCTCCAGGATCCGGTTCTGCTCCTCCAGCTTCTTGGCCCTCTCCTCCGATCTGGCCTTCTCCCGGTCCGAGCGAGACTTCTCCACCTCCAGGCGCTGCCGGGTCTCGGATAGAGCAGTTATCTGTCTCTGCAGCTCCGACAGCCCCTCGCTCGCGTCCGGTTCGTACAGACTGTACAGCAACTGCGCAACACCAAAGAGTTAGTCAAGTAGCAAAAGAAAAACAAGCTACAGGCAGTACAGTGGTACCGCACGGTATTTACCCGAAGGACGGATTCCTTGCATTTTGGACGATTCCCGCCCGCCAAGGCTCCAGCAACCCCGGGTCTGTCCAGACCAAGGCCGGCCAAGTCCGCCGCCACTTGCCGGGCGATTGCACCATCCGGGCTTCCCCTTGATGCATCCGCAGGCGCTGGACTACTCTGCCGAGCAGCAGCAGCAGCATTCTCCCCAGCAGCGTTGGTCTGCGCACCGCTGGTAATCCTGAACCGTTTGGCCAGGTTCTCCCGTGCCGACCCGCCGGTAAGCGTCACCAGTGCGGCGGAAGGAACGTCCCCGACCTTCCGTTTCTCTCCCCGGCTTTCCTGAGAAGAAGATCGTGCGCTTACGGGGGCGACGCGGGCCACGTGCGGCACAGCCACCGGCCGGTTGGGAACCCTGTTCATCCCACCAGGAATCCTCATTGTCCCCCCGGTGCTCTTGCCCTTTCCAGGCGCCAGGAGGCCTGCGGCATGATGGGTCTTCACCCGCTTCAGGACATAGGCGTCCTCATCGACGTCCATAGCCCTCGGCTCCGCATGAGTAGTAAGCCGGCCGGACCCGTCGTCCACCGACGTCCGCGAGACGATCTCGGCCTTCTCCTTCAGCTGGTTGAGGAGATCTTCCCTGTCCATGCAGAGAGTGGTTTCGGGCTTGATAGTCGCCCGGGAAGATGCACCTGCAAGGAAAGCAAACAGTTAGTATTTTGCAAGGCTAGCACAAAGTATCACCGCTCAAGGGCTCCCTACGCACCGGGACCCCGCCCAAGCTGGCAGTATTCCAGCACTTCTCGTCGGATGAAGTTGTAAGAACTCCGTTCCAGATCGTCCCAACATCCGGTTATGGTCGAGATTCTCTCACGCTCCAGGTCGGATAGTTCGTACGACTGGTCGCCAATGGGTTGGAAGGCGCCAGGAACGCAATACATTTTATTCCTCGCCTGCCACTTCCCGCCCACCATCACCACTTTCTTCCTCCAGCTGTTGTCTACCCATGAAGGCATATTGGTGACGATCAGTGGAGGCTTCCGGGTATTGAAAGACAGGCAACCATGGGACCCTTGCTTCCTGGAGTACGACAGCCTGTACAAGGCCCGAAACTCGTTTACCGTGGGTATATTCATCCCGGAGAACTCGTACAAGCAGCCGAGACTCAGTAGTCGTCTCCACTGCAGCCCAGGAAGCTGCGCGGGCGACACTTGCAGCGCACTGAGCATGTACTGCACGTAGTGTGGCAGCGGGAACGAGAGCCCATGCCGGAATTGATCCTGATGCGCGGCAACCCAACCTTCTTCCGGGTTGTAGGCTGACTCTCCAGGATTCAAGGGCCGTAGCAGAACGTTATCCGGGATACCCCACGCTTCCCGCAGCGCCTCAATCTCTTCAGAAGTCATGCTCTCCTCCGGTTCATCACACACCACAGCGTGCTTCCCACTGCCAGTGGTGTAGCTCGCAACCGGAGCATCCGCAAGGCGCA
This sequence comes from Potentilla sterilis, assembly GCA_963682095.1. Classification (NCBI taxonomy): domain Eukaryota; kingdom Viridiplantae; phylum Streptophyta; class Magnoliopsida; order Rosales; family Rosaceae; genus Potentilla; species Potentilla sterilis. The sequence continues at coordinate 36,156,176 of OY821766.1, read as the reverse complement.
CCCCGTGCGGTATTTCAGTCTCCGAGGATTCAGCCCCGGAAGACGAAGACGAGGACGGAGTCGAAACCCTGCTCCCGGAGCAGTCAGCGACTCCGGTCTCCGGAGATTCCGAATTGAGCCAGTCGTCCAGCCTCTGCGCATCGTCCACGAGGGGACCCCTGGCAGCCGATTCGGAAGCCCGGTCAGAACCTGAAGACGACATCTTAACCTAGGGGAAGAACACAAAACCCTAGCGCTCGTCAGCAACAGGCTACAAACAACGCCTTCTACGGCCTCTCCCCAAGTTCGCCGCAAAGCAGTTCCGTCAGCGGCAGAGATCCCTCCCCCCCGCCGCAAAACAACAAAGCCAAAAACAAGAACAACACCGGGGCAAAGAAATCAAACAAACTTACCGATTAGTATGCTCAACCGAGGACAATCGGCCCTGGGAAAGCAGCGCGCAATGGTAGGGAGCGTTCAAAGAAAACAGATCTCGTGGGGCAAGAAGGGCTCCGAGTGGTCGCCGGATTTCTCTCTTTCTCTCAGTTTCTCTAAGGCAAGAAGCAACAACATAAAGAAGAGCAGAAGATGCCTTTTTATAGAGGGGACCAATGCCCTAGGCAATCGAAATCCCTCCAAAACAAGTAATCAGAGCAACTCAAACGCCTGCGAATCCAGGCCCTACATCTCAAGACCGCCCCGCGCTGGCACGTGTCCCAGCATTGGTAACCTCCCCATGCCATCATAACCGATGGGACTGACGGGACTGATGGACTTCCTCCTTAAATGCATGTCAGCCACTTGTCCCACACGCTGGCGACAGGAAGGTAGGAGCGGGAATCAAGGAGTCAGGCCCTCCCACTTCCCCAGATTCCACGTTTGCATGGCTTCTTCGCTGTATATCTCGAAGACCTCTCTCGCGGTTATGATCATCCAACCGCTTGGAGAGCACCCATCCGGGTATGAAGCCTCGTCTCGATATGGCTTGACTCCCGGTCGAGGGCCGCCCGGTACCATGGCAGTTCGCGGTTATGATCATTCAACCAGCTGCATGGCTTCTTCGCTGTATATCTCGAAGACCTCTCTCGCGGTTATGATCATCCAACCGCTTGGAGAGCACCCATCCGGGTATGAAGCCTCGTCTCGATATGGCTTGACGCCCGGTCGAGGGCCGCCCGGCACCATGGCAGTTCGCGGTTATGATCATCCAACCGCTTGGAGAGGCTGCATGGCTTCTTTATCGCATATTACTGGAGACCTCGTCCGGGTATGGCATGGCGACCGGACACCGGTCGAGGTCCGTCCAGTAGCATCTCTCTTGGGGGACTCGTCTCGATATGGCAGAACGCCCGGTCGAGTTCCGCCCACCGGTTACGACGCATCCAACCGGCTCGAGAGCATATTCTGGGAATAGGATCCACCCGGCCCCATGGCACTTCACTGGGGGACTCGTCTCGATATGGCAGAACGCCCGGTCGAGTACCGCCCAGAACCATGGCTGACACCGGTCGAGAATATTCGACCGGCGGGCTTATAACCCCGGGTGAGTTTGCATCTAACCCATGCATGCTTGTCCAGCAGGATAAAAACCCTGCATCGCATTGAAAGACGATCAAACATGGGGCTGCACGGCGAGCTTTGTCACCTCAATGCCACCCCCTTACCTCAACGCTTATTCAACACAAGCTGAGAAGAACTAGCAAGTGTTCGCTGGTGCTTCAAACAGGCCGCAACACCAGGGTAATCTCCCTGCAGCCTAGCAATGGGAAACTCGTCTCGATATGGCAGGACGCCCGGTCGAGTTTCCATACTCCTAGACTCGTCTCGATATGGCAGAACGCCCGGTCGAGGTCCAGTACTGAAGTTGACCTGGGACCCGTCTCGATATGGCAGAACGCCCGGTCGAGGTCCAGTACTGAAGTTGACCTGGGACCCGTCTCGATATGGCAGAACGCCCGGTCGAGGTACCACGAACTTCACCCCGTCCGTTTCAACAGTTCGCCCGGTAGAGGCTCAGTGAATCCCGTTTCGGCAGATCGCCCGGTAGAGGCCCAGTGAAGCTCCGCTTCGTACCGATAGGGCAGAGTGCCCAGCCGAAATTCCGTGCACATTCCTTGCATGGCGGATTTCAACGCCTCATTATCATCCCATGCACAAGTCTCTTGCATGGCGGATTTCAACGCCTCATTATCATTCCATGCACGCATCTATTGCATGGCATCATGGCATCATCTCATGCTCATAACACCGCAACACTTACACATGTTACTGCTTATATTGCAAGTGTGCTTATAAACTATTACTTCCCATCGGTAACAGGTACTCACCTCGGTCACGCCCAATCTTTAACGCGGACTTGGGAGACTGGGCACCGGTAGGTTGGTAGCCCTGCGGGTCTGCGGGACAAGAGCAAGACAGATTTAAGTCCCCATTCAAGATTGCACTTGACCGGGAACTTGGGGGACTTGTTGACAGTAGCCGCAGAGAGGCTACAGCAGGCCCACAGACCCGCAGCAAGCGCACCAGGGCCCGGCCCAAGGGTCGGGACAGGATCACCAGCACCCGGCCTCGGGGCCTAGCACTCTATCCTGCCTCCAGGGACCCAGGGGCCGGGGGCGCCAGCCTGCCTAAGAGGGCACCAGAAGGTATAAACAGAAGGGAACCAGTCCCACATCGAAGAGTAAGGCCAGCCCTTACCCCCAACCACCTATATATGGGCCCCAACTACCCTATTTATGAGGTAACTTGTCTCTCTCCCTGCTTACATACGTGCCTTGGTTATATATATTCCAACTATACTAACTCAGGCATCGGAGAGGTGAAGGCCGGCCCGCCCGGTATTCCCCTTAGTAAGCAGGATTGCAGGAGATCGAGTTGGATTCATCAAGTATCTACTAGACCCCCGGGTTTAGGCAGAAACAGAAGACTACAGTAAAAAGCCAAAATTTACTAGAACTCATACATACTGATATCTGTGGTCCATTTAAACATCAAACTATCTGTGGTAATGTGTATTTCATTACATTCATTGATGATTTCTCTAGATATAGTTATGTTTCTTTACTATCAGAAAAATCTCAAGCACTTGAAGCCTTTAAAATTTTCAAGACTGAGGTAGAGAATCAACTAGAGAGAAAAATCAAAACAGTTAGATCAGATAGAGGTGGGGAATTTTATGGAAAATATACAGAAAAAGGTCAACAGAAGGGTCCATTTGCCTTGTTTTTACAAAAACATGGAATTAAAGCTCAATATACAACACCCTATAATCCACAACAAAATGGTGTTGCAGAGAGAAAGAACAGAACCCTTCTAAATATGGTTAGATGTATGATGTGTACAACTGGTTTACCAAAATTCTTATGGGGAGAGGCTTTGAAAACGGCAAATTACATTTGCAACAGAACACCTAGTAAAGCCATTGAGAAAACTTCATTTGAATTATGGTGTGGTAGAAAACCAAGTCTTCACCATTGTCATGTATGGGGCTGTCATGCAGAAGCTAGAGTTTATAATCCAAACTTGAGCAAGCTTGATCCTAAATCCATAAGCTGCTATTTCATAGGTTATCCAGAAAAATCTAAGGGCTATAAGCTGTATTCTGCTAAACATAAGCCTAGAATTTTTAAAACTCATCAAGTCAAATTCTTAAATGAAAAAGTTCACAATACAGAATATGAGGATTTATCCTTAGTTTTTGAAGAAATTGTGACTGATGAGGATTGGGAAAATGTTTTGCCTTTTGAAACTGAAGAAATAGCAGATGACATCATTCTAGAAAATCAAAATGCAGAAGATCAAGAAATTGATCAAGAAATACAAATTGATGAACAACCAGCTGCAGCAGAACCACATGCTGCAGAACCTCACATTATAGAGCCACAAAATGATCTTAATCCTGAATTTAGAAGATCCAAACGAGCTAGAAAATCAAAATTTCAGAGGGGGGGGGGGGGGGGGGAGTAGTGATTACATTGTCTACTTAGCTGAAGCAGATATCAATGAAGACTGTGTAGAAGACAATGATCTAACAAATTTTGATGAAGCAGCAGCAAGTCAAGATTCACACAAGTGGCAGGAGGCCATGCAAGCTGAGATTGAGTCCATGGAGAAGAATGGAGTCTGGGAATTAGTTGAACCTGATCCTAGACAGAAGCCAATAGGTTGTAAATGAGTTTATAAAACAAAGAGAGATGCAACTGGAAATATTGAGAGACATAAAGCAAGGCTAGTGGCAAAAAGATTCTCACAAAAGGAGGGTATTGATTACACTGAGACATTTTCTCCAGTCTCATGTAAAGACTCCTTCAGGATTATCATGGCATTGGTGGCACATTATGACATGGAGCTGCATCAAATGGATGTCAAAACAACATTTTTAAATGGAGAACTTGAGGAGGTGATTTACATGAAGCAACCCGAAGGATTTGTTGAAGCTGGAAATGAGAACTTAGTCTGTAGAATAAGAAAATCTATCTATGGTCTAAAACAAGCTTCGGGGCAATGGTACAAGAAATTCGATTCAGTAATTTCTTCCTTTGGCTTTACTGAAAATCTAGTGGACGAGTGCATTTATCTAAAAACAGTAGGGAACCAATTTATTTTCTTAGTACTGTATGTGGATGATATACTTTTGGCCAGCAGCAATCTCAAGCTGCTTAAAGATACCAAGAGCTTTCTGTCAAAGAATTTTGACATGAAAGATTTAGGTGAAGCATCCTATGTACTAGGGATAGAAATTAAAAGGGACAGAGCACAAAAGTTGTTGGGATTATCTCAGCAGAATTACATTACTAAAGTTCTTAAAAGATTTAGTATGGAAAAGTGCTCAAATGGAGAGGTTCCTATGTCTAAGGGTGATAAACTCACTAAGAGTCAGTGTCTACAAAGTAAAACTGAGAAAGAAAACATGAAAACAAAACCATATGCTAGACTTGTTGGGAGTCTCATGTATGCTCAAGTCTGTACTCGACCAGATTTGGCATTTGCAGTTGGAATGCTATCAAGGTTTCAGTCAAATCCGGGACCAGAACATTGGGTGGCTGGAAAGAAAGTTCGTAGATATTTACAGAAGACAAAGAGTCACATGCTTGTGTACAGAAGAGTTGAGGATCTGAAACTCGTTGGTTTCTCAGATTCAGATTTTGCAAGAAATTTTTCAGACTCAAATAAGTCAACTTGTGGTAATGTGTTCATGCTGGCAGGTGGAGCAGTTGCTTGGAAAACCATGAAGCAAACCTTGATCACTACTTCCACCATGCAAGCTGAATATATTGCAGTATATGAAACAACATGTGAAGGGCTCTGGATTAGGAACTTTCTAGAGCATACTAAAGTATTGAGTCACATTGTGGCTGATGCACTTGTTATATACTGTGATAATGAGGCTGCTGTGTTCTTCAGCAAGAATAATAAAAGATCCAGCAACTCAAAACACATAGACTTGAAATATTATAGTGTTAGAGAAAGACTCAAGCATGGTGAGGTAACTGTTTTGGACATAGATACAGATTCACAGCTTGCAGACCCTTTCACCAAAGCACTACCAGTGAAGGTATTTAAGAAGCATGCAGAAAACATTGGAATTCTTCTAAAATTAGATGCTTAGGTTCAGTGGGAGTTAAGACCAGTAGGAGCGAACTTAAAAATGTTTTGTTTTATGAGTTCTTGTGTTTCAGGTTTATATCAATGGAAGGAGCTATGATTCATAATGATGGTAAGTTTACTCAAAGCTAAAAGTCTAACGATTATGGTTATGCATATAATCTATTGTATTGTGAACATTCAGTATTTGGTTTACATTTCTTAAACAGGATGTATGAGTACTACATTTCTTAAACAGGATGTATGAGTACTGTTATTTTGGGCATGCAGTATGTACACGAGCCAGATACCTACGTCATTAGGGCACATCCAAAGCTTGCACAGATTAAATTCAGTCAACAATACCGAGGCAAATTATCCTACACGGCTACTGATGGTACATGCAATGCCAAGGAGGAATCTGGTCATGCAACCACGATAACTGGCAATGAAGATGTGCCTGCAAACAGGGAAAGCGGTCTTCTTAAGGCCGTGGCTAATCAACCTATTTATGTTGTCATTGATGCTAGTGGATACGATTTCCAGTTATATTCAAGTGGTGTTTTCACATGAATATATGGAACGGAACTAGACCATGGTGTCACTCTTGTTGGCTACGGCGTGAGTGCTGATGGGACCAAGTACTGGTTGGGGTGCACAATGGGGTGAAGAAGGTTACATACGAATGCAAAGAGATGTTGCTGCACCGGAAGGTATCTGTGGCATTGCCATGGAAGCCTCTTACCCCACTGCATGATCATGTACCATTGACCAATCAAAGCCTACTATCTTAAAGTGTAACGGAATAATAATATAAATTAATTAAGATATGATCCCATTCACAACCATCACTAGTTAGCACAAACTACTTTGCATATATACCCGTCTGGTCATCTTCATTCAATACTTCGATCTATGTATGAACATGATCAATGATTCCTCAACAAAATTTAATATATATATATATATATATATATATATATATATATACACACACACGTGTTTTAACATATAAAAAAAAAAGACAGAAAAGTTTAAACGTCATAAACATTAGTGGAAATTTGGATGAACACCTACAATTAGGCCTGGCAATTCAACCCGCTAACCGCTACCTGCCCGCTTAAAATCCGTCTATTACCGCCCCATTAAAATTTTTCACTAATGGGTTAGCAACCCGCTAACAGCCCGCTAACTAATGGACAGTAATGAGTTGTCCAACGGAACTCATCTAACCCGCTAAGAGGAAAAGTAAACTCTAAATCCCTAATAACCCTCTGAAACCAACTGTCTCAGTCTTAGTTTAGCTCAGTCTTCTTCTCAGTTTCTCAATTCTTTCCTTCACAATTAAACACAACGAATCTTCTACTATTCCCTCCTGACTTCAGCTACCGAATCCTCGAGGAGACCGGCTCCAGCGTCAACGCTGGCGTTGACTACCAAGCTCAATTTGTAGTTTAGCTCAGAGCCAAGAAACCTCAGATAGGTAAGAGCTTTGTGCTTCAATGTTGATTAAATTCTATGTATTTGTTATTTTCAGGGTCTAATCATTAATGAGTTTGTGGGTTTTTGTTCAACTATGTCTCTGTGATTGAGTTTGTTAGTGGATATGATTGGCTTGGTCATCGAAAATCTGATACGATATTCAAGCAGATTCCAGGATGTTGGTCGTTCTTAAAGTCCTGCATATCATAACAGTTGCTCAAGTCATTGTTAATGTTAAATCCTTCAAACCCTTCCAATGTGTTGGAAATATGATGTAGGAATTACACATTGTTAGTAATTAGAACAATTGTGTTATCCAGTACTTGCTCATATGGCTCGTGATGTTCTTACAATTCCTATTTATACGGTAGCATCTGAATCAGCATTTAGTATTACTGGTAGGGTAGTGGACCAAAATCGTAGCTCACTATTACCTGAAACTGTTCAAGCATTGCTATGTGCTCGTGATTGGATATTCGGTAAAAAAGGTAAATTCTCTATCACTTGGGCAATTGTATTAAATTTTGTGTCTTTTTATCTCGCGAACATTCATTTCATTTTAATTTGACCAACTTTTCTCTTTTTTATATATTAGATCAAGATGGGTCAGATTTGGAGCACCTCACTGAAAACGTGTTGGACTTGAGATTGGACTTACAAAGCCAAATTGATTGAAGATCTTTGTATATTTTAGTTTTATGTAATGATATGACTTCATATATAACTCGTTTGGACAATGATGAACTAAAATGTGTTATTTGTAGTTTGACATTAAATATGATTTGATATGAGAATTGTGGCATTAAACCAGAATATATATATATAAAAAAAAATTAGAAAAAAAAATTTTCTTAGCGGGTCTTAGCGAGTTCCAACGGGTAACCCACAAACCCAACGGGTTCAACCCGTTATAACCCGCTATCTTAATGGGTTATAGCGGGTAGAACCCGTTAAAACCGCAACTCGTTACCGTCCATTACCGCCCAATTGCCACTTGATTGATCCACTCCCGTCCAAATCGATCGACAAAACCCGACTATGTTTTTCCAACACTCCGGCTTCGTGTCACGTGCCCCTCCACTCAATGGCTCTGCTTTACATGTGTCTTTTGATGAAAAAGGCGCGCAAGCCGTTTATTTCTGTTGGCATTGGATTCCAGAAATCTCACACCCCAGAAAAAAAGAAGAAGAAGAAGAAGAAGAAGAAAGGTGCAATCTTTATCTGAAAAATAGAAATCTGAAGCGAGATGCCGAAGCCAACTGAGGACATGATCGAGACCTACATCAGCCTCACCGGCGCGTCTTGCTCACTCGCGCTTCTTAAGCTGGAGGTTTTACTTTTACTCAGCTCCTTGCTTTCTTTAGTTTTAGTTGTATCACTACTCATTTCTTGTGAAATTTCAGTAACTTCTCATATTGGGTCTGCAAGCTATTCACTCCCTTAATTGAATTATTACCGATCCCATTTCATAATCAGAAGATTCAAGGGTTTCTTGATCCATTCAATCATTCTATTTGTGTTTGTTAAATTTTTTGTTTTTTATTTGTGTAAATTTACATGAAATGTGATATAGTTAACTTGTTGGACTGTGGAAAATAATGATTAAAAGTTGTGAGCAGGATTATGGATCATATATCTTACTAGTATATTAAGGTTGTGAAGAAGAAAAGTTGAAATATTTGTAGGCTGAACTAATAACTGGTTTGGGCAACTTGAGAGACTGAACTTGTATGGAATTTGATTCATTATGTGGAAGTCTGTATACAAAAAAATTGTGATTCTTTAGACAATAGCAAGAATACATATAGTTACTTTAAACTTTGTAGTTTGGAGCTAACCCTGCCTAAGGTTCATTCTCGGTAGCAGAAATCGGTGGTGTGTTTTGATTTTTTTTTTTTTTTTTTCCCGGTTAGACTTTACCACTGGCTTTGTACACCAAGTCATAGGGTTGGGAGCTAAGCCAATAAGGTAGATTAGTTCATTAGGATTCCTGGAATGAAAATGAGGATGATATCTTAGTGTAAATGAAACCCTGATGTTCTACACTGTAAATGGACTTGTACTTTTATACATTCTTTGTTACCAAGTTTCTGAGCTGTCTCGTATGCTTTGGATCTTCTACAGGAACATGGAGGCGATCTCAATGAAGCCGTGAATGAACATTTTAGGGAAGGTGATGTACACAGGTATCATTTCAATTCATTTTGTTCTATTTTAGTTTCTTGCTCAACTTTTAGCAATGCGTTTACTAACATTCTTTGTCTGTGTCTTCTCTCTTAAATACTTGTCTTACCTGTGTTCTTTTTTGGTTCAGTACAAGCCCTTCATCTACTGGTCCCCCACAGTACAATTTCCCTCAAGTGAGTAATCAGAATCCAGTAGCATCACAACAAGGACTTCTTCCACTTCTCTCCGTTGCTAGGAGTTTCAAGCCTTCATTATTACTTGACCGAAATTACAGTAGAGATCTCTGCAATCGGATCGGTTCTGCATTAACTGGCCGTGCACCATCACCTACACACCCAGGAGAGGTAACTGGGGTTCCTGTAGGTTTCAATCCAGAGAATGAGCAGCTTCATCTCTCAGGACAGAGGCCAATGACTCGGGATGTAGGGAGAACTGAGTCGGATGCCTCGAGATATAGCAATGATGTGGAGGAAGAAATGATTCAGGCTGCTATTGAAGCTTCAAAACGAGAAGCTGAAATGGGTTCTCCGAATGTGCATAACAGTAATCTCAATGTATGCTCCTGCCAGTTTGTTTGTTTTGGCCTATATCTTCTGTCTTTCTAAAGTTATGATTCATATAGATTTGTCCATTCAGGTATTTCCTGTTAATGAGCTTCCTGATGAGAAAATTCCTGAAGAAAATTCAGATATTGACCGTGCAGTCTTGCTCTCCTTGAAGGTTTTTTATTTTTTATTTTTTATTTTTTATTTTTTGTCTCTCCCTTTCTTTTTCTAGGAGGGAGTTGCTTCCTTCTTTTGAGGTCCTTGTTTTTTTATGTAATTTAAAGTGAATTCAGACAGCAGAACAAGAGAAAGCAATGCGTGAGATGCAACTAAATGGCAGGAATCAAGATCCAGGAGTTTATAGTACATGGAAGGTATAGCTTCTGTTTATGGTAGAGTTGCACAAACACATATGAGCGCACAGAGAGTGTCAATGTACCCTAAAGCAAAAAACTAAGTAGTTTTTAAAGTATATCGGAATCTCCACTCAAACAGTTTCCCTTCAGGTTGTATGCACTGCAGAATGGAGGATTTAGGTCTTATATGTTATAAAAAATAAGAAATAGCATTCTCTAATTTGAAACACATTGTCTGAGATTATAGTTTAGGCTGAATGTAACTGATTTAGGTTTTTTATTTATCTTATTATCTTGGCCTAAATTCTGCTTATGAATCTGACAAACAAGGTAAAATTATGAAACTTGACCATAAAACAATTTATTGATACCCCCATTTTTATTGAAATTAAATTGTGCATTCTAGCGAGGAACGTCATCACACCAAATTGGAGCTCACATTGTAGAACAGAAATCAATTAGTGAAGAGTCTAAGCGTAATGGTAGTAATCATCTTCAGCAGGCGAAACTGGAAACACACTATGATGAGGTGTAATCCTTGGGTTCCTACATTTTGATTTAGCTCATGTAAAAGAAAGTCTGACTGCTAGATTAGTCAACTTATTCACATATATGATATATTTGTAGTTGGGCAGCTTATCTCCTAAAGAGCTTGATGAAGCTATAATGCTGGAGCGTGCACTTTTTGGTGGATCTTCACACACTCCTGATATTCACCCTGTACATGGCTCTTCATCATCGTCTTTATCAGCGAGGCAAATGCTCAGAGAACAACAGGTTTTAACCTCCTGCTCGCAATCACAATCATTAGTTTGTGACAGCACCTGATTGTTAAATATTTACTTGCAGGATAATGACTATCTTGCATCCCTTGTAGCTGATAAAGAGAAAGAAACGGGTGCTGTCCATGAAGCCACAACTTGTCAGTTGAAGGGAGATGCTAACAAAAGAATCGAGCCAATGGTAGTGTGCTCCTGATTATATAGTATTTGACCATAGTGTTTCCAGAGTAATATTCTATTTACAATTGATTTTAAATTAGCACATTACTGAGATCTGGTTATTTGCTTCGGTTTCTTATTTTCGTTTGTGGTAGATAAGAAGGCGATACCTTAAATATTGTGACATATACAGGGAAACAGTTATGTTCTTGATTCTTTACTGTGTCTTTGATGAGCTTGCGTGGTTCAGAAAGCTATTAAATGTAATTCTATGCGAGTGACAATAGTGTCTGTTATGAAACATAAGTACTTATAGTGATTCGTGTTTATCCTTATGGAAATTACAAATGTGGTTTTGATTGCGTTCAGATGCCAAGAACTAATAACCAAAAAATTCACCATGAATATTGATGTTCTTAAGCTCCGCAAAGTGTATTACTGATGGTGAAATTCTTGATGTCAGAACCAGAGATTTGGAAAACCAGTCTGAATTTGTATTGGATGTTTGGTTATTGGTGGTTTTCTTGTATCACATATTTAAGATAAGATTTTCAGATTGGAGGTAATAATTAAAAATAAGCTGTGCCATTATGGAGTGATTAAGTATTTTAGTTTGCAAGTGATAGATATTTTATTTCTTTTGTCTATGATTATTGTCTCATAAGTTAAGATGACAGGAATTTGAGAGAAGGCTAGCTGCAAAAAGTGCTTCACTTCCTTCTGAACCAGCACCAGATGATGAGAATGCTGTGACTCTTCTTGTTCGGATGCCAAATGGAAACCGCCTCAGCCATCTCTTTCGCAAATCTGAGAAGCTTCAGGTATGATGTTAAAATGTTTAGAGGCCTATTTGCATATCTCTATCTCTCAAATTGACATAAATTCTATTCCTTTTTAGCTAGTTTTGGACTTCATAGATGCCAGTGGAGTGGTGGAGCCTGGAACTTACAGAGTGGTAATGTGCTTCTTCTGATTTCATTTTTGTTTTGTCTTATATTAAAGCAGTAAACTTACAGATCTTTTAACTGATTTTTGCGTTGGACACAAATGAAGTGAATGAAATGTCACTTTGCAATGGCTTTTGTCTTTTTAATATATACTTTATTTTTCCTGTTCCTACACATGCTTCATATCTTGATTAGGTTGTTGTCATTTTTCCTTTTTTAGAGTGCTGTCATCGGTAAACTTTGGGAATGCTATTTACTATTGAGTTGCTGTTAGCCTAGATTTGAGGATGTCATACAATAATTAACTAATATGAGTTGACCTCATTTTTAAATAGCTGGCAAATTGTTAAAATGATGATTTGAGATGCTGATTGAGAAATGCTAATTGGAATTTAGCGCTCAATGGATAAACCCCACAACCCCCAAACCCTCCAAATTTCAAAGAAATAATATCGTAGGAATGTCTTCCAATGGGCCAACTGGAGGCAATCAATGGGATTATCATATCAATAACGGGGTTTTTATATTGCCACCTCTGACCCTAATGTGGTCCCTCTATTCATTACCGTGGTACAATCCATGTCGACTATGAAAGCCAAGTGGCATTTTTAATTTCAATGCATAATATATAGAGTGGTCTATGTCTATGATTGATAGGTGAAGCGTTACATCCTGTGGTAGTTTGTCAAGTAGTTTTGTTTTGTCTATGTGATAGAAGTAAACAACTAATTTCCTATTGTTTTTCAATATTCTGATTATGCTGCTCGATTTCCATGAACAGGTGAGGTCATATCCTCGGCATGCTTTCACCGCCAATAACAGCTTATTAACATTGAGAGAACTTGGCCTGACAAACAAGCAAGAAGCACTATTTTTGGAACTGATTTAATAGCTTATTTCCCTTCCTGAATCCTGATCAGCTTTTATGAGATCAAACAGTTGATACCAAGCTCTTTCTTCTATATAATGTTCAAGTCCCTGCTGAAGAGGCCTAAAAACTCATGCAGTACAGTCTATGATACAATATATTAGAATTTTAACATTAGACTGGTCCAGTTCTGTAATGTTTAATGTGATTGAAATGACTTTAACTAGTCTCAATCAACCTTCATTTTTTCAGCTTAGTTTGATTTTTGGTGGAACTGGTTTGTAGCATGGTCATATTTATGTGGACTTCTCTGATATTAAGATGATCAATAAGAGTATCCTTGGCCGAAAACCTTTACTTTTCATTGGTATGCAGATTTCAGTCCCAATTATCTATTGCACCACAGAAATTGGTACTGGAAAAGAATCTTTTGATAGTCAAATTATGGACAGAAAAATATAACAATTGAAGTAAGGAAGAAGAGAAGCCCTATGATTCTTGACTGCTTTCTTCTTCATTTTGGTTTGGCGCTGGTGCTGTCCAGTACTGCTTAGCTGCCAATAATATCTTTTCTCTATGGTGAGGACTCTCTTCATGGTCTTCAATTCTGGCATCATACTGCATTGCATCTAAGAGCGCCTTGGCCTTGACAACCATATCCACATCATCCCTGAAAATTATGCTCCCTTGTGGCCTTAAAATCCTATCCATTTCTAAAAGAATGTCTTCCATTTCACACCTGCATCACAAAATTTGGCAAGTCAGTAAAGTTTTGAAAGCTTTAAACACATTTCCAGTTTCTAAGACTGATTAGTCACCTGTCCTTGTAGAGAGTGAAAACTGAATCAGAGTGGATAAAGTCATAGGTTCTTGGATAAGTCGACATGGCCTCACACCTAACAGAAAGCAAGTTGATAGCTTCAGTAACAAGGTAACATAAATATAGAGTACTGATAGGTTTTTGATTTTGAACCTACCACCCAATTGGGTTAACGAGCATACCAGTTCTGATATGTTCCGATCAATCCACGTTCAAAAATGGCTCCAAGGGTATTAACCTCAGCTTCAACGGGGACAACGTTCATAACCCACAGAGGGTCATCGATCAGTGCAGCCGCAAAACTTCCCAAGTAAGAGTTCATGTCAAGCAAATTACGATACCTCCCAGGGTCTGCCAACTGATAGTCCAAGGTCTTGTAATGTGCAACTCTTTGTTTCCATAGCGCCGTGTTTTCTCTGAACATCTCATCTGTAATTCCTTCCAAACTTCCACTACTAATTCTTGGAGGAACTGTAGTTAGCCTCGCTGGCCATTTAGCCAATTCCCCACCTGCAGTTTCTCTCAGGTTGTTCCCCACTCGAGGCAGGGGAGTCAAACACTCCTCAAGCTTAGTATACCTACCAAAGGAAAACGAGTCAAAACTTAAAAGTAATGATTAATTTTGACATCAAACAAGTCTATCATTTACTCGTTTAACTTATTCTTGGCCACAAGCATTGAAGTAAAGACCAAAAAAGCAGCACCAACACCAGTGTGAATAGTATAGACAGAGGGACTTGGACAACTTAACAGACACTTTCCCGGACATTTTACCTTTTCCATCTGATTGGTTTTGGTATCAATGACAAAGTTAGAGATTCCAAATGCTCAAAACAAATATCTAAACCACTACACCAAAATTCTATAAAAAACCCAAAAGAATAAAAACAAAAAGAAATGCATGTTAAGGGACTGAACAGGTAACAATTACCATGCTGTGTCTGAATTTTGAGCTTGGCAGAAGGATGGTTTCTTGAAGACTTTTCTATTTTTGTGACAGTGGATATGGTTAGTGGGTTTTTGCCAAATGGCAAGGTCATCCTTCTGCTTCAATTTTTTCCAGCATAAGCTTTTTGCTACTCTCTCAATCATGTCCTGCTCAGCTTTGAGGTCTGCCTGAGTTCTTTCCCAACCTTTCCAGTGCTTCTGCCAGTTGATAGGTGGGCCGGACAGAATCCAATACCCACCAGGTCGTAAAACACGATCCACTTCAATCAAGTACAGGCCATCTGCAAAACCAAAATCCGAAACTTTCATAAGAAAAATGTTCATCAAAACACAGTTTAGTGAGCAGTAATTTGACTCAATGACAGTGGCGAATGTGCTTAGTTACCATATTGGCCCCACGGAATGAGACAACGAGAGCAGTGAGCCATGTCAAAAGCTCTCGAGGGATAGGGAAGTCTTATAGAAGCCATTACTCCAATCAGAGCAGGAACTCCTCTTTCAAGAGCAAATTGAACTTGTGCTTCATGAGTGTCTCTTGGTGCAAATGACACAGTTAAAATGTCCCTAGACAGAAGGTAAGCACCCCAACTTGCAACCTGAATTAAAATTCAAAACCAAATCAAAAATAATTGCAGGATGAGCATCTGACTTGCTACGCAAGCAAGGCAAGTAAGTCAACCAATAAATTCTTCAGCATCAGACAGTTCAATTCAGAAATGAAATTCTATTCAGATAAGTACATTAGCTCTAAGCTAGGATTAAAAGTAGTATTAAAATCTGAAAAACTGATTTGGATATGACAGCACATAAATATTGGAAAAGAGTGCATTGCAAGAATAACTTTCCCATATGCCAATGCTAATATTTTGAAACCACCACTTTACTACATTGTCAAGGATATAACCTTTGGTAGCAAAACCTACTAACAAAGTGATTTACTGTCAAATTCTTACTGTAGGTAGATAGCTAGGATCACAAGAAGTACTACTGCACCAATACATTTCCAAAAGTTTTTAATTTGAAATTAAATTGCTAATTGGATCATTATAACTAAATAATTAATCGTTTTCCCACATAAAAAAAACACTGTCAAATTCATTATTGCATCAGCACACAGTTTTTCAACCCAGACTTGTTCTAATCCTCCTTTCTGTCTCCACACCAAAAAGGAAACACATCTTAATTCTCTTCCTAATCAATATTACCATAGCTGGGTCAACCAATCTTGCCGTTTTCATGCCTCCATTATGACAATGACCAACACCTTAAAATCTTATTTGGTCATCTTTCTAGCTATGAGCTGTATAAAACTTTCTAATTTTTGTTCTTCCCCAAATCCAAGATAAGAAACAGATCACATTTATGAAAAACCAAAGAAAACCAAATCTCCTCCAACCCCAAATCACTCTTTCCACACCTCACCAAAATCCCAACATTAAATCTAGCTCATTACTCAAAAGAAACCATCTCTTATTAAATCCTCATACCCATTTCTTGATTTTCTTGCAGTTAAAAATAAATAAAAAAACCATTACAAGTTAGAATAATTATAATGAAAATTATTTACCGAACAGTAATATCGGAATAATGTAATAATGAACTTACTCCACAACCGGTGTCAATGGCGGTCCTGATAGACCCGTCTTTGAGATTAATCAACTTGCCAATATCGTCAATATATGCGTCCGCACCGTTAGGGAACATGGTCCCTCCCCCAGGGAATCGAAACCTATCACCCTCGTAGTGAACCCAGTTCTGATTCTTCTTCTCCACAGTCAACTCCTTATGAGGCACGTTAGCATACCACACCGCTCCCCGGCTCTCCGGCCACCGGAACGGCACCGTGTAACCGTGCGGCGCCGGAATTCGGCATTTCAGGAGCTCCTCCTTCTCCGGGCAATGCCTCTCCCGGTAAACCAGCCTGTCCCGCTCGAACTTTAACGACCGCGTGACGTCCTCGCAGGGCGTGTACTCCGCCAGGCTGGCGTCGCACGGCGGCACGTACTTTACACGCGCCGCCGCGGCTGAGGGGAAGGGGAGGTCCTCGGCGCGGTGGTGCGCGGTGAAGTCAAGGTGCGTGGTGATGTTGGGGAGCTCCGGGCAGGTGACGGCTGCGACGACGGAGGTGATGGCGGCGGCGGAGGAGGAGGAGGTTCCGGCGGTGTGCTGCCAGACGCCGATGAGGTAGCAGAGAGTGCAGAGCACGGTGGCGAGCGTGAGGAAGTAGAGGTTGGTCCTCTTCGGCTTCACTGAGAACTTGGCCATGGCTCTGATGATCACTACTACACCAGAGCCTATAGAGCTGTGTTTATATATATATATATATATATATATATATATATATATATATATAGGCGAGTGAGTCTATATAAATATTTATATAAGAGAGAGAGAGAGAGGTGGTCGTTGATGACGAAGGGTTTGGTTTTCAAGGTTGATATCATATTCTATTTCTATAACTGTGCGGGGGAGGTCGGTCTGGGGCTTTAGGGACAGATGAGGGAGGCGAGTGAGCGACACGCGCTGGGTGGTGCGGTGAGCGGTTGGTTTTGCGCATGAAAGGGTCGGGATTTATTGAATGCGGGGGGAGAGAGAGAGAGAGTTACTCCGTGTGAAAATGGATGACTCCGGATTCTATGAACCTTGGATTTTCGATTGGTTTTGGAAATTGGGCGTCGTGATTCTGCCGTTTTGGGATTGTTTCGGTGAATTACGCGGGATTTGTGATTAAGGTAATAAAATAGGACAAACTACAAATTAGTACATGACAGTAATTTGTTTTACAAATAACTCACTTACATATTTAATTGAATAAATTAGGACAAAAATTTACAAATAAATACCATGTGCATAACAAGCTGCCACATGTTATTAACTAATTTACTCTTTTGTCCTTAATATTTACAAGCATGTATTTAGTCCTAATTGCTGCTATTGTCTATTACAAAACTAGCTGCTACTGTCTATTACAAATTAACTGCTACTGTCTATTGCAAAACTAGCTGCTACTGTCGACTAGGAAACTAACTGCTACTGTCGACTTGGAATGTACCTGCTACTGTCGAGCATGAAAGTAGCTGCTACTGTCGATTTGAAAGGTGCTACTGTTGGCTGGGAAGGTCCCTGCTACTGTCGATTATGTATCTAACTGCTACTGTGGGAAGACACTTGCTACTATTGACTATAAATCTAGCTGCTACTGTCGAGCATGAAAGTAGCTGCTACTGTCGATTTGAAAGGTGCTACTGTTAGCTGGGAAGGTCCCTGCTACTGTCGATTATGTATCTAACTGCTACTGTGGGAAGGCACTTGCTACTATTGACTATAAATCTAGCTGCTACTGTCGACTGAGATACTAACTGCTACTGTAGTTTTTGGTGAACAAAATTTGAAATTTCAAAATTTCTCAAAACATATGCAATATGGTACTTAAATGAAAGCCCATGACATAAGGAACAACTTTATATATTGGCTCACCTCCAAATTGCTGGTGGTTTAGCCGGAAAATTTAAATTTGCTTGAAAAAAACTTAAAAAATGAGGAGAGAGAAACTTGTTAGATCTGGGTGGCAGTTAGTAATTTTCACGAAAATAAGGGTATTTTAGATATTTTTACATTAATTACTTAATCAATTTTGGTCAACTTATTTTTTAGGCTTGGACTTATGTCTTAATTTGTATAAGAAATATGGAAAGTAAGTTTTTAGTTAATTCAAATGTGGTCAGGTACTACTAAGTAATTCTCCCAATAAAATATGGGTTGGTGTAATTTCAGTAGTTTTGTGTTGTAATTGATTTTTGAGATTTTATTGTACGAGTTAATGAATGAAAGAGAATGAATGTTTCGATTTAAAGAATTTAATGATCTGATTCTGTTTATGTGATCGAATTTAAAAAAAAAAAATTGTATTATGGATTTATTAAATAATTAACTTTCTAATGTCATGAACTAGAAATCATATCTGCTAAAATACTATAGTGTGATAATTTAAGTTATACATAATAAGGAATTTAGAATCTCCTTCCACAATTTAAGGTATACATATGTTTCCCATGTAAGCAAGTGATAGTTATCGTTGAAAGAGATTGTTTGGTCACTTGGGATCCCCTACTACCTCATATGTCTAGCGCGATAACCAAAGATATGATCGTGTAACAAAATGACAATTTCTATATACATAACGACCACTTACACCCATACATTCTATGGATAAGAGAGACCCCTTCGTTGGTACCCGGCCAAATGTTGTAATGTACAAGAGAATATACAATAAATTCCATCTACATTATTAGGGACAAAAATAGAATGTTTTTATTTCCTTTCTTTGGATACCAAATTCATATGAATTGTTAAGAAAGCAAATTTATCGTGTTTGGTTGGTGCTTGGTGAGGAGTGATGGGTAAATAAGCTCCTTTTTTTGGAAGCTCTGAGGTGGCAATGGTGGCGGGAAGCAGTTTTATTTACTCTAGAGGTAGAAGAGCGTGAAGAACGTCCCAGTGGGGCTTGGCAGAAGAAGGGAAGTAGTACTTGCACGGACAAACACGCGATCCTAATGCAAAAGTGCTTCTGCGCGGCTGCTTAGTAAGTACGTACGTCTTCTATACAAAAGCGTCCTTCGAACACAAATATTGAGGACGTGGATATTCCGATGATTTTGACTAAAGGACACCAAAGGTGATGCTAAATTTGTTATTACATTAAGAATGTAACAACAAAATTTGGTTTAGTGAATATTAGTGTTATGTACAGCAAACCGTGAAAGTGTGACATCACAAAAATAAACACGATTCAAGTAATTTCACATGACTACCATGTGAACTACTTTGCCAAGTCTAAGAAAATTGAAGATGAACTTCGATGGTGAATGATTGTGATGCAGATAAATAATGTTTGGGATTGATCTTCAAAGTTTAGAGACTACCACAATACATTTACCATCCTTGATATCAAATATTGGCTCTGTGAGTCTTTTGAATTGGTGACGAGCTAGGCTAATTAAGTAGAATCATTTAACAAACAGAAAGTCTTTGAGTTGTTGATCATGAGGATGAAATTGATCATATAATCGTGAATTTGGTATACATTTAGCTAGCAATTGGCAGCAGAACCATATTAAGGGCCGGGTGTTGTTATTATAGAGACTACAAATTAACAGCTCGATCTGTATAGATCGAAGAGATGACGGACAAACAATCATTAATTCTTATAACACAAGTATCGTATCTCATTACAACTCATTAACTCGCATATAATTATAAGTCTAGTACAAGCTAAGTTAACTTAATTAGTTTCCTAAAATTAATTACGACATTTATATTTCACTAGTTTTAAAACACACGCAATTGTTACTCAAGTGAAAATAAAGATTATTTGACGACACCTAAAAGCTACCTTAGCATTAGAGATATTATTTGTTGGTAAAGATAACATGGGTTCGGGTTCTTTTGTTTAATCCATATACTGCTGCTTGTTAATCAAGTGAAGTGAAACAAACAATATAGAGTGGAAAATTAAGAAGTTGGATTCTAATTTTAACTGAGGAAGGAAGACTAGGGAGGTTGATGTGAGATTTCAATAAACAAATGCAAAACTACACCAATCATTCACCGTGTTAATTTTTGGAGAGTTAGTTCTAGCCAGCGACGCACCGCCCGAAATTTTAAAACAAGGTAGAACAATTGCTTGTTCGATTAGGTCAAATTGTTGAAGGAAAAGGACATAGAATCCTTGCTGGCTAGTTGCTTCTTGATCTTGTGGAGATATTTGAGAATACTCACTTTGACATAAACTTGCAAGATGCCAATCGCCATTTTGGATGCATGCAATCATATTTCTCGTCAAGTATACCATGAATTATTATCTAATTAATATATACTTTATATATGTTATGTAACGTCTAGATCTCCTACTTTTCTCCAAGTGTAATTGAATATCTTAATAAGATTTTGATCAAATTATTAAAACATCATGCGCGCGGATTAATCTCTAAACTTAAAAACTATTTGAGACCATTGTTTTTATTCTATATAAAAATAAAAATAAAACTACTAAAGCGCTACTCACCCCTAATTCGGACAAGAAGCAATAATAGAATGACGTATGTAATTGATAAGATATACTCTTCTTTGGTTTGGGTTCATCTAATTTTGATTAGGATAAGCATACTATGTGATAGGTGTTAATTGGGTTTGTCATATATATATGGTGGAGTCCTATGATTCTGTTGGAATCTTTCCCATAATCGGTGGTCCTATGATTCTGTTGGAATCTTTCCCATCATCTTGAATAGGTTTCTAAATGAAATTATTGCCACTAAAACATAATTAAAGGAAGATTGACTACAAGTTCTTAGTAAGGTTTGATGACTGTGTATAAAGATTACTCAAACATATGCAATTTATATTTGCTTAATTCGCAGCTTTCTCTACGTAATACGCGCGTCTTTTTTTATGATTACAAAATGTAGGCTGGTATTTTTTTTTTACTCAAATAAACAATTAATATACTACAACTAGTCTATTGTGAGTTGAATTCACAATCTCTCACTTATAAGAGCATATGCAGCGGGAGCAAGCCATCACCTCAATTCGGCAGTTTTTTTGCTGGATTGATGGCCAAAAGAAATGCAACGGGAAAAAGAGAGAGCAGAAAAGCAGGTGGGCCCCATGAGGAGAGCAGCAAGAAGCAGAGCGGCAATCACATATTGCCTGCCTCTGTGATGGAGGGAAATAGGTGGGACCCACACACGTGGGACTCCCGCCAGTAGTTTTTTTTTTTTAAATACTGGCGCGTGCATTAAACGCGCCTATAAAAAAAATTTAAAAAAAAAAGGTGGCCGACAGGAGCAAAACCGTTGGCCAGTCACCTGCTGCCACGTGGCAAGTGCTGTTCAACGACTCTTTTGTAATCCGAACGGTAATTTTTTTTTTCTTGGTATTTTTATACCTCTTTTTTTTTTCCTATAAATACCCTAACTCTATTCTACAAAATTTACACCACTTCTCATACAATTCTCCATTTTCCCTCATCTCTTTCCCTCTTCCCTCAATTTTTTTTTCAGTGTTCTTAGAAAATGAGTACTTGGCTTCCTTCCAAAGACTTGCAACTATGTGTTTCTTGGGTACGACAATCCACTTGCAACATCACCGGCCGATATTAATGCAAAGACAATTTGTGGAAGAAAGTCTGACGATTACGCCAAGAATTGGTGTGGCAATCCCGACGATCATTTACAACAACCTCGTTCCAAAGTTGCGCTCGAATCACGTTTTCCACGCTTGCAGAAAATGCTTAAGAAGTGGCATACATGTGTAGCAAAAGCAAGAACTCGTGCGGCTAGCGGGACGAATTTGGTTGATGAGGTATGTGTAATTGACTTTTCATGTATGATTTTGTCATAGACTTAATATTTCGATTAATAAATTATTGATAATCGTTTTGTTATTTTTTTTCTAAATTATTTGTTTGTTTAGATTTAAATTTCATATAGGTCTAATTATTATTATTTTTTTTTTATTTCAGGAAACTCAAGCTCAATCATTATATTACAAAGATTTTAAAAAGGAATTTACGAAAAAAGATTGTTATGAAGCGATCAAAGGTCATCCTCATTTCGTGACGGTTGAGAGTAGTACTCCTTCTCCTTTTGAGCAAAATTTTCCATCCCCTTCTGTTGACACGGATGATCATATCGATACGGATGAGCATGTTGACTTGGATGATGATAAAGGATACACAACTCCATCACCTAACCCAGAGAGACCTTGTCCCTTGAGTCCGGTTAGACCTATGGGAATAAAGGCGGCAAAGGAAGCAAAAAAGAAAGGTAAAAAAGGTATGACGGAAAAAGAAGAGATGTCTTTAGCAATTTTTCATAATATGCAATGTAATCAAAAAAGTTTTATGGAGGCTAGCATGAAAAGAGATGAGGAGAACCTCAAGGTTAGCTCGACGTGATGCTAATTTAGAGTTGGAAGAAGAAACAAAAATTATGACAATGGATACGAGTATGATGACTCCGGGAAAGTTGACATGGCACCCAAAGAGGAAAGCGGCGATCTTGAGAAAAATGAATGAGAGTAGTAGCACTAGTGATGCTTATTATGTTCACTTTGATGAAGAGTGATTATGTTGTTGTAATATTTTTTTAGTTATTTTATATTCCTCAATTTCAAGTTATTATATATGAAATATTTTTATGTTCTAATACTAATAATGCGGTTCTTTCTCATTTTCAAGTTATTTCGTATACAACATAAAATAATATTACAATGTCAAATAAAATTACAATGTGAACTAAAATTACAATACTAAATTAAAATACAATACCAAATTAAAATACAATGCTAAATAAAATGACAATACCAAATTAAAATACAATGCTAAATAAAATTACAATATTAAATTAAAATACAATATCAAATTAAAATACAATGCAAAATAAAATTATAATACCAAAACCACAATTGATTATTGTTGGTTGGCTTGTAAAGCCCAATTGTGCTCCACTAAATCATTCTGAAGAATGTTGTGGATATAAGCTGACTCCAGGTGGCCAATACGGTCTCAAAATGCATGTTGGTTTCGTCCATCTCTTCCCACTGGTAAAAAAAGGAATTCGAACCCCCTGATCATCCACCGGCCCATCATAAACTCTTGCAGCTAGTGGGTTTAGTAGATCTTCTTCTTCCAGCTCGACAAATTCATCCTCCACAAATTCATCACCTACAATCATGTTATGCAATATAATACAAGCCATCATTATGCTTCTCAGTGTCGACCTCTTGTGTAACCGAACTCCATGTCGAATGATCGCCCAACGAGATTGCAGGATGCCGAAACACCTCTCTACATCTTTGCGGTATGCTTCTTGTTTCTTTGCAAATATTTTCTGTGCTTGGGATTCAGGGTTTGGTATAGTTTTAACAAATGTTGAGTACCTTGGATATATTCCGTCAGCCAGATAATAAGCATTGCTATATCTCCTTCCGTTGACGTGAAACGTCACAGACGGGGTGTTTCCGACTATGAGCCCTTCAAAAACCGGTGATTGATCGAGGACGTTAATATCATTTTGAGCTCCTGGCACACCGAAGAAAGCATGCCATACCCTTGTGTCATACGAAGCCACTGCCTCAAGAATAATTGTGGGACGTCCCTTCCGTCCGGTGTAAGCCCCCTGCCATCTGGTTGGACAGTTCTTCCACTCCCAATGCATGCAATCGATGCTTCCGATCATACTTGGAAATCCCCGGTGATCAGCCCTTGCTAGAAGCCTTCGAAGGTCAGCCTTTGTTGGAGCCCGGAGGTACTCTGGACCAAAAATACATTCCACTTGCTGACAAAACTTCTTCATGCACTCTAACGTAGTTGATTCCCCCATCCTGGTTATCTCAGTACATTGATCAGCAGCTGAGCCTTACGCCAACATACGCAGGGCGCCTGTCATTTTCTGTTGTGGCAGCAATCCTAGTACTCCAATGGCATCTACTCTTTGATGCCAATAATGGTCGTGGTTGTAGAGGGCCGTCATGATGCGGTTGAACACATGGCCGTGCATCCGGTACCTCCGACGAAATTCTTCCGGTCCGAAGATCGGACTCTCGATGAAGTAATCTTCCATGAGATTTTTTCCCCTTGATAACATGTGTCTTGGGTGATTGGGAGACCGACCAGGACGTGAACCGCGTCCTTCTGGTTCATCTGAAGTATCAAGATGTGCCATCATCATGGCCGCGTTATTCATCATCGTATCCATCATCTCATCGCCCTCTTGGCTGTTGTTAGTGATATATATGGTGCACCGCCAAGCACATCCGGTGACCTCGTAGACCGTGCCACCGGCGTCATATGTCCTACTTCCGGCATCCATCGGGTAAACCAGCACTCCGACTACATCTCCATTGTTCCACATCACCGGAACCGCACTCGGAAGCCGTGCCACCGGGCTCCTGAAATAGCTTCGTGAGTAGGAAAAGTGGGTTTGCATCCCACATTGGAAACATTGTAAAGGAGGGAGCCTTCCTTCCTTATAAATAGAAGGCTCCCCCCTTTAGATATGAGTTAAGTTGGTTCCGAGGCATTCCACCCTTGTAACACCGATGACTTATTAGCCGGCTATAGTATATTCTAAGTGGACGTAGTCATGCCCACCGGTGGCATGTCGAACCACTATAAACCTTCGTATCAACCTTTATTATTGTGCTTCTGTCAGGCCTACGGGTTTGAACGGAAACAGCTGTGTTGTTGATTCTGCTTCAACAATTTACGAAAGAAGCTCATTGTGGTGATAAGAAAATGTGAAGAACTAATTGAGGGATTGTGTTTTGGAAAATTTCAGATCTGAGTTTTGAAGGTTGAGTGAGTATAGAGTGGGTGATGAAGCTTATTTATGGTAAATTTCAGATCATAAAGTTTGAAGATCATGCTACGTGTCGAATCATCATTCGTGAAAAATCCTATCGAAAATCCAATGACATTATTTGACCGACAAACACACACATGTCGATTTTTTATTCGTCGAAAATCTCATAAAAAATTCTATCGAAAATCCAACGACATTATTTGGTCGACAAACATACACGTGTCGAATTTTGGTTGGTCCGAAATCCTATCGAAAATCTATACAATTATTTTGGTGATAAAAAACAAGAAAATGCCACATGTCATTTGAGTATTGGTTGATTATCATGTACAACATTTTTAAATTAATTGATGAATAGTGATTGCAAGAGTGATGGAGTTGCATGGGTGCATAAAAATTGACCCAAAAAAATAATTTACAGTGAATAGTATGAGTGCATATGCCCTAAAGAAGAAACTTATACCGGTAGACCAAACCTACTCGACAGGCTAGCATTTCTAGTTATATTATTGCCTTTGCAAGATTCAAATACAAAAAGACTTTAGATGCTTTTGTCAATAATAGTTTAAAATCTAGTTATAGATATATAAAAAGGTCAGCTCCTAAGGTATGGCGGAAAGGTTACTACCACACACTACTTGTTCTAGCTTTGTAGATTTAGAGATGGCGGAAAGGTTACTACCACACACTGTTCGTGGACGTCTTCTCTCACAAGGCATCTCCACACAAATTGATTTACAAACCAATGAAGAAAGGAAAGAAACGAAACAATGTAGAGATCGATGCTAACTAGTTTGTAACATCAAATGAGGTAGAAATTAAGAAGCGTGCAAGATGCGAAGGCTGGGGACAAATCAATATATCACTCTCAACATTAAGTATGGAAACGTGGACATATATACAGAGGACTGATAGAAAGAGACTAACTATGTCACTCTCAACATTTTAGAACATGAAGATCGATTTAAGATCCGGTGCCTAAGATGATAGTATAGTTCTAGTTGTACGGTCATGGATCAAAATTAAGTTCCAATCTAATGCACTCATTCTCTCTATTAACATGCATTTACGTCTTTACGTATGCAATTTTGAAACTAGAATATATCTTTGGGTAAGCGATTTAAGAACTAAATTCACGTTCTCAGTTGAAAATTTATTGAAATTTAATGAAAAGTACATTAGGAGGGGGACGAGGCAAAACCACTCCCGCATAAGATGTAGCAATACATGAACAAAACCAAGCAAACAGAAAAAAAAAAAAAAAAAGATGCAATACACAGCAGAATCAAAGCTGACGTGAAACATAAATGAAGCTAGGATTGAAAGCTTGAAACTCCAGACTTTGTGAACACCCAAAATATACTCAATACACCCGACCATTTTAAGTTTTTAACTACTTTTTGAAATTAGCTATACGTACATTTTTTCAGGCCGGAATTGGGCCAGATCCACTGTCAACATTAAGTTCGGAATTGGGCCATAGATCGTGCCTCTAGACCAAGCAAAAACACCGCTTATTAATTGTTTTAATTCTACTGAACTCAATTGTTCCAACGAGCCTGCAAGTAAAAAAGATACTTCTAGGAATGGCTTGTCTCTTTGTTCAACGTGAACTTGCTATGAAGTACCTTGAAGCTTGATCTAATAAACCCAGGTTTTTTCTAAATGGAACGGTTCGTTCAACAAAGAAGCTCTGGGGGCTTGCTTTTTGTAATGTTCTGAGGTGCATCTGAGCAGAAAGAAATAAGGTGAAGGAGTCAGGCAAAGGATCGATCATGGTTATGAAATGCGCAACGATAATAATAAAGAGAAGGAAGTGCAGCTGTTGTTGCTGTTGATTGTTATTGCTATGCCCAATTCAATGACTCGTGCTCAGCTTTCGCACTCCTACACTCTCTGCATATATGTAGTTATGTACTACCATAAAATTTGAGCGAAATCAAAGAGTGAAGACACCTGAATATGTATGTTGTCCACCACACTTTCGAATCCTAGATCCGCCACCGTACACATGATTTCAACCTTATGGAATTACCAATGGGTAGGCATTGATTTAATTTTGGCTGCCCTCAATCATTCAACACAACCTACACGGGCTCATGGCGCATGAAGCGGCAAAACAGAAGCGTTTGATACATGTGAGCATAAGCTCATCACCAGCAAACATACTGACTAGCCACTAGTCATTGTTGTTGATCATCAGATACACGATAAAGCAGAATCCCTAACATAAATACATGAAGATACACAAGGCTAGCGCAAAACAACCTCCTGGCTTTACCTGTAGAAGGATCTTGGTAGAATGAAAATGCTGACACGCTCATTGCTAGAGTTAGAAAAGTAGACTCTACAAAAAACCATCCAGAAGTGACACCCCAATCATACGCCAAGAATCCCAACGGAATCAAGTATGCACAATTCCTCAAAGCCACCAATGTAACATCTCGACCCTTAGTATAATTAAATTATTTAAAAAGTTAGGAAATTATTTTTGGTAGGATAAATAATTTAGAAAATTTTATTCGAGGTAGTCGAAGTGGTTGTCGTTACGAACTCATCGGTATATTATTAGTTGTAATTGGAGTTAGAATGCAAAAGTTGTGACGTAAGACGATAGTTTCTGTTTTTAGTCACGGGTATAAAAAGAAGAAAGGGTAAAAAGTGAGAAAATCAGAAAAAAAAAATTTCAGCCCTTTCCTTTCTCTCTTCCCGACCCCGAGCTCTTCTTCCTCCCCGTCGGAATTTCTGACCTGCACCACCGTCCGGCCACCATTGGTGGTGTTCTTGGTATCCAGACAAAGCTGATTTCCCCCTCTAGAAGTCTAGGACGTGAGGACGCTTGTATCGAAGAGACTTCCGAGAGGCGTCAGGCATAGCTGGTTGTTTCTGCAGTGATTATTCGACAACTTTTGGAGCGAGACATAGCTACCACTTACCCCAGTTTTCCCCTCAGGAGGTTACTTCTGCAGAGAACCGTTCAATTGTTGCCGGGAGACTAAAATATATATATATATTTACATGAATGAAAAAATAGCTAGGATTTCTGCATTGTATGGGCCTCTTATTGGGCCTATGCTTAATTTTACTATTTTAAGGCTTAATATTCTCTAACTAGCTCTTTGTCCGAGTCTAGTGGAGTATAAGTTTCCTTTTAGTTACCAGTTCATATGGGCTTGTCCATCGGACTTCTGTTGTAGATTCAATATGAGATTTTGGTCTATCAGCACATATAATTGATAATTTCTAGCTATAGCTTGTACTATATTTCTCTACAATATAACACACACACACGCGCACATAATTATCGTCTAGCTATTTGAGGGGTACGGTGCATGTTGTAGTCGAACTCAGTCTTCACCTCATAACTTCAGGCATGCATGCTAATTTTGACAATGAATCAGACTTGCTTGTAATTGAACTGTGGGAATCTTGTTAAAGAGCACGTACCAGATACTATAGCTAGATGGTGTTACGATCGATCATATATCGATCATGTGCTGATATATGGTGTGTTGGGTGCACTATGATTGAGCTGACCACTGGCAAGGATCCATGGAGTAGAGAGAGCTGGTCGAATTATCTTTTATTCCCATGCACTATGATTCCACTCTTTTTGTAGAAATGTAAAGTTGTAAACAATAATTAATTATATTCTGTTGTACATCTCATATGACTCTACCAGGGAACAACAACAAGATCCCTCCTGATTGATTGATGTTATTACTCGCAATTCTGTGATTTCTTAGAGAATAGTTGTTTTAGTTCATGATATTCATATTCCGGAGCATCAGTTTATCTCTATTTTTTTTAAGCATGTTTAGAGGGTTGTTAATTTCGTTGCGGACTCATTGGTAAATTATGGACACCAAATTGAAGTAGGCAGTTGGCTGAATTTTGTACCCCATGTTGCAAAAAATGCCATTTTATTTAACTTCATGTCTTCTAGTTGTACTCGTGAATTCTATTTGTAATTTTGTTTTACTTCATCAAAAAAAAAAAAAAAAAAATCCCAGGCTACCCACACTCATCTTGCTTCAGGTAAGACCATTTTCACTCTAAATTTATTGGAAAAACACGAGTTAAAACATTTCTACCAAAAGCTCAGTTGAAACATTTCTAAGATCTGATAACAAGACTTGACATTTTAACAAGTTAACTAGAAAATGGTTCGAGTTACATGACTATTAATTTCTTCTTTTTTGTGCCCGAGCGACAGTACGTACGTCGCTGGATCTATTATCACTTAACGTTGTAATTATTTTTAGAAATAAGCTTATGGATATATAAGGATCCGGTTCCTCTAAAGTGAGTTTCCGTAAAGTTATATAAATTTCAATTAATCTTAATCTTTCGAATCATCTAATGACTAGTGAAATAACCACGGCACCAAGTACAAATTATACAATGTTCTCTTCCCAAACTATCCTTTATGGGGCTAAATACCATTTGAAGCTTTGAACAATATTCTTTCTGAATCCTGACCGGCGTTCACCAAGGTCTTCTAATGGGCTAATCAGCCTAAATGCCTAACAGTTCGTGGTCGCTTCTCTATAGTCCGGGCTTCAATGGAAATATTACATTTTCATGGTCAGTAAATCAAATCATGAAATGACACTATTTCAAGCCATAGAGTTAGAGAGATTTGAGATATATACTAACGCAAACTGAAGCCAATCCTCGATCGAAGAGGTTATAGTATTGATGCAAATCAAAAAGAGCAGAGAAATCAATTGAAAAGGGGAAATGACCACATCAGTCATTCATGGGGAATAATAAACAATACTTATGTGAAACCCTAAGATTTAAATTGAAAACCAGACGAGGAGGTTGAAATTAAAATGGTAATCACCAATTGAAATCTAAAAAGTCTAATATCATGACATGGAAGATGGATAGAGAAAGAGAAAAGATGAGATAGAACGAGTATTGTTTCTCTACTTCTTGTTTGTGATTCAGTTCTTGAAAGGATTCGTCACAGTTTTCTTCTCCCATAGTGTTGAGGACAGTTTGGAAAGAAAAAATTGTTTTAGTAATGTTAAATGAGGATGTTACGCTTACTAGTAATTAGATGATACGAAAAATTAAGATTAAACGAAATTTACATAATTTTACAAAAATTCACTTTAAAAGAAACGGATTCAAAATATAATTCACCCTCTAACTTGGACGAAAAATTTTGAGCTCTCTCAAATGTGCGTAGGAGCTAGACTTGGAAGTGAGTGCTTCATACGCCCATCTTCTTCCGCATGCACATCATGCTAGGCTGAATTACTAAGAGGCGGAGAAGGAGCTAGCCCTGCATGATCTTCACGGTTTCACCTGAGCTGCATTCCTCCATTCTCCGGAGTAGATTGATGTCGAGATTAATTAGCTCTCTAGAGTGGGCAGGAATGTCCTCGATCGACAACTGTTTATTTGGCCTCATCAACAGAGGGTCACCTAGATCATTAGTCATCACATTGATCACAATGCCATTATTACGTACTCTCTATCTAGACTGATCAAGATTATTCTGGATAGGAATGGCTCCATAGAGTACAAATGCATGCAAGTCAAAGAGTGGACCCGTCGACATGCTTCTCAAGTTCTCATGATTTGGTAGAAGATGCCATCAAATGACTTTGCAGCACCTCTAAATTTGTTCTTAAAAAAGCTCAGGTATAATCTATATGATTCCATTATCACATAAATTAATCTCGCCCTAAGTTGGTGATGGCATTTTTATATATCCCAAAGCTTCGCTATATATACAATACAATTATACAAAGAAGCAGTTAGATAGTCTCAGCTCTCATCAAATAAGATGAATATTTGTATTGGATTTCCTTCAGTTATTGGTTGAAATCATATTAGACCTTTTTCCTGTTATCGTATAGAATAACTTTTCCGATTATGATATAGACTCATTAGTCTTATAATTTTATTCTAAATTAGACAAAGATGGTTCAACTTTGAAGACGACTAAGCAGTTGATTGATTTCAGTTGCATATAATATTAAAAAACTTAAAAAGAACGATCGATTTAAATTCTTCAAACAAATATACTAATTCGAAATTCATTATATGCTCGAGTTACAACCCAATTCAACACAGCCACACATTTGAAAGTTTAATAACTCAAAATCACTTGTAAACATACTAACGTATACTTCAGCTCGTGTGAATGAGCAAAGCTCGCTGCCATTGTTGATGGATAAGATCATCTTCTTCTCTCTTGTCTCTCTGCCTTTGAGTCTGTGATGTCCATGACAATGAGAGCCACCACTAGATCCACATGAAGCTTTGCTGACTCAACTCCACATACTCCTATCCAATTATATATTAATCATGATTAGCTTTGTCAATGATGCTCTCATTAGCTTGGATTATACCCTAGACTTGAATAATTGTATGATCCACACTTATACTAAAGAAACAACCAGACACTTTGGTCCTCAATCAAAAGAAACCTTTAGCATTGCTTATTGTTTGTTTAATCTACAAAAGTAGTGGTTTAAGTTGATTAATTAGGTATTATGATGGACACCTATGGATTAGGAAGTTAATTTGGATTAGAAAAACACACTTTTTTTTGCATAGAGTTGAGAGGTGAAAGGAGATGGACCCTCTGCCTTTGATTAGGATCTAAAAAACACTAAAATGGGAACTTTTCAGTTATTAAAGGGGTCGGTTTTAGCACTTGTTGGTTTTAGATAATGACAGATTAGTTAGTTTAATTTTCAATCCGGATGAATGGTGTAATTTTCTTGTGGATAGGGCGTTTATTTAGTAGTTGGTTGAAGCAAACAATTAGTGTTTTGTTTCGATGCTTTTGGATGATCGAGTTGAGATATAGTTTTGCATGCATCCATTGATTAAGAACATGACAACTGCAGACTAAGACCTGGTCATTTCTTTTAAATGTTGCCATCTAGTATCTAACTATTAACTTATATCAATAGTGCAAGTTATAGAATCTAAAGGAATGAATTGCAAATGTAAAATTCATTAGATACAAGGAAATGAAATTCCCCTCTATCGAAACATCACATACTGTAGTTTGAAACATAATGACACAAATACTTACTGTTTCATAACAAAGCATTTTTTGGTCACTCATGCCCATCCTCGTTAAGCACATACAATATATGATTTTCAGCATGCCTGTACGTTATAAGGGAATTTTGATTTGGTATTCAAATCAAATAAGACGCCATTAGTTAGTTATTATATTTTTTAAAAATAAAATATTATCTCATTCACACGGTAAGAAAAGTAATTTATTACTGATAGACCTACTTATTTTTATAAGTCTTTTTTTAGCAAACACTTTGTTGTCTTTTTTATCTGCTCATGCTCGTTCGTGGACATGATCTCCTTCAAAAATTTCTTTTAATAATGTCAAGGTACTTCAAAAATTTATCCAACTCTCATTATACATTTCAACATATTATCTGACTATTTTTATAGTATCAAAATTTAAAATTAAGTTAAAAGTAGTCCCGAGTACTAACATTTTCAACTAAAAGTGCTTCCCTCAATATTTTTTTGTTTGCTTCTCTATTTATCTATCAACGTCAAGTGGAAAATTATTCAACGCGTAGATATACGAGTGAACTGACACTTAAATATACAATTTCAACCGTTTGTTTGATAATCAACTATTCATATAACTCTCGTATTTAAAAAAAGAGTGAAAATTAAATTGTAAAATACTAAAACTAAACCAAATTAACAACAACATGCAAAATTTGCTACATTTGCGACTTTCTGTCTGTAAATTGAGCATCAGTTTTGTTTTCCAACAACTGAAAAAGCATTATTAATTCATTCTTATCCATAACCATTCCCCAAACCGTGGTTTACTAGAAGAATATATCTTCCCAGATTTATTTCAAAAACCCCCAAAATAGCAAGTGGCATTGTCTTCATAAAGCCACCTCTCCCTCACGCGCCGGCGCCGGCGTGTCTGCAATCATCCAACACAACAAGACCACGTCAACTCTTAACTACAGCGCGTGCATCACACACGCCAACTATCACAACAGCACCATCTCCTTTTCTATCTCTTTCGTACGAGGTTGTGCTGTTTAAGAGGGGCTCTGCTGCTTCTTTCCTCAGCCTCACAAAAATTCATCATCACAATCACCGAGGAAGCTGCCGTACCGGGAAATACGGCGACAGGTGTACGAATCCGACCGTACGTACGTGTCCCCCTTCCTATCCTCTTCCTCAAAGCACGCGCCTTTCTGTTCTCGTCTTCCTAAAGATTCGAGCTTTAAGATTGACCTCGGATCACAATCTAGATCAAACGTTGTTGATTTGGTTTCTGGGTTTCTGAAAAGCCCATGTGGCCATGTTTATGAATCTGGCTCCTGGTTTGGGCTCTGTTTGTTTCACATTCCTGTCCCTAAACCTGTCTCAGAAGATCTACAAGTTCAGATTCAAGCTCAAGGCTTAGACTTTAGACCTTGAGCAGATTCTGGGGTTGTGTTTCTTTATATAATTTCGGGTTTTCGGGTTATGGGTGCTAATTTATCGGGTGGTGTTTCGGACATGGAGGGTACTGCGCAGCCGAGACTTGGGGATATACCGGAGAGCTGTGTAGCATTGGTTTTGATGTACATGGATCCGCCTGAGATTTGCAAGCTGGCCCGGTTAAACCGGGCTTTTCGGGGCGCTTCGTGGGCCGATTTCATTTGGGAATCGAAGTTGCCGACGAATTATCAGTTCATCGTGGACAAGGTGTTTGATGAGAAGACTATGGTGAAGAATTCAGGGAAGAGGGATATGTATACCACGCTTTGCAAGTCTATGTCCTTTGATGATGGAACAAAGGTACTTCTTATATGCTTTAAAGCTATTACTGCCTTATTTGTTTATGTATAAGAAGATGCTGTGTTTTGCATTTACATGAGTTTGGTTTAATTTTGTTTTGGAAATTTTCTTGTTTTGTGAAGGAAATTTGGCTGGATAAGAACACAGGCGGTATTCATCTGTCGATTGGTTCAAAGGCGTTATCGATTACAGGGATAGACGATCGAAGATATTGGAATTTCATATCAAGTGATGAATCTAGGTGAGCCTATAGTGAATATATATGTTAAGAGTTTGAAATGAGCCAGGAAACCAACAAGAGCTTCAAATTGTGTCTCTTTGTCCCAGTTTGCGAGCCTTACCCCTTTTTGATATGTAATGTTTGCATTGGTGGTTTTACTGTTTTCTTCCGTAAGTTCTGAAATGACAGGAGATTCAAGAACTTGATATGTTGTATTATCAACTTGTGTAGGTTTCAGACAGTGGCTTATCTCCAACAAACCTGGTGGTTCGAAGTTAATGGAGACTTTGACTTTCAATTTCCATTAGGGAAGTATAGCCTGTTCTTTAGGATCCACCTTGGCAGATCCAACAAGAGACTTGGTCGCCGAGTATGCAATTCAGAGCATGTTCATGGCTGGAACATAAAACCAGTGAAGTTTGAGCTTACAACTTCTAATGGTCACCGGGCTGTATCAGAATATTACTTGGACAACCCTGGTAACTGGGTCAATTATTATGTCGGAGATTTTGTTGTTGACAACCCTCATGCTTTGATGAAGATCAAATACTCGATGACCCAGATCGATTGTACTCACACCAAAGGTGGAGTCTGTGTAGACTCTGTGTTGATACGCCTAAGTAGTGTAGGAAAAGAGCATTAGCTTGTTTTGTTAATTAGGTGGTAGAGCTGCAAATTTACTAGTTGCAGTGAGTGAGAGATGGAGATTAGTGGTTGGTTTTAGGCGCATGTAACTCTTCTAGGAGTGAATGTGTATATTGTACCATCTGTTAGGAATTTTGAGTGTTTGCAGTTAAGTTATAGCAGAAGAAGAAGCTGTTGTGATGTATTGCGAGTTGTGAGTCTTATGACTTCTGAGCATTATCAATAATCAATGTATTTCATTTCTCATCCTTCTTGTTCCTCCGATGAGTTGTTTGGTTTTCGTTACTCTCTTATGCCAATGAATGAAGAAGCCTTTGTTTCTTTACGGTAATATAGTCTTTCGCATTAAAACTGATATGTATTCTCTGTGAATATCCTTTCTCTGTACTCATCAATCATCATCTTGGCGTTAGCATTTGGTTTCTTGCTTCTGTGTCTTTTGCTCTGAGCTTGACCATGTTTGAGACCTTAAAGTGTTCTTCTGGTCACGGCCTGATTTTGATAGAGCTCCAGCCTTAATCAGCATCACCATGCGACTAAGCCAAAATAAAATTTGACCAAGACAAGAACTTGAATGATCGTAAACCGTTTATTCTTAGATCAATATCTCACACAACCAACTTTGTTCTTTTTTAATGTTGTCATCAGACACTAATCAAAATTGTACCACATTATAACAAGTTTTTTCGATGAGAAACATTATAATAAGTTGTTTTCGGATGGGGGACACATTATTTAAGTTGAGAAAAGCAATTGGTAGCTAAGTTGTTATATATAGTTTAATCGAATATTCAACCATCAAATAAGTAACGCCATCTTCTACACAATTTCAAGCAAATAATCAAGTGATCCACACAATGTGAAATGAAGCCATCTTTCACACATACTGTTGACCCAAAAAAGAAAATACAACTTGTAGTTTGAAAATATATCATAGCAGAGTAAGCTTAGGGCAATGTATCTGGATTAAGCATGTAATTGAATTTTTTTATTTTTTTTTTAACATAAGAAACGAATTCCATATTGTAAATTTATTTATTTTATTCAAACGAACACATGTTTTCCGACGCCAAGTTACATGAAGTCTTAAGTCATTTTATGAAAGCCAACATATTTTTATAATCTAAAAGCCATCATATATTTAGAGTTATGATCCTAAGACGTGACAGTAAAAACTAAAAAGTAATCGTATTTCGAAACCATACAATTTAAACAACAAACAAACATGATTCACTACTAATCCACTATATCTATTTTTCACGTAAAGAGTTCTTTATGGATTAAGTTATTAAAAAAAAAAACGAATTTTAGTTAAAAAAAAAATTACAATGAAAAACAAAAACTAATAGAGAATTACAATTAAAAACAGAAACTGATTGTAATAAAGAACTAAAGACCGGAGCAACACACAACCTTTAGTTAGACCAATCAATTTTCACGATCTCAGTTTGGACAAAGCATGTTTCTACCATCCCGAAACAGAATTCACCTGCAGTGGATATAAATTCACCTTTTCTGTAATAGAAAAAAAATGGATAAAAGATTTGGATTTTAGATATTTCCCCATATAGATCAGAGTCAGCATACGTAAGGAAAACCTGAAATTACCAAATCGGGCACGTCACAGTTACTGCAGTGGCACTAAACCTTGTTTGATACGCGGCAACGCAATCACGTCTCTCTGTCTGTTACGCTTATCACTAACAAACTCATCTCTTTCTCTCTCTCTCGACGTTCGATTTCTCTCTCTTAGGGTTTGGGCTTTTCACAGACGACCCTTTACTTCTTCTCCTCCAAAAAGGTACAGTTCGATGCTTTCTTCCAATCCCATCTTCTGCGAGCTAAAAAGTTCTCGCCTTTCTCTCTGGTTCTCTTTCATTTCGATTGTATTTGTTTGGAAATCCCTAAAGTTTTAATCTTGATGTATTGTTCGAGACATTTCGTTTGGCTATAGAGAATCTCGAAATCGAATTGTGGTTTTAATTCTGTAAATTTTGGATAATCATTATCTGGAGAACAGTAATTGATGTAGGATTGCTCAATTCGATTTTGTTTTATGAAATTGGTGATTTTTAATAGCTCTTAAGGATTTGCATGCTTTGCAATGTTGTGAATATTAGTATAATACAGGGAAGGATTTACATTACTTCAAACCGGGTTTGTTTACTAGTTTTGCCAATGATCATTGTAAACTGGACTGAATGGTTTGTTGCAATGTGGATTCAGGTCTTGAGCCTGAGGAAGGCATTCGGGTGTTGTTATGTCGGAGTTAGTTGATACAGCTCCATGTATGGATTGGTTGAACGGGCTTGAACCTGACATGTCAGTGAAGGTCCTGACTTGTTTGGACGATATAAAGGATCTTGTTCAAGTTAGTACTGTCTCACGGACTTGGCGTCATATTGGTAAGCTAAAACCTTTCAACACTAGTAGTTCTATTGTCTTAGTGTATGTTATGGTTCTTTTATGTAAAACTCCACCTATGGTTGCATATGCAACACAGATTGTCTGTAGATTATGTGTTAATTATATCAAGCGTTATAAGTTGATGGTATTAATTTGTTGTGTGTATTAGTGTGTCTGCTAAGTGGGTGCTTATTTATATGATTCAAGGCTTATACTTAATAGTTTATCTGTTTTCTTCTGGTTGTCTGTGTGTGGCATCCATTCATTAGATTTAAGGGGTTGAATAAGGCTTACTTGGTTTTGAATGATGAAACATACTGGGGTGTCCCATATTGTGGAATGAGACTTCACAAATTATGAAAGGAAGCATCTCATTTCTCCGATTTTATGCTCCCATCTTGGAAGATCTAAATAGGCATACAAGGTATCTAAATAGTTGACCTTCTTAGTTGCAATAATTTTCTTGGCACGTCCCACCCCAAAGCTGGAGCTTAGAATGTCCAGTTTTTGAAAAAGATCACTCTAAAGATCATCATCGGTTTGAAAAAGAGCCAAATAGAAAATCTGATTCCTACAGTCGACAAACCATCCAGTGGCAAGATGGTTGTCTATGTCTTACTATTCAGTGGCGATTGACTCTTGTTATGATAATCCCGCAACAGTCGACATAACCTTGACCCTGATGCAGCTGCGTATTGTGACCATGCAGGAGCTGATCAACTACTTTTAACATTCTTTTTCTTTTTTCCTACTGTCTTCTTCTGTTCATAACCCCCCCCCCCCCCCCCCCCCCCCCCCCCCCAAAACCAAAACAAGCTTCAAAAGCTCTTGCCACCATAGGCCAGAACACTTGCCTATGAAGACCAATCTTCACTCCCTGATGAGGCAGATCAACCTTTTGATGTTTTCAACCATAGCAACTGAGCTTCCTTATGCTCCT
The DNA here is from genome assembly GCA_963682095.1 of Potentilla sterilis. Lineage (NCBI taxonomy): Eukaryota > Viridiplantae > Streptophyta > Magnoliopsida > Rosales > Rosaceae > Potentilla > Potentilla sterilis. Next base: position 36,118,128 of record OY821766.1, on the reverse strand, counting down.
TCTTTTCCTCTGTTATGTTTCTCATATTTCCTTTTCCATCCCAATTGAAAGTTTCTGGAATCTATGGCTTCTGGGTTGAGTGAATTTGGGCGTGATCAAAGAAAATCAAGGCAGTGGAAGCTGTAGGTTAAATCAGTTGGCAGTGATGTCTATCTCACTTAAAACTAGGTTCTGGTTGTGAGGCTTTGTTGGTGTACAGAGTGGATGAAATTTTAGAGGAAGTATCTGACATCTCTGTTCTCTCCATCTCGGAGGATTTATATAGGAAAACAATGTATCTGGATCAAATATTAAGCTACGTACCAAAAGTCAGGAAACGTTTTGCAGTCTACCCTTTTAATTGCAATGTATTTGTTGTCTGATTTTCATAGTCAAGATGTGCTGCTGCCCTTATATAGGAAAACAATCTATTTAAATCAAATATTAAACTATGTACCAAAATTTAAATCAAATATTAAACTATGTACCAAAAGTCAGAAACGTTTTGCAGTCTACCCTTTTATTAGCAACATTTTTCTGGTCTCATTTTCTAAGTCAAGACGTGCTGCAGCCAATTTATTCCTTCCAACAAAAACTCACACGAGTTTGTAACTTCTAATGTGCTGCAGTGGTAGAAAATGGTCTGTGTAAGATGCTGTGCATGAAAATGTTTCCTCAGTTATCTAGAGTTGCTCATGTGATCGAGTTACACGACCCTGATGCCAAAGAGTACGCAGATGTTGGATCTAGAAATTCAAAGGAATGGGACACGTTGGAAATGGAGCATAGAGTCTATGCCTTTCTAGCTCATGCTTGCACATCTTTCCCTGCTAGGGATTGCATTTCAGTAGCAGTTAGTGCTTCCAGCACTGACAATTTTCCGGAAGAAAGCATTCACCATACTCTACACCCAAGTCAGACGGTTGGAGGGAGAGCTTCATACTGGTCTAGTAAAGGCCAAAAGAACCCTTCAGTGCCCGAGATGCTGACGTACAAGTTGAAGTCTGATTTTTCTATAATTACTGAAATCAACATACATCCTTTCCGAGGCAAGTATTTGAGTTTCTGAAATTGTGGACCTTGCCAATTTGTTTGAAGTTATAAATTTGTTTGATTTTCTCTTTCTATCTCTCTTTTACTACTTGCAGCTTACTTCCAGAATGGAGAACCCATATATTCTGCCAGTGGTGTTCGATTTCGGATGGGGCATGCCAAAGTCCCTATTACTGTAGAGAGTGACCTCATGGAGGAATCATTCCATGATGACAAGTTTGAGTGGACTTACACTTCGCAAGTGTTCCCAATGACTCAAGTATGTGACCTGATCTAAACTTGTCTTCTACCTTTCTGTACTTGCATCTTGAATTTAATTTTTTTGAAATCTTGTCATCTCCAACACAGAGGCCATGTTGTTTCCTTGTATACTGATACCTCCTTTGTTGGGGTTAGGCGGTTTGAAAATAGACTGTTGTGGAGATTATGGTTCTTTTAAACTTTTTTTGCAATTTTCAAATTAGAAACTCTGTTTTGCAAGCTAGATTATGACTTGTACTGTTGTTGACTTTTGCACAGTTTTGGAACTAGAAACAATGCTTGTGAGTTGTTTAGGAGTTTTATACAATTTAGTCCTGGACCTCTTGTCCACTTTTATAATTCAGTAAAAATATATGATCTCTCTCTCTGATCAACTACTGGAGCGACTTTTAGCTTGCCTAGTATTTGATCCATCCTTGGATTTTTTTTTTCTTTTTAAGAGAGTTGATACATTGCTATACTAGTTTTGGTCTTCCAGTTCACGTAATTTATTAACTTATTTTCTTTGCCAACAGGAAAACTGCTTGCAGACATTTTTGCTTCCAGAGCCAGTTCTTTGCATAGGTGGATTTTTGCAGATTGAATTAGTCGGGAGGGTTCAGAGACAAGAAATGGATGACCAGTTCTATATATGGTTTGTTCCGCATCTTCATTTCTCTTGATTTTCATAACAATTATGAAATTACACGAAAGGAAGAACGTTAATTTCTGAGAGTAATATATAGTCTCTTAATATTAAGCCACTGCCGAAGTCAAGTAGTGTTTATAATTCATAGCCATTAAATTTAAGCTGACAATTTTACTTAGTGGTTCAGTAATATGGAGGATGGACGCAATATGGGAATAATGTCTCGGATTTGGTTGGTTTAATACTTGGCTTAGATTTTGTTAGTGGAGATATGTTAGAGAAAATGCAATGCTGGCTCTCACGATTTAATCTAGTCTGGTTACCTGTGTGATGCAATGGACATGGGATGATGTTCATATCAGATGTACATAAGAAAAGAATAAAAAAGTAGGTTCAGATTTAGGAATATGTTTTGGTAATATTGGTTGGCGGACTACATGATGTGTTTATTGTCAGTAGTTTGGGGTGATAATGACACTGCTGCTTTGGTTGGCTTTGATATGTGGTCCTTAACATATCATCACAGAGTTGCCAAGCCTGCAGGATGGTAACTCATAGTTGAATACTGAATAGTAGAATACCTTTACATTAAGAATACACTTATTGCCTTATGTGGGAACAGAAACTTAAAAGATGCTACAATGGAACACGAGTTGTTGTTTAGAAAGATCAATTTCTTTAGTTTTAGTTGAATGTTCTATACTTTTTTATCCTTTTACATCGTTTCTCGGTGCTTCTGTTTGTTCATATTATCTGAGATAATTGTTGTTTCATCCATGTACATCAGCAGCTGAATTTCATGGGTCGGCCTATTATCATCTCTCTGTGATGTTTTAATAGGAAAGCTAGAAATCATCCTTGTGCCTGCATCATCTGAATCTCCTTTCTGTCTTTCATGTTGCACAAACCTTTAAGAATGTAGAGGAAAAGAACAATTTAGAGCATGAGCAAAAACAGGACTATGTAAACATATCATAATTAGGGAGCATCAATGTTTATCATGTTGACATGAATTCACCCGGTTTGATGCTTTGCTTTTAACTGCCATTTGATAGTTACACATTGACATATGGAGAAAATGTTGTTATAATTCTCTTCACTTGCTTTGATTATGCCTTCAAGTCATGGGGTTAAAAATCTCCCCTTTGTCCTCGTGTTATTATTATTTCATCTGGACTGCACTCTTATAATTTCCCAAAGTTGTAATCTGAGTATAACCACCATCACTACTACATAGCTTGTTAATTTTTCGTGTATATACTAATTGGGTGGTTTTTTGCTTCCTTAGTGTGTCTCACGTTCAAGTCAAGGGGAAGTTACTTGAACCTGCATTTAGTGTTGAAACCAATGTACCATCTGGGTTGTTTGTGTTGAAGAGACAAACCGCGTTCAACCAACCAAGCTTTCCTGAGGACGAGTTAGCTATCTCCACTGGCGATTGGGAGAGACACATTAGAGAAATGCTGCCTATGCTGCATGGAAATGTAGATTTTGAGGAATAATATGAATGGGAATGTTGCCGATTATGAGACAGACGAGGAGTTCTTGGCCTAAATTATTTATGTTGTGCCTTTTAATTTTTCAATCCTTTAAAATCTCAGGGTACTATCCTGCTTTGAAATGGATCCGTGGTTACTTTTCTCTGAGTGCTATAGACTCATAATTAGAGTGGTAGTATCATAAACTGTTGGTGTAGCTATCTACTTACGGTATTATACAAGCAATAGTTGTTGTATAAAGTATTCTAATGTTCAGAATCTGTTTGTTGATGCTCTGGGTTTTGGGAGGTGTCCAACAATCCTAAAAGTCATCCTCAATTCTAGTTCTTAAAATAATCCTTGACATCCATTCTTTGACTGTATGTTCCGCCAAATATTCCTGTGAAGTTCTGTATTCTGATGTCAAAGACTCAAAATGCATAGTTCCCTTGGTTTACTACTGAAGTTTGATGTGTAAAACGCACCACTACTTCCTGCCGATTCAGTATGACATCATTATCTCTAATGGTACTGGTTCTGGATTGTACACGCGCAAGGGTTTATGTATTTTTCTAAAAACTGTTGGATTTTGTTTTGAAATTTCCGTAAAGTATATTCAACATTAGTGTTGTCGTTTGCAAACCGATGCTTATCAAAATTATTGCAACTCTGTATTCACTGAAACCAAAATTGCCAGTCACATCAATTGTTGTTTAATTCTGAATTGGGAGATGGTGATCCGAGTACACTCAGACAAATGATTGCTTTTGTTATAATGAAAACGGAAACACATTATTTCTGTTGACGAGTGCATAACATGGACGGTGATAAAATAAAAGTGAAGCTGTAAGTTCACCCTCCTAGATTGCATACTGTTCAAAGCTTGCACTAATAAATATTCATATCACAGGGTCTTGGCAATTATTAGGACGTAGCTCATTGGGGACCTGCTCTTTAGGATGTTTTAGCCTTCACCGGAGCTGGAAGTAACTGCATCACCGAAACAAGGGTGTATGTCAGCAGAAAACTATGTACCAGTTAGTAGATCAAATCTGAGCATACATCGCCCAAAACAAGCAAAGTTTATGCATATCTATTAAGCATATATAAAGAGAGATGTTCACAGAAACCTGATAACACGAGATCAGAGAAGTAGTAAATCCCAAGGCTCCAGTAACACGAGGCGTGATTTTCTTAGGTGCCAACTGAAGCAACCCAATAGCAACCACAGTATCCATAGCTGCTTTAACCAGTGCCAGTGACCTTTCATTAGATTTTTTTAGTTTAGCACAGTACGCCTCATTCTGCAGCCACAGGATGCACAAAAATTGTAAAAATCACAATTTTGAGCCAACAAAATTATCACATTCAATACATTAAATGAGATACTTTCAACATACTTGGTATTTGTCGCCAGTCTTCAGATCTTTCTCCAACTTTTTAATTTGTCCAGAGAGCCTTCCTAACTCCCCAACCTGATTTAGGAGGTAACAAGAACAAATTGTTCATGTTATGTGTATCCCTAAATTAAAAATAGTACATATAAACAAACAAGGAAGAAAGGGGGATGAACACACCTCAACTAAAGTGGTGCAAACTGAGGAACCCATCCAACAGTAAAGAGATATACGGCCAATTAGTTCAGCACGTTCTTTGTTCTAATACAAACATAATTATCAAACTTTTACCACATTAGTTTCACAAAATGAAATACATAACAATGGAATTGAAGAGGAAGTGCATGGTAAATACATACCTTATACATGCCTGTTCTGCCAAGCCAGACAATTTGGTCAAGAAACAGAAAAGTTGACAGCAATGCATTTTTGGACTGTACAAACATCAAGTTGAAAGAAAATTCATTATAATGAGAACAAAAGAAGAAATCACATTCCGGTAAGAAGTAGCCCATACCTTTCCAAGCAGAACAAGCGGAAGAGGAGTCCCAGGAGCAGTGGGACTAATCAGACCATGAAGATCATTCACAAACTGGAACCAAGCAGACAATTGATAAAATGTTCAAGAGTAAATTCACTGAAATTCAACTTCAATATTCTGATTGGAGTACTAGAGGTCCACTTCTGCTTCCTTATAAAGTGTGAAGGAGGATTAGAAATAGCTTCAAGAAGGGATTTATTCAACCCTTTATCCTTATTCACTTTGGTTCTTCTAGAGGTTTATGAAAAGAGCCTCATATAAAGCAGGAAGTAGTATTTCAACCTTTAGTTCAATGTCAACAGTCAATATATGATATTATATTCTATTTCTAACCTTGAAAAGACGGAAAACTTTTCGTGCCAAGCTAGTCGTTTTATCAACATTTTGGGCTGTTCCAGGTTGTCCATTACTCAAGAATTTTGAACCATATTGTATCACTCTGCATATCTTGTCTCTAGCCTCAGCCTTGTTCAGATAAAGAACTGCAAGAGCAAGTTCAGCTCTAGTTGCATCTAATGTACTCATGTCTTATCTTGAACCTTCTGAATGAAGTTAAGACGAATTGTTAGTACTAACATGCTGAGGAAGCTTCCTAAGGCATAATAATAAATATATGATGTATAAAACATATACAAAGCCATCAGTCAAAAAGGAAGTTCCATTAAGCCTCTTAAGGTTTTACTTATGACCTTCGTAAAACACAAATATTTACGATTCTAACAAGTTGTTACTAAGCCATAAACCAAATATAGTTACGATATGCTCCATACTTGTAACATCTCTGATTTCATCTGATCAACATTACTCTAGGAAAGGTACTCTTCATCCTCACTATCTCAAAAGTTAAAACAGCACAGACCATGCAAAGTAAAGCACAAATCTTGAAGTCCAAATCATTAATCAAACAGCAGCAAACAATTTCCCCATCACAAAGAAAGCAATAGGCCATAATGATCAAAGACAGCATGAACTGTTTCCATTTGCAATCGAAAATTAGAAGTTTTATATTCTGCACACCCCTTTTAGCTCAACTTCAGAGCTGATATATACAGACACACAAACTTTTGAAGCTGAACTTCAAAAATCACATTAAAAAAAATCCGATAACAGAAAGAGTGTAGTCAGCTGAGTGGAACAGCTAATATGCATGACTGCTTCTCTAAAGATTTCAAAAATTGTACAAAGACAGCGATCATGTAATCACTTTCTTCTACTTACCTTCATTCTCCGGGCAACCAAACATATAAGTTGAGCACAAATTGGCAATTGATCGAAATATCTTCAATTTAACTAACCTAGCAACTACATAACAGCAATGAAATATATTTGTCAGTTTTGTCTAGTACTTGTTCATTTTCATAGCAAGGTAGAAACCCCACTCATAACCAATCAACATGAACATGAAAACACCCCAACAAACAAATACCCTGTAAACCCAGATCAAAAATTTCAGCAAACAAATCGAAATCCAACACCCAAATCACAAAACCAGAAAGAAAGATACAAACTTTAAGCTTAAGTTGGATCAGAGACTATGCATACCTAAAGTTGAAGTCTTTCTGGGTTTGTAAAGTGCAGGTCAATAATGAAAGATATAAAATTAGTGAAATATAGAAAGATAGAAAGAGATATGGGAGAGAAAAGAGTACCGAAGAGAGTGCCAAGAAAAGAGCCTCGAAAAAGTAAAATCTGACAGAGGATGGCTGCTGAGCTTTGTATCTTAGAACGTCAGCTCTGTATTTGGTTTATCTCCTTCTCTCTTCGATAAATTGATAATGGCTTGTTTGGTCCTTCTTTTCCATAACAAACAAACAACCAACCTTCATTTCCTACGAGCCAAAGAGCCAACAAATTTTTTATTTTTGTGAAATTTTTTTCTTTTTTCAAATTACAAAAAGAGAAATTTTATATACACTCAAAAAACCACTTAAATACACACTCATTTTTTTTTATATCTCAAATCAGATTTTATAAATAGCTTAAATAACTAAAACATACATCAATTATCATAAGAAGAAAAAAACTAAGAAAAAAATTAAATGAAGCAATACAGTTGTAAACCTAGACATCTTAATTTTGAAATTTTATTTTGTCCGACTATTGATTGATGTTAGAGTTGTAACAACATTTCTCAATTTAATTATCAATTAACTAATAATTTTTTGAATTGAAATTTCAAAAATTTATAGACGAAACTTGTAGAAAGTATGCTAATAAATACCTGAAAATATTTTTTTAAATTTAGTATATATTAATTATCACTTATATTAATAAGATATTTCATGTTTTTTTTTAGCATAATGGTATTTTAGGTACTTGTGGATGTGTATCTAGTCTAATATTGAAATGAAAAATTTAGGGGATAGTGTATTAAATAAGGAGTGTGTATTAAGAGGTTAGTGAACTGTATTTAAAACTACTCTTGGAAAAGCTACACAATTTTATGAATTAATTTCAGTTTACTTACTTAAATTTTAATTCAATCATCATTTCAGTTCTTATTTTTTTGATTTCATCAGTTACACCGTGTTTCTGCCTAAACCCGAGGGCCTAGTAGATACTTGATGAATCCAACTTGATCTCCTGCAATCCTGCTCACTAAGGGGAATACCGGGCGGGCCGGCCTTCTCCTCTCCGATGCCTAAGTTAGTATAGTTGGAATATATATAACCAAGGCACGTATGTAAGCAGGGAGAGAGATAAGTTACCTAATAAAGAGGGTAGTTGGGACCCTTATATAGGTGGTTGGGGGTGAGGGCTGGCCTTACCCTTCGATGTGGGACTGGTTCCCTTCTGTTTGTACCTTCTGGTGCCCTCTTTGGTAGGCTGGCGCCCCCGACCCCAGGGTCCCTGGAGGCAGGATAGAGCGCTGGGCCCCGAGGCCGGGTGCTGGTGATCCGGTCCCGAGCCATGGGCCGGGCCCTGGTGCACTTGCTGCGGGTCTGTGGGCCTGCTGTAGCCTCTCTGCGGCTACTGTCAACAAGTCCCCCAAGTTCCCGGTCAAGTGCAATCTTGAATGGGGACTTAAATCTGTCTTGCTCTTGCCCCGCAGACCCGCAGGGTTACCAACCTACCGGTGCCCAGTCCCCCAAGTCCGCGTTAAAGATTGGGCGTGACCGAGATGAGTACCTGTTACCGATGGGAAGCAATAGTTTATAAGTACGTTTGTAATATAAGTAGTACTGTGCTCAGGTGTTGTGGTGTTATGAGCATGGAGCCGGGTGGAACCCGGAGAGTGTATGAGATGATGCCATGATGCCATGCAATAGATGTGTGCATGGAATGATAATGAGGTGTTGAAATCCGCCATGCAAGAGATTTGTGCATGGGATGATAATGAGGCGTTGAAATCCGCCATGCAAGAGATGTGCATGGAATGATAATGAGGCGTTGAAATCCGCCATGCAAGAGATGTTCATGGAATTTCGGCCGGGCACTCTGCCCTATCGATACGAGGCGGAGCTTCACTGGGTCACAACTGGGCGATCTGCCAAATCAAAACGGAGCGGAGTTCACTGAGCCTATACCGGGCGATCTGCCAAAGCGGAGTTCACTGAGCCTCTACCGGGCGATCTGCCAAAGCGGACGGGGTGAAGTTCATGGGACCTTGACCGGGCGTTCTGCCATATCGAGACGGGTCCCATGTGAACTTCAGTACTGGACCTCGACCGGGCGTTCTGCCATATCGAGACGAGTCCAGGAGTATGGGAGCTCGACCGGGCGTTCTGCCATATCGAGACGAGTCCCATATTGCTAGGCTGCAGGGAGATTACCCCGGTGTTGCGGGCTGTTTGAAGCACCGATGAACACTTGCTAGTTCTTCTCAGCTTGTGTTGAATAAGCGTTGAGGTAAGGGGGGTGGCATTGAGGTGACAAGGCTCGCCGTGTAGCCCCATGTTGATCGCGGTTCAATGCGATGCAGGGTTTTTATCCTGCTGGACAAGCGTACATGGGTTAGATGCAAACTCGCCCGGGTGTATAAAGCCCGCCGGTCGAGTGTTCTCGACCGGGGTCAGCCATGGTACCGGGCGGAACTCGACCGGGCGTCCTGCCATATCGAGACGAGTCCCCCAGTGAAATGCCATGGGGCCGGGTGGATTCTCGGTAGGGGGGTGGCGTTGAGGTGACAAGGCTCGCCGTGCAGCCCCCGTTTGCCGCAGCTGGTGCGATGCAGGGTTTTTATCCTGCTGGACAAGCGTACATGGGTTAGATGTAAACTCACCCGGGTGTATAAAGCCCAAGCCGGTCGAATGTTCTCATGACCGGGGTCAGCCATGGTACTGGGCGGAACTCGACCGGGCGTCCTGCCATATCGAGACGAGTCCCCCAGTGAAATACCATGGGGCCGGGTGGAGGCTATTCCCGGAATATGCTCTCGAGCCGGTTGGATGCGTCGTAACAGGTGGGCGGATCTCGACCGGGCTTTCTGCCATATCGAGACGAGTCCCCCAAGAGATATGTAACTGGGTGGACCTCGACCGGGCCACATGCCATATCGAGACGAGGTCTCCAGTAGGATGGCGTGCAGCCGGTTGAATGATACCTAACCGCGAACTGCTACAGACTGGACGGATCTCGACCGGGCGACATGCTATATCGAGACGAGTCCTCCGGTGATATGCAACGAAGAAGCCATGCAGCCGGTTGAATGATCATAACCGTGAACTGCCATGGTGCAGGGCGGACCTCGACCGGGCGACATGCCATATCGAGAAGGGTCCTCCATTGCTCATACCCGGATGTATGCTCTCGAAGCGGTTGGATGATTACCACCGGTGAGAGGTCTTCGAGATATGCAGCCAAGAAGCCATGCAGCCGGTTGAATGATCATTACCGTGAACTGCCATGGTGCCGGGCGGACCTCGACCGGGCGTCCTGCCATATCGAGACGGGTCCTCCATTGCTCATACCCGGATGTATGCTCTCGAAGCGGTTGGATGATTACCACCGGTGAGAGGTCTTCGAGATATGCAGCGAAGAAGGTGTGCAACCGTGGGATCTGGGGAAGTGTGGGAGGGCCTGACTCCTCGTTTCCCGCTCCTACCTTCCTGTCGCCAGCGTGTGGGACAAGTGGCTGACATGCATTTAAGGAGGAAGTCCATCAGTCCCGTCAGTTATGATGGCATGGGCAGTTTACCAATGCTGGGACACGTGCCAGCAGGGGGCGGTCTTGAGATGGAGGGCCTGGATTCGCAGGCGTTTGAGTTGCTGTGATTACTTATTTTGGAGGGATTTCAATTGCCTAGGGCACTGGTCCCCTCTATAAAAAGGGCTCTTCTGCTCTCCTTTCTGTTGTTGCTTCTTGCTTTGGAGAAACTAAGAGAAAGAGAGGAATCCGGCGATCAGTTTGAGCCCTTTTGCCCCACGAGATCCGTTTTCTTGAGCGCTCCCTACTCTCTTCCTACCATTGCTCGCTGCTTTCGCAGGGCGGATTGTCCTCGGTTGAGCATACTAATCGGTAAGTTTGTTGATTTCTTTGCCCCGGTGTTGTTCTTGTTTTGGCTTTGTTGTTTTGCGGCGGGGGGGGGGGAGAGATCTCTGTCGCTGACGGAACTGCTCTGCGGCGAACTTGGGGAGAGGCCGTAGAAGGCGCTGTTGTAGCCTGTTGCTGACGAGCGCTAGGGTTTTGTTTTCTTCCCCTAGGTTAAGATGTCATATTCAGGTTCTGACCGGGCTTCCGAATCGGCTGCCAGAGGTCCTATCGAAGACGATGAGGAGAGACTGGAGGACTGGCTCGGTTCGGAATCTCCGGAGACCGAAGTCGCCGACTGCTCCCGGAGCAGGGTTTCGTCTCCGTCCTCGTCTTCGTCTTCCGGGGCTGAATCCTCGGAGACTGAAATACCGCACGAGGTACGTTTTGCAGATGCTCCGGCCGCGAGCTACACCATTGGCAGAGGGAAGTATGCTGTGGTGTGTGATGAACCGGAGGGTAGCATGACCCCTGGAGAGATTGCAGCATTCCGGGAAACGTGGGGTATCCCGGATGAAGTTCTGCTGCGGCCCCTGAATCCTGGAGAGTCGGCCTGCAACCCGTAGGCGGGTTGGGTTGCCGCGTGTCACGTCCCGCTTATTCGGGAGTGTCATTGTCGAGCGATGCTGGTGGGGCAGCTCCAGGCAGGTGCGTGTGGGGAGTCCCTTCGGAGTTCAGGCAGGCCGACCCGGTTAAGTTTGGGGAGCTTGTCGCTAGTCAAGGACTTGACGCTGATGGAGGGATTGGGCATCCCTACACACACTGGTCGGGGTCTGGAGCTGATCCCCTGATGAGCCCAAGGCAGGGCGAAACCAGTAGTCGCCTCGGTGGACAAGGCTGGCTTCCAGAGGATGGGAGCGCCGCATGGGCCAAGTGTGGCAGCCAAAAGGCTAGGCCCGTGACAAGTGGTATCAGAGCCGTCCCGGCATTTGCGTTCGTGCGCCAAGAGCTCACACCAGGGGGTGTCCTCAGAGGAGGGACTCCGAGGAGAGGAGTCGAGTAGGCAGGGGTTCGGATGTCCGCAAGTCGCCAAGCGCTCACACCAGGGGGTGTGCCCAGCTGGATGGGGGTCTCCGCGTGTAGGAGACGAGTATGCAGGGTGCCTTCGTAAGTGGTCGAGAGAGGACCAGCGGAGGAGGACCGTATCCGACACGGAGCATTGTTGGGCGATCTTGGGAAGAGTCTCCTCTCGTCGCTCGGGCAGCGTGGGCCGAAGGCTTGTAGTAGGTGCGTTGCCGTGTACGAGGACGTACACCTTGTTTGGGTGGGGGAGAGTGTCACGTCCCGCTTATTCGGGAGTGTCATTGTCGAGCGATGCTGGTGGGGCAGCTCCAGGCAGGTGCGTGTGGGGAGTCCCTTCGGAGTTCAGGCAGGCCGACCCGGTTAAGTTTGGGGAGCTTGTCGCTAGTCAAGGACTTGACGCTGATGGAGGGATTGGGCATCCCTACACACACTGGTCGGGGTCTGGAGCTGATCCCCTGATGAGCCCAAGGCAGGGCGAAACCAGTAGTCGCCTCGGTGGACAAGGCTGGCTTCCAGAGGATGGGAGCGCCGCATGGGCCAAGTGTGGCAGCCAAAAGGCTAGGCCCGTGACACCGCGCATCAGGACCAGTTCCGGCATGGGCTTTCGCTCCCGCTGCCAAACTTCGTGCAGTATATGTTTAGTGCGCTGCAAGTGTCGCCCGCGCAGCTTCCTGGGCTCCAGTGGAGGCGACTACTGAGCCTCGGCTGCTTGTACGAGTTTTCCGGGATGAATATACCAACGGTAAACGAGTTCCGGGCCTTGTATAGGCTGTCGTACTCCAGGAAGCAGGGGTCCCGGGGTTGCCTGTCCTTCAACGCCCGGAAACCTCCACCGATCGTCACCAATATGCCTTCATGGGTAGACAACAGTTGGAGGAAGAAGGTGGTGATGGTGGGCGGGAGGTGGCAGGCGAGGAGTAAAATGTACTGGGTTCCTGGCGCCTTCCAACCCATCGGCGACCAGTCGTTCGAGCTATCCGATCTGGAGCATGAGAGGATCTCGACCATACTCGGATGCTGGGACGACCTAGAACGGAGTTCTTTCAACTTCATCCGGCGAGAAGTGCTGGAATATTGCCAACTCGGGCGGGGTCCCGGTGCGTAGTAGGCCCTTTAGCGGTGATACCTTGTGCTAGTTTTGCAAAATGCTAACTGTTTGCCTTCCTTGCAGGTGCATCTTCCCGGGCGGTTATCAAGCCCGAAACCACTCTTTCAATGGACGGGGAAGACCTCCTCAACAAGCTGAAGGAGAAAGGCGAGACCGTCTCGCGGACGTCGGTGGAAGAGGAGTCCGGCCGGCTCACGACTCATTCGGAGCCGAGGGCCATGGACGTTGATGACGACGCCTATGTCCTGAAGCGGGTGAAGACCCATCATACCGCACCCCATGTGGTGCCTGGAAGGGGCAAGGCTACCGGAGGGTCAGTTAGGGTTCCCGGTGGAGTGAACAGGATCCCCAACCGGCCGGTGTCTGTGCCGCACGTGACTCGCGTCGCCCCGGTAAGCGCACGATCTTCTTCTCCGGAAGGCCGGGGAGAGAAACGGAAGGGCGGGGACATTCTTTCCTCCGCGCTGGTGACTCTTACCGGTGGGTCGGCACGGGAGAACCTGGCCAAACGGTTCAGGATAATCGGCGGCGCGCAAGCTAACTCTGCTGGGGAGAAGGCCGCTGCTGCTGCCCGGCAGAGTAGTCCCGTGACTGCGGAGGCACCGGGGGGAAGCCCGGATAGTGCACTCGCCCGGCAAGTGGCGGCGGACTTGGCCGGTCTTGGGCTGGACAGACCCGGGGTTGCTGGAGCCCTGGCGGGCGGGAATCGCCCAAAATGCAAGGAATCCGTCCTTCGGGTAAGTACCGCACGGACTCACCACACTGTTTGTAGCTTGTTTTCGTTTGCGGCTTGACTAACTGCCTTTGTTGCTGCGCAGCTGCTGTACAGTCTGTACGAACCGGATGCGAGCGATGAGCTGTCGGAGCTGAAGAGACAAATAACTGCTTTATCGGAGATCCGACAGCGCCTGGAGGTGGAGAAGTCTCGCTCAGACCGGGAGAAGGCCAGATCGGAGGAGAGGGCCAAGAAGCTGGAGGAGCAGAACCGAAGCCTGGAGAAGGAGAGGGCCGAACTGGAAGCCAAGGTGGACGAGCTCCAAGTGGGAGCTGCCGCTCTGCACGCCGCCTCTGCTGCTCCGACCGGGGAAGATGACCCGGAACTCTACGAGCGGGTCGTTCTCAAATACCGTGAGAGCGATCAGTTCCTGGAGTTTCTGGTGAAGGCCAGGGAGGAGGGCATCTCGGATACGTACACGGAATGGGCGGGGAAGGGATGGTTAGACACTTCCCTGATGCCGACTGCTGCTGAAGGAGATATCCATGAGCAGTCGGACATCCATCAGGAGCCGGTGGAGGGGCAGCCGGATGAAGTGATTCGCTCGGACTTGGATTCTTTTACCAACGGTGCCGAGTCTCCCCGGGCCAGAGTCAACACCGGAACTGAGGTTGACGACGAGGGTGCCGCAGGAGAAGCCAGCGGATTGCCTGCTGAAGGCGGAGTCGTGGCTCCTTAGGATTTTCCTTGCTCTTTTCCTTGTAATCTTTCCGGATCGGTTACTGCTTGTATACTTGCTTGAATATGAATATACTGGAACTGGCAGAGCCGGTGAAATTTTCTCAAAAGTAGTTTGCATATATATTTGTTTTTACAACGGTTGAACCGCGAACTATGCCAAACTAACCGCTCGGGCTAGCGGGTTTACCAGGCCTGGTCACGTTCCCGGTCGGGGTCTGTTCTTCTTTCCCCTACGTACCGCTGGAGCTGGCCGTTATCGATCAAACCCTGCACCGCTGTCTTGAGAGCGCAGCACTGATTTGTTCGATGAGTAGCCTCATCATGATAAGAGCAGTACTTGCCCGTCTGCGCCGTTGTAAGTTTCCCCTTCGGGTACTTTCTCTTGGGCGGTGGGGGAATGACGCTCCCGTTCTCAAGTAGGATATCCTCGTAGGAAGTGGTGAGAGCGGTGAAGACTTCTTGACCGGCCGGTGGTGGTGCTGGCATGATTGCCAGGGGGCGCTCTTGGCGGAATGGTACCGGCTTGTGCTCGTTCTGGGGTCTATCAAAATAAGGCCTCTGCTGCCGCTGTGGCCAGTTTCTGCTGTTGGCGTTCCGGCTGGGTCGAGCGGTGCGGTTCTCGGTCCGCTGACTGGGCTTGGCTTCCTGGCCGGGCGGAGGGTTCTCTTCCCGGGGATGGTCTTCCTGCTGCTCATCCCGCTTCCTCTTCAGTAGGTGATGCCCATAGGTCTCATGATCGGCCTGAGCACGCCGGATGGCCATAGCCATCAACTCGTCATATCCTTGCGGGAGTTCTACCCGGACGGCGTAGGAAAACTTGCCCGCTCGGAGCCCCTGCTTAAACGCCATTTCTGCGATGCCTTTGTCCAGGTTCCGAACTCCGGCCGTGGCCGTCTGCCAGCGGTTGACGAAGGTTCTCAGCTCCTCTCCGGGGGCTTGTATGCAGTTGAAGAGGATGGTCGACGTCCGGGCTCCCTCGACTCTGAGAATGAAGCGGCCTACGAAGCGGTCGGCTAACTGCTCGAACGCCTCGATCGAGTTTGCCGGAAGCTCGTAGAACCAGCTGAGCGCTTCTCCAGACAAAGTCTCCTGGAAGATGTTGCAGCAGACTGCATCGGAGTATCCCTTGGCGCAGGTTTGGGACCGGAAGCTGTCCAGATGCTGGTACGGGCAGCCGGACCCTGAGTAGGTGAGCTTGAGGGACTTCTGGTTGCCAGATCTTCCCGACTCTATGACCCGGTGCGAGAAAGGACCCATGCGCTCATTAAACCGGGCGCCCTCCATCGGCCGCGCGGCTCTTCTCTCGTTGGCCTCCATTTGGGCCTTTAAGTCCGACACGGTATTAGCTAGCATTTGCAGCGCTCGTGCGGTCGGAGTCCCAACTTCATCCACTGACGAAGCGCCGGGCTGGTGGGAGGTTGTCGTGCTCTTTGGCGGGCCTGCGCCGGCTGGCGACTTTTCGTGCACGGGGTCCCCGGGCCGACCGCCCGAAGATTGTCCTGCTTCGGTGCGTTGAGGTTGGATCGGTGGGAGTGTCGCCTGTGCCTCGACCATGGCGTTACTACGCTGCTGTCCCCTCTCCAGGGCGGCCACTAGGGCAGTATTCACCGCCTCCATCTCTTCGTATCGGGCGTTGGACTTAGCTCTGTCCCTGTCGCTCTCCTCTCTTAGATGACTGACCTCTGCGGCCATTGCCCGTAGCTCTCCCGCCATGCTTCTATGGCCGGGGCTGTACGTAGGGTCCCGGTCCAGGCTCTCAGATCGATCGCTTGGATCATCTGAGAACGTCAAGGAGAAGCCCCGTCGCTCTGGACTGTCTTCCTCCTCTGCAGGGCCTTTCCCGCGCGAGCTGTCGTGGTGGGGATCCGGCACGCCGGATGGTCCCCCACAGCTCCCTACTTCCTGACTGTTGCCCCGGTCGCCACGCGGCTCCCGCGTGACGGCCGGGGTGGAGGTGAGCGTCTGCACTACTGCAAGGCGTCCCTCCTCGGCGGTGCCTTTCTCTTGACTCATCTCCGAGTTCTTTCCTAACGGTGTTGCTTACACGGCTTTTCGTTCAAGCTTCCCACAGACGGCGCCAATTGTTTCTGCCTAAACCCGGGGGCCTAGTAGATACTTGATGAATCCAACTTGATCTCCTGCAATCCTGCTCACTAAGGGGAATACCGGGCGGGCCGGCCTTCTCCTCTCCGATGCCTAAGTTAGTATAGTTGGAATATATATAACCAAGACACGTATGTAAGCAGGGAGAGAGATAAGTTACCTAATAAAGAGGGTAGTTGGGGCCCTTATATAGGTGGTTGGGGGTGAGGGCTGGCCTTACCCTTCGATGTGGGACTGGTTCCCTTCTGTTTGTACCTTCTGGTGCCCTCTTTGGTAGGCTGGCGCCCCCGACCCCAGGGTCCCTGGAGGCAGGATAGAGCGCTGGGTCCCGAGGCCGGGTGCTGATGATCCGGTCCCGAGCCATGGGCCGGGCCCTGGTGCACTTGCTGCGGGTCTGTGGGCCTGCTGTAGCCTCTCTGCGGCTACTGTCAACACACCGTACCCCTGTGCTTCCTAAATTAATCAACCGATACCAATTGACAGTTACTATATGATTTGTTTTTGTTTGTTTTCTATTGTTCAACTTGATTATATGATTTGTTTAGTCTTGTTTAGAATCATAATATGGTAACGGTGCATTAGTGTAGGCAAATGGTACCAAAAAGCTTTTGGTATTGATAGATCGTTTGGACGGAATTTATAAAATTGATAATGGTTGATTAATTTGGGAAGTACAAGGGTGTAGCTGATGAAATCAAAAAAATATGAACTGAAATGATGATTGGACCAAAGTTCAAGTAGGTAAACTGAAATTAATTCCAATTTTATTGTACTTTTTTTATCTGACTTGTATTTCCTGTTCTAAAATTTGTAGATTTGACATAGGAAAAAAGACTCATGGTCTATTTCTTGGTGTTCTTCCAAGTCATTCGTTTAGTATCAAAATTTTACTCATTGTGTTCGCAGCATTAAAACTGGAGGCGTTTACAAAGTTCTATAATGTAACACATTTATATTATATAATTTGATGTGATAGTTAAAAAGTGAAATTTTGTATAGTGTTACAAAGACCAAACCATATAAATGAGAGTTAAATTATTATATTGATCGTCACATCATATGATTTAAATTTAAATATGATTTATTTATAAGTAACATCTGATTATATTATCGTGTTCCCTTTATGATCTCGGGACCTTGTATCGACTATATTCCCAAATGAAATCTGCATGATAAAGCTGTCTCATCTTGCATATATGTTTCTGATGCATGCTTGAAGTCAGAACTCAGAACACACAATAATGGCGGCAGTTCTCCAATTGCTGTATGTAACAAACCATATCTTCCATGATGTCATTGTTTGTTATTGTGATCTTGAAGTGCAGCCACAAGAAAAGTAGAGACAAATTGCAGATTCCCTCTCTTTTCAAGTTTTAGCGAGTATGTCCCTTTGGCAGTAAACCACTCCTAGTTACTATGATTGGATTTCTTTGACTAGAAGGGACATAATGTGTGAGCTCCACACCAAATGGTCTGCTGCTTAAAATAGTTTAACATACATGCGTATGTGAAATTGGTCTAGGAAGTTTCTGTTACCTTATTTTGCTTCTGCAAAATTGTAAACAAAGTGCTCAGATTCAAATTTAAATACAAGTGATGACAATGCATTTTATGGTTTGATTTAGTTCGATGAACTACTAATTTTAATAATCGTGTGAAACTCAACTGTCATTGATAAATACAGAATTTCTCACTTGTTAACTGCCTTTTGGAGTTAGAGGTCTCTTACTGATACTTTTTTCAGGAAGTTTGAGCAATTATCAATTTGAAGTACTCTCATAAAAGCCAAATTTATAGAACTTGAAATTACAAAGCAGATCTAGCACATGAAGAAGTCAGTGTGTGACCAAGATGAAGTACTAATAAAATTGAATTGAAGTGGAGTGGTTGGGTCATTTAGAATCAGTTTCAAGAACGAGTGGAGATAGAATGAGTTAGAACAATTCTTACAGAAGTGGACAGCATGGAATGATATGAAATGTAGAACTTCCAACTAGCAGGTGAGAAACTAAGAAACATATGAAAACCTGCTCTCAGTTTTCTGTTGTGATATACAAGAGAATGCTCTATAGAGCCATTTATATATTTGACAAATTATGTTGTTAGATTGGCCTATCGTTTACGATTTTGGAAGAACTCATCAGATGGATAATTTCAATTGATAGTATAGTAACACAACATATGTTATACAAAATAACAATGTCTTATATAACGATGTATTTGTGATAGAACTGTTGAAGTTTTCACAACAAGCCTACTGAATCCTTCTCCAAAAGCACAACTGACTAATGCTGTCATGGGATCCCAGAAATATTTTTAAAATTAAAAGGAGTGAGATCCAACAGTTTGAAGAAACAAATGAAATAAAATATGCACACCAATAGAAAAGGAAGTAGATAATGGACTTACAATTATGATATTTATAAATAACATTAGAATAGAACATAGACAACATAGATTCCCAGGTTGGCGCATGCCAGTTCATACCATAACCTACTTTGCTTCATATAGACAATGAAACAACTACATGGTAACATACACATAAAATAAGCTTACACAGACAACACTTGACATTTGTTCCTCTATTTTCTTGTGAAGAAACTTCTCAATTTTCCTCTTTCCAATCTCTCGAGTAGCTTCTTGGCTCCTGGTATGTCCATCTCAGTGAGCTTCTTGAGGTACCCGATTGCTCCATAGGATATCATCAGCTTCTTACACTTCTTACTCGAACAAATTAAGCCAAGGGCACAGACTGCATACTTTTTGGCAGTATTTTGTGGACTAGGGTCAAGCAATTGGACCAAACTTGGTACACTTTTGCTGTCCCGTTTCACTTCTCTACAGTTCTGTGGAAAGTTCATCAAACTAGAAATCGCCTGGGCCGCAACCTCTCTGGCACTGTTTGATTTAGCCTCAAGCATCTTGATAAGAAGAGGAATGTAGCCTGCCTCACCGATCAATTTCTTCATCTCAGTTGAACTGCAAACTCGACATATAGCTGATGCAGCTGCTTGTTGTGCACCTAGTGAACCAGATTTAAGCACGTGAACCAAGCAAGGGAGGAGACCAAGGGAAACCAAAACTTCCATAGAAACTGAGCCAACCAGGTTCCTTAATGCTGCAACTGCAGACTCTTGTGGCAATGGACCGGCTAGATAAGCCAGTAGACTCCGTATTCCACCTTCTGATATTACAGACCGTCTTAGATTGTCGTTGCTTGCAGTGAGATTCAGCAAACACTCCGCTGCATATTCTTTGGACCCCAATAACATTCCACAATCGAGAAGATTGATCATAACCTTTACAATTCCTTCCTCAGCTAGAGTTTGTCGAACCTCAGGGACAGCTGAAATGTTCTTCAAAGTGCTAGCAGAAGCAGCCTGAGAAACTGAATCACCAGTCTGACAAATCTCAATCAGCGGTCTAACCCCACCGTGCCCAACGATCGCTCTGGCAGCTTCCGCTGACATTGACAATCTCTGAAGCGAAATTGTGGCCTTTTCTTTTCCAACAGCACTCCCAGATTCAACTAGCCGTATAAGAGGCGGCAAGACACCTTCAGAAACAAGCCAATTCTCACAACTCCCCGATTCTGCAAGCGAGCAAATAACAGTTACAGTCTTCTCCCGGATAAGAGGAGATGTTGCGGTGAGCAGTTGAACCAGAGCAGCAATATTGCTACGCCCCAAAACCGACAACACATTCTTCTCATCCTCTTTCATGACCTCAACAAGACTGTCAAGAGCTTTGTGCTTTGCTTCCAAGTGCCCAATCTGAAGACGAGCAAGCAATTCCCTTATATTACCATGTAGAGCAGCCTCAGGTTCAGTTGAAGAACTAGCCATTGACAAAGGCAAAGTGGCCTCACCAAGCACCCCAGTCTTAATCAAAAGGCCACAATCTCGCAAATTCAAGTCCAATTTACCAGACAAAGAATCAAGATCACTCTGCATACGAAGTTTTCCTTCATACTTTTCTCCCACACAACACTCTGCCAATTCAATAGATTCTTTCAGTGACTTAGATACTGACTGCAACTGCTCCTTACAAAGAGCATTCTTGGAGAAGCAGGGATGGCTAGACAAGTCTGATAATCGTGATGGAATCTGCTCCAACTTTGAAATGATCATCTTCCATCTACCTGGAAAACTCTTAACCTCTCTTGCCTTAGTCAGTGCCAATGGAACAAGCTCCTTTGCTTGTTCTAACCATTCTTCAGCTGACTGGGTATCGGTCAAAACCTGGCAGCCACTTTCTTCCACCATGATTTCAATCCGGGTATGATCAGATTGGATACCAGAGCTAGACCAACTGAAATTCAAAGAAAACCAAGCTTTCTGAGAATGAAGTAGATGAGGATATCCAAAGCAAACATGGATGCATATAAGATTTGAAAGGGCAGTGGAGCAGAAGCAAACATAAAGATATAAAAATTTTACTTAAAAGCTGCAATTAAATAAGTTCAGATGCAATAAAACAAATAGGCCAATATCAAGAGCTTCGAGAATCTTGCATGATCACAACAAGCTCTTTTTCCTGAAAACAATATCCCACCAACCATATGGAAATACCTAAAAGATGTCCATGACTTCATGAGTCCATATTACTGTTGGCAAGTGATCATCATTAAATGCCAAAGCAAAATTCAATATCAAAAAACAAACTTTTGTAATGATTTAACTTTATAATACGAAATTGGTTGATCCCACACTCGCACGGTACCAAAGCAAATACAAAAAGCTAAGAAGTAAAAATAGTTTGCTTTTCAAGGCTAAGCAGTGCCGCCCAATTTACAAGCCGTCGGTACATGTTTCTTCTGTGAAATCAACATCATATCAAACCAAAGTGGCCCTATAGTACGTGTGAATTTTTCAATAAAACTTAAAGCAATAAACTTTAATTATTCAAATACTACCATGGTGACCCTGGCATCAAATTTGACCCTGGTATCCTGATCAAGATGTCAGGATCAAAATTCATTGGAAACAGATTGGGATAGTAGGAGTCTTAGTCTTCGTTGCTGTTTCTATCCCTTAACTGAAGCTAGGTGGTTAGAGAGAGGAAAAGACTTAACTTTGAAGAGACGGTACAAGTCTCTATCCCAAGTTGTACAAGTAGAGTGCATTCAAATTCAGCAAGATGTACCAAACCCCACAATACATATTCATGAAACTTCAAACACAGAATTATGCACAATAAGGTTATACCTTAAATTGATTTGACTCCGCTCAAATTTCAAACAGTTCCAGTATTGACAGCTACAATGCCTTCTTCTAACCTCAAACTCAGTCCTTCTGTTCCTCCAAGCACAAAAGAAAACCCATGAGAACCCAGAACTAGAACAATTGGGTAAATATCAATCTAACATATGTCAGACAGAAAAGAAAAAGCAAAAGATCGAAACTTTTTCACATTCTGTATTGAAGGAGGTAAAGAAACAAGTCAAGAACCAACCTTTAAGACTCAGAAAACAGAAACGTGTCCTCTTTTTCTTCAGAGTAAAGACCCACAATAGCTTGAGCTTCACTGCTTCAGTCTTCTTTGTACTTAAGTGTCAGCAACCCAGATCAAATTGACCTTCAAACCCCTCAATTTCACTAAAACACTAAAACCCTCTTCCGCTCTCTCTTTGATTTCTCAACCCACCTCACCAATGCTGCCAAAATCAGCAATCAAAGATCAGCTGGATCTTAATTTCTCTATCACTCACTTTCAAACTAACAGTTCCTCAGTATCTGAAACTACTCTGAAACCAATTCTGTTTCCTAGTGAAGATGGTTTGAACCCATTAAACACAGCTAGTGAAAAGTAAAACAAGGAGAAGAAGAAGAAGCTCAGTTTGAAAGTCCAACACTTCAAAGTTTTGAGGTTTTATGGACACTAGTACGCCCACTGTGGTAAAAAAAAACACACAACAAGGAATTCAAAAAATCAAATTCAAATTTCTTCTCTATCTGGAAGGGAATGAATATGACAAAATCTCTGACTCGTACCTCCCTGTCTCTGAGATTATGTTTTTAAGCTAAAAAACTAAAAAAAGAGTTGTACTTTGCATTAGTGGAGAGAGAAATAGTGCTTGTGGTTGAGGCAGCAGGTGTTAAAGGGCGAGCAGGTTTGGGGATCAGACGGCTGTGATTGGGAGTGTGACAGAGAATCCGACCGTTGCCGAGTAGGTAATTTTTTGAATGTTCTTCAATTATTATTATTCGAATTATTTACCTTACCGAGGTGGTGATATGCGTTTACTGCCACGTGCGAGATGACTTTTCAAGATTGTCACACGTTGGAGAGTGACAATTAATCGGGAAATGATGAATTTACAGATTCAAAGGTTGAAGAGTCTAATAAATATGGATGATTACTTGGGAAAATATAATGCGGTGGGATCATCTACATACAGAAGAATAAAAGAGAATGATTTCAACCACAAAAGGAAGAGAATGAATCATTTCAAATTTAATTATTTCGAAATTTTGCAGCTCAAGAATGAAAGTCTTTCCATTAAAACAACAAGATGATCATATTCGTAGTACAGAACAAGTATTTTCAGAGATTAGATAAAAAATTTGCATCAATTTAAAGAAAATTCATTTTCTTATAATCAAAGCGAAATATACTTAGTACTACTAATAATATACTTTATACTTGAAGCAACTATAACATCGCATCACATAATTGGTATATAGAAATATCGTATATATGACTAGTATGAAAACCACTTAGCAAGTCTGCCCTCTTTGTTTGATTAGTACAATGCATCACATTAATCATCTTTCTTTCTTGGCCTTTTTTTAGAAAGTGGATTTTGATAGTTGTGGTAGGTGTTCTGATCTTTGCATGATCAAAGGTAGCAAGATGATGTGGTCAGAGATATATGATTGGTGAAATTGCTACTTGCCATTTTAGTTTGTCTTAAATTGTGAGTTGCAATCGTCTTCCTGATGATCAACATAGGTAACTAATGTCTCATTGTAGAATGTAGTAGTTGAAAGTTTATCGGCTTGCATCTCTCTATCCGACTATTCTTCCTTACTGTAAACTCAACTGGAAAATTACTCTAATCGACTACTTCAGTGAGTAAACTAATCAAAACTGGTACTTGATTATCATATTCTGCTGTCTATGTCTTGAAAGTGGCAAGTAGGAGCTGCCCTGGAGCTTTCAAATGGCTGCGTACGAAACAAAGAAAGAACCCAGAATTTGGGGAACGACGAAAGAAATGAAGGCTTTGGTTATGGCGCTGGCGTTTGCGTGGCCTGGACGTGACGCTGTTGCCTGCGTCGATTGTCGGCTGACTCTTCCTCCTGTTTAACCTTACGTCTTTGTCTTCTTCTTCCTCTCTCTCGTCCTTTTCCCAAACAACACACACTACTTTTCTCCTCTCCATTTCAAATCCTATGAGGGCTACAACAAGAAGGTTACAAATGGATCCTATGAGCTACAACAACCTACATTACATTATCAATTATTTCCATTATCCCATAGACCTAGTGCAAGATATATACTTTATCTCGTTTTAATCCCTTTTTAGATTAGAACTATTTTTTTTGTAAGAGGATCTAAATATTTTACAGATGTCGTGAATCAAACACAGGACCTAATAATTTAAATATAGTGCTCTTACCACTTGAGCTATCTCATTTTGTCATTTTTCTAGCTAATTTATTTTTTGTTATTGTAAATACATTCATTCATCATCTATACTAAAACATCGAAATATACAACTAAAACAGGCAATGAAAATATAAATACTAGTAAGTATATTTTGGTACTACTACAGATGCAAAGGGTAATTGGATATGGTGCTGTTGATATTTGCGTACATAAGATATTCACATGGCAGAGCAATTTGAGTGATCTTTTTTTACTTTTCCCTGCGTTACATAATATCAAGGCACCAGGGATTTTTTTGGAAAAATCAAGGTTCTAACGCCAACCCGAACTTGAAATCTGTCGTTTGTTTTAAAATGGATCCCTCTTTTCTCGATTGGCATATACTACCACAGCATGCAACGAGTGCAGTTGGTTTCAGGCTAGATCTTGGTAGCTTCAAACATGTCGAAACATGCTGGCCAATTCCTAATTGAAACCATATTGTGAAGTAGTAACAACTAGCATGCTTCTATAATAAAACATAAAATGGTGGAAGTTCAAACTTCAAAGACTTTAAACCCATCTAATTAATCTAATTCAAGAGTGAACTTCAATAAAAATATTTGAGGGAACCCCAAAGAATTCCCAGTGGCAAAGTGCCAAAAGAGACCATTCTATCACAGGAAAATCTTTAGAAGAAAGACTTCTTTAACAGAGCCCTCCAAGAAAGAAAACAGACTACTATTTTCTTAATCACTGATATTTACAAAAAACTAGGTTCATCCATACCACGCTCTCTGAGAATATTACTCTAACAAATGAATAGAGTATAAAGTAAACAGGAGGCTCCATAAACCATATCATTGGCTACTTAATAAACTTCGAATTTACCAGTTCAATGAAGTTTCAGACCCCAAAGGAAAAAGCACAAAGCACAATGATGTTCAAACTTGCCATGTATCTGAATACTTAACAAGGGAATAATCAAACTTAAGAATGTCAACTACCACTGATGAGTCATTGCTCACAACAGAAGTACAAATGAGAGAAGACCAGCTCAGCTAACCACTACTGGTTCTCAGGTTCGAGATCTTTCCCGCGCTGGGGGTGAACGGCTGCATAGTCAACAACAAAATATACTCAAAACGGAGGCATGTATAATCATTTTGACATGAAAATACAACATAATGACAAAGCAAATGTAAGTCCTAGATAGAGATATTGCAACTTGATATGCCTAGCAATGAAGCTCAAAGTTGAATGATTACTTTATCTTCACCTAATGCCACAAGGCATTCTGAAACAACTTTACCCCCCTACACAAAATAAAAGCAGTTCAGGTCTTTGTCAAACCTGTGGTATCTATCATTGACTGGGCTTGCAGCTCGCTCATAATCAGGGCTCCTTCTTGGAGCTCTATCATACTCGGGACTTCTTCTTGGTTCAGCTCTAGAATTCTGACGGGAACCATGGCCATAATCCGGACTACCCCTATCTCGGCGGTATGGACTTGGAGAGCGCCCACGATCGTCGCTTCTTCTCCTCTCAGGAGACGTATCGCGGCCCCTTCTATCAGGACTGTGGCCATTTCTTTTATCATCATCATCACGAACAGCATACTCCACCGATATAACCCGGTCCATGAACTTGCTGTGCACCGAAAAGAGACAAACTACAGTTATTAGGCAAGAAAATAAAAGAGTTGCAGCTAACTGAGATGATTTCCAGCAAAGTAGCTTTTTAAAAAATAAATGAGTAAATATAAGGCATTGAAAATTTATCAAATACTGCAAAGTTGTCTTTAAAATTCAATTAGAAAATAGTAAAAACATAGTGAAATAGAGCATAAGAACAAATTGATAAGACCATTTATCGCTTTGATAAAATCAAATATAAGAATTAAGGTTTGGTGACACAACCCAAAACAGCACATGTAACTTCCCTCATAAGTACCAAAAAACTTGGAACAGAGTTATATACACTAAAGCTGTTTTAATGAAATTGTAAACAAGTAGCAGGGAGTTTCCAAAGGCAAAGATCTCTGAATTTATAATTCAAGCAATCAACATAACAGAACTTGTCAAGAAAATAGAACCTTGAATTTGTTGCATCCAACGCCTTGGTAGCATCTTCCTGTGATTCATATTGAATAAATGCGAAATTCCTTCTGATCCTTATGTTCATTATTTTCCCATATAGATCAAAGTGCTTTTCAAGATCCCTTGTCCTGGTATGGATAGGATCAAAGTTGATAACAAACAGGGTTTTCGAGGGCTTTGTGTTTGCTGGAGGTTTTTTCGAATCATCAGGTCTCCTACTCCCGCGTTCATGCTACAACCACAATATAGACCAAAGGTTAGTGTAAAACTGAGATAAAATAATCTAGGCGTCCTTGACACAAATAACTCGAGAGAAATGTAGAAACTTGAAAGAGATGGAAACATATGCATCATTTGTGATGTTATGACCAACACAATCGCAATAATATACAGATGAGGTGAAAACTCAGAAACCAGTAAAGTATAACACTTGTATCTGGAAGATGATATGGGTATTGGCATGCTATTGAACAAACCATAAAGTGATAAGTGATTGTGCTGAAAACCAACCACATTACCTTGGTCCACTCAATACGAAGACGGCGTCCCTTCCTACCAAATTCTGTCCTGTCAAGCTTTCGAATTGCATACTCAGCATCTCGCTCATCATCCATATAGACAAAGGCGAATCCTATTTAAACCAATGCAGATAGAAACAATTCTATTAAAACCGACATTCTATATAACCAAAGCAAGTGCAATAACCTTAACAAAACAAATTATCCGATGCACAGTTATTACAGATAAATCCATCAACGTGACAAAATTTCGACTTCTCAAAACTAACAAATTCTGTACATACAAAAACATCTGTTAGGAAGTAACACAAAACCTGCCATTGGCCGATATCATCATGGAATCTATGATTGAACATGTCGGTAAATGAACACGGAGGAAAAGTCAAGAGGAAAGAAAAAGCAATGATCTGAGGGAAAGTAGGATGGCAGGGCTAGGGCTGATCATATTAACTTCTCGAAAAATAAACTGAACCGTGGCACATGCTACAAAAGAAATGTAGACAAGCAGATCCATCCAAGAGCATGGACATTCCAAGTAATCCTGCGCCAAAGAAATTGTTGAGTATGTCGGTTTACACTTCAATAATAAGTTACCTGCTTCTCTGAAAATACCGTGTACACCATTCAAATTATGATTCAAGGAATGATACATTGACCCCTTTGAATAACAGCTATATTCTTTCCTTAGAAAATATGCCTGTAATTTTATATCCAATAACCCAATGAAAGAGCTCAAGTTTCTTAATATGAAGGAGATCCACAGAACATGAGTGTCACTACACAGAACATGATAAAAAGGTTATGAAACACAACCAAACCATGCATTTGCTGATATACAAAAAGGGTCAATGAGGTATATATTAAATGCATCATTTTTCACTGGTTGTAGACCACAGATTTCCTTTCCTCAACTATCTGGTAACTCCACTGTAACGCCATAGCATTCAGAAATATGGTCCAATTATAATTCAGCCACAAAGCAGAATATCATGATTGTTGAAGTAGTCACATCCGTAGGAGGACAAAAGTCCCTATTAAACTACTCTGTTGCAGTAGGACTTCCTGTCGCACCTCAAAATACCACTCTACTTATCAAGCTTGCCCCGATCATTCATCTCAGACGTATAAGAAAGGTGCTCAAACCTCAATCCACATTACTTCATACAGAACACACCCGAGCAGGACGGTTCAGTCCTCTCGCACTTCAGAGATATCAGTACATTCAGAAAATTTCCAAACAATGCATACCCAACAAACTAAAAGGGTTAAACAAATGTAAACGGGCAAACCAACATACAGCAGTCAATGAACTAGCCTGCTATGCACGCCAATTCCAGGTAGTAATAGCAAAAAATAAATTTTCAATAAGAAGCCAATTTACCAGATTTCACATCCACCCTGTCGACCTTTCCATACTTATTGAAAAGCCGCTCGACATCAGATTGCCTTGCATCAAAATCCAAATTACCACAGAATATAGGCTTCATTTTCTTCAAGCTCCAATCTTTGTATGCCCTACCAGATTTGAAACCAACACAATTAAGTAAATACAAGCACTCCGTGAGCTCCATATGTATCAAAATACAGTCAATTTTACATTACCAGTGATCTAGTTAAACAAATAAGAAAGTGAATCCAAGTAGTGAAATTGAGGATCACAAAATGTTTATATCATGAAGCAAACAAACTAAACTAAACCAAAAGGTTGGTTCTTTAATGACATAAGGTAGTACTTTTAAGTTGAAGATATTAAAGATCTGAGCTTTAGTACCTTGGAGTACTTTCCCTGCAAGCTAAGAGGAACCCTAGTTGAAGTGGTTGCGCCAACAGCTCGTGAAATGCTTTGAAGTTTGAAAGCTCCAAAGACGAACCCGAAGTCCCGAAACACTTGCTGCTCGAGTTCTAACAGAAAGAAAAGGACGTGAAACGGCACCGTATGAGTTCTAAACTAGTTGTAACCCTAATTTTGGTCTCGTTGGCCCACTTGGTATGACGTCATTATATCTAGATATTTTGATCGTTAGATATTTATTGTTTACGGAAAGTAAAGTCAGAATGAAAACAAAAACTAAAAACAAAAATGAAAAGAAAAAATCTTTAAAAAAAAATTAGACTAAAAAAAGGAAAATTAAAGGGAATGTAAAATAGAAACGAGTTACAAAGACAAGTACTCCCACAAAACTTGCTGATGTTTTTAATAAAGAGTGTAGTGTTTTAATTGATGATCGTTGTTTAATTCAATCTTGATCGAGTTCATGTGGAATGAGACTCTAAATTATTATTTATTATATTTTTTCTTTTAGGAAATCAAGTTGATTATATTAATTCTCAGTCTAGAAAAGATCATTACATACCCTCCTCCCTCTACCGACTTGGGATAAATAAAAAGTTTGTAGACAAGCCACAACGATACATAGAGTAGACCTAATCATTTGACGCTACACATGCTCACTTATTGAAGTGAGCCTACTATCAATGCATGATAAAACATTGTAATATGAAAAAAAAAAAAAAAACTTAAATAAAAACTAGCCCGAAAGGGTCAACTCACTCATTTGAAGGCTCGCAATGAGTCCAAAAGATCTCAAACCAGACTAGAAAAGAGTGAGCTGGCCCAGCCCAAGCAAGTTTGGCGAGCTCAGCAATCTAGCAGTGCCACCACCAGCCGTTGCCATGACCACTGTAGCGAAAATTTTCAGATGCAATTGCAGATTCAGTCACATATCTTGGATGACCCAGCCTAAACCCTTTCACACTAGCCATAAACGATGCCGAAAGCATCAACACCATCCACCAGAGCGTGGTGTGGAGCCTGGAGCACCGGTCATCGTGCATGCACGTTCCGATTTTGAAGTAAAAGGGGCAGTTCACCCTGTCCTTCTCCGTCTCGAAGATTGAAGCCAAGTGCTCCGCCATGGCTGCACTCTTGTGTTCTCTCTCAATTAGTGTAAGTCTTCGATCTTTCATTCGATGTTTGACTGTAGGATCTATGGACGGTCTCAACAACCAACAATTCAGATAAATACTTTCTCTTGCAGACATAGAGTAGTAAGGAGCCAATACAATATTGGCCATGGAGATAGATCGAAGAGTTGATGCATTAAAGGGGCAGCGCACAAAACTTTTCCTTGGAGGTCGAAAATTGATGTCGATTAGGTGGTGCACAATCCTGCCTCTAATAAAGGAAAAGATGGTGCCGGTAGAATGGTGGATTTGCGAAAGAAATCGCCATAGAAATCCTTGCCCATGATGGGTAGGGTTAAGAGAGAGTTTCATTGCTTCGTCCGCTAGGGTTAGGTAGAAAAAATATTATTATTTGTTACATCAAGAACGTTTAAGAGGACTTTTGGAGCCTCAAGTGCACGTTTGGTACTCAGTACAATTGTGGAACTCCTTAAACTTAGTACTTGTCCAGTCTTACTCTGAGTGAGCTAAACAAGTACTATATTGAACTGTGTTTGGTGAGATGGGACTGAGATGAGTAGGACTAACATCAACCCAGAATTTTTGATGAACTGCGACCTTTGATAAGCAGAATATATACCTCCAGGAATTTCTCCACCGCTTTGTGCAAAGCTGCTGCTGATTGTTGTCAGCAATACCTTCTTGCGTCAAAATCACTTTCCTCTCAAGCTCTTGAGCTTCTCTAAGCCACTCTTTCATTGCAGGTTTTATATCTTCCTTGGCTCGTTGTAATTCCTGCAAATCATTCCTTAGATCCACATGAGTCTTCATCTCCTTGTTTAACTCATCCAGATTCTTCTGGAACTTGACTGTGTTCTTGGTACCAGAACAAATGCAAAAGAGAGAAGACCAAATACAAACCAATTACATCACCAATTTCATTCATATTTTACAAAATCTCAATGATCCAATCACAATTCTATAACACCCAGATGTTATCTTTCCATATTGTAAAATCTCATCAACTCAAATCAAATTTTTCAATACCTGAATTCCCAATTAGATTGTATTTCTCTCCATGAGTTCGTGCCCAATACAAGATTGTAAAAGTCAAAACCTCTCCCACCCCTCTCCTATTGCCGACCTCAATTTCCCTATGAAAATCATCGCCGCTCTGGACGAGGAGGCAGTGGTTCTTATCAACAAAGAAACCGAGGCTCGTTTGTGGTCGGACGTTCGTGGGGCAAGGAGAGAGGATCGCGGCGGCGGAGCTCATCCTCCGCCTGTGAGTTCGGTTTACACGACGCGGGTCCGCCCCAAAACTATGTCTTGAGAGAGAGAGAGGAAGAGAGAGATGGTGTTATTTTGGGACCTCAAAGATGAGTACCCACAATAACACTAGTTAAGGAGGTTGAGAGCAAAAACAGGTCCTACATAGTACCATTTAATTTTGTACTCCCTTGCACCAAACACAACTCACACTACTTAATACCCCTTATTTAGTCCAGTACCACTTAGTCCCCTCTGCCAAACGTGCACTAAGTACCTTATATGGACACTAAATTTGTTAGCTAGAAAATTTAAAGAATGAAGACATTTCTTTCAACCACTTTGTTTGAGAAGCAAATTTTGTTAGAAACGTTGTCATTTATGTTGGCAACAATCTTTCCTTTCTGGTAATTTTACAACCTCCCAATGAACATGATTCTTTCGTTCTTTTCTCCTAGCATCCATGTCATTTCAATAAAAGTACATGAACACTTTTATTATGAAAGTTTGCTCTTTGTATGTAGGTTTTTATTCTTCATGTGATTGAACGTTGTCATTCATATTCTAGAGTAGCATAAAATATTGGAGGAAATTACAATTTATAAGACCAATCATAATGAACGTTGTCATTTATATACAATGATGGTGTATATGAACTCTAATAAGTACTTCTTGTGTTTAGACTAAAACCATGTCGTTAATTCTAAAATTATTAGATATAATAATTGAAATTTGGATCGATATCGAGTTATAAATATAGGATTCGACATCAAATATATAACATAGCATAATCTGTTCATAGCTTAAGAATTTTGAATGTGATCACTTCATTTTAAAAATAGACATAATGCGAGCACTTTCTCATAGTTCATTCTTGTCATTTATGGTTTGGCCTACTGATTTCTTAATTTGGTCTATTATTATGTCTTTACTAAATTGTTCATGGGTGATGTTTGGTTATTTTTAGAGTGTCTATTTTATCTTTATAAATAAATTTTCAGGTAGGGCGAAGAGTTAGCCCTATTTCCGTTTATATATATATATATATATATATATATATATATATATAATTTATTACATTTTCATCTCATGTGGTGGAGAAAATTGTACTTGCCATTATCCATTGGAGAAGTTTTATATACACTCCTCCAATTTCTTAATACACACCCTTATATATTTTTTTGTCATCAAACTTTCATATATACCCTTCCACATTAATGTTAAATAAAAATCAAATAAGAATGAACTATTTAATATGTTCAAGGCTAAATTTTCTCCTTATCTTCATGATGAGATTTAAATATGGTTTTAAACGTCAATGACCAATTATTTCATATAAGAACTAAAGAGCAACCAAATTGGTTAAACTATGAGAGAGGTTATATTTATTTTACATACATGAATACATAAGCAATTACTTTAGTTAACAACGACATTGGCGTTTTATATACTGATTCCAGTATTGTTCATGATTATATAGACATTGACAAATATCGAATCTCTTAAAATATTGAAGAACAACTAAGATAAAAAAAAATCAAGTCATTCCATCTTCACTGAAGTGTAAAGAGAAAGTAATTAGAAATTATCTTATAAATCTGTGGTTGATTTTATTAATAATCAATGATATGTTCAAGGAGAAAAGATAATAGGGAGAATTGTTACTTTATTGATTGATAGAGAAGCCTTTATATAGGCATTACAACAAGTATCCCGATAAATCAGGGATTCCCTCTATATTACAGAATGGACTATATTAGTCTAATTAGGTCAAGACACATCCAAGAAGTTACGGAAATAACCTTCTTACAACACTCCCCCTTGTGTCGAGCGCCTAATGTCTTTATGGTGCTTACCATGTTGCCTCACTAAAACCTTGCCAGCAAAACAAAACCTCTTGGGCAAAACTAAAATGCATGGACGAAGGAAAAAGAACACAATACACCAACACCTCACTTGTGAATAACATGTGATGTAGACTCCCCCTGATGTCTAACAAACTTACACTACCAGAAAAGGGGTCATAGCCGACGATATGAAAAAAAACGGCCGACGAAAGAGTACTTCGTCGGCTATAAGGGGTTATAGCCGACGAATTACTCTTTCGTCGGCCACATCGTCGGTTATAATATTATAGCCGACGAGTCGTCGGCTATTACTTGACGTCGTCGGCTATAACTATAGCCGACGAAATTTTTTTGTTATAGCCGACGAGGAGGGTCTTCGTCGGCTATAACCCATATATCAGATCTATTCTGCACCAGCGAGCTCACTTCGTCGAAATTTTTTCGAAAAATTTCGAAAACGCTCTGAAATCGTCCAAAACCTCTGCCATAAGCTTGAAAGGTACGTATATTGCTGTGTGTGTTGATTTAGTTGGTTATATGCAGAGGTGTGTTAATTTAGAGTTTAATTAGAATAAATGTGTGATTAATTTGATATATATATGTGTTGAGATGAGATTATTAATGGGTTGATATGTTGGTTAGATAGAATTAAAGTTTTGTTGAAGATTAGTGATTGATTGTTGATTTAGAGGTGATTTTAGATGAATTTGATGAAAAAATGTATATATATATTAATTAATTTAAAATTAAAAATATATTATTGGTATATATAAAAAATATATTGTGTTTAATTAATTAGGGAGACGATGTTTTAATTAATTTAGGGATGTGTATATATATATGTGTGTAATGATGAATTTTTTAATTAATTAGTACGTACGTACGTACGTAGTACGTGCATATATACATATCTATATATAATTATATTTATTTATTGAATTTACAGGATGGACAAGAGTTGGATTACCCTTGGAAGATGGGATCAGGCGTATCATGATGGAATTAGGAGTTTCCTGAAATTTGTGATGGCTAACTGTGGAGACACTACACTTCATTATTGCCCGTGTAAAAACTGCAAGTGTGCCAGCCCACGACAACGACTTTCCATAGAGAAAGTGGAGCAACACCTGGCTAGATATGGATTTTGGGTCCTATACACTAATTGGATTTATCACGGTGAACCAGAGTTTGCGGGTCCTCATGATCATGGACAATTTGCCGAGAGAGGGAGTTCGTCCAATGATCCAACAACGAACTAGATCAACGATATGTTTCCTCGTGAGAGCGGTGTCTTTGATGAAGCACCAGATGTGCAACTCCCTCCTCCGGAGATGGAGTGTTTCCCTGATATTGAGCCACTCGAGCCATTACCCTGATCACCGGTCAACACAAGTGGTATGGAAAAGTACAACAACCTGATCGCACTGCAACAGACTCCGTTGTACCCCGGATGCAGTAAGACTGTCCTTGAATCTGTCATGGGAGTGATGAAGATCAAAACAGAGAATAAAGGCACTGTCAAATTGGTTGATGATTGGCTGAAGATATGGGGTGGGGCGATGCCCCCCGGACATCGGCTTCCTACCAGTCATCATAAGGTGCGACATATCCTTAAAGATCTCGGCCTTTCCTACATCAAGATTCATGCATGCAGATACGATTGCGTTCTGTTTTACGGGGAAGGACTTGCAGATCTTGAATACTGCCTAGTATGCAATACAGAGCGGTATAAGTTCACTCCTAAAGGGAACAAGAAAGCTGTGAAGATACTTCGGTACTTCCCGCTGATTGATAGGCTTGAGCGGTTGTTCATGTGTGCTTTCACGGCCGAAGCTATGAGATGGTGGGCTGAGAGGAATGTGCCTGACGATGACACCCTTAGACATCCCGCCGACGGAGAGGCTTGGAAGAAGAATGTGTTGGAGTTTCCTGAATTTGCATAAGAGGTTCGAAATGTTTGGCTAGGGCTATCATCCGACGGTTTCAACCCTTTTGGCAAGAAAGAGCTTCAGTACAGTGTGTGGCCAGTTATTTTGATTCCGTACAACCTTCCACCGTGGATGTGCATGAAGAAGGAATATAACATGCTCACATTGTTGATTCCAGGCCCAGGTTATCCGGAAAAGTGTCTCGATGTGTATTTGAGACCCGTAATTGAGGAGCTTCGGTACTTGAGTCTGAAAGGCCACCTGGTCTACGACCGGTTCAAAAATGAGATGTTCCGGATGCGTGCCATGCTTGTTGGCATGATCAGTGACTTTCCTGGGAGGGGTATGTTGTCGGGCAGCGTCACCAGGGGTTACAGGGCTTGTTCAGAGTGCATGACTGTTGATTGCTCCAGTCCTCATTGCAGCAAGATTGTCCAGATGCGTCATTGTTGTTGGCTTCCGCATGACCATCCATTTAGGGACGATGCACAGGCTTTTGATGGGACTGAAGAAAGGGGCTGGGCACCGGAGCGATGGACATGAGAGGAAATATTGGCAGTGTTGAATGAGTATGACTTTGGTCTGCTTAGCAATCATCCCGATGTGTTGCGCACGATTCCAGAGAGGCCCGATCGGTATAGGTTCTGGTCACACAAGAGCATCTTCTGGGAACTTCCTTATTGGTCCAGGTTGGCTATCAGACACTACCTGGATGTCATGCATATAGAGAAGAACGTGTTTGAAGCCGTGGTTGGCACAGTTTTGAATTGGGAGAAGAAAACAAAAGACACCCCCAAGGCACGCGTTGATCTGAGAAATATGGGACTGCGGGACCATTTGTGGTTGAGAGAGGGCAGGAGCAAAATGCCCCAAGCTCCTTACACCGTCACCAGGGACCAGAAACATGAAATCTTTGGATGGATGAGTAATGTCAGGTAACTTTTTATTAGGCATGTATTCCAGAAGCATGGGACTGCATGAAATCTAATTGTTGTTAATGGCTATGCAGGTATCCTTATGGCTATGCGGGTAACATAAGCAAGTGTGTTAACTACCGAGACAACAAGATGTACGGATTGAAGAGTCACGACTGCCATGTACTGCTTCAACGCTTCTTCCCTATTTTCATTCGAGCGTACTTAGAGGATGAAGTGGTTGAGCCGTTGGTGGCGTTGTCAAGATTCTTCCAGAAGGTATGCGCTAGAGAAGTTAGAAAATCAGACCTCATGAGAATGCATGAGGAAATCGTTTTTATCTTGTGCAAGTTCGAGAGGATATTTCCCCCAAACTTCTTTGACATCATGTCTCACCTGATGATCCATCTTCCCCAACAATTGTTGCTTACCGGTCCCGTACACTACACTTGGATGTATCCCATCGAAAGGTACATGTTATTCATAAATTTGATTTATACATGTTTTTAAATAAAATTTGCATGCTCTTAACATGCACTTGTTAACCTTGCATACAACTTGGAGACTACAAGAAATATGTGTACAATAAATCTGCGCCTGAGGGGTGTATTGTTGAAGCTTACATTGCGCATGAGTGTGTAACGTACGCCAAGTTGTACTTGGGAGCGATGGAGGACCCCCCACATTATCCAAGTCGAGATGACCCCGAGTTCAACCTATCTATCGTCGCCAACGATGTTGTACCATATGGAAGCTTCAAGAAGAAGGGTGTGGACAAGTTGCCTGACCATGAGGTAGGGATTGCCCACTGGTGGGTTCTAATAAACTGTCCAGAGGTACAATATTGGAAACGAACCCATCTTAACTGCAAGGAAGTTGGCGGTGATCTCGAGTACCACAACACGACGTTTGCAGACTATTTTCCACAATGGGTAAGTGTATAAATATATATATTAGATGGCTTTCTTTTACAGTTCCCTATTCTTTAATCATAAACACACCAAGTGATTTGAGTTATATTTTTCAGCTGATGCACGTGGCTGCGAATGGTGGTCATAGAAATTACTCAGAGGAATTGAGGTTGTTGTCGATGAAGCCGATATATTCCACAGTTCGCCCAATGTGTGATGTCAACGACGTTAAGTATATATGTGAAGCTAGAGACGGGGAACGCAAAACACAGAATTGTGGGGTGATGGTCGATGGTGCAGAGGGGGGCGTGGATTATTACGGTGTCCTACAGTCAGTTGTTGAACTCATTTATGGGAACTGCATGAAAGTCTACTTGTTCAAGTGTCGATGGTTTGATACTAGGCCGCACCGCATAAGGACCGATCAGTACGGCATACTTTCGGTGAATACCGCCACTAGTGTGTATGAAGATGACCCCCTTTGTTTTCGCCACAGCGGCCAAAAAGGTCTTTTATCTTGATGATCCATTGAACAAAGGCACGTGGAAGGTAGTTAACCATGTGTCTCAGCGAGACATATACAGTGCTACCACACTTGGTGTGAGCACAGAGTGTCAAGAAGCGACCGCATACCAAGAGCCGGACGCCGTCGACATTCGAGAATCCTCCACCATCCGCGATAATAATGTGACGCCGGGCAGAGTGGTTCGACTTCCTAGGGGTCAGGTGCCCATGTATGATGTTAATCTGAATCGTCTATCTCAGGCAGACGATGACTCAGACGACGAGTACGAGCACCGGTTGCCAGATATTAACTACTATACTACGTCTGACTCAAGTGATGAGGATGATTCTGATTATCATCCTTAGTATACTATTTATGTATGTATTTGTGTACGATGGTGCATGCATGTATGAATACATTTTTTGTCCTTAATTACCGTTTTCGGAGTTTATGGGAAATTGTATTGAATTGTTTGTGCGATGTTCAGGAATTTATCAGGTGAAATATGCAATTTTCAGGCCCTAAATGGCAAATTTTCATAAAGATAAACATTATAGCCGACGAAATGGACCATACTTCGTCGGCTATAATGCCCATTCTGGGTAATTTAATATGCAAGTCGTCGGCTAACGACAAAACGTTGAAGGTCGTCGGCTAAAGTATAGCCGACGACTTGCAATTCGTCGGCTATAACCGGCCCGCCCCCCGCACAGCCCAAGGCCTGGCCCGTACCTCGGCCCGCAAAGCCCAACTTCTAACCGGCCCGAATGTTGACCGAAACCATTGCTTCATCCTTCAAATGCAAATGTGTCGTGAAATAAGATATGACCGAAATATTGAAATACGTCTACGGTTGAAAAATGAGAAGATTCCGACAAAATCTGTGTGCCGAATGTTGCGGTTAGCTGTTTTTTACTTTCGTTTTCCTATAGGTAGCCTGACGGTCGGTAAATATTTTGAGAAAAAATTTTATACGATTAGTTGCGTCGCATCGATTTGAAACTATTCTCTGTTGAAGGTCAGGCCAAAAAACGTCATTTAGACGGGCCAATTGCCGTTTTAAAGCGTTTAGAGGTTTGACTTTGCAGTTTGACCGTCCCGATCGAGCCTTTAACGTTGTCAGATGTAGTTGGATTTTTTTCATACATGTATTTAATCTTAACGGTGATATCTGACGGTTGGAATAGATTTTCCAAACTTTTAGATTCAAAATCGTAACATATGCACTAATATTCCTTAACTTGTTTACTAAGTGTTTAAGTGAATGTATAGTTTCAAATAGTTACTATACGTAGACCCTTCAAATGCAAATGTGTCGTGAAATAAGATATGACCGAAATATTGAAATACGTCTACGGTTGAAAAATGAGAAGATTCCGACAAATTCTGTGTGCCGAATGTTGCGCTTAGCTGTTTTTTACTTTCGTTTTCCTATGGGTAGCCTGACGGTCGGTAAATATTTTGAGAAAATTTTTTATACGATTAGTTGCGTCGCATCGATTTGAAACTATTCTTTGTTGAAGGTCAGGCAAAAAAACGTCATTTAGACGGGCCAATTGCCGTTTTAAAGCGTTTAGAGGTTTGACTTTGCAGTTTGACCAAGTAATAGCCGACGAAATATTTCACTTCGTCGGCTAAACTCTTGCGATCTGCGCCGTTTCATTGTCCGCCGTTGGATGGGGGAGATCGGACGGCTGTTGAGCGCGTGAAGTATAGCCGACGATATTAAAGGTATAGCCGACGACATTCATACTATAGGCGACGAAATAGCTAAATTCGTCGGCTATAACCGGCCCGCCCCCCGCACAGCCCAAGGCCTGGCCCGTACCTCGGCTCGCAAATCCCAACTTCGGCCCGGCCCGGATTTAGGGTCAGAGCATAGCCGACGAATTAAAATGGACATCGTCGGCTATAGTCCTTCGATTTAAAGCGAAGCAGACCGCGCCTCCCTCATTTTCTACCAGCTCCCCTCAAAACCCTAATCGCCGCCCGACCCTCCCCGACGCCGACCGACCACCACCAACCCTCCCCTAGCCCTCCCGACCCTCCCCGTCCCTACCCGACCCCTCCCCGTCCTTCCCGACCTTCACCGATTCCAAAACAGGTGCGAACGCAGCCGCCGCCCCTAGCCGCCGTCGCCGCCGCACCGCACCACCACCGGACCTCGTCCCCGTCGCACCACCATGTCAGGTAGTCCCAGCTCTCCCTCATTTGTGATTAATTGAATTATTTAGGGTTTTGAATTAGAATTTTTTTTATTGAATTAGGGTTAATTGTTTTTTAGGGTTAAATGATTTAGGTATAAGTGTTTTAGGGCTAATTGTGAATTTTGTGGAATTTTTTTAAATTTTGTGGAATTAACAATAATTTTTAGGAGGATATATATATATATCTATATATATATATTTCGGAATATATATATATATATATAATTAGGTATAAATATATTTAGGTATATATATAATTAGGTATATATATATATATATTTAATGAAGTTTTTTATTTTTTTGTGGAATTTTAGGAGGATATATATATATCTATATATATATATATATTTCGGAATATATATATATAATTAGGTATAAATATATTTAGGTATATATATAATTAGGTATATATATATTTAATGAATTTTTTTATTTTTTTGTGGAATTTTTGTGAAATTTATGGATTTTATATACTAATTGTGCAGAAAACCGCCGCGCTGTAGACCGCTGGATTGCCAGACCGAGTTAGAGCGACCCCAAAGCTCAGGCAGGACACAGCCGTGGGGGGGGGGGGGGGGGGGGCGGACCCAGCGGTCGTCGGGGCCTACGCCGGCCAATGAACAGGCGCGAGGAGACGTTGATGGGATTTACCCCGAGCGATACACGTGGGGGCTCATCGTATGAGTCGACGGGAGCGAGCCCAATCTCGAGCGTCAGAGGAGGACGCACAGCCGCACCCTCCAGACCCCACTGCACTTCAGCACTGTTCCAGGATCGGCAGCCGACCCCACCGCGCGACGATCAGGACCCTCCAGAGATGCTCCCTGTCCCCCCACAGCGACATGGCCCACCGACAGGGGGATCAGGCCCCTCAGGGTCCACGCCCCGTATGTCTCCGCCATCGGGGATGTACATGGTCCAGTTCCTCCCTGCCATCCCCGACTACGACGCTAGGGGGAGGCAGATTTGGAGGCACGACCGGCCGCACGAGATTCCCTGGGAGGAGGCCTACGTCCACAGGAATTTCGACTCAGAGGACTGCCGCGGCCTGTGGTGTGTTCGTGAGAAGGACAAACAGTACAACGACGCAGGTAATTAGTTAGTTTAATTAATTATTTAGATTGTTTAATTAATTATTTAACTACGTCGAAGCTTAGTTCATAATTAGTTAGTAAATTAAATTAGTTAGGTCGTTAGTTAGTTATTAAATTAAATTAGTTAGTTAGTTAGTAATTTAAATTAGTTCGTACATTAAAGAATTTAGCTAGTTAATCTAGTTACTAAATTAAATTATTTAGTAAATTAATTTAATTTAGCTAGTTAGTTATTAAATTAAATTATTTAGCAAATTATTTAGTTAGTTAATTACTAAATTAAATTAGTTAGTTAGTAAATTATGTACGTAGTTGGTTAGTCAATTAGTTAGTTAGTACATAATTTTTATTAGGCATGTATTCATTTTAATTATGAAATAGACGTCCTCGTAAATAAACCCGCGGGGACGAGAAGGACCAGAGGGCCAGCGAACATGTCGACCCTGGAGAGGGAACTCGCCGGTGGGCTCAGGGAGATCCTGCCCGGTCCCGGTGAGAATGGACGCCCGATCGAGAGGATAGAAACCACGACCAAGTATATCAACGCGACGGGCATGATCGTGCGGGACAGGGTCCAAATGTTGTGGCCCGACTGGGGCTCTGTGCGCGATGACATCAAGGCGCGAGTGTACAATGCACTGTCGGTGAGTTAAATCGTATTTTTATTATAGAAAATAAACATTTATGAATTGAGTCCTTATAACTATATAAAAATATTTTCTAATTAATTTATAATATTGCAGCAATGGTATAGAGTCCATCCTACCTTGGACTGGTGGAGAGACGAGCAACTGAAGAACAGGTTATGTGTTTCGCGTTATTTTACTATCATTCGAGTTAGATTGAAGACGATTAAAGATGTACGAATATATCTAACAGTTGTGTTTTGTTAATATAGGTACTCCGAGTGGAAGAACGAGCTGTCGACGCACCACAAGACGTACCATGTGGAGAAGGGCTTGGGGCGAGGTGCAACCCCCCACGAGTTCCGGTACAGGGAGTATGAG
Organism: Potentilla sterilis; assembly: GCA_963682095.1. Taxonomy (NCBI): domain Eukaryota; kingdom Viridiplantae; phylum Streptophyta; class Magnoliopsida; order Rosales; family Rosaceae; genus Potentilla; species Potentilla sterilis. Next base: position 36,076,835 of record OY821766.1, on the reverse strand, counting down.
TGGCTATGGCTGGTAGCCTACTTCGGGAGCGACAGGGTCTCGGTAAGAAAATTTAGCCTAGTCTATAACTTTTTAATGTTATTTAGTAATTAAATTATGTAGTTACTAAATTAAATTAATTAGTTAGTTATTAAATTAAGTTAGTTAGTTAGTTACATAGTTAGTTAGTTCGTTACTAAATTAAATTAAATTAGGTAGTTAGTAAGTTAGTTAGTTACTAAATTAAATTAGTTAGTTAGGTAGTTACTAATTAAATTAAATTAGTTAGTAACTAAATTAGTTAATAATTTTTTTTGGTTAGTTCCTAATATTTTAAGTTAGTTACTAATTTATATTTGCATTTATATGTTCGTTCTTATAATAAAGAAAATCTCGAAGACGAACAGCGACAACCGCAAGAGGAACGAGCACCCCCACCACGGCGGCGCCCGCTCCTGGAGGCAGTGGGCAGAGATTGCAAGGAGGGACCGACCGTTGAGGCCGTTGTCGTGGATTCATGCGCAGATGTATCCGGACCGTCCCGACCAAGTGGTAAGTATTCGCCCATCTTCAATAAAAGTGTTTCATTAAATTAATTTATATTTTTTTTTATTAATTCGTTTATTATATTTTCTTGTCAATTAGGCAAGAATAGATGCGGAGACCGACGCGATCACCTTGAGGATCGCGCGAGAGACGCTGGGGGAAGGGGCGTCCGACGAGGCGATCGCGGAGTTTGCCTCCACGATCGACACCCTTGAGCCGCGCTTGGCCTCTCAGATCATGCACGCGGCGGTAGGGACTGGCAACAACTACTTCTACCAGAGAGGCCTAGGCGCGGCGGGAGATGGGGTTCTGAAGTACACGCCGGCCAATCCCAGCACGCAGCGTGCAGCTTCGACGAGCAGAGACTTGCAGACACAGCTGCAGAGGACGCATGCGGATTTGGCGAGGGCGGTAGAGGCGCTCCAGCAGCAGGCTTCGGTGCAGCTGGCCAGCAACGTGGCCGCGGCGGAGATGTACCGATGGATGCGGCAATCTTGGGAGGCCCAGCGAGCTGGAGAGGAGCCCCCGCCTCCGCCACAGATGCCCGATTTCGTCGTCCCCACTCCTCCCCCGCATCGGAGTACGCCAGGCGATCAGGGTAGCTATAGCCACCGGAACTCGAACGATCCCGTCGACGACGCCATCCATTTAGGGGGTGATGAGTAGTTAGTAGTGTACGTACGTAGATGGCTAGTAGGATATTACGGATGGATTGATGTGGATATTTGTTGGCTATTTGGATGTACATTTGTGGATTTTCTGCAACCAAACCGAAGACGAAGTGGAATTGGGCCCGAACAAAATTTATAATTTTTTTTAAATATTTAGGGGTTATAGCCGACGAAATGGACCATATTTCGTCGGCTATAACCTCCCGGCTTCCGGCAAAAATAAGCCGTTTCCAGTGCCGGCGAATGTTATAGCCGACGATTAATTCGTCGGCTATGCCCCGACTTATAGCCGACGATAGAGTCGTCGGCTATACTTCGGGGTTTAGGGGTTAGGGGAGAGTTATAGCTGACGACTCTATCGTCGGCAATGTTCGCATAATAGCCGACGACGCTTTGTTCGTCGGCTATACTTCGTGTTTTATAAGTCGACGACTTACCCTCAGTGTCGTCGGCTATACTATAGCCGACGGGGCATTCCCGACGAGGGAATAGCCGACGATACTTCGTCGGCTATGACTATAGCCGACGATTTAATGGAAACGGCCGACGAGATGGCGTCGTCGGCTATGACCCCTTTTTTGGTAGTGTTAGAGCTCTGATATATGGCGCATGCCTAGGCTCTTCACATGTTTCACATACATAGATTTTCCCAAAGACTTGGTAAACAAATCTGCAACATTTGCATCTAAACTCACTTGATTAACTTGGATGTTTAGGAATTGTTGTTGTTGCACATTGTAAAAGAACTTAGGCGATATATGCTTAGTGTTATCACCTTTGATAAAACCCAACTTCATCTGCTCAATGCAGGCAGCATTATCTTCATAGATACACGTAGGTTTATCGGTGGTAGACACTAGTCCACACGAATCACGAATGTGGTGAATAACCGACCTTAGCCAGACACATTCTCTAACGGCCTCATGGAGGGCAATGATCTTTGTGTGATTCGATGAAGTAGCAACCAAAGTTTGTTTGGTTGATCTCCAGGATATCGCCGTATTTCCCATGGTAAAAACATAACCAGTTTGGGAACGAGCACGATGGGGGTCAGAGAGATACCCAACATCTGCAAAACCAACTAACACGTTGTTGGGAGTCTTTGAGTAAGGGAGACGTCCAAAGAAGGGCACATTTGGATGGCCGGACGCGTCGCCATCATCATCCTCCACGCCACCGGCGCCAGCAACAGTACCACGGCGTACGATGGCACTGTCAAGACGGCCGAAAACGTTGGTGTGAGGAGGGTGATTGGCGGGATTTTCTCTCTTTGTGCTGAAGGGATAGAACAGTCCCAAGTCAATGAACCTTTCAAGTAACGAAACAAATGTTTGATACCGTTCCAATGACGATGCGTAGGCGCTGAGCTAAATCTAGCTAGTAAGTTCACATCGAAAGCAATGTCTGGTCTAGTGCACTGTGCCAAATACAAAAGTGCCCTAATTGCACTTAAGTATGGGTACTCAGCACCAAGAATCTCTTCTTCATCCTCTTTGGGACGGAATGTATCCTTGTTTATATCCAGACTACGAACGACCATGGGAGTAGACAACGGAGTACATGTATCCGTGTTGAAACGCCTGAGCATCTTCTGCGTATAAGCAGACTGGTGAACCAGAATATCCTTGGTTCTATGCTCTAACTCAAGTCCTAAACAAAACTTAGTCTTCCCAAGATCCTTCATCTCGAACTCAGATTTCAAGAATGAAACTATCTCATCAATGTCACTTGAAGTATCGATGACATTCATGTCATCAACATAGACAACTACAATAGCAAATCCAGAGTCGGTCTTTCTAATGAACACGCATGGGCATAACTCATCGTTCTTGTAACCCCTCCGAATCAAGTATTCACGTAGGTGATTGTACCACATCCTTCCGGATTGTTTAAGTCCATACAGTGAACGTTGCAGCCTAACTGCATAAGCACTCCGTGGTTTAGAGTCTTTTGATTTGGGCATATGAATTCCTTCAGGAACTCTCATGTAGATATCGGTATCTAGATCCCCATATAGATACGCTGTAACTACATCCATCAGTTGCATACTTAGTTTTTCGGACACTACTAAACTGATCAAGTAGCGGAAAGTAATGATGTCCATTACGGGAGAATACGTCTCCTCGTAGTCAATACCAGGACGCTGTGAGAAGCCTTGCGCTACGAGTCTTGCCTTATATCGCAAGATATCATGCTTCTCATTGCGCTTACGAACAAAGACCCACTTATGTACGACAGGTTTAACGCCTTTAGAGATCAATTCAACATATCCAAAGACTTGCCTTTTATCTAATGAGTCAAGTTCTGCCTGTATTGCTTCTTTCCACTTCCGCCAATCTGCTCTTTGTTGACATTCAGTCACTGAGCGTGGTTCAACTTCATCGTCATGGATGATCTCTTGTGTGACGGAATAAGCATATATATCATCGACGTGTGTGGAGGCTCTATCCACTAAGAGACACACGTTATTCAAACTGAGCGAGATTTCTTTGTTCTCTGGAGTCAACATTGGTTCTGTGTCATCCCACAGAAATGATTCAGTTGACTCATGGACATAACTATAGTCAGAGACAATCTCATGCGATGGATTCGCATCGTCGATGACGAGCGGATTTTGTGCCTTCGCTCGCTTCTTTCGAGGGTTTTTATCTCGAGAATTCTTTGGTCTCCCCCTCTTCCTGGTGGGAGCCGAGGCCGAAGCTGCTGCCCCTCCAAAGTTCATCAGGGCACCGTTGCCATCCCATTCAGCAACAGCGACGCCACGGCGTACGATAGTGCCATCGCCGGCGTCACCCTCACCTGAGGATATGCCGACGGCACTAGGTCTTAGGGCAACCGAACCGGTCCCGTAATTCGGGACCTTCAACCTTGCCGGTACGTTTGCAACAGTTACGTGTGATCTTGTCACTTTCGCAATATCAGTGAAAGCGTCGGGCATCGATTCCGCGACTTTCTGAAGATCGATAATGCGTTGTACTTCAAGCTCACTTTGAGCAGTGCGAGGATCATGAAGAGACAAATCGTTGGGACGAGAGCGTAAAGCTTGTTCTTCGACTCATGAAGATCTATAGTTCAAAAGCAGGAACTTTTATAATTTTTTTTACCTTTTGATCAAAGGAACGAGAGCGTAAAAGCTTGTTCTTCGACTCTTATCTGGTTCTCGAGCCTCTTCTTGCGCGAGTAATCTGGAGGAGCTATTTTGAAAAGTTGATGGCGAGCGAACAGGCTGGCGAGCGAACAGGCTGGCGAGCGAGCAGGTTGGCGAGCGGGCGAATTTGCAGGCGGCCGGGCAAGGGCTGCGGCCTAGGAGAGACCGAGAAGCGGGGGGGGGGCACAGGTCCCAAGGAGGGAGGTGCGGCCGTCAGAAGGGATGGAGGAGGAGGAAAAAAAATTATCAGGGTTTTTCTAGAGCTCAGGGAGGTCACGTGCTGATAACGTGTTCAAAGAGAAACGATAATAGGGAGAACTGTTACTTTATTGATTGATAGAGAGACTTTTATATAGGTATTACAACAAGTATCCCGATAAATCAGGGATTCCCTATCTATTAGAAATCGACTATACTAGTCTAATTAGGTCAAGACACATTCAGGAAGTTACAGAAATAACTTTCCTACAACATGATACAATTAATTGAAATAAAAGTAGTAAAGAAATAATAAAAATTTATGATACATCATTCAATTTATTTTGTTAAATATTTATTTATTTATTTATAACGATGGGCATAGATGGAAGTTTTGATAATAAAATTAGACAAAAAAATACAAAAAGTGTATATTAAGATATTAATGAAGTGTATATAATATTTCTCTACCCATTACCCATTACTGGTGAAGTGCATAATATCTTTTTTACATTTGAGAATGAATGAAAAATTGAAAATGAAATTATATCAGAAATCCATGATATCATTTATATCATCAATAAGATCTAATCTACTAGTTTTGTTTTCATGGAATTTTTTTTCTTCTCACCGTACCTCGCCAATCACGAATATATTTTATTGATAGTAAACCCAGCTATGCAACTTTGTTTTGTTTTTGAAAACTCCAGCTATGCGATTTGATCTTGAGATTCGAGTATCAAAATAATATCCCTTTCAACTCTGATATTAAAGTCAAAAACCCAGTGGCATCACCTACCACTCCACCGCCATCATCACTCCCTGCATCTCAACTCTCTGATCAACAACCTCATTTTCTCTTCAATGGCAGACCCGGCACTCCACTCAGAAACTCCCAGCCTCCACAAAACACAACCCCTCAAGCAAATCGCCATTGACTACACCCCAAATGCCTGCACACACTGCACCGACTCCAACACCATCACAGTCACCTTCGACCACCGCGGTGGCGCTCGGTGGCGCACCCCTACCCGGTTCCTCTACGGCACCTTCAGCGCCCTCATACAGTGCCCGCGTGGCAACACCAGCGGCCTCAACTTCAACCTCTACCTCTCCTCCCTCGAAGGTGACAAGTCCCAGGACGAGATCGACTTCGAATTTCTAGGTAAGGACATGATCGTTGTCCAGACCAATTACTGCACTGAAGGGACTGGAAATAAAGAAGAGATCCATGACCTAGGGTTCAACTGTTCCTAAGGGTTTTTTTTGAGTACGTGATCAAGTGGAGTAAGGATGTGATGGAGTGGTTTATAGATGGGAAAGTGGTGAGGAGGGTGGAGAGGAAAGAGACTGAGGGTTTTCCAAACAAGCCTATGTATTTGTATTCGTTGGTTTGGGATGCTAGCTATATTGATGAGGGGAGGGTGGACTGGGAAGTACGTTGGGTGCGATGTCCCTTATGTTTGTGTTTACAAGAATATTCATGTCCCTGTTGAGAGTGTTGTGGAAGGTTGAGATCTTTGAGGTTTTGTTTGAGTTTTGGAGGGTTAAAATCTGAATAAAATGGTGTTTTTTGTTGTTGTTGTTGATGGTGTGCATTTGAATCCGCTTATGTTTGTGTCATGTTTATGTGCCAAATTGGGAAGATGCAGCCTTTTCTACTCTTAAATTTGTGCAACTGCATGTTTTAAATCACAAACCAGTAGGAAGTGTTTTTGACAATTGTCTTGTATGGCTAGACAAGATGGTGATGGTGATGGTGATGGTGATGGTGATATGTAACATGAAACTTACGCTAGTGAATTCAAAAGTAGCTTCTTTAAATACAATCGATATTGTGGCTATGAATGTTTCATATGGCAACTGTGATGTTTCAATCATGTGATCATTACAATTTGATTTGGCTTGACAAGGTTGTAATGTTGTATGAGATGATCGACTTCGTTTTACTGTTTCGATTGCACTCACCCCTTTGACCCCGAATCAGACCTTCACCGCCTCCTCGACACCTCCGACCTGATCCACTCAGAGGTAGGAAGAACACCAACAATCAAAACATATAAGGTCAATTCTCTTCTAACGAAGCTAGGGTAGAAATTAATTTAAACAATACCCAAATTATTGGCCATTCAAATTTTTCATATCTTACGTATGGAAAGTATCGTATGTGTATCTCATGTTTTGGTTTCGACCCAATTTCGATACACATTGTCATTGTCGGTGTTAAATAAGCTACTAGTTCTAATATTTTGAGGGTAAGTTTGTCCCTTTTATTTCCAAATGTCATTGGCGAGTCAATTGACTCCAAAATCTGCGCTTTCTCCAAAATCAGGTCTTTAACTAACAAAATAGGATATCTCAAGTAGTAAGAGCACAATTACCTATAAAGTATGTCATTAGATCCTAAGTTTGAGTCACAAAAATAAATGGTAAGGTGTGAAACTCTTTAATCATCTTTTAGAACAAAATAAAAAGTCTTTAACTAACTAATTAATACATGCAGAATTTATGGCATAGTAGAAAAGAAAAGTTAAATTACTACAAATCGGTTCATAAATAGAAAATTTTTAAACATTTCAAACTACCACCACACATCTCATTTTATAATAAAGTGAATAAACTTGCTTAAATATTACAAACAACCTGAAGTTCTTAATTACAAAATAAATATACATATATTGCATAATGCAGATGTCCAAAAATCAACAATTAAATTATAAAAAAACCCTACATATTTGCATAATGTAGATGTCCAAAAACCAACAACCAAATGATTGATCGAAGACATATGACATTGGCAGGAAATGTGAGACTAATTTACCCCTCAAAATGTTAGAATTGACAGCCTAGTTAAGACGATCAATGACAGGGTGTATCAAAATTGGGTCGAAGTCAAGACAAGAAGTACTCATGCGATAGTTTCCATATGTGAGGTATGGAAAATTAGAATGACCAATAATTTGGGTACTTTAATTAAACTTCCCATAAAACTAGTAAAACAGAGTTATACAGAATAACTTAATACCTAACAATATGTTGATTTTCTATTACTACGGAATTAACTTTTAGGTCGATTGAATAGTAGATTGTAATTAGAGTGTAAGAATGTAAGATGTTGCCTTTAATTTTAAGAACACTGAAGAAAAAGGGATCGGAGAAGGAACCTAGAGAGTCAAGAGACTAGTAAAAAAACAGTGAAAATGAAACAATCAACAAAAGGGTTAGCTAGTGAAGCAACAAGCTTGTGAAATCTCCACATAGGCCCTCTCTTTGCCGTCAACGACCAAAAAGCAAACACTAGATCCATCATCCACGCAGTCGCCATGTCCGTCACACCACAATCATCGCGGCTTTATCCGAGAGAAGGACATCGCGCCAGTTGATTTCTGAAATCTCCTCTGGAAACAAAAGTCAGGTATATTTTTACAAGATATACACAAATTGAAAGAGAAGATTTGAATATCCGAACTATAGCAGAGCGTCTCCTTTATTTGAATAAATACTTCTCATAACTATAGAAAATTAATCACATATTTATGTTCTACTGAGTAACGTTTCATGAAGCGGAAGAAAATGTGGCATTATTCGTTACTAAAGTAGTCAAGTGCATGATTTCATTTATATCAAGATTAGGGAAAATTATAGGAACGGTACACCAACTATCTGCCACTGATAATTCTAGTTTCTTAACTTTGTGAAATAACATATCAGTACATCAAGTATCAATTACGATATCATTTTCGTACATGGTGGTTACTTGGTGTACCATTCCTATAATTTTCCCTCAAGATTATGAGATCTAATCTCCACTGGGTTTTGTTTTGTCATTCTTTATTACCATACCTAAGCATGACGAACATTTTTCTTGATAATGAATCCCGCTATGCAATTTAATTGATCTTGGTCACTAGCAGACCAAGGGAAATTTGTACAATTGTCATTATATTATGCTCATTTAAATGGTGAGAGATGATGATACCTAGAAATAAAATTACTTGAATCATTTTTAACCCCATTTTAAATAAAATCACTTCATGGGCTCGGCTTTGTTTCACTGTTAGTTTTTAGGTTTAGTTTCTTTTACTATATATTCTCTATGTGTAATAATTCTGTGTCGAAGCTAGTTCTTGTACTGTACTTTCCTTGCCCTCTGGGCTGGCCAGGGGGTGGCTTGATAAATCCCTACTTCCGACAAAAAAAAAAGGATTTGAATCCGTTCATGTTTGTCAATGTTTATTTGCCGAATTGGGAATATGCAGCCTTTTCTACTCTTAGATTGTGCAACCGTTTTGGATCACAAACCAGACAAGATAATTATGGTGATGTTACTAATGAAACCTGATACTTACGCTACTAATTTCAAAGTTAGTTTCTTTAATATCGATCACTGTTTCATATGCTCTGTGATCGATGTAGTGTTCATAGGATCGTTTCAGTTTAATTTGCTTGACAATGATTTATAATGATCGACTTTGTTTTTTTGTTTTGATTCTGGAACGTTCACTAGATAATGTGTTTTAAGGAATGCGTAGGAATATAGCTTAATTCTCCTACAAATACTCTCCCTTTTGTTCTTTGTTTTCGTCGTTCATTCTTTATTGTTCTTTCTCAATAAACCACGACTCCTATCATACGGAAATTGAGATGGTGGAATAATCACCAATTTTGGAAGTTTTATAGATAATGGGGGAGTGATCTATCTATTTCCTTTAGTCCAACAGTACCATCGTGCCCTTTTCAAAGAATAAACGATAAATAAAAGAAAAGAATCGAAGGAAAAAGAGAGGGAGCATCTAGTTAATTAGCAATCTAGCATGCATGATCTTAAGAAGGAAAGCTTCCATTCTTTCTTTTGAAAAGGACCCAAAGCAGTTGAATGGGGATTGTGACCCAAGCATGATATATAGGAAGTACAATAAACACATCTCAAAAGCAATTCACTTTGTTTTTCTGTTTCCATTTTGAGCTTTAATAAATATTAATGTGTTCTAACTTCTAAGGAGTATGGTAATTCAGATGTTAGAAGGGGGGACACAGTACCATGTTGCCCTTCCTAAAGAATAATAAATAAAAGGAGAGATCTAATTTTCCTTGAGATTACAGATGTTTTAGATAAATTTATAAACCCTAAAATTTAGGTGATATAGGGTGACAAGTATTTGAGAATTGATAGAAGATCGGGAGGAGCTCACGGCAAGACCTGGGGTCTCTGGGTCAGGTCAAGGGAAGGTATCAAACCTGAATATGGAATCCGGGTGGGTATTGGGCATGGAATCTAAGTCGGTTTAAGCTGTGGTGGGTCATTTTTTCATTCAGGTACGGTTTTGTTTTTTCTTTTTCCTTATGCATATAGGAGATCAGTCACACAACTAGTTTAGAAGATCGTACTCTATTCGGCGCAATATTTTATGTGAATAAAAGCATGGTGGATCACAATCATCACACCATTAATTGTTTTTCACCGAACTAGCATTTCATCCGGTGCTCCATTAATGTTTTATAACATAATTTTCTATTCTCGTAAGTTTTGTTATAATCCATTTTGATGTGGTTTCTATATGTATAAATACGTTGTACGTGTAATTTTTCATATTATTATTAATAAAATGGCGTGAGTATTTATCTGTATAAAAAGTGTTTTGTCTCGCTCTTCACCTCACCGGCCTTGCGCATAAGTTTGACATCTTCTCACAAATTCAGAAAAATTGCAACAATCCTCATTGACTCTGGACAAGAGGAGAAGACAAGGACTCTGGACAAGAGGAGAAGACACAGACTCTAGACAAGAGGGAGGAGACGAGGAGAGAGGACGTCTGTTGGGTTAATATAGCCTCATTATCTCCTAATCTTTGATTTATATAAGCCTAATCTAATGGCAATTGTGCAAATCCTTCCTGGTGAGCTAGTGACTCTGTGAACGGGACTGATCAAAGGGAACTTATAAAAACCCAGTGGCATCAGCTGAACTCTGATCTCTGCATCTTAACTCTCTCATCAACTCGCTCACTATCTCTTCAATGGCAGGAACTTCCTCTCACCACATAACCCAACCCCTCAGGGAAATCGTCATAGACTACTCCCCAGAAAACTGCACACACTGCAAAGATACCAACACCATCGAACTCACTTTCGATCACCGCGGCCAGCGCGGCGGTTCATGCTGGCACAGCCCCATCCGATTCCTCTACGGCACCTTCAGCGCCTGGATCAAGTGCCCACGTGGCAACACCAGCGGCCTCAACTTCAACTTCTACCTCTCCTCCCTAGAAGGTGACAAGTCTCAGGACGAGATTGACTTCGAGATTCTAGGTAAGGACATGACCGTTGTCGAGACCGACTACTACACCAAAGGGAAAGGAAACAATGAAGAGAGGCATGACCTAGGGTTCAACTGTTCCGAAGGGTTTCATAAGTATGAGATCAAGTGGAGTAGGGATGTGATCGAGTGGTGTATAGATGGAAACATGGTGAGGAGGGTGGATAGGAGAAAGGGGGAAGGTTTTCCAAGCAAGCCTATGTATTTGTATTCGTCGATTTGGAATGCTAGCTATATTGATGAAGCGAGGTGGGCTGGGAAGTACGTTGGGTGCGATACGCCTTATGTTTGTGTTTATAAGGATGTTCATGTCCCTGTTGAGAGTGCTGTGGAGACTTAAGATCGATGATTTTTTTTTTTGATACGACTTTATGGTTTTGTTCGAGTGTTTGAGGTTTAAAAATTGAATTCAATGGTGTGGATTTGAATCCGCTCATGTTTGTGTGTCATGTTTATATAGAAAGCTTAATTAAGCTGAATGAATATATTGCATTGATAGGCAACCATTATATACAGAGGTACAGACTTGAACATAAAGAAATCTCCAGCAGAACCTATTACAAATATTCAGATCCTATACAATCAAAACTACATCTTGTATAATTAATTTCAAATATACTTTTCAATACTCCCCTCAAGTTGGAGAATGTATGTCAATAATTCCCAACTTGATCAATAGAGTTTTAAATTTCTCCTTTCCTAGAGCCTTAGTAAACACATCTGCCAATTGTTGTGATGAAACAACATGTCTAGTAACAACTTGACCTTGCATAATTTTATCTCTAATAAAATGACAGTCCATTTCAATGTGCCTAGTCCTTTCATGAAACACTGGATTCGCTGCAATATGCAACGCTGCTTGATTATCACAATGTAAAACAGCAGGACCCAAAATAGGCAAATGTAAGTCGATCAACAGATAACGTAACCAGGTAAGTTCACAGCAAGTACCTGCCATTGCTCTATATTCGGCTTCTGCGCTTGACAATGACACAGTTTTTTGTCTCTTTGTTCTCCTTGAAATTAAGGAATCTCCTAAGAACACACAATAGCCAGTAGTCGAACGGCGGGTGATGGGGCGACCCGCCCAATCGGAATCACAAAAATCTCTCAAATGCTAAGAACTATTAGAATGTAAAAGCAAACCTTGTCCTGGAGCAGATTTCAAGTAGCGCACTACTCTAAGTGCAGCTGCCATGTGTTGTTGACGCGGTTCATGCATGAATCGGCTTAGGACATGTACTGAGTATGTGATATCCGGTCTCGTGATGGTCAAATAAATTAATCGGCCCACCAAACGTCGATATGTTGCTAGATCTTTAAGCTGCTCTCCTTTATTCGAAATTTTGCTCTCTTCCATAGGAAATTCAACAGGTTTAGCTCCCAAATAACCACTGTTTTTGATGATCTCTAGTGCATATTTTCTTTGAGAATAAATCCCTTTGTTCGAACGAGCTATCTCAATTCCCAAAAATACTTTAAATCACCAAGGTCCTTGATGCAGAATTGAGTATGAAGAAATTGTTTGAGAGCATGTATGGATTGACTACAATTGCCTATAATGAGAATGTCATCCACGTAAGAGAGTTACCATCTTTACGAACAAAGAGCGAATAGTCTGCTTTGGATTAAATAAAACCAGCACGCACTATAGCTTCTGTAAATTTCGAGAACCATTGACGGGAGGCCTGTTTTAATCCATACAGGGACTTGTTGAGGCAACACACGAGATTCTCCCCCTGTCGCCAAAGACCAGAAGGAGGAGACATATAAATTTCTTCAAGCAAATCACCATTAAGGAATGCATTGTTGACATCTAACTGATGCAATGACCAACCTTGGCTAGCAGCGGCAGCAAGAAGATAACGAACTGTAACCATTTTCACAGTTGGAGAAAACGTGTCATGATAATCAATTCCAGTAGTCTGGGTGAACCCCTTGGCAAAAAGATGCGCTTTGTAGCGCCCCACCAATCTATCAACACGGTATTTGATTCTGTAAACCCATTTGCAGCCAATATGACGCTTTCCAGAAGGTAAAGAAACAAGTGTCCAAGTATTGTTGTCAGTGAGAGCCTGTAATTCAGAATCCATGGCCTGCTGCCACTTAGGGTCAGCAGCTGCAACATCATAAGAAGAAGGCTCGATATCATGGCTGATGTTAGCCACATAAGCAAGATGTACATGAGAGTATCGATGGTAAGACAAATAGTGACATAAGGGGTATTTCGTACCTGGGGAAGGACTTGGGGAGGTCGATGATGTGTGGTGCGGATGCAGCATCACCTACGAGCAGACATAGTCCTTGAGACGGACATTGGCCTCCATGGAACGTTGTGAACGGCGAAGAGGGTGAGCTAGAGAATCGGGGTTGGGATTGGGATTGGCCACATCAATTTCAATGGGCTCAGTCGAAAGGGCATGAGGAACCGGAACTATATCGAGATCGGAATTAGAAGAGGGGTTTGATGGTGGAGGTGATGGGGCGGCTGTAGAGGTGGTGTTGGCAAGAGGTGGGGCTTCGATAGAGGATGGAGCTTCGGCAGAGGGCAGGGCGGTGATGTCAGGAAGAGGATTGTCGATGGTGGAAGAGGGCTCACGCGGAGGCTGAGGCGAGGAAGAGAATCATTCGGTGGAAGAGGAATTTGGAACGGAGGTGGGTGAGATAGAGCTGAGAATGGATCGGTAGGTGTAGGAAAGGATTGGGCTGTTGGAGTGGGCTGGGTTTGGACTGCTGGAGTGGGCTGGGTGCCAGGTGCAGAATGATGGAAAGTATCTTCCAAGAATATTACATCCCTATTTGTGAATATTTACCTGGTCTCAATATCGTATAGTTTGTAAGCTTTTTGTCCCATGGGATACCCAACGAAAATGCATTTTCGGGCACGAGGATCGAATTTTGATTTTGGATGGACGGATGTTGCAAAAGCAATGCAACCAAAGACTCACATATGAGAATAATCGGGAAGTGTGTTATAGAGCAACTCAAATGGTGTCTTTTTGTTGAGTAATAATGTGGGGAGGCGGTTGATATTGTAAACAGCAGTTAAACACACATCCCCCCCCAAAAAGAAATAGGAAGATGGGATTGAAAACGGAGGGCATGAGCAGTTTCAAGAATGTGTCGATGTTTTCGTTCGACGACACCATTCTGTTGAGGAGTATAGACACAAGAATGTTGAAAAATGACTCCTTGTTCAAGAAAAAAACTTCGTAATGAAAGACATTCGGCTCCATTATCAGAGTGAAATTGTTGAATTTTAGAATGAAATTGAGTCTCAACAAAGGTGAAAAACTGACGAATTAAATTTTGCGTTTCACTTTTGTGTCACATAAAAAAAACCCAAGTGAAACAAGAGAAGTCATCAACAATAGTTAAAAAATAATGAGCACCTGAATGAGAAGGAGTCTTATAATGACCCCAAATGTCACAATGAATAAGGGAAAAATACTTGGTAGTTGAAATTGAACTAGGAAAGAAAGGTTGACGAGTTTGTTTCGCCAACGGACAAACATCACATTTATTACGAGAATCAAAGACAAAATGGAGATTATTGTTTGCTAAATATTGTAAACGAGCTGAAGATGGATGCCCTAGACGTCGGTGCCAAAGATGTGAGGAGATGGTCAAATTGCAAGCAAAATGATGAGATGGAGGAATAGAAGCCAACGCCACTAGGTAGTATAGGTCACCACGTCGCTTACCCACACCAGTCATCGTCCTCGTAACCAAGTCTTGCAAAATACACCAAGATGGAAAAAATGTCACCGAATAATGCATATCATCAATTGTCTTACCAACAGATAAAAGATCCACTTTGAAACTTGGTACACATAATACATTGTTTAGTTCGAATGAATCCGTAAAACGAATAGCACCAGTTACTGTAATACTTGCTTTATCCCCATTAGGCAAACAAACTGGTGGTGCAGAAGAATTGGAATTAATAGTTGTTAAGGACTTTGAAGAGGAAGTGATATGATGAGTTACCCCGTTGTCAATGATCCAGCGGTTTGGGGCAACCAGAGACAAACCTTTGGAGAACTCAGAAACAGAACCCGATGCTGCATTGGCTTGAGGGATTTCTGTGCCTTGATTGAAGGCAGCAAGGATTTGAACATATTGATCTTGAGTCAGGTTCGGCATGGTGGATTGGAGCTCTTCAAAGGTAGGAGCATGATTGACATGATTAGCAGAAGGGCTAAAGTTTGTTGAAGAATTGTTGTTGCCACCTTGTCTCTGTTTAGGTTTGTGTTTGGGATGACCTGGTGGATAGCCAATCAATTTCCAGCATGTTGCCTTCCTATGATATTTGTCACCACAATGAGTGCGTTCAAATGGTTCCTGGTTTCGAGGATTGCTACGTTGATTGCTTTGTCGCCCCTTGGATATGTTAGTATGTTCAACACGAACAGCCATGGCTGCTGTATTGGATGGAATGATAATATTTGATGCTAATTCACGTTGCTTCTCTTCTTGAACAACAGAAGCATATGCTTGACGAACATATGGCAAGGGATTCATCAATAAAATTTGACCATACGTATCTGAATAAGACTCATCGAGTCCCATAAGAAATTGAATCAGCTTGGTACGATCATTGTTTCCACATGTGCATGTCATTGAATTAAAAGATGCCAGTTCATCCCAAAGTCCCTTCAACTTGGTACGCGTACCTAAATAAGACTCATTGAGTCCCATAAGAAATTGAATCAGCTTGGTACGATCATTGTTTCCACATGTGCATGTCATTGAATTAAAAGATGCCAGTTCATCCCAAAGTCCCTTCAACTTGGTACGCGTACCTGAATAAGACTCATTGAGCCCCATAAGAAATTGAATCAGCTTGGTACGGTCATTGTTTCCACATGTGCATGTCATTGAATTAAAAGATGCCAGTTCATCCCAAAGTCCCTTCAACTTGGTGTAGTATGCAGCAACAAGAGATTGGCCTTGTTCAATTCGGTATATGTCTCTCTGGATCTGAAATATACGGGGAGCATTATCCAACGAAAATCTCTCCCGTAAGTCTTCCCAAACAGCATGAGGGGTGGCACATGAGAGGACAGAGTCTGCTATGTCTGGTTCAAGAGAATTGAGAAGCCAAGATAACACCATGTCGTTACATCGTTGCCAGGAAGCATGTTCATCTGAGTCCTCAGAAGGTTCTTGGATTTTACCAGTAATAAAACTAGTTTTGTTTTTGGCACTGAGAGATATTTTCATAGAACGATACCAAGAAGTGTAATTATCTCCATTTAAACGTTTGGAAACAAGAAGTAGACCAGGATGATCTGAATGATGGAGGAAAAAAGGATTCGCAGAATCATCAATAGATGAGGCTGAGCCGCCTGAGGCATGAGAAAGGACATCGTCAACATCCATTGAGTTTGGTGAAGACGGAAAAGAAAAACGAGGGCGGCAGAAGGAAAATAATTAGCTAGGTATAATAACCCGCTCTTGATACCGTATAGAAAACTTAATTAAGCTGAATAAATATATTGCATTGATAGGCAACCATTATATACAGAGGTACTGACTTGAACATAAAGAAATCTCCCGATCTTTAGGAGACCAAGAAAGGCAATACAGCCGTACAGAACCTATTACAATGAATTCAGATCCTATACAATCAAAACTACATCTTGTATAATTAATTTCAAATATACTTTCCAATAGTTTATTTGCCAAATTGGGAAGATGCAGCTAGCTTTTTCTACTCTTAGATTTGTGCAACTGCATGTTTTAAATCACAAACCAGTAGGAAGTGTTTTTGACAATTGTCTTGCATGGCTAGACAAGATAGTGATGGTGATATGTAACATGAGACTTATGCTAGTGAATACAAAAGTAGCTTCTTTACAATCGATATTGTGGCTATGAATGTTTCATATGGCAACCGTGATGTATTGATCATGTGATCATTTCAATTTAATTTGCATCATAAGGATGTATAAGATGATCGACTTTGTTTTTCTGTTTTGATTCTGGAAGCTTTAATAATATGTTCTAAGAATATGGCAATTGAAGATGGTGGAGGATTTTTTATTTCGATTAATTGAGATGGTGGAGTTTTCACATAGTTTAGAAGTTTGCTGCTTGACCCCCGAATCAGACCTTCACCGCCTCCTCGACAACTCCGACCTGATCCACTCAGAGGTAGGAAGACCAACAATCAAAACACTAAGAAAAAAAAAAGACTAATGGCACCATGGCACCAGACAAGCTTACAAGATCATTTCTCTAACAAGAGATTGGATCGGAGATTTTGATTTTAATTTGTATTTCAAATTCTAAGATTCTAAATTTATGAATTTCAAATATAAGAATTCAAAATCTCTTTATTTAGAAATTGTGATTCGTTAATAGATTTAAAAGTACAGATTTCTTTCTAATATTTAATTTAGACCCATGGGAAAAAAGAGATTAAAAGCTTGAGGAGATGTGTGAGAAATCTATAGAGAGGAGAGAGAAAACCAATGAGAGAGAGAACTAGCTGAAGAGGAAGAGAGACTAGAGAGAGAGAGATCGTTTGTCGTGAACTGGAAGTGAAGAGAGGAGAGAGAAAATTGATGAGTATGAGAGGAGAGGCGGAGAGTTTCAGAAATATGTTTATTTTCCCGTGAGTGAGAGAGGATTTCAAATAACTACCTCCCATAGTTATTTCAACTTCTTAAAAAAATCAGTGTGTGGATTTTAAGATTCAGATTTCAAATCTAAATCTACCTTAATGGAGAAAACCAAACAAGCTGATTTGGATTTGAGCGTTCTAAATCCAAATCTCCATTTCCAAATCCTTATATCTAAACAGACCCTAACAGTATTTTTATTTTCTATTACTACTGTACTATGAAATCAACTTTTAGGTCGATTTAATAGTAGATTGTAAGAACACTCAAGAAAAGGGACAAGGAGAAGGAAGAGAGTCAAGAGCTACATAGTACGGATACGAGTACGTGTGTCTATATTTGACACAATATGATAGGTGGATACGTTAATTTTTTTTTTATTTTTTTTTTTTATAAATATGGACACGTAGTGGACACGTTAACGATGTATGTTTTGCACCCTATGTAAATAGAAGAAGAAGAATAAGAAGAACAGAGAAGGAGAAGAAGAAGAGAGAAGAGAAAGAAGGAGATGGAGAAGTAGAAGAACAGAGAAAGAGAAGAAGAAGAGAGAAGAGAAAGAGACAAGAAGAAGAAGGAGAAGGAGAAGCAGAAGAAGAAGAAGAGACAAGTTGAAGAAGGAGATGGAGAAGAAGAAGAAGAAGAACAGAGAAGGAGAAGAAGCAAAGAGAAGAGAAAGGAGTGAAGAAATAGAAGAAGAGCAGAGAAGGAGAAGAAGAAGAAGAAGAAGAACAGAGAAGGAGAAGAAGAAGAGAGAAGAGAGAGAAGGAGATGAAGAACAGAGAAGGAGAAGAAGAAGAAGAAGAAGAGAGAAGAAGATGAAGAAGGAGAAGAAGAAGAGAGAAAGAGAAGAAGAAGAAGAAGAAGAGAGAAGATGGAGAAGAAGATGGAGAAGAACGGAGAAGGAGAAGAAGAAGAGAGAAGAACGGAGAAGGAGAAGAAGAAGAAGAAAGAGAAGGAGATGAAGAAGAAGAGAGAAGGAGAAGAAGAAGAGACAAGAAGGAGAAGAAGAAGAAGAAGAAGAAGAAGAAGAGAGAAGAAGAAGAGAGAATGAGGAGAAGAAGATGGAGAAGAAGAAGAAAAACGGAGAAGGAGAAGAAGAAGAGAGAAGAGAAAGAGACAAGAAGAAGAAGAAGAAAGAGAAGAAGAAGAAGAAGAAAGAGAAGAGAGAAGGAGAAGAAGAAGAAGAAGAAGAAGAGAGAGAAGAGAGAAGGAGAAGAAGAAGAGAGAGAAGAAGAAGAAGAAGAGAGAAGGAGATGGAGAAGAAGAAGAGAGAAGAGAAAGAAGGAGATGAAGAAGTAGAAGAAGAAGAAGAAGGAGATGGAGAAGAAGAAGAAGAACAGGGAACGAGAAGAAGAAGAGAGAAGAGAAAGAAGGAGATGGAGAAGAAGAAGAATAGAGAAGGAGAAGAAGAAGAAGAAGAACACGTATTCAACAAAATTGCGTGTCCGCTTACAACATGGACGTGTCCGCTTATGACATGAACGTGTCCAAACTGTGTCCAAACTAGAGTACGCGTGTCCACACTTATTTAAACTGTATTCTAATGTATCTGTATCGTATCCGTATTCGATACGGGACACACAACCAAATTGGCGTGTCCGTGCTTCTTAGGTCAAGACACTAGTGCAAAAACAGTGAAAATGAAACAATCAACAAAAGGACTAGGTAGTGAAGCAACAAGCATGTGAAGTAAAAGTGAAATCTCCACATAGGCCCTCTCGTCGCCATCAGTGATTAAAGCAAACACCAGATCTACGTTGTCACCATGTCCGTCACAATGCTAGGTGAACTACCTTTTGACATTCCACCTAGAGCCCACTTTATGTGTTAGTTTATGTGACATAACTAAGTCATTTAATGAAACATTCGGATTGAGTGGTGACACGTCATATATATGTCACTTAAGTTGACACATAAATTAGATTTTAGGTGGGATGACAAAAAATAATTCACCTAACATTATTCGAAAATTAATCACATTTTTATCTTCTATTGAGTAACGTTTCATGAAGCGGAAAAAGAGGTGGCATTATTCGTTACTAAAGTAGTCAAGTACATGATTTCATTTATATAATAGTATTCATGGCTATGAGATCTAATCAACTGGGTTTTGTTTTCTCTGTCATTCTTTATTACCATAAGCAGTGACGAATATTTATCTTGATAATAAATTCCGCTATGCAATTTAATTGATCTTGGTCACTAGCAGACCAAGGAAAAATTGTACAATTGTCATCATATTATGCTCATTTAAACTGTGGGAGATGATGATACCCAGAATGAAATTACTTGAATCATTGACAAAAAACATTTTAACCAAAGAGACGAATACTCCTAGCTCGTCTCCTTCTCCAGAGTCCTCGTCTTGTCCACATGCAAAATATGAAAATATGTACAGAAGCACCATTTGATTAAAAATGATTGCTATTACTTAAAATTTTCTGAATAAATAATCAATAATTTGTATTAATAAAATAAGTAATTGATCGTCTTAACTCTTAACCCATCTTAACCCGAAATACATCTCCTCCTCTTTCCCGGTATTCGTCTTCGTTTCAGATTCTATGGTTGGAGATAGATGCTTTAAGTGAATAAGTGACAAATGTGGAGGTATGGATTGAAACCAATGTTTTAAAAATCCCCGCCTAGCTCCGCCCAGGCGCCGCTTAGGTAATAGGCAGAGTCAAGTCGCCCCGATTTCACACCATTGCCGCCCAGGGGTTGCCTAGGCGGTCCGAGTTCTTCTCTCTTCTTTGTTCACTTTTGCGACTCTGCGTCTCTACCTCCCTCTCAGTCTCTCCTGCACTTCTCTGCCTCTGGACCCTCTCTCTCTCTCAGTCTCAGTCTCGTACGGCGGGCAGCGGTCCGGTGGGTGGCTGTTCGCTGTTTGGCCTTCTCCTTTTAGCTTATGCTTCCCAGTCTCTGCCTTCTCTGGTATGATTTCACTCCATTCAATTACTTGTTCAGTTGTTTTCACTTCTCAATCAATGAATCAATTCATTCAATGTTTAATTGTTTATAGTTAATTAGTTATATAATAGTGAATGTTGAATTTGTATAATCTTTCTTGATGTTCTAGTTGTTCAGTGTGAAATATATAGCTTGTGTCATGAATTGGAGACATAAATCTTCTGTTTTATGTAATCTGTAAACACAAACCGCTTATCAATATGGTTTAACAATTCTGCAATTGTAATGTGGTAAATATTTTACAGGTTGGTTTGCTCATTTTTAGAGAATGTCATGCTACATTTTTCCAAGTTACTCATATAGTTATATTAAACTATTTTTAAATATAATATTTATTAATTAAATCTAAAAAATGTAAATCGCCTAGTTCCCGCCTAGTCCCTGCCTAGTCCATTCAGGCGCTAGGTTATGGGTCACCACCCGACTAGCGCCTTTTAGAACATTGATCGAAACACGTACACTTACCTAAAAAAAAAGAAAAAAAGAATAGCGATCATTATCTTAATAAAGTTGGCATGGATTTAAATAAGCCTAACCTAATGACAATGATCTTCCTAGTGAGCTGTGAAAATGTCTTCTTTCCCGGGTATTCGTCTTCTCTTCAGATGATACGGTTGGAGATGCTCTTCTCTAAGTGACTAAGTAAGAAATATGGAGGTATGGATAGAAACACGTACACTTATCTAAAACAAAAGAAAAATATAGCGATTATTATCTCATATAGTTGGCACGGATTTAAATAAGCTTAACCTAATGACAATGGTCTTCCTAGTGAGCTAGCGACAATGTCTTAACCCAAAAGACACCTCCTCCTCTTTCCCAGGTCTTCGTCTTCTCTTCAAATGCTACAATTGGAAATGCTCTAAGTAACTAAGTGACAAATGTAGAGGTATAGATAGAAAAAGGAACTGATATTCACACACCTAGAAATGATATTCACACACCTTTTTCTGTAAACTTCCAAAAATACCCTTTATTAATATATTTTTTTATATTTTTTTTAAACTTAATTACTTATCCGTTCTAAGATCTAGCCTTTGACATACTAATTTTCACCTAACGATCTTCTGTCTAAACGGCTACTTGCTCTGGTGGTCTCACTGCTGTCTTAACTTGGAAAGCTTCTTAAGTTTAAAAAAAAAATGTTTCTTAAATTCTAAAACAGATAGTTTAAACTGATTCTTACTCAAATACCACTCCTAGGAGGTAGTCCTTCACCTGAGGTTTGAGAAAATTTTATTTAAACAAAATTTGCGACGGATATGGTGAGCACACAAACTTTATTTATACAAACCTTCATACATATTCATAATTCAGAGCCTCTGCTCTTAGGTAAACAGCTCAAAATGAAATTAGCTACTCATGCTGGAATTTGAAATACAAACTTACTTGTAAATAAAGCACACCACTGCACACTGATCTGAATAGTAGTAATATTCTATACAATTCCACACTATTTATCTCACCACTCAACTCACACTTCTCTCACAAGTTTTTTAAATTCTCAAACTTCAGACTGCTCTTTCTTTCTTGATTTTCGAATGCCTTCTTCTGAGGGTTTTTGCTCCTTATATAGGCCTCAGATTTCAAAATTTCCTTCAAAACACTTATGGAACTGAAGATAAGAGGAATCTTATCTTTAGTTAAAGTTGATAAAGACGCGGGCCTCTATAATTCAAAAGAAACTTGTCTTCAAGTGTCGGCATCTTCCTTTATTTGGCAGATGCTTTCAAGTTGGCAAACCACTATCTACAGCTTTGTCTTCATGCGTCGGCAGCTTATCCTTCCATCCTGTTCTCTATGTTGTGCAGTTCTTCGTCTTGAAAAGATGCTCCTGTTGTGGAGCCCTCTCCTTCTTCCATATCTGAGTCATATGGAACTGTATGCTTGTATTCTTTCTCAACTTGCTCTATCCACTTGGAGGTGGATAACGTTCCTTCTATCTCTTGCCTTTCTAAGGCTTTGAAAAGGTCACAATTATCAGGAGAAAGGTGATCATAGCTGGTGACTATTATCTTTTCTCTGCTTGCCAGGAGAGTGGTATACTGGTCTCTTCGGATTAATTTCCTCATGAGGTTTATTGCCATTGCTTTCATCCAGGACAGGCTCTGGTTTGGATTTCCATTGTTTCTAGAGGACTTATTTCCTCTGGTGCTTCCCTGGACTATTCTCACATAATGGTACGGTGAGATGTAGGGATTTTGTCCTTCTTCATTAGTCCATTCTGGAGGGGTTGATATGAACTTCAGTCTTAAGACACATCCCTCTGGTCGGACGTTCTTGACAGAATCATAAATTTTCTCAGGAAGACCTTCTAGGTCTTTATTATTTCTGGTCCAAAGATTACGAACAAATCCATTCTCTACTAACCATAACTTATGTTTCTCGGGATGTTCTGCTAGAACATCAACCATATATCTTCCATAATAAGGACCCGCTACTGCTAATAGCGTTGCTTGAAGAATATTTCTATTTTTAAAATCTCCTAAGAGATTATGAAAACGAAGCCATTCTACTTCGGATAAGGCTTTAATTGGAATTTTTGCACTCTCAGGATTTTCAAGATAAGAAATAACCTGCTCTGGCTCTTTTTTCCTTTATTTGTTAGTAAGCTCTTCAGTTAATGCCTCCAAAGCCTGGAGCACTAGGGCTTCATTCTGATTTCTAGAGGCTGTCAAGAGGTTATCCATGATAATCCTCTGGTTGAACTGCAAATCCTTACTGGTTCTGAAGATTGGCCTCTTGTATATCCTCATTGGGTGGTTGTTTATCATAGTTGTTCCTGCTACAACTGGCTGTTTTCTTTTATAGGCTGCTTGCCTATCAATCCTGGTCTCATAGTCTGAGAGGGTGTTCGAGGGATCCTATCCCAAATATTCTCATTTCTTGGATGTTGTAGGAATTCTGCTAAGAGGTTTTTCTCATCTTCATCAGGACTTTCTCCTTGTGAAGGTGCTTTGAACTTATTGTAACCATCCCATCCTGTTGGATTTGGCTGGTCTTGCTTTTTTCTCAGAAGTCTTGCTTGATCCTGCAGAAGAGTAGGATACTATGTATTGGTATCCTGGTCCATCATGCAGAGGTCTAACTGTAGTATCTCCTTCCTTGTATCTTTCCCACAAGGTTTTGGCTTTTAGCTTTCTTTCTTGAGTCACTTCTTTGTCTTCTAGATCTGGTTTCCTTCTTTCTTCAAAGTCAGGTCTTCTTCTTTCTTCAGGTTCTGGTCTCCTGCTTCTAGGGTTTCGACCTTCACTTCTTTCGAACATTGTCATTTCTCTTATAAGAGCGTCAGACAAATAATTCTTGTCACCTGCAATCATTTCAACATCATATTCATATTGAGTTAGGAACATTTGCCATCTAAGAACTCTTCTTCTATCTGCTGCATCTGTGAGCTTATGGTTTTTAAAGTTCTCTACTCTCTTGTTATCAGTTCTTACTATAAACTTATTTCCTAAAAAGGCTTCTGCTCCTTTAATAGATTTTATGAGAGCCAAAACTTCCTTATCCCCTGTGGAATAATTCAGTTCTGTAAGATTGAATTTTCCTGACATAAACTTGCAAATTTTTTCTTGATTTGTGTCTGGCTTGGTTGCTAAAACTACTCCTGCCCAATAATAGTCATTTGCATCAGTTTGCAATACTATTAAGTCGCCTTCTTCAGGTAACTGTAAGGGTGGAAGTTGTTTCGTGAGCTCTTTAATTTTCTTGACGGTGTTGCTATCATCCGTTGTAAATGACCATTTCTTTTTTGAACTCCTTTTCGGTGAAAGAAGTGCCGTGAGACCACTCACTTGAGGAATGAAGTCTCTGGCGAAGTTGACAACTCCTAAAAATCTCTGAAGAGATTTTGCATCAAGAATGTTATCAGGGAACTGGCTAATTTTCTTAACAATGTGTTCTTGAAGACGAATTTCTCCATCTTTCACATGTATACCAAGAAAATCAATTTCTCCCTTTATAAGATGGATTTTCTTCTGTCCAAAGATTATTCCTTTCTGGACCATAAGTTTGCAAATTTGCTCGAGATGCTTCATATGTTCACGCATAGTTTTAGAGAAGACAAGAATGTCATCAATGTAAACTATGCAGAAATCTGAGTACGACTTAAAAATATTATCCATCTTTCTCTGGAATATGGATGAAGCTTGCTTAAGACCAAATGGGATTACGAGCCATTCATAATGACCTTGAGGTGTCCCAAATGCTGTTAAGGCTATGGACTCTGGATGCATTTTTACCTGCCAGAAGTCAGATTTTGCATCAAATTTTGAGAAGATCTTTGCTCCTTTTAGCCTATTGATGAGGACTCTTACTTATGCTATTTGATAGCTATCTTTGACGGTTTTCTTATTAACATCTCTATAGTCTATTACCATTCTTACTTTTCCTCTTAATTGCTCTACATGGTTTCTAACCAAGAATACAGGGGCATGATGAGGGTTGTCTAAAGGCCTAATTAGTTTTTTTTCGAGTAATTCTTGAACTTGGCTCTCCATTTCTTTTCTATCCTCGTCTTTATAATAAGGAATTGCTTTGACATGACATATGGTATTTACGTCATGCATTTTCAGCTGACAATATACTGCATCTCTTTCCCAGTATAGCTGAGGATTTTCACTGATTATAGGCTTAAGTAGATTTTCTATTTCTGCTAGGTTGGGTATTTTCTTTTGCTCTATCTTGTTTATGTATATCTTTAGATTGTGTTCTCTGATGAATTCTTCTTCGCCATCTGAAATTTCTGAATCTAGAGATTCTCTCTCTGATTCTGTGTCTGAGTTTTCTATGCTTGTTGCTTTATTGGGTATAATTTCTTGGAATTCTCTTAAGGCTAGTACCGGTTGCATTACTGGTTTGTAGGTATATTTTTTGTTATGATCACCACGGTTCGCTGACAACTTCTGATATTGTTCTGTAAAGTCTTTGCTTGCAATGCTGACCGCATTGATAAGTCTAGGTTCCCAGTAGAACCTATTGTTCTTTTCAAGCCCAATCATTTCGATGGTTTGAACTAAATTTTGCTTAAGAAGGAAATCATTTCCTATTAGCATATCTGCTCCTTGAGCTTCACATTGCCAAATTCTCTGGAAGAGAAAGGTTCCTCCTCCTATAGAAATTTTGACATTTCTGGCTATGTACTTCATGTTGAATTCATTTTCTCCCATTCCTATTCCAGTGACTTCTTTATCAGACTTCTCCTAGTATTCTTCTGGTATAGCATATTTCCTAGCAAGGCTATATCCTGAACCATTGTCTACAAAAGCATGTAGATGATATTTTCTATATTCGGGAAATTTTAGTCCTACTGTGATGTAGTTGCTATATATGCTTGTCTGTACTTTCTTTACTGGTTGTATCTCTTTCTCATAGGTTTCTATAAATGGATTGATTCTTTCTTGGGAAGGTTCTTTTACTGGTATTTCTTTTGGTTCTTGACTCGATGAAGTTATCAGCTTCATTTTCTTAGAGTCATTTTCAAAGTCTTGTATTTTCTCGAAGTCATCTTCGAGATCGTTCTCTTGCTTTTGATCATAAAATGTATCATATTCTTGATCTACCAATAAGTGCACATCATTTTCCTTTGTCTTTCTTCTTAGTTCAGCTATGAAACATTCTTTATGGTACGTTTCTCTCGTTTCTTTATAATACATGGGTACTGTGTTACCATCGTAACAACCACAGTAGTCACATGTAAATATTCTAGGATTTGGAAAAAATTCTAATTTACTGATGCTATCAGTATTTTCTTGTTTCTAATTCTGGATTAGCATGGATATAGGGCGCTGACTTTCTCCTTCAGAATCATCTGAAGTACTTTCTGTATCGCTATCTAATGAATATTCAAGAGAACATATAGACTCATTCTCTTCATCAGAATAAGCTACTTCGAAACCTTTTAGGTTTGCATATTCTATAGCTTCATCATATTCTGCTATGAGAGCTTTAGAAGTTCTTTTTTCTCTTTTAGGACATTCATTAGCATAATGTCCTTCTGCTTTGCAAAGCCAACATCTGCAGGACTTGGTTTCTCTTGTAGGGTTTTGATTTTTTTGCTTTTTTAAAAAAAATCTCTTTCTAAGAGATGATTTTTCTTTATCTTTACTGAAAATTTTCCTGAAGTTATACCTCTTATTGGGGTTAAAGCTATTCTTATATTTCTTATTTTTGAATTTGCTTATATGTTTCTTTTCTGTGTAAGTATGACATCCCCACTGTGTTGGAGTGTCTAATATTTTTGGACACATGTTCTCAACTCCTCTGAGTTGTTTCTTAGCTGTTCTAGCTTTCTGATTTTCTGTGCATTGCTTTCTTAAAAGGTCTCTTACTCTTTATGCTATTCCCCCGATAGTAAAACACCAGGGAGGGTTTTCTTCTATTGATTGTGCTACCGCATTATTCCAGGGTTCTGGTAACTTTCGGTAGTAAGCTCTAATGAGTTCTTCGTTTTCTAAATCTCCTATTGTACAATAGTAGTTTTGGAACTCATTTGTATATTCTTCAAAGTACCTCATGTTACAGATACTTAGCTTTTGGATATTTGCTTTAGCTCTTTCTTTGGCTTGCTCACTATGCCCTGTTACGTCTCCACAGAATAGTCCATATATGGGGATAGCAAAATCTATTGGATCATTAGTCCTTGCTAACTTGGTTACCCAATCTGCCCATTTTGAACTTTTCTTAAAGGAATTGTACCATTTCTGGACTATTCCTGTTAAGGTAGATTCAAAATATGTATGAGCATCTTCATAGGAGAATTTGGATAGGAGTAATGCTTGGGTTAGCTTCAGACTAGCTATCTAGTTATCTATTGCTTTTCTCTTATCTCCTATACTGTCCAGGTCTAGATAAACACCTCTCTCAGAGACTGGTTGTCCCCATTTTGGTTCTATAGGGATGTATTTCTGAGAGCTTCGTTCCCCTAACTTTCCCGTAGGTGCTTGTCCTTTAGGAAGTTTGACCTTATCTTCTCTAATGATCTTGGTAGGATTATTAGTAATGTTTTGGATTATAGTATTTCCTCCTAATGGTCCTGCTTGAGTATTACTTGTTTCTGCTTCCATCGGTGTTTCTGTAAAAGCTTCTCCTGGTTCTTCTTTAGCCGCTTGATAGGGTAGTATTTTTCTTTTCTTTTTCTTTGTTTGAGATAAGGAGAGTTTTCTTATGATTTCTTCTAATCCTTCTATGGATTCACATAATGTTGCTTGTGCATATAATTCCTTAAACATTCTTATGGGTCTTTTTAAATCTTCTTCTTCAAAGTTTTCTTCCTGAATTCCTCTTGAAGTACTTTCTTGCTCATAGTTAGCAAACGAATGTCTATGGAATTAGAGGCTTACTTTTTCTCTAGTATCTTCATAGATAGAGGCATTGGTGCTTTGTATTTGTCTCTCAGGGGGAGCTATACTCTATTCTCTAGGGAATGAGACTTCATCCCAATTGGTGATATGTTTTTGTTGGGAGTTGTTTCTTGGATTAGTAAGGATGGAGGTGGTGGTACCAGGACTGTTTATAAACCTGGTGTTGGGAGTTACATTGGAACTCATTAGCTTGTAGTAGATTCTATAATCTATAGCTAATTCCATCATTCCTTGCCTTATGGAAATCCCGTCTGTTTTGATTCTCAATCTTAAACAATGTGCTGCATCATTTAGATGAGTAGTAAATTTTGGGAAGACACTAAAGTAGGCGACCTGGTTGCTTAGGGATGCTTCTACTGTTCCTAACAGGCTCTTCTTAAACTTTGTTATCCTGTCGTCTTGTAGAATACACAAGACTGAACAGTTTATCCCATCTCTTGCTAAGAGTTTTATGGATACTTGCACTGCACCAATGTGCATGTAATTGTATTTTCTCTGGAGGCTTCACTTACTTCTTTTGGGGTGGCCCTTCTTAAACTTTGTTATCCTGTCGTCTTGTAGAATACACAAGACTGAACAGTTTATCCCATCTCTTGCTAAGAGTTTTATGGATACTTGCACTGCACCAATGTGCATGTAATTGTATTTTCTCTGGAAGGCTTCACTTACTTCTTTTGGGGTGATTAGCCTTATGTCTGTTTCTCCACCAGTTGCTGGAATTGTTAATTCCAGTATTTTGAATCTATGTGAATCTAGCTTAAACGATTCTCTTTTGTATATTTCATTGTAGCTAAACTTAGAAGCCGAAGCTTCTTTCACATTGGATTCAATCTCATTATACTCAAATTCTTGAGCATTAATGAGCTGTACAGGTGGTACCGTATATCTCTTACTGAGTATTCTGCTCAGCATTTTCATGTCTCTCTTGGAGGTTCTGGATTCTTTCCATTCAAGTAACTTAGGTTTACTAAATTTTAACCCACTTTCTGCCTTTGGTGAAGGTATAATAATCTAACTTGCTACTATATGGGCCAGCTCTTCTTCGTTGATTCTTTCAACGATAGGGTTTTCTTTCATTTTTCCTACAATTTTTTGTAGATTTGAGATTCTTGCGTTCATTTCTTGAAATTGCTCTTCTATATCCCTCCCTATTTCTTGGAGATATATATTGCTATAGTTTTGCTGATGTACTATTGCTTCTACGTTTTCAGCAAGTTTTTATGTAGGAAGATATAGGCTTAGAGCTTTCCTATCTTCTTTTTTTACTCTTAGATCTACTCTTAGATTCATCATATTATTGATATAAGAGTTTCTAAAAGTTTTCTCAAGTCTTCTTGAGTTTTGCTTAGATCAGCTGCTTGCTGATTAATATTGTTAGCAAGATTCTCTGTTCTTATTAATTTCTTTTCAATATCTACAAGATATTGTTTTTCTTTCAGGTAATCTAGCTTTTCTTCAAGCTTTGATATTTTTACTTGGATTTCTCCGAGTTGATTAATCTTAAGATTAAACCTCTCGAGTTGTTCTGTTATTTTCTCGGTAGATTCTTTCTTAGATAAGTGCTTTAGAAAATCAACTATGCTTGGTCTTGACTGATCAAGTTCTTCTACTCCTATCTCCTTCTGGAGATAAATTTGTTCGTCGTATAGAGTGTTAAGAACTCTGCAGACGTATTCAATGGAGTATTGATTTTCTTGGATATGTCTTGTGTGAAAATACGAGTTCCACTTATCGCTTTCTTTTTCTATACAAAAGGCTTGGTAGCTTTTGAGCTTTGTTTCTTTCTTGTTGGCTAAGAGAAGCCAACTTTGTAGCATAAAGCCTTTTCTTCTACCTGTTTTTGAGCAAAACAGGCTGTGATACCAACTGGGGCGGATCTAACTAACGGTTTCTAACCGCGGCTCAAAACGTTTAGGGGTTCTTGTTCTAATTCCCAAGTTTCTTTAAGAACTGCAGTTTCTCTTTCTAAATTATGAATTTCTTGAGTAAGCCTGAAAATTATCTCTCAATATCCTTGTCTTTTTCTTGGAAGTTTTTCTCGAATGTTTCTTAGTTTTTTCAGTTTTTCTTTTTTATCTTTTAACTCTTTTTCAGTAATTCTGATATATTCTAAATAGATCAATCGCTGAGAAGAAATTTTTATGATTAAAATTAACTGTTTACCTTTGAGTATAGAGGATAAATTATCTATATGTAGTAGGTTTTACAAACAAATTATGGGCCCACCACGCTCCGTAAAATTAGTAAAAAAAAATCTATCTTGAAATAA
The DNA here is from genome assembly GCA_963682095.1 of Potentilla sterilis. NCBI lineage: Eukaryota > Viridiplantae > Streptophyta > Magnoliopsida > Rosales > Rosaceae > Potentilla > Potentilla sterilis. Next base: position 36,046,745 of record OY821766.1, on the reverse strand, counting down.
AGAGGAAGGGCAATTTGGTCTTTTCAGGTATGAAGAAGTTAAAATGGGGTGTGTTAGTAGTGTTTTGGGGTGTGTTAATATCATAGCCTATAAAAAAAGAGAAAAATATAGCGATCATTATCTCATAAAGTTGGCATGGATTTAAATAAGGCTAACCTAATAACAATGGTCCTAAGTTGGCATGGATTTAAATCAGCCTGGTGAGCTAGCTGACAATTTCTTAACCCATTCTTGTCTTAAAGAATAATGTTAGATGACTCACTTTTTGACATCCCACTTAGAGACAACCTTATGTGTCAGCTTATGTGGCATATATATGACGTGTCACCACCCAATCAGAGTGTATCATAAAATGACGTAGTTGTGCCACATAAGTTAATACATAAAGTGGGTTCTAGGTATGATGCCAAAATGTGGTTCACCTAGCATTGTTCTATCTCAAAATGAGGAATTTTTCAATGATACGGGAGGACCACGTGACAGTTTCCTGTGGTCCTCTCTTCCAATTAAATTTTGACATATTGGATTTTATAACATAAAATTATTTTAGTTATTTTGTCAGATATCATTTTATGTTTTTTTATTGTTTTTTTAAACCTTACACCCTAAACCCTCAAACTCTGAATCCTAAACTCTAAACCCTAAACCCTAATCTCTATACCCTAAACTCTAAACTCTAAACCCTAAACTCTAAACTCTAAACTCTATTCTCTATACTTTAGTCTAAACTCGTCACGGATCTTTTAAAATCATTTTACAAAAAATAAAATACATAACTTTATAATTTATGTCATAAAATTTCACGTGTTAATATTTAATTGGGAGTGATGACCACTAGACATTGCCACGTTGTCCTCCCGTCATATTTAGAATTTTTTCCTAAAACAGAGAATAACGTTTTATGAAATAAACCAAGTGTTAATATTTAATTGATTCGGTAAACCACCTGGCATGCTGAGTTAGTTCTACAGTAATATAGAAAAATTTCTTATCTGAAAAGATACCTCCTCCTCTTTTTTGGGTCTTCGTGTTCTCTTCACTTGTAGAGATGCTCTAAGTGACTAAGTAATAGATGTAGAAGTATGAATAAAAACACGTACAATGATATAAAAAAAGAAGAAAAACAATAGCGATCATTATCTCATAAAGTTGGAATATCTCTTCAATGGCAACCCAAATCGTCAGGGATATCGTCATAGACTACTCCCCAGAAAACTGCAAACACTACAGAGATACCAACACCATCGAACTCACCTTCGATCATCGCGGCAAGCGCGGCGGCTCATGCTGGCACAGCCCCACCCGGTTCCTCTATGGCACCTTCAGCGCCTTGATCAAGTGCCCACCTGGCAACACCAGTGGCCTCAACTTCAACTTCTACCTCTCCTCCCAAGAAGATGACGAGTCTCAGGACGAGATTGACTTCGAGATTCTAGGTAGGGACATTACCGTTGTTGAGACCGACTACTACATTGAAGGGGAAGGAAACAATGAAGATAGGCACTCATAGGCGTGACCTAGGGTTCAACTGTTCCGAAGGGTTTCATAAGTATGAGATCAAGTGGAGTAGTAGCAATTTGATCGAGTGGTACATAGATGGGAATAGAAAGAGGAGTGTGGCTAGGAGAGAGGGAAGGCCTTTTTTTAACAGGCCTATGTATGTGTATTCGTCCATTTGGAATGCTTCCAAAAAGCATAGAGAGTGGGCTGGGAAGTACGTTGGGTGTGATGCGCCTTATGTTTGTGTTTAGGAAAAATTTCACACACAGTACCTGAACTTAGGTGGTCAGGTCAGTTTGATACCTCAACTTTTTTTCGTACGATAAACATACTCCAACTTATTTATCCGTACCGAATGTGTACCCACGTCACTGTTTTGATGACGTGGCCTTAGGTGGTCAGGTCAGTTTGATACCTGAACTTAGGTGGTCAGGCCAGTTTGATACCTGAACTTAGGTGGTCAGGTCAGTTTGATACAAAAACAGAGGTGCCACGTCATCAAAACAGTGACGTGGGTACACATTTGGTACGGATAAATAAGTTAGAGTATGTTTATCGTACGAAAAAAAGTTGAGGTATCAAACTGACCTGACCACCTAAGTTCAGGTACTGTGTGTGAATTTTTTCCTTGTGTTTATAAGGATGTTCGTGTCCCTGTTGGGAGAGCTGTGGAAGGTTAACTAAGATCTTTGACGTTTTGTTTGTGTTTTGGAGGGTTAAAATCTGAATAAAATGGTGTTTGTTTTGTTGTTGATGGTGTGGCTTACGGCAGCTTGCTGCGGCTCATGGCGACTTGGTGCTGCTTCAAGGGTTCGGCTTTGTTTGTTTGGTTTCTTTACTCTTCTCTATGTATTTTAGTTGGAGATTAAATTTACTGTACGTGTGTAATCATTCTGCGTGGCTTTGATCAATAAACTTGTTCTTGTTTGTACTTTAATTTTCTTGCATGGCATGGGGTGGCTTAATTAATCCCTACTTTCTACCAGAAAAAAAGGATTTGAATCCGCTCATATTTGTGTCATTTTATTTGCCAAATTGGGAATATGCAGCTTTTTCGACTCATAGATTAATGATGGTGATGTTACTGAGGTAACCAGTAACCTGATACTTATGCTACTAATTTCTGTTTGAGCCTAAATTAACATTTACCCGAGACTATGGGTCGAAGCCCAGAGGGTCACTAATTAGCGGGTAATCCGATATGATTTAATCAGTTTTCGTCTAGGAAAGGATTTGGAGTCCTACTAGGAGTCCGAATTGGAAATGGTTTAAGGTAATATAATCCTATTCAATATCAGAATCCATTATGCTTGATACACACGTATTTGGGGTTTTGAGATCACTATATAAAGAACTCTAGGACAACGTAAAAAGGGTTCTCAACCATACAACTACAAGCTTTTGCCCTGTAAATCTTACAAGCCTCTCCGGAGCATTCTCTCTCGCGAACTGCCTTCCACCAACTGCAAACGACACTATTCCAACCAAGCCGCAAACCTACGCCCACTGCTACCGGTCGCCGTACACCTGCTGTTGTTGTCGAAAGTGACTTGCGTTCGTGTCGAAGCATCGCTGAGACATATCGAGTCCAGTAGTCACGCCTTGTGATAAATCGAGTCGTTACCCCGGTAACAGTCTTTCCCAATCTGCCAGAGGTTAGACGAACACCATCAGCGGTCTTGATACTTAGCTCTGCTTTGCATCCCAGGATCGAAGTAAGATTATCTCAATCTACAAAAGGTTGAGTAGAAAAATCCTAGTAAACGTTTACTTAGGTCTTGTTCGAGCCCTTACGCCGGTTTGTCAACGCCCGCGTACAGTTCAGATTCACGAAAAGAAACAAAAGCGATGTATATATTGTGTCAGTATGGGGTTCATAACATCTGTAACCCTTTTGAAACTCCGCGTAACCCACAAAAATACATTTTCTTGCATGATGATCGAGTTTATTTCTTTGAGGTTTGAGAATATGAACATACACTGTACAACCAAATACGCGCGGCTCTAAGTTAGGCAGTGATGGAACTGAAAGGAGTGTGTGAAGTTATTTCTGAGGGTTGTGAAACTCAATCACTCGAGACGGAGTACGATTGATGAGATATGCAGCAAACTTCACAGCTTCTCCCCAATATTCACGAGGCACATTCATGCCAAACATTGAAGCACGAACAACTTCAAGTAACTGCCGATTCTTCTGTTCTGCCAACCCATTTTGCTGAGGAGTATAGAAATTTGAAGTTTGATGTTGAATTCCATGAGATTGTGTGAACTCTTGTATAAGGCCATTAACATATTCTCCACCATTGTCAGATTGGAAAATACGAATGGTCTGTTGATATTGTGTAGACCTGGTACAAACATCACTTTTGTTCTTCAAAAGAGATACCCAAGTCATTCGAGTGCAGTCATCAATAAAAATGACGAAGTAACGAGCGCCACATAGTGAAGGGATTTTTGCAGGGCCCCATATAAAAGGAACCAGACTTTTGTAAAGACTTGGTGAGTATGAAACACGGTGACTCTTGGCCAGTTCACAAGTGTCAAATGAAAATTTGAAGTGTTGACACCAGAAAATAACTGAGGTTGCAGCTTCTTGAGATAATAAAAATTGAGGTGGCCTAAGCGGCGATGCCATAGCCACACAGCTTCTCGACCACTCACGACCCCATGAACTTGATTAGCTTGGCCCAGAAGATGTTGATGTTTTTCTCCAGTCTCTGTTAGATCCAGATAGTATAATTTCCCCCTTCGGACACCATAAGTAAGAATCTGTCGGGTCAGAATGTCTTGAAACACACAAAATGATGAATAAAAGGTAATAATACATGTAAGGGCTAGAATTATCTGACCAACAGATAAGAGATTATATGCTAGTGATGGAACAACTAAGACAGATTCAAGGATTAAAGTATAAGATAAGATGACAGAACCTTCTCCAGTAACTAGGGTCAAAAGACTGAAATTATTTGTCATGTGGTCTGACGCCCCTGTATAATAATCCAAGTATCGGTACAGTGGATGTTGTGAACCATTTGCTTTGCGTATGCTTATGTAGAGACTTTGAATCGTAATTTTGCTGTTGAGTTGGAAACGGACCGGATGGCTGGTGGTGTTGCTAGCTGCGGTCCACGGCGTCAGGCTACTGGAGTAGAGGACACAGGCAGGTTAAGCACGTGGGCGGATTGGAAAAAAGACAACAGCTTGGCTTGTGCGTCCGCTCAGCTCGGGTGAGTGGCTTCTGGCACGTGGTGGGTTTGGTGTGTGATTTGCCTCGGGTCTTGCTGCTGTGTGAATTTGGTGTTGCTTTAGTTTGTACTTTTGCTATTTGGTTGTGAGTTTTGCTGCTGGGATGTGCGATTTGGATGGGAGTTGTGCTGATTCTGATACCAAATAGAAAATAAAAATATAATTTGGATTTAATGATTTAATTATTTATTTTTCTCTATAGAGAATGTATATATAGCGATACAAATCTATATGTATAAGGAAATATATCTTAAAGATTACATAAAATAATCTACCTATACATATAAAGAAAGTAAATATTTTAGAATATTTTACAGTAATGGTAATAAAATTTAATTAAATAAACAGAATATGTTATAAACGGAACACGGGGATTCAAAAACTATATCCATATGATTGAGAAAATTAAAATTTTTTTTTCTACTCACCTACCATACAAACAGTTCATTTTTTTTTTTTTCCCGACAAGTACAAAACTAATTACAACTCAAAACCTCTAACACTACCGAAACGGCAAAATCTAAGGAATCAAACAACAAAGTAGCGCTGGCTGAAAGAGGAAGGGCCTCGTGCCAAGCTTGAACGCCAAGGTACCTACCGTTGCAACAGTTACATAAGGAGGTTTGGGCTTGAGATGCTAAAAAATGGCGAAGGTGAAGTCAAATTTGGACAGGAGTAGTGCCCCAGTGGTGTTATATGTATAGAGCTTTATCAGGATCTAATTACATGCATCATTTAGCAAACGATTAAGTTAATGCCAAATGGGATTAGTGGGTTTCAACTACTAAACGTTGAAGCAGTGCTATTCGTACGGCTACTCAAACGGTGTGATTGAAATTTTGTGAAAAAATATATATAATCCAGATAACTAGTTAAATCACCAAACAAGTATATAAATTTTTAATTGTGTCAAAAAATCAACTAAACACGACTTATAAGTTATTATTATTATTATTTTTTTCCTTTAAAACCGAACATAAGAATATATTGAAAGTAAGAGGAAGAAAATATATATGTACATTGAACACTCTTATTAGCACAACACAATTGAACATAGATTCCTACGATGAAGCTCAAATTAGTAACCAATATCTTTAGACTAGCAAACTTATTGTAAAAACCGGAATCACCTCGATCTGGAAGATGAACCATCACCATTCTCGCCACTCTCTCCTGCAACTACCATTGTGTAAAGCACCAAAGCTTATCTTCTTAGCCTTTTTTGGACCATAACTGTAGTCCCCAGATTCAGCAGTCTTGGGTGCTTGCCTTCCTTTTGTTTGTCGGAGAAACTTGCAGTTTGCCACTCTGATCTGGTATACTCAATTCCAGGGAGAAAGAGAGTTCAAGGCTCTAACACTTCAGCTAGACCATCACCATGCGCAAGTTTACTTAGACACGAATTATAAGTTAAAACATGAGTTTGTCACTTTGATGGAAATTACTAACCAGTACTAAAAACTGATGGATGAGTACATTATACTGTAAAAGTAAATCAATTTGAAAAAATAGACAAATTAAAACAATACGTTATGCTTTAAGTTTAATTAATATTTTTTTTTAAGTTGTTTTGAAATGTTTAGATAATTGCAAAGTGTACAGCAGGGGATCATCTTAGGGCCAATTGAATTTCTGATATTTAGTCTACAAATCAATACTTTGAAAAGTTCGTGAGAATGACTGTACTTGGTAATTTGGTATTATCTAATCATATCTGCCATAAAAATCAGAATCTAGTCGTCAGAACAAGTACCCTAGCTAGACAAAACCCCAGGCGCATTCCTCCATCAATTGATCAACGTTATCTTCTTTGTTTTACCTTCCATACCAAGCAAGCAAGTAGCAGAGATTATTCTAATCCCCTGCCGCTCAACCACAATCGTGACAGTGACCAAAACGAAAAAAATATAACAATCAAAGACTAAATCTTTAGTGTAAGAAAACCATCAAAATTGTTAAAAGTCTGAGAAACCAATGAAAAATCTATCAATTTCTAAGGAAAAGCATCCCACTCATTGAAATAATAAAGCTTTTATACTTTTCAATACCAAAGTAGCCATAGCTGAATTGCTGGAAAAGACAAAGGAAAATCCTTTTAGCCATTTTGGACCCAAGCCTAGGCCTTATCCACAAGTATTCAAGTAGTATGGTTGAGATTTGAGAAAGCTCAGAGGTGATGGTGAGAATCTCTACTCTTCTTGGTCTTGTTTTTCTTCTTCTCTCTTCCTTAAACTAACATGGGAATCTCAACACTTAACTATCCATTTTTGTTTCAACCGTTAGATATAGACTCGACTTAACCACCCACTGTTAATATTTGCTGGGTCCAAATGGACCCCAATGATGAATACGATTCCAAGGAGCAAGAAAACGAAGTGCCTCCTTCCTTCCACAACTCTCTTTTCTAATTCTCCTCTACCTCACCCTCCATTGTTTTTATTATTAATATTCAAAGCAGCTGAGGATTAGCTTTGAGTCCACCCAAAGGGATTCAGATTCCAAGTGTGTGCCTTTGGTTTCTGATTTGTGATGGGTTTTCCTGAATCTCCCTTTTCATTCCTGGAGTGATTCTGATCTGGGATTTTGCTACCCTTGAGTGTTTTTCTGTATTTGAAGTTGTGGGTGTTCATTGGTTTCTTTGCTTATTTCAGCTGAGCTCTGTTTTGGGTTTGGAGTTGTGAGTGTGGATTTGAGTGAGTGAGATTCAGAACAAGTAGAGGAGTCTGATATGACGATGGGGTCTGGTATGAACTTAATTACTACTGTGATTGGTTTTGGTATGAGTGCAACATTCATTATATTTGTCTGCACAAGAATCATTTGTGGTAGGCTAAGAGGTGTTGAACAAAGGCCTATGTTTGAGATTGAATCAAGAACTGATCTTGAGCAGGTATGTGTGTTTGTATCTAAATTGGTTACTTCTTCTTATCATCAATTTCTGTTGTAATAACATGTATGTTCTTGTTGAGCTGGTTTCTGTGATTCAACATCTAATTTAGCATCTCAGTACTTTAATTTGGGTGAACATCATCTGCTTGTTATGTTCTAGTTTTGATCTGAATTTTTCTGTAGTTGTAAGTCAACTCTGAAAATGAAGAAATGATAATAGATGCAACAATTGTAATGTGAACTGTAATGTACTAGTTTTCTTTTTCTGGATTGAATATTAAGTTTGCTTAGTATTGCAGAAAATTGAAAGGAAAGGTTGAATAAAAAATGTGAGAAGACTTTGAATTAGGAATCGTTCTTATTACTTATCTCATCACCTTTGTTTCTTGGAGAGGTTGTCTGCTCAATAACAATGGCAATGATTGATGCAAAACTCCGAAACTGTCAAAGAAAGACTGATTAGTTTCCTTTCATATTTTTTTTGCCTATTCCTTGTTAATGATGCAATATCAGTAAACCCAGACTTTGCATTTGGTTAGTAATAACTTAACTTTTGAGCAATGTGTTCTAAGTTTTTGTTGTTTAATGGCAGCCAGAGAATCGGTCTAATGGCCTTGAACAAGTTGTGGTTGCTGCAATTCCAACCATGAAGTTTGATCAGGAGGCTTTCAGTTCTGTAGAAGATGCACAGTAAGTTTGACAATGTCCTTCTCTGCTATGATGAAGAACTCTATCATGGTTTTGATTTTTTTTTTTTATTAATTAAAAGAATGTTAATCTGGTTTCCATGAACGTAATCTGGTACCTATTCCTTTCGCACTCCAGTAGGTTAAAGTTTAATCCTTTGCTTCTGCAGGTGTTCAATATGTCTGGCTGAGTACCAGGAGAAAGAAATACTGAGAATTATGCCGAAATGTGGCCACAGTTTTCACCTCTCTTGCATTGATATATGGCTGAGAAAACAGTCTACCTGTCCAGTTTGCCGTTTACCATTGAAAGAATCTTTCGGACCAAAACATGTGAGATCAGCAACGTTCAGCGTGGCTCGATCGTTTGATGATCCTGTGAACATTCCAAGCCATGAACATTCTCAGCAGTGGCTATTACCAGCTTCTGAACCGAATTCAGCGAGAAACAACATTAGCAACCAAGGGCAGTTAGAACCTGCTCCTGAAAACCCCTCAGAATCAACTCAATCAAGAGAACCGGACACAAGGCATTGACGAAATAAAAGGATTGATTGTGGGAGCCAAGCGTGCATTTTGCTATTTAACAAGAAATCTTCTGTGTACAAACATGCCATAGGTGACTTCCGTCTGTTTTTTCCTTTGCTTTCGAGCGAGAGGTTGGTTCCAAGTTCAGTGAAAATCAGATGGTAGGGGTAGGTCTGATTTGGAAACTTCCCATAATTGGTAGCATGGTGTGAACTGAGGTTTTGCTCAATCAGTGTGACAAAACTCAAGAGTTTTTGAGTTAGTTTGAGAATGGAGCAAGCTTACACGCAGAGTCTGATTTCTGTATATAAATCTATATATGCAAAACTAGATTGTTTAGCTCTATTCATACATTGTGTTTTTGAGCCATTCATTCCACGGTTTCTACTGACTGCTTCTTTTCTTCTTTGCTGTGATGCAAATCTACTCCACATTCCAACTTCCTGAATTAGATCTAGATTTGATATTGCCACAAGAAAATTATGTTTTAACAAACTGATGTGGTTGTTAACTTGGTTTTGTGTCCCTTGTTTTTTTTTTTTTTTTTTTGAGAAAGTGAGTCCCATATATCTTGGGACTTGGATGATTCATAGACCATGGTTGAACTCAATGATTCTTTTACTCGTTAAACAAATTTATTCCATTTCTAATGTCATTTAGCGAACAAATTTTGGTGAGTGACATTACTCGTATAGATAAAAAATCTTTCTAAATGTCTATGAAATCTAAACCACCACGTCACATAGGTCTCTTTTCCCACACACACACACACACACTTATACCAGTCCACTCAAAACAAAGGTAACAGAAGCTAGAGAGCTACATGGTCAAAACCAACCGACCGAGCCACTAAATAAAGCACAGACGATTCTTCTGGAGGATGACGATGGTGGCACACGTAGGACTTATATCGTTCTCTTCTTCCTTACCTTCTCTGCCTTGTCTTTCTCGTCTGTCCTCCCCAAAGCACCGACCTTTAATCAGTGAGTATTAAACAAACTCGATCCCAGATTGCAATTTAGCTTTACTTTAGCTTTGCTTAACCAACTGGAGATAATGGGGTCATTTTTTTAGTTTTGTAAGAATACCCATGTCCTTTTTGATGAAATATATGAACTTTTCTGTGGCTATTAAATTGCACTGTTACTGTTTATGCAAAATTGCAGTTTTGCAACTTTTCCTTTGTTTCTTGATTATGTTCAGTGAAGAAAATTCATGGTGATTATTGATTTATCTTTGCAGTTGATTATAGGGGATGAAGTATTGTTGTTGTGACTAAACAATAGGTGCTTTGTGTCATTAATCTATAATTTTTCAATGCAAGAGTAGAGTTTGAAGTTTTGAAGCTATTTCATCGGAATAAGGGCTGTCATGCTATAAATCATAGGTCATGGTTATAGTCACTTTGTCTTTGTTTCGTTTTTTTTCTTCCTTCTTTTTTCTCTATGGAGTCTGTTTCGTTTGTTGATTAAAGTCATAAATCATGGTTATTGCAGTGGCGGCAATGAGTGATGATCCAGTTCGTAAATGGATTCTCAAGGAAGGAAATGCAACAGAAATAATAAGGATTAGCCCTATAGGTGGTGGTTGCATCAATTGTGCTAGTCGTTATGACACTGATGCTGGTTCTTTCTTTGTTAAAACGAACAGGTTTGGCTGCATGGTTTTGAACTTTTGATGATCAAAGTGATTGTGTTTGATACTTAAAATCTAAAGTAGCTGTAAAGTTGTTTCTGAATTTTGGATATCTTGGATAAATATGCTGCTCGAGTCCTTTCTGTTTCAAGTCGTAAGTAATATTTTTGGATAAAGCACTGAATCAGGAGTATCGGACCATCTATGTTTGAGGGAGAGGCTCTTGGTTTAGGTGCCATGTTTAATACCGGATCAATTCGTGTCCCTAAGCCATTCAAGGTTTGGAAGATTTAACTTCGTTGGTTTTCAAGTCACAGTTTATAGTGAGAATTTGGAGTCTGCAACAAGGGTTGAAAAGCTCGCATAATCTACTGTTTATTTTGTAGGTTGGCCCTCTACCTACTGGTGGTTCTTACATCATTATGGAATTTATTGACTTTGGTTTATCCAGAGGTAATCAGGTGAGGATGAGGAAAAGTTTATGAATTTACGTTGGTGGAAGAAACTTATAATTGTATTAACAATATATTGGTGCTCAGTCTGATCTAGGTAGGAAGCTTGCGGAGATGCACAAGACCGGAAAATCTGAAAAAGGTTTTGGTTTTGAAGTCGACAATACCATAGGCAGGTAGTTTTTCTGGGCATGGGAAAGGTGATTGAAACTCATGGATATTCCTATGTAATAAAACTGATACATTTTTTCTTGCAGCACTCTGCAGATAAACACCTGGTCATCAGATTGGATTCAGTTTTATGGGGAGCATCGACTGGGTTATCAGTTGCAGCTGGCCAAGGACCGGTATGGTGATAGTACCATTTATGAAAAAGGTAAAGGTTGCCTTATAGTATTCTTATTGTAGATGGTTGATCACATATCATGGGTAGTTCTAAATGTCTACTCATATCTGAGAAAGAAAATTTATTAACTGAAAAGACATCACGAGTTTGAAGATTACCCCCTAAGTGCAATTCCACATACTTCTTTGTAATTGATTCCATTGCCAATGCCAATGCCAACTGCCCACAAGTGTTGATTGGAAGGCCAAATTTTGAACTCCCAAGTGGTTCAATGGATGATGAGAAAATATAAGTTTTATGTTTTATTTGAAAATGTGATTTTCAGCTTTGAGATGTGAAAAGTATATCACTTTGGTTCTGGGATTTGAAAAACAGACACCAATGTAATTTTGGAGGCCAGCTGGAGACTCACTTCTCTTTTTTCACCTTACAACCTTTCAATTGAGGAAGTCAAATTTTTTATCTTCCAATGTGATATGTGGGAATAATGCTTCTAACTGATTGTATGTGTTTGTCATTGGGCTTTCACATTTAACAGGACAGAGATTAGTGAAGAGTATGGGACCTCTCTTTGATAATGTAGTGATTGAGCCATGCCTGTTACATGGGGACTTATGGAGTGGAAATATCAGCTCTGACAAGAAAGGCGAGCCAGTTATACTTGACCCGGCATGTTACTGTAAGTAAAAAATTTGTTCAGTAATTTAATTGGTGTCAGGATAACTGGAAATCGAGCTGTGTTCCTTTTAGTGACTAGCCTTTGCTTTAGTAAGTTTTCACAGCAGGCTGCCATAAGGTAGCCACATGCATCTATATATCACTTATACAACATTACACATCTGATGACAGAAATTGTAATATCACTAGTACCTGTTCACTCTTATGGTCGTAGACAGGAAAAAAAACACATGGATGAACTCATTATGTTGTCACTGTTATTAGAAAATTGAATGTTAACTTTGAGGTAAACCCTGAAAAACTAAATGATGAACCAAGTCTTTTGCTGCAACCAAATCTTCTCTTCTGATAATTTAGTACCAAAGCCAGTTGTTTCCTTCATAATATATCCTGAAATAGTGAAAGACAGATGGAGTGTTAAGAATGTTAGTAAGTTGGCTCCTAAGACAATGGAATTCCAAATAATGGAAGGCCGTGTTATACTGAAAGAGAGATAGAAGAAGTCAGATGAAAAGAACCTTCGTGATACACACAACTAACAGATGAAGTCGATAATGAAGAAACTGAAGAAGTGTGCTGACCTCGGGGTCTGTAGTCGCTTCCCTTTTCGGACTAGGACCTCCCTTTTTCTTGTCACTAGGTTTCTGGGGAACATATGTCAGAGATCTGGTTCAGGTACAAGGAATTGTTACAACTGAAGCTGAAGAGTCTTGCATTGCATGTGCCATTGTGGTTGCTTCATGAAGCTCTTCCTGACGAACAAAGGCATATCCATCAGACATTGAGGAGTGGTTTCTCTGCCAAGACTTGTTCTCGAAGATGATTTAGCCCAGGATCTGGACCCATCAAGAAATGAAACAGTTGCTCTTTTTTCAATAATTTCTTCAATGCTGCATCGCCCTCTGCAGTTTTGATAGCCTGAAGAGTAGAGTAATAAGTTGCTAGTGATGTCGAGGATCTCCCATGTTGACCTATTTCACACCCGATGCCATATCTCAAAAATATAGACAGGATCAATGTTAACATTGTATATATTGTACAACACCCAGATATCATGAGCGGTCAGAAGAAAGAGAAAACCGGCACTAACATCTGTAGTCATAGAGTTGGAAGCCATGAGGTAACTGTGCCATTTTCCTCTTTCCATGTCGAGTAACTAGGATCATATTCATCTGGCTGTGATCCTCTCCAGTCAAATATCTCGGCTTCCCTTTCCTGTGACATACAACTTCACATATCAACACCAAGCTGCATGGTTTTTCCCGTCAAATTTGTTTGGTGTAAGCTGCTTGCTGGTAGTATCATGTTCCATTGTACCTTTCTCTTCTTCCACCAGACTGGTGATTCTCAACTCTCAAATAATTGAGGATATGGAGCACTCGGCCCTTATCTTACACATTATTCTTCTCTAGTATAGTGGTTTTGCTCCTAATTATATCTTTCTAAAGCTACCTAAGCTTATAAGGAGCCAGATTAATTAGGAGTCAAATCTGTAAAACTTAATAGCTTTACAAGGACACAGAAAAGGAAAAGTATTGAATTACAATCAACCAGCATAATAAGTTTATTGATTCTTGCATAATGTTGATTACCTTTTCAGTGGTTTCTAGTCAGATCTTGAATAAGTCTTACTTTAATTTCGTTAAGGAATACTGTTTTAAAAACTTAGAACTGATGATGTCAATGGCATTTCCTGCTAGATGGACATAATGAGGCGGAATTTGGAATGTCATGGTGTGCTGGCTTTGGTGGATCTTTCTACAATTCCTATTTTGAGGTAGTGTATATTGTTCTTCAATAAACAGGAAACCAATTCAAAGTAATGAAGTTATAAATGCATGATTTGTGCTCAGTATATGTTCATTCATTTATGACCCTTCTTTTATTTTGCTCAATGAATTGGTGTTCAGATGACAAAATAAATCATGAAACATTCCATTTCATCCTTCTTAGTTTCTAACAGCCGTTTTATGTTGCTCGTTTCTTCATCAATTGTATTCTACGTGTGTGTCCAGGTGATGCCAAAGCAACCAGGGTTTGAGCAAAGGAAAGATCTCTACATGTTGTATCATTACTTGAATCATTATAACCTCTTTGGTTCGGGTTATCGTTCCTCTGCCATGTCCATAATAGATGACTATCTTCGGATGTTAAAAGCTTAGGCATTGTTTGTAAATCCATTTTCAGTCTTCATTCTCAAGTTCATCTGTACATTGAGTCGTATGTTGTGAGTACTGAAGGGCATCGATTGTAATCATTGTACCATCTGAAGGCTGAGCTCGCTGAACCATGAGCTACTTTTTTTTTTTTTTCAAAGGAAAATACTCAAAATAGGAATGGTTTATTCATTTTTTTTTCCAAAGGAATATAGGAATGTTATAGATGCAGTATATATGCTTCAATACAGTACAATGCAATAATGACCTTGGATAATAATGAACTACTCAGTCATATAGTCATATACGGTCATACCACAATTACCACACTATACCCTCCAAGCAAAAAAGAATATAGGAATGTTATGGATTAAAATCGTTGCTAAATAATATGACTAAGAGCATCCGCACCTATAAAATGGGTTTGCTCAAGCAAATGGTGGGGGCAGAAGTAAATTTTGCTTTAAGCAAATGAATTTCATATTTTACTCAACCAAATCGATTTTTTCACACTTATTCACAATTTGCTTGAGCAATTCAATTTTGTCTTGTTGTGAAATGATTAAAAAAAATTTACCGGATAAATTTACAACCAATAATAATGTGCCAGGTGAGCCCTTAGAAATTTTTCTTTATTTTCCGACACTTAATATGATTTTTTGCGACATTTTTCCGAAATGTCGTTACTGTCGTTTAATACTTCGGTATTAAACTATACGTCGCCACGAGCATAGAAATATTCGCGGAATATTTTTCTGACGCTCAGTTTTATTTTTACAATTTTTAGAAGGTTATTAGATATTTTTAAAATTATTTTAAATTTTTTTTGCGTGGTTAATTTCCTACCGTCGATCTAACATCGTTTAATCTGAGCCGCCCATTCTTTTCCCTTATACCTAGCCACCTCATCTCTCTTCTCTCTCCCTTTCTCTGTGTCTATTCGACAACACAGAGAGCAGAGCTCTCTTCTCTCTCTCTCTCCCACACCGATCTCCATTCGAATCAAGCCAAACAAATCTCTTCCAGCAAGAATCAAGCCAAACCAATCACACCATCACCTTGCTTTCCAATTCGAGAATTAAAAAAGGGCTGTGGGCTCCACCAATTGGTCGAGCAACGAGTCGAGTAAAATCTTCGGTTGACTGGGCGAGCACCTCTCCTCCTCTATTGCCGCCGGTGCGAGCTCCAAATTGGGTTTGCTCGAGCAAATCCGGGCGGTCCCACCTCCCGCTCGAGCAGCTGTGCATCAATTGCTCGCCGGTGCAGATGCTCTAAGTTAGTAATTAGTCATATACGCAGAGAGGCTCCATCAGTCTGACAATGGATTTCCATATAGAAGTCTAGTGGGGGGTTTTGATCGCTTGATTATCACTAAGTTAGTAATTAATCTTCGGTTTTAAATTCATAAATGATTCAGTTAATGAAGTTCTATTTAGATTAAAACAGAAGAAGATCTCCTGTTAAAAGCATTATACTTGTCGTCACTGAAATCGATTCTTACTTCCAATGGACTCCATGGATGAGGTGGTGGACTCAGAGCCAGCACCACCGCCACCAGCGCCGTCGCTACCACCATTAACAAACCTCATTCTGTCCCTCGAACAAGCAACCCATATGGCCAAACAGCTCCCTTCCACCACCGACCCAACTCACCTCCTCCACATCCACTCCTCCCTCCACCACGCCCACCACCACCTCTCCACCTTCCTCTCCACTACCCACTTCCCCCACCCCGACAACTCCCTCTCCTCCACCGCCGGCGACGACCCCATGGACTTTGCCGGTGACGAGGAGAATTCCAAGGCCGGTATTGAGAGGGTGGAGGAGCAGTTGAGGGGATGTTTTATCAAGAATAAGAGGGGGAGGAAGAGGCAGCTTTCGCCGTCTGCAGCGGCGGAGGAGAGAAGGCTCAATGGTGATGGGGTTGGGGGGACTCTGGTGGGTTATGATCCTCATGAGACTAAGTTGAGGGCATTGGAGCTTGTGTACCAGTTTCATTTGTGAAAAATGAAGCAGAGCAGAAACAGCGGAAAAACATAGGAGGTGTATTTCATTTGGGTGATTTTGTTTGTGTTTCTATGAGCAGCTGCCTGGAATATAAATGATTATGTAGATTATAGGATGATGTCAGTAGCTCGTTAAATGAGAACTGTTCTGCAACCTCAATTGGTGCTTTAATCCACTTGTTGATTCTACAACAAATACAATTTCATGTTCCAGTACACTATACAATTAGTAGATGTTGAACGGGATTTTACAAGCATTATACAATACAATAATAAAATCACGATACATAATCACTATTTTGACTATAATCACGGTTTAAGGACCAAAGAATTGATGATTCTGCTTGAGTAGCACTGATAGGGATCCTGAAACCAGTTCTGCAGAACAAGTCTGCAATAATTCATTGCTTTTCCCATTTGCCAGTTCCATCACTAGAATAATGGAAGGTGTCCAGCTTGCCTTATGTGCTGTTGTGTCGCTCACTCTTTGAAATATGGTGCAACTCTTGCTGTGGAATAGGCTAGCTTGCATTGGTCTCCAAGGTGAGACCGTGAATAGTTACTCTTTCACAATCAAATTATGCAGCTTCACAAAATCATCTGTGGTTAACTCTTCTGGTCTTGACTGCAAAAACAATCAGAAAGATCAAGTAGCAGAATAGATTCGAGGAGCCGTCAGCTTATAAAAGTTTTCTCCACATATTGTTAAGTACCGTGGCAGGTCGACCAACATTTTCCAAAGCATTTTCAATCTCCGAGGGTGTGCGTATATGCTGAAGTGTTTTCCTCAACATTTTGCGTTTCCCATTAAAAGCTGAATTGATCTGCATCAATATGCAACAGAAAGTGCTCTAGTGAGTGAAGAAAACTAAATAAAAAGAAGCAATGTACCCGTTGATCTTGCTGGCAACAAAGATATCAACAGAAGAGAACAGAAGAGAACTACCCAATCCTAGCTCGTGAACTGTGGACAGTGATGCTGTTCTAACTAGAATTATTATTGAAACAAAACCAACCACTTTGTCAAACACATTTCCAAGTTTGTTGCTTTGCAATATATTCTGAAATGTATGATATTAGCATCCGGAAATTGGAAATCACCATAGAGAAGAAGCTTTTAGTCGAAGAAACTGGGGGATACTGTGCAGGTTGCTTCAGCCTAAACTTAACAACAGCAGCATCAACCTGCAGAACAACACAAATGGTCAAATTCAATTTCTGTTACTCACGTTTTGGTCAATCAGTATTTTGGTTAAAGGTTGAATAAAATTACTCGGTTATGTTATCAGCTCATTCAAAGGTATAACAAGCATTGTTAATTTGTTATAAACAATATGTCTCCCTTTATGGGAGATAAATTACATACATTAGGCTGAGGAAAGAAGTTTGCCCTGGGGACCTTAAATTTGAATTCAGGATCTGAAAGAGGAAAATAACAAACAGAACCAAAAGTCAGATAGAAATTTCTAACCGAATTTTGAGACAATAACCCAAGTTTTAAAAGGGTCTAGAACCCTCCAGCAACATGCATAAACAATTGTTAATACATCAACTCGTCATTACTGATAAATATAAAGTCACGAAACTGAGTATACACCTGCATCTTATGCAAGTATCATACTCTCTCTCTGTTATCACTTTTTTCTATAACTTCAGGTTTCCTACACCATCAAGAGCTCTAAATGATTTACTTAAATGATCATATGGCTACCATGTCCAATTCAAAAAGAAATAAATAGAAGTACCTGAATAGAAATTGACAAATATATTGATAGGCCGGTATTCAGATGTCCGCAGATACGACTCCACCAAGCGAAAAGCTGTCTCCTCCTAAAATTAGATATCATTGTAGCAGAAGGAATCATATCATGACCCATATAAGATCCTTAACTTGTGACACTGTAAGATTCTACCATGCTTTGATATTTACTGTCCATTAAGTTTTAAATTTCTACTCTCTCGCACTAAGCTTGTCAACTAGACACCTGATGGTGATAACATGACCACAATATGCAATGGGTTTTGAATAGAAGGCTGAATAGTATAGCTCAACAAAATAATGCTAACCTGGAGTAAGAGAACTACTTCAGAGAAGATGTCACCCATTGGAAGAAGTTGTCTGACTACGTCTGTACTTATATTAAAGGGTATATTAGCAACTACCTGCATTGAAGCAACTCAGTTAGTTCATGTTAGTCTTGAGAAAAATAGGATGAAGACTTTGGACATTGTAAATTGTAAACAAGGGAACAACTATTCCAATTTGTCAAAATTCTCTTAAGCAACTGAGTATGTTTCGTACTTTTGCACGTCTTGGACTTGCACCTGATGACTGTATACTTCTCAACAATGATGACATATGTGAATGAATATGACATTTCACAAAGTCCTCTTGCAGAACCTACAGATAGACAAACGATATCAACAGCAAGAACACAAATGTAGAAGAACAAGTTTTTATTTAGAGATACAACAAAAGATGTAATTTTCTGATTTCAATTCATCTCAGATAACGAAGCGAAATATCACAAAGAAAAGGTTAAATTACCTTCAACCGACCAGTAGGAGCAAATCTTTCGCTTACAAGAGTAGCCATGTATGGATCCTAAACATGATAAAACATAAGTATTAAATTTGATACAGCAGAAATAGGAAAGCATTTTTCACCATTTTGACATTACAAAAGCACAGCTCATAAGCGATCAAGTAACAACCTTTTCGATAGCGAGCACAGTCGCACCAGCATTGATAAGAACATTAGTCAAAGAACCAGTTCCGGGCCCAATTTCCAACACCACATCACCTTCCCCAACCTCGGCTGCAGCCACAAGCTGGTCGTTGACCTCCGAGTCCAACATATAATGCTGCAAATGCACACAAAACCCACCAACCAAATTCAAAACCCAGTAAACACATCACATTCTACTGCACAATTTATACAACTGGGTCCAAACTTACATATGAACACATTATCTTATAAAAAAGAAACCAAGAAGAGAACAAAGAATTGACTAAAAAAGGAAACTTTCTATTTTTGGGGAGATTGAAAAAACCTGGCCGAGTGATTTTCGGGGGAAGCGACCTTTGGAGTTGAGAGCGGTGAGAGTGGCGTGGTAGTCATCTGGGTTTTTAGTTCTTGCTCCTGTCTTTCGTGTTGGTTTGGCGCAAGCTGTTATGTAAGTTGGTCTGGATTTTCGTGCGCCAGGGGTGCTATTGTGCGCCGGGAGTGTGGGTTTGGGGTTTTGTACTGGCGGGAGAGATTGGTGAAGAAGAAGAAGATGAGGTGCTGAGTTCATGTCTGTCTCTGTTTCGTTCGTGAGGTGTAAGCAACGGTGACGAGAAGGACTACATGGTGATACCGTGTTACAACATTAAACGACAGGTCGTTCCCCAAGTGTGTTCCATTTTCGTTATTTTTTTTAATCGTATTTTAATTATTATTATTAATTCCTATGAAGTACGAATACGTGTACGTGTGTCCGTATTCGACACAATATGATACGCGGACACGCCAAATATTTTTTTTAAATTACGGACACGTAGTGGATACATTACTAAATTTTATTTTAAATATTATATATATATATATGCATAACAAAAATATGTGAAATGCAAACAAATTAGTTTATAAAATTAAAAGTCGATCCAAATCCAAATCTAAATCCAAATAACAATTGAATATTGAAAAATCAGTACAGAGGTTTGATTAAAACTTGGAAACTATGAGTGAAAGACTGAATATGTGTCAACCAAATTGAAAGTACTACACAAAGACAGAATTGTACTGGAGATTTTAATTGTGAACAGCTCGACTGGGATAATTCACCAAGAATTCATTTGGAATGAGATGGACCAAAAATTTTTCAGATTTCAAGTAGACACAACAAGGAGCAACATATCAAAATTTCGAGCAAAACCGAGTTCGGGAAGTGAAGCAAAAACTAAACGCGATCTGACAGAAAAATATAAGTTTTCTACAAAACTGAGCAGAGCAAGGACAACTTAGAAAATCCACTAAATATTCAATTTAAATTCAAATGACTTGAAATCAGTTCTAGAATGTCCTTTAGGGAGTCTAATTACTTACAATCTCAAGAAGAGAGGTTAAATGGATCAAGTGAGAACTCAAAACTGAGCAGAAACCAAAGAGGTACACAGAGCATTCATAAATTTTCACTGATATCTATTGAAACTTTCCAGGCCCATACATAGCTAATAGATGAAGGACCTTTCAAAAATTCAGAAAATTTGGAGTTCTGAAAATTCAGCAAAACTATTGTATCACTCCAAGATGTAGTTTCAACTCGGAAATTCAATAGTTTAGGTAACAAGTACAACACAAGTATTCATACCACAATCACCAACCTCTCAGATTATCAAAACCTAGACCGGCAACCAACTCCGCCGCTTCTCCAATTGAGCTCCGACTCCCTGAAACTCCATAAATTAGAAAGAAAACAAAAAGCTGCAGATTATAGGATGAAGAAATTAGCGATGAGCCAAAAAAGAAAACAAGATCGAAAACCTAGCCAAGATTTGGAGAGGGAAACAAAACTCCAACCTTTCTTTCTTTTGTTTCGGATACAGCGATTTCGAGAGGGAAGCCCAGGAGAACGCACACTTCAGCAACTTTAATTGGGATTGTTTGGCTAAATGTCAAATTTACCCCTCGTGTCCTGTTTATTTTCGTGTCCTGCTTATTTTGTCCATATCGTATCTAAATCAGACACGTGCGTCCGTGCGTATTTGACCGTATTGTTTGCGTATTCCGTATCCACTACGGGATACGAAGGGGTTTCGGCGTGTCCGTGCATTCTAGATTGATTCAAATATGATTCGAGTTTACACCCAAAAAGCATACCAAGTAGGGCGGATCTTGCAAGGATTCTTCTAGTAATAGGAGGTCATTTGTTCGAATCTCACTTTGAGGTTATACAGCCCGATCTTTACACTACCAACAGTCGACTCATGCATGAGAAACATCCAATGCAATCTCTTACGCTAGGTGAAGCGAGAGATAAACTTTGATAAGCAAGATGACAAGTTCTCACTAAGTCCTCACCACCGCCTTTTGCACGCAACGCTGAATACTTCAGTTTCAGCCTTCACAAGCTTGACTTCCCTTGCTCCTCTAAACACACCTATTGACGCCAGAAGACGTCCTCTAACTGGCATGGATTGAGACCGCCGCCACTCTGCTTCGCCAAACTCATACGATACAAAGATAAAAAAACAAGAGAGCTTGAGTGCACAAACTCTAATGCACATTTACAACTATAACTAGTCTACAAAAGAAAGTAATTTGATAACTTTGATAAGTAATTTTATTATAATTATAATAAAATTTGATTTAACACATTTTGAAGAGGCTTTTAAGCTCCACAAAACTCGGACGAGAGTTTGCAGAGTCTAGGGTTTGAGAGTTGGATGCATGTCCGGCGGCGCCCGCGATCGGCTTGCCGAGCAAGGGTTGCTGTCGGACGAGTGCTTGCATGTTTCTTGCTTTAGTTGGTCGGGTATGGGTTTTCGGTCATGGTTTGGCATTAGTTTGGCTGTGGCTTTTGGGCGGCATCACTGCCTTGGTGTTTGGTGGTTCTACGGTTGCGGTGTGCTCGTCGGGGACTTCTAATTCCGGTAGAGCTGCGGGTTTTAGAGCTTTCCAACAGAGATCTGTGAGGCTAAGTCGTTGGGGTTGTGTCGTTGCGTTGACATGAGATGATGTTGGTGGGGTGGTGCAGCTCTCATGGAAATCGGCGAGGCTTGGAGCAACACCGTTGTGCGGTGGAGCTCGGGGTCGGAAGAGTACCAGCACTGTGTCGGCGGCTGATGGAGTGGAAGATGATGTCTCAGCCTATATGTCAACTATTTGTTAGGCTTTGAGTTGGATCTATACTCAATCTTTTAGTTTTTATTTCATTTTTTTATATTCAATAATGCTCTACTATTAAGGAGAGTGTAGCAGGCTTGACCCTGTATCACTTGAACGTTAGATAGTAAAAAAAAATTACCCATTGCACCAGTATTGATGTACACCATTGTATTTTTAGGCGGATATACTACTGGGTTAATTTTTGTATTTGTTTTTATTGATCAAGTGTAGCGGACTTGACCCTGTATCACTTGAACATTAGATAGTAAAAATTTTACCCATTGCACCAGTATTGATGTACCATTGGGTCTTTAGGCGGATATACTACTGGGTTAATTTTTGTATATTTTTTTTATTGATCAAGTGTAGTAGATTAGTAAAACTTGAATATGAGTTTATCTCTCACTTGATCAGACGTATGAGATTGTGTTGGAGGTTTTCTCCTATATGACTACCAGTAGTTGTAGATTTCGGCCTGCATGGGCGGTTTGTCCAATGGATTATATTCCATTCCTTAAAAAAAAACCATAATTATAATAGAAAATGCAAAAAAAAAAAAAAACTATAAAATGCTCATGTGATGGGCTGGTTGAAATGTTAAATTTATTTATGGGCGTGCAAAAAGAAACTTAGCAAATACAAGAGAATTCTCTTGCAAACAATATTTAAATTAGGGAAAATGGCTGAATTGATCACTCAAGTATGCCCCATTCTAAACTTTGCTCACTGAAGTTTGTCAAATATCACTTTGCTCACTATCGAATTACACTTGTGTTCACTTTGATCACTCCGTCTAAATCAGCCGTTAAAATTCAAACCAGACGTTAACAGTAGGGGTATTTTAGTCACATAATATTTGGCGCCATCTTTTACTGCGTGGGGTATTTTGGCGCCAATAATCTCATAGTGCTCAATCAGTGTAACATTAGCCGAAATGATATATTGGACATCCTAATAACAAGTGCTCTCTCTCTCTCTCTCTCTGCCTTCACTGCTCTCCCTCTGTAGAAACCACTAAACCAGCTTGATTTGGGGTTTCCATCATCTCTCTCTTCGCATTCAGGTCTCTCTTTCTCTCCTTATTTGTTTTACTTATCAATATTCTTGCAAAGTTTCCACCTTTATTATTGATTAAATCTGTGGCTCACTTATTAATTACATGTAAATTATTTTCATTTTGTTTGTGGAATTTGGGAATTCCATTCATTAAGATCTAGTCACAGTAACTGGATGATTATCAGTGTTTAATCTCCTGAATTGATGTTAAAGTTTCAATCTTTAGATTTGGTGGGTATTCATTTCAATCATTTCAATCGTTTTTGTATTCTGTCAGAGAATAGGCGTAATATGATGACGAGAGCAGATCTGGGTTCTCCCCTAATTTCTGTCTCATGCTGCTTATGGTTTTCATTTCCCATGATGATTAGTTTTAGCTCATATTAAAGTACTTTGATAAAGTCAGTTGCTTGGAGTATATGTGTGTGTGTGTGCGTGTTTGTTCCTGATACTAGATATAAGGGAAACTGTAATGTGTGCAGTCTTGATTTCGCACTTGATGCACTATTATGTAAAATTGTAAATGTAATAAATGGCGCGAGCTTGTGTGAATTGTTGTTTATGTACTTTGTGTTCTGATGGCCTATCTTGTTTTGTTTGTGACACAAGCGTTTCGTAAGTTTTTTCATCCGTTGTCTAATTATATAGTTCCAGGTAATGAATGTTTTTACTGGGTTGAAAGTGTTAGACTAGGGCTTACTTAACAGCTGTTGTTTCACATAGTATCAATAAGTTCTGTCTGAAGCTTGACCCTAATTGTCATGTTAATGATATAGGATCAAAGCCACTGTCTGATCTTTGTCTTTGTTATGTATGGTAGCGGAGAAGGGCTAAGGCTTTCGACATTACTTTTACTGGAATTCTGTAATGATATTGCCTTTTCTGCAGGAATTACTAATTAGAACCATTGCTTTGGTGTCGATACTGTTGAAAATATAGCCTGCATAGAGTACAGGAGAGGAGAGAATCTTCAATTAATTTTTCAGAAAAAAATGGAGGATGAGAGTGGACTTGAGCTTAGCTTGGGTCTCTCTTGTGGTGGGGGATCGTCTGTGAAGTCCAAGGGTAAAAATGGTGGTTCCTCGAATACTAGAGTGGAAGAAGGGGACAGAGACAACAAACTAGCAGATGATTTCAAAGACTTTCTTCATGGAGGGGCTCAGAAGCAAGAGTCGAGCAGTAGCTCTCAAAGAAGTGATTCAGTGAAACCTAAGGAGAACTTCTTCAATGACTTGTCCAAGGCCAATGGTGATGCAGACACATCAATGAACTTGAATGGGAGAGGAGTCTGGGCTGCAAAGAATAACAAGTCAGATGAAATAGAGGAAAGGCAAACAGACGCTGGTAATAAACGCAAGACCTTGTTTGAAGAGATTAACAATCAAAAGAAGCATGAGAGAGAAGCTCATTACACTGATATGCATGAGAAGACGCGAGCATCCCACATTTCCATAACAGAAGATGGCTCTACTGCTGAAAATGAAGACGTGGCAGATTCTGAAGTGGAGGGCTCAGCCTCAAGGCTGATATCCCAACATGATGATGGCTCTAAGCGATTTATTGGATCCGGTGACTCTTCTGATGCTCAAAAAGAGCTTCGCAGGGTAAAAATGGCTCTACTTGTGGTGGGGGATCGTCTGTGAAGTCCAAGGGTAAAAATGGTGGTTCCTCGAATACTAGAGTGGAAGAAGGGGACAGAGACAACAAACTAGCAGATGATTTCAAAGACTTTCTTCATGGAGGGGCTCAGAAGCAAGAGTCGAGCAGTAGCTCTCAAAGAAGTGATTCAGTGAAACCTAAGGAGAACTTCTTCAATGACTTGTCCAAGGCCAATGGTGATGCAGACACATCAATGAACTTGAATGGGAGAGGAGTCTGGGCTGCAAAGAATAACAAGTCAGATGAAATAGAGGAAAGGAAAACAGACGCTGGTAATAAACGCAAGACCTTGTTTGAAGAGATTAACAATCAAAAGAAGCATGAGAGAGAAGCTCATTACACTGATATGCATGAGAAGACGCGAGCATCCCACATTTCCATAACAGAAGATGGCTCTACTGCTGAAAATGAAGACGTGGCAGATTCTGAAGTGGAGGGCTCAGCCTCAAGGCTGATATCCCAACATGATGATGGCTCTAAGCGATTTATTGGATCCGGTGACTCTTCTGATGCTCAAAAAGAGCTTCGCAGGTTTGCTGATTCAAGTGATGTGGACTCAAACGGGCAGAAGAGGTTTAATATATCATCAGAAAATGATTACAAGGTTGGGAATGTGACATATGGCAATCCGTTTCCTATGCAATCAGTAAACAGAAAGAAACAGAAAGAAATTCCCAAAATGTCCTTAATATTGCACATGAGTGGCACATGTCCCTTGTTTTTAACGGCAGAATTTGAATTTTAACGGTTGATTTAGACGGAGTGATCAAAGTGAACACAAGTGTAATTCGATAGTGAGCAAAGTGATATTGGACAAACTTCAGTGAGCAAAGTTTAGAATGGGGCATACTTCAGTGATCAATTCAGCCATTTTCCCTTTAAATTATTGGGATTCTTCTTCTTCTTCTTCTTCTTTTGCGTGTTGCATGTTTTGGCAGAATCTGCTATATAAGCAAAGAGGGGCTATAGGGCGTCTTGGTGTTGGTCTAGTTTACTCGAAGCACGAGATTACTTTCTGGCTGAAGGGTTCTGGCAAGTGAACAATGGTTGCAATATTAACATTTGGAATGACAAGTGGTTGCCCCATCCTGAGGCTTCAATGATTCGTATGATCGGGGATCAGTCTCGTCATGGTCCGGTGACAGTGAGTGAGCTAATTGATTGGGAAACTTGTACCTGGGATGTTAGGGCTGTTGTTGATCTGATCAATCCTTCGGATATTCAGAGAATACAGTCTATTCCGATTGGTGTGAGCAATGGTTGTGACAGGTTTATTTGGCCTTGGACTAAGTCTGGGGAGTATTTGGTTAGCTCTGGCTATCATTGGATTCATCAGCGACTGTGCTCTCCTCGGATCACTACCACTGAGTCCTCACATATCACTGATCCTAGTATTTGGAAGAGTCTTTGGAAGATTAATACTCTTCCAAAAGCTAAGCATTTCTTATGGAGAGTTATCACAAATGCGGCTCCAACCATGCTAAACCTCTTCAAGAGAAGGATTCTCTCAAATCCCATATGCCCAATCTGTGGGACCGGAGATGAAAGCTTTGAACATATTCTTCTTCTATGTCCTTGGGTGGAACTAATTTGGTTTGGTTCACCTTTGGGATTAAGAATTGATAAACAGTCGATTACTACTTTCGACAATTGGTTAATATCATGCACCAACAATGCCACAATAAGAGGTAGAGCTTATTTACTTACAGTGATTAGTCTAATCTGCAAGAACATATGGAAGGCTAGGTGTCTTTTTGTCTACCAACACCTAGCTGCCTCTCCGGATTGGGTTCTGTCTTCCACAATGAAACTCTTCCGGGAACTTATGGATGCTGTCGGAGGTCCTTCAACTGCCATTGTTGCTGCTTGTCAATGGTCTCCTCCATCTAGTGGATTACTGAAGATCAATGTGTTAGATCAATATGGACTTATCACATATTAAATGATAATTATGCTTAATGACAATATCTACTTCTACATGGAAACAAATACAGAACTATATCCAGTTAATAATGATTTCGTGTATTAGATCATTATTGTAAGGAATCCTATTCATAGTCTAGAAGTAAGACAACTAATCAATATTGTATCAGGAATCTAATTAGAAGACTTAACTCTCAAGGAATGTCCTTAATGGGAGGACTCTTTAGGGTTAATGATTCTATATAAATAGATGGTATTGGTCCCTGTTATCACCACGAGACATAGCGTAAGTTCTGTCCATTGAGAAGCTTATTGTGGTGACTAATAGAAGGCCTTGCCTAGTACTTTTGTGTTTCAGGTTTATATCAATGGAATGAGCTATGATTCATAATGATGGTAAGTTTACTCAAAGCTAAAAGTCTAACGATTATGGTTATGCATATGATCTATTGTATTGTGAACATTCAGTATTTGGTTTACAAATTGGTATCAGAGCCTTAAAGGTTCACAAAAATTTCAGTTTTGCATAACAAAATCGTTTTAGGGTTTTCTCAAAAAAAAAAAAAAAAAAAAATTGCTTTATGGGTTAACAGGCTTTGCCTGTTAACCAGTTCTTGGCCCAACCCACATGCAAGCGCGGATCCAGTCTCGACCCGCTCGCCAGAGATCACCCGCTCGCCAGAGGTCGGATAGTTTTAACCAAAAGATGGAGCAGAGACTGGATTGGAAGCGCTGGAGACTTTTTACGTCTCTTATGGGATTCAAAACCCGATTGCGGTGGATCAAGAAAGCCAAGAAATAGTTGCTGCATCAAGTTTATAGCTTCCGCTGTGTTCTGTAGCAAATTGGGGAAAAAGCAAAACAGGTTTTTCTGGAAATTTTGTTTTCAATTCAAGCATGTATATCTATATATATATATATATATATATATATATATATATATATATTGCATAAGAACCCTAGAGCACTCCCAGCATGCACATAAGTTGGTGATTGTGTTGTTCTGTGGCTGGATGATATTTCAATACAGATTATGCTCTATGAAATTGAATTGTAGTATGTGTTCTGTAATTGACAATGATGCATGTAGTCATTAAAGTCTCCCAAAATTTATGCATTGAAAAGTTTTTACAGGCACAAGAGCGTAGTTTTCTTACAAAGGGTAACCTGGATAGAAATCAAGTTTTCAAGCTCAAACAAGTTTGTGATTTTCTGTTGGTATAAATGAATATATTGCACAAAGCATTTTTCATTCATATTTCCAGGAGATCATATGGTATAACAGACTTAAAGTTGTGTTTTGTATTTTAAATATTGCTTTTTATCTTCCAAAGAAGTGTCGAAGCATGATTTTAGAATGCAAACAGCAGTAAGTATATTTGATAAAAATAAATCAAGATACTTGGGATTTAATCTTCTGTCTAAAGATGTGAATTTGGTTCCTTGAATAACATGTTTTTATCAAGTGTGGCTTATTGATAAAGATTTACAGTATGCTAAGTTTCTGCTCAAAAGTGTTACTTAGTATTGTTTTATGGATATGGACTGATATGAATGCAAGTATATATATATGTATTGAGTTTTCTGAATATTTTGTTTTGTGAGTGTTTTTGTTATAGTTTGATTAACTTAAACTAATTCATGAAACATTGAAAACTCTAAAAGCCTTACAAAATTGAGAACTCATAAAAATCTTTTTCTTTTACTCCTTAGGCAACACCTACATGACCTTCAACAATGTGATAGTACTCACTGGTTCAAACTTTAGACTCTGGAAAGACTCTGTACAAAACTACATTTGTATGCATGCGACAATAGGTTTCTGTTTTTATGAAGAACAACCTGAAACCCCAGCAGAAGATGATAAACCCTCAGTCAAAGTTCACCATAAGAAGAGGATGAGATCTAATATGATGTCCAAGAATGTGATTAGAAGTTCTATGTCTAGATCAGTGAGAGGTTGTGTTGAGGAACCAGAATTAGCTACTGATTTCATTGAGGCTGTGGCAGCTAAGTTTAAAGAAAGTGAAAAAGCTGAAATAGCTAGGCTGAGCAAAGATTATCATACCCTACAATACTCTGGAACAAGACCTGGGGGTGTAAGAGGGCATATACTGGAGTTGATTAACATTAACAACAGGCTGAGAGAGATGTTAGTGGGAGTAAAAGATCAATTGTTGGTGCATCATGCACTGAACACGCTCCCTAGCAGTTTTGACAATCTCAGAACAAGTTACAATGCTCAAAAAGAAAACTGGACCCCATATGAACTCATCTCAATCTGTGTTGATGAGGAATCTAGGATCAAGAAAAACCAGTCCCAGTCCCTCACAGTCAACCTAGTTGAGAAGCCTAAGAAGAAAAAGACTCAAAACAAACTCAAGCCTACCAAAACTATCACCAAGGCATCTGCAGCCACAGGACCAAAAGAGAACAGGCCATTTAGATACAAGTGCTACTTTTACAAGAGAGTAGGCCACATGAAAAAGGACTGTACAGGTTATAAGGCTTGACTAGCTAAAAAGGGTAAGAAAATTTCTAATACAGTATTTTCCTTAGAAATTAATCTTATAAATGTTGAACCCCAGTCATGGTGGATAGATTCTGGTTCTCCTATTCACGTCACTAATTCCTTGTAGGGATTCACAAAGAGGAAAGTCCCAAGAAGTGATGAGGTGAACCTGAGAGTAGGCAATGGCATGCGAGTGGGAGTCAAAGCCATAGGAACCCTCAAGCTTGATCTAGGATATGAAAACTTTTTATTTTTGGATAATGTTTATTATGTACCTTCCATTAGAAGGAATTTAGTTTCAGTTTCTCAGCTGATTAAAGCTGATTGTAGACTTTTGATGGATAATAATGGAATTATTATTTCTAGAAATTCAAAACAGATTGGTTCTGGTGTGATATTGAATGATTATTTACAACTTAATTGTTCTATGTCTCAATAAGAAATTTATCTTGTTGAAAAAGAAAACACTAACAGTACTAATGCCTTGATTGGTGTTAAAAGAACCAAACAAAATGAAAAATCTACATATTTATGGTATAGAAGACTCGGCCATGTTTCAAAAGAGAGACTGAAAATTCTGGCTAAAAACAATTGGATTTTTCTGATCTTAATGATTGTGTGGAATGCTTTAAGGGAAAAATGACAAATAAAAGAAAGAAGACTGCAGTAAAAAGCCAAAATTTACTAGAACTCATACATACTGATATCTGTGGTCCATTTAAACATCAAACTATCTGTGGTAATGTGTATTTCATTACATTCATTGATGATTTCTCTAGATACAATTATGTTTCTTTACTATTAGAAAAATCTCAAGCACTTGAAGCCTTTAAAATCTTCAAGACTGAGGTAGAGAATCAATTAGAGAGAAAAATCAAAACAGTTAGATCAGATAGAGGTGGGGAATTTTATGGAAAATATACAGAAAAAGGTCAACAGAAGGGTCCATTTGCCTTGTTTTTACAAAAACATGGAATTAAAGCTCAATATACAACACCCTATAATCCACAACAAAATGGTGTTGCAGAGAGAAAGAACATAACCCTTCTAAATATGGTTAGATGTATGATGTGTACAACTGGCTTACCAAAATTCATATGGGGAGAGGCTTTGAAAACGGCAAATTACATTTGCAACAGAACACCTAGTAAAGCCATTGAGAAAACTTCATTTGAATTATGGTGTGGTAGAAAACCAAGTCTTCACCATTGTCATGTATGGGGCTGTCATGCAGAAGCTAGAGTTTATAATCCAAACTTGAGCAAGCTTGATCCTAAATCCATAAGCTGCTATTTCATAGGTTATCCAGAAAAATCTAAGGGCTATAAGCTGTATTCTGCTAAACACATGCCTAGAATTTTTGAAACTCATCAAGTCAAATTCTTAAATGAAAAAGTTCACAATACAGAATATGAGGATTTATCCTTAGTTTTTGAAGAAATTGTGACTGATGAGGATTGGGAAAATGTTTTGCCTTTTGAAACTGAAGAAATAGCAGATGACATCATTCTAGAAAATCAAAATGCAGAAGATCAAGAAATACAAATTGATGAACAACTAGCTGCAGCAGAACCACATGCTGCAGAACCTCACATTATAGAGCCACAAAATGATCTCAATCCTGAATTTAGAAGATCCAAACGAGCTAGAAAATCAAAATTTGGGGGGGGGGGGGGGGGGGGGGAGATAGTGATTACATTGTCTACTTAGCTGAAGCAGATATCAATGAAAACTGTGTAGAAGACAATGATCCAACAAATTTTGATGAAGCAGCAGCAAGTCAAGATTCACACAAGTGGCAGGAGGCCATGCAAGCTGAGATTGAGTCCATGGAGAAGAATGGAGTCTGGGAATTAGTTGAACCTGATCCTAGACAGAAGCAAATAGGGGTTTATAAAACCAAGAGAGATGCAACTGGAAATATTAAGATACATAAAGTAAGGCTAGTGGCAAAAGGATTCTCACAAAAGGAGGGTATTGATTACACTGAGACATTTTCTCCAGTCTCATGTAAAGACTTCTTCAGGATTATCATGGCATTAGTGGCTGATAGGAGCACAATGTGCGACGATATTATATGCTTATGCCCTCATTTATGCTTTGTTTAACCCTTATTTGTCTAAAATAGAGTCATAATGTAGTTAGTGTCATTTTGGTTGAGTTTTGGTGAAATATGGTTAAGAATCCGAAAAATGACTAAGTTTGAGAAAACTGGAAAATAATGCAAAATATGTCTTTTTCGTGATTTTGTGACAAGTACAAATATGATCTATCCTTGTCCAAATTCTATGAAATTTGGCGTGCTTAATATTCATATGCTGAGGAATGTTGTGTTAAAATTTCAGATCAATCGGAGTTCGGGAAGTCACCCAAAAGTTGGCTGCAAAACGACAGTCCGAGCATTTCAATCCAGGGACTTCCAGGATTTTCCTGGGACTTTGTCCCAACTTCAAAAACTCATTCCCGTCAATTCACAAGGATTTTGATCAAACTGTTTTATGGGGAGATGGCAATTTGTGTCTAGTTTATCTAAGATTTGAAATCGAATCAATCAGAGCATCGAAGAAAAAGTTATACTCGACTGAAGACACAAAGGTATCATCCGCCAGGTCTCATTCGCCAAGCCCTTGCTCGCTCGCCAACGATCTTGCTCGCCAGAAGCTCATCCGCCAAGTTGCATCCGCCAAGCTTCATCCGCCAGCAGATTCAGCAGAACTGGTCAGCTCACCAGCTAGTACATGTCCGCTCGCCAACCATCCGCACATGCCTGCATGCATGTTCGCGCTATCGCCAGAAGCCTAGCCTCGCCACCCAGATTAGCCTCGCCAGTACCCGATACTAGCAAAGTCTGTACTCGCGAGCAGAGAGGAATTTCCTGTATTGTCATCAAGCGGCTGCGAGCGTGCCAAATCATTCCAAAGAGCTATGAAACGGCCAAGAAGAAATTATAAGTTGACCAAGCAAGGTTTCTTTGTTCGATACGGAAAGAAAAGCCTATGCCAACTTGGATTGGGAAACCTTATTTACTGAAGATTTCTTTGCCGATTTGAACAAGGAAAGGCTTCAAACTGCACAGACCTTTTCTCCTATATATAGAAGCCTGCTCCCATCAGAAAATCGATCTCATCTCAAGCTAAACAAAAGGCCGAAACTCTACCAAAATTCCCCAAACTTCCTAGACAAAAACCTAAACCCGAATCCATCCTCCACCACCAACCAAGTTTCTGCCGAAACTTGGAAAATTCCCTGCCGAGCCTCCTTAGCCGTGCAGCCTCATCCCTTCACCTACACAGCACCGGATCCACACCAAAAGAAGCTCTCAAGGTGTCTCAAAGTGTGATCCACTCCCCTCTTTCGGTTTAGTACTTTTTGTTTAGTTATGTTTGATTTTGTCTATGAAACATTCATGTATGTTTGGTGTTGGTTTATATGTCTATGTGTAAACCGATTTTGGTTTTATAAATTATATGTTAAAGACTTGTTTAAATCGATGCTTAGATTTATGTTTAGGTTTCGACAAGAACAATGATTTTGCATGCTAATTTGTAATATGTAACTTGTAAATTCGTATGTTAGATAATTAGGACAGTGGTATAAATGCATGTTTTAGGTTCAAAATTGGTTAGAAATCTAAGGAGTGGGACTTAAAAACCGAAACATTAGTATTGGCTTGTAGCATGTAAATCTAGATGTTAGGTTTCATCAAACCCGAGTAATAACAAATATGGCTAGATACTCAAAAGGTTGCTTTGATTTGTTTTGCTCACCTAGGGTATAATACTTTGGATTTCTTACATGTTAAAATAAGATGATTGACAACCTTGCTTGTTTTGCATGTCTCCAATTTAGATCATTGCGCACAATTGTTAAGTCTCAAAAGGATTAACATAACTTTAGGACCCATAACCAAAAGTTCGGTCTTAAAACTTGAGAGGTCTTACAACGAAGTTGTAGTTGGAACTAATTTTGAACTTGAGCATGTTGATACTTGTTCCTTACTTTCTTGCATGTGAACTTATTCGTTAAAGAGTCTATGTGCTAAATGTTTTGTGAAAGATGATGATCACTTGTACATATTAGACCTAGGATTTATTTTCTGCTTTTATGTGCCGTGCCTAGTATTAGGGCAGCCATAGGGCTGCCGAACCATTTTATACCCCCATATGTGTGTGACGATTTTGTATATATGTATATATGTTTGTCTAACAATTTCATATCTCAGGTACCCTTAATCCCCGGCCTAGAACGATCCCTACTTATTCTATACTACTAACGATTGTAGGGTTATTATTGCTTGATGCTCGCTTCGGCGACACGTCAATTTTTGGCGCCGTTGCCGGGGATTATAAAAGCTTGTTTTATGTTATTGTTGTGTATATACTGTTGCTGGAAATTTTTGTTGTGAATGTGTAAAGTGTAAATTTTAAGTTTATTTTGGGATTTTGTAAAGTAGAAATATGCTTTGGCATGTAGAGTTTAAATTTCGAAAGTTGCATGATGAATAATGATGTATGTTGGTAATCACTTAGTTTAATTTCTAGGGAGTTGATAGTGTTGTGTATGTTTGAGTTTATTGTAGTTTCTAAAGTGTAACATGTAGGTGAAGCCTCTTTTGTTGATCATAACCAAAACCCTTCATGTGAATGGTGCTTTGTCGGAGGGCGTTTCTATGTAGATTGGGAAACGCGGGATACTTCCCCCCCACGCATATAAGCGTTTCTTCGGTAATAGTATTACTTCTATGAGGTTGAGGGCGGTTTTAATCAACACTTGAGACCGCTAGGGATCCGTGTTTGTTTTACAAAGTATGGGGAAGTTATTATCATAGATATGGTTCTCAGGTTTGTTTAAATGGATCTCAAGGCCCATAGACTGATGTTCATTCTCGGTGAGTGAGTCGATAGGGGGTTCGCCCTTCGTGGTGTCCAACAACGAGTCCTGCCTGGTTCCTGTAGGGGGTTCGCCCTCCGTGATTTTAATGACCTTTGAAACGTAAAATCCGCACGACCTAGTCGACAGCTTGTGCCGAAGCATCACCTCACTTTAGACGCTAGAACATAACTTGACATATGTGGCCTATTTTCTTCAAAGATAAAACATGTTGTGTGGTTCAAACTCTTGAGGTATATCGGATTAAGCATGATACTACCGGGGGCTGTATCAGTCCATTGCACCGTTATCTCCTCTGCTCCACGTACTTCGAGAGTTAGAACAAATTTAAAAGAAATTAGACTTAGCGATTACATGCTCATGAACTTTCCGATTTTTTTCTTCTTGTGGCCGAACCATATTGTTGCTTTGCCGTGTATGTTGTGCCGTGAATGTGTATGTATTGCCGAATGTTTATATATGTTTATCATTGTTTGAAATATGATTATGTAATTGCCAATGCCGTGGCTTGTAATGATGTATATTCTTGTCTCCTATTTCTTTACGAGGTTCTAACTTGTTTAAATGTTGCAAATTTCAAAAATAGTGCATGTCCGAGTCTAGTATTTGGACAAGAGATCTTCAAGGCCGTTTGCAACGTTTAGACCAAGAACTCGCTATTGCTCGTTTTGTGCCATTACCACCATCGTCACCAACCAGTTCATCAGTAGCATCATCCGTACCATCCTCCCCTATTGTGCCGTCAGTATCAGATAGTGTGCCGAGCTCCCCATCGTTTGTTTCGTCGTCTTGTGATCTTCAGAATCCAGAGTTTGAAGCTTTTGCCGAATTAGAAGAAGAAGAAGAGATCATGGCATCAATCAGATCACAGAATGGTCATGTTGCTGGAGCTGGAGTTGCTCCTTCTAATATTACTTATCCTCCCTTGGAAACTGACAAGACTGGAGAGATTGAATTGAGGAGTGGATTCCTCCATAAGCTGAAGTCATTTTATGGGATGCCGAGTGAGGACCCTAATAAGCATCTACAGTGGTTTAACTTCACCACGGAGTCTATGTGTCCAAGAGGGACCGATTTGCAACACTTCAAAATGAAGGCATTTCCGTTTTCTCTAGAAGATCAAGCGAAGGAGTGGTTGTTTGAGGTGCCTAGTGGTCGCATTGTTTCGTGGAGTACTATGATGGATGAGTTTTTACTCAAGTACTTTCCTGCTTCACGTATCACTGATCTGAGGAAGCAAATTACAAGTGTGAAGCAAGCCGGAGATGAGACTTTCTTCGACTACTACAAGAAGTTCAAGTCCCTAGTTTCTTTGTGTCCATCGCATGGCATTAGCGATGGACTCTTGCTACAATATTTCTATGAGGGATTGCGTGTCATGGAGAGAGAGTTTCTTGACTCGGCCGCGGGAGGTAGCTTTTTGGAGTTAAATGCCGGAGCGGCAAGAAGCTTGTTGGAAGTTCGTGCATTGAACAACCAACAATTTGGCATGGCACGAGGCAATGTGCAAAGGAATGAGAAAGTGCATGAGACGTCTTCGAGTACAAAGTTAGAAGATAAAGTGGACAAGCTCACCGACTTGGTGAGTAATTTGATGAAGAAGCGTGCAAGTGTATGTGGTATTTGCACCGAGGGCCATGAGACCGAACAATGCCCTCAATTTGGAGTTAATGAGGGAGTTGAGGAGTGCAATGCAATTGGTTTTCAAGGAGGCCAACGATTTGGCAATTTCAATCCAAGGTTCAATGATCATCCGAACTTTCGATGGGCGAACAATGATAACGTGCTTAGGGCACCTATGCAACCGAGAGAAGGAGGAGCGCCATTTGTACCGAGGCCACCATATGTGCCTCGGCAGCCATACATGTCGAACCAAGGACACTTTGCTGCATTGCCGAACCAGCCACAAGGAGGGCCGAGCCAAGGCCAAGGCCAAGTTTCGCCAAGCAACCCGAACTACGATGCTTTGATTCAATCATTGTCAAGTGCTACTCAAGCATTACTCGCGGGGCAACAAAATCATCAAAAGGACATTGGTGAGCTCAAGACTCAAATGGGGCAAGTTGTAGACTTTATGGGAAGATTCAATGAGCAAGGGAAGTTGCCAAGCAATACTATTCCCAATCCGAGGAACGAGCAAGCCAAAGTGATTCAAACTCGTAGTGGAAGAGAGTTGTTTCCACCAACAAGTCCAAAGAAGAAGCGAGTGACTTTCAAGGGTATTAAGGATGATGAGAGGGCTGCCGGACCTGCAATTGCCGGCAGCCACATGCATGAAGCCGAGAGGGGCACAACCGGCAGGGCTGCAGCCGGCAACAATGGTGATGCCGAGAAGGAGGAAGCTGCCGAACAAAGGCATGGTGCCGGCAACACTAATATACAAGACAAGGGGCTGCGTAACGAGCTTGAATACGATCCCGCCACATCAAAGGATGAGTTATTGCCGAGCCAAGCAAGTAAGGGAGGTGTGCCATCATCTAGTGCTCCATTCCCTTCACGCTTTGCTAGAACAAAGAAGGACAAGTCCGATGAGGAAGTGTTGGAGATTTTCCGGAAAGTGCAAGTCAACATCCCGTTGTTGAAGTGCATTAAGCAAGTACCGAAGTATGCTAAGTTTTTGAAAGAGCTTTGCACGACGAGAAGGCATACTAGAGAGACTCGTGTGGTAACTATGAGTGAGACGGTATCGGCCGTTATTCAAAGAAAGTTGCCACCAAAGATGAAGGATCCGGGGAGCTTCAATGTGCCTTGTGTCATAGGCAATACACGATTTGAGGATGTTATGTTGGATTTGGGAGCATCGATCAATGTCATGCCACTCAATGTGTATCAAACGTTGAGTATAGGGCCTCTCAAGAAGGATAATGTCATCATTCAACTTGCGGATCGCTCAAGCAAATATCCGGAAGGCTATGTTGAGGATGTGTTGGTGCAAGTCAACCAATTGATATTTCCCGCCGATTTTTATGTGGTTGAGATGGAGGATTCGCCGGTCAACAACACTCAATTGCTTCTAGGGCGACCATTCATGAGGACCGCGCGCACAAAGATAGATGTGGCCGAGGGCAACCTAACTATGGAGTTTGATGGTGAGGTGATCAAGTTCAATGTTTTTGATGCCATGAAATTCCCCAACGTTGATTTGAAGGAGGGTTGTGCCATTGATGTTTTGGAGGAGGTCGAGCAA
Organism: Potentilla sterilis; assembly: GCA_963682095.1. Classification (NCBI taxonomy): domain Eukaryota; kingdom Viridiplantae; phylum Streptophyta; class Magnoliopsida; order Rosales; family Rosaceae; genus Potentilla; species Potentilla sterilis. The sequence continues at coordinate 36,009,527 of OY821766.1, read as the reverse complement.
GTTATGTCGACCTCGCTTGACGCATAGCAATTAGCGATTGAGCAAGGGGTCGGATTTGACAAGAGGGGAGAACGAATCGTGCATAAGAATGAGGAAGAAGGGCCGGCCAAGTCAAGAAGTGCCGAGCAAGGCACCATTGCCGAGCCATTTATGATAGAGCCAAGTGTGATGAAAGTTGCTGCCGAGCTAGAGGCTCGGCCCTATTCCAAGGTATTTGATTCGTTCTTGTCAATTCCAAGCGCCACAACAAAATTTCGACCAAGTGTGGAAGAGGCCCCAAAGTTAGAACTAAAAGAGCTCCCTAGTCATTTGAAATATGCTTATCTTGGAGAAGGAGATACACTACCGGTTATTGTGTCTTCAATGCTTAGTAAGAAGCAAGAGGAGGATTTGATTTGTGTGCTTAAGAAGTACAAGACCGCCATAGGTTGGACCTTAGCGGACATCAAGGGAATAAGCCCTACTACTTGTGTTCATCGTATTTTGTTGGAAGAAGGAGCTAAGCCGACAAAGGAAGCTCAACGTCGACTTCACCCTCCTATGATGAAAGTTGTGAAAGAAGAAATTATCAAGTTGCTTGATTGTGGGGTGATCTACCCAATCTCGGATAGTAAGTGGATATCTCCCGTACAAGTAGTGCCGAAGAAGAGTGGTGTAACGGTTGTCAAGAATGAGAAGAATGAGCTTGTGCCACAAAGACTTGTAACCGGTCATAGGATGTGCATCGATTATAGGAAGCTCAATGCTACAACGAGGAAGGATCACATGCCTTTGCCGTTTATGGATCAAATGCTAGAGAGGTTGGCCGGTCATTCTTACTATTGCTTTCTTGATGGATATAGTGGCTACAATCAAATCATGATACACCCGGACGATCAAGAGAAGACCACTTTTACTTGTCCATTTGGCACGTTTGCTTATCGGCGGATGCCATTCGGACTTTGCAACGCACCCGGCACTTTTCAAAGATGTATGTATGCTATCTTCTCGGATTTTATTGAAGACATTATCGAAGTATTTATGGATGATTTTAGTGTGTATGGAGGCACCTTCGATGCATGTTTGGGGAACTTGGAGAAGATACTTAAGAGGTGTGTAGAGACAAATCTTGTGCTCAATTGGGAGAAGTGTCACTTCATGGTCACGCAAGGCATTGTTCTAGGGCATATAATTTCGGCAAGAGGCCTAGAGGTTGACAAAGCCAAGGTGGAGCTAATTCAAGCATTGCCGAGCCCTAGGTGTGTAAAAGATGTGAGAAGTTTTCTTGGCCATGCGGGGTTCTATCGACGATTTATCAAAGACTTCTCTTCAATTGCCAAGCCATTAAGCAACTTGTTACAAAAGGAGGTGACGTTTGAGTGGACGGAGGCATGTGAGCAAGCCTTTTGCCGATTAAAGATGCTATTGTGTACGGCACCTATACTTGTTTCCCCTAATTGGGACGAGCCGTTTGAGTTGATGTGTGATGCTAGTGATTATGCACTTGGAGCGGTACTTGGACAACGAATTGAGAAGAAGCCATGCGCCATTTACTATGCTTCAAGGACTCTCAACGATGCACAACTCAATTACACAACAACGGAGAAGGAACTCTTAGCGGTAATCTTTGCTTTAGAAAAATTTCGATCATATCTTTTGAATTCCAAAGTTATTGTTTATAGTGATCATGCTGCTTTGAGATATCTTATGACGAAGAAGGATGCTAAGCCGAGGCTTATTCGATGGATTCTTTTGCTTCAAGAGTTCGACATTGAGATTAAAGACAAGAAAGGAGTAGAGAATGTTGTAGCCGATCATTTGAGTAGACTTGTGCAAGAGGAGGATCGGCTACCCCTATTAGAGACCTTTCCGGATGAGCAACTTTTTCGACTTGAAGTACTTGAGCCTTGGTATGCCGACATTGCCAATTTTCTTGCCACAAACCGATTTCCCAAAGAGATGCCGAGCCACCAACAAAAGAGAATAAGGAAGCAAGCTCGACACTTCTTGTGGGATGATCCGTACTTATGGAGGCAATGTGGTGATCAAATTATTAGAAGATGTGTGCCGGAGAATGAGCATCGATCCATCCTTGCTTTTTGTCATAGTGAAGCTTGTGGTGGACACTTTGGACCAAAGAAGACGGCTTTGAAGGTACTTACGTGTGGATTCTTTTGGCCTACGATTTTTAGAGATGCATTCATGTTTTGCAAAGCATGTGATAGATGCCAAAGAATGGGGAACATTGGAGCTAGAGACCAAATGCCGCTCACGCCTATCATTGAGGTAGAAATTTTCGATTTATGGGGTATTGATTTCATGGGACCGTTTCCTTCAAGTAAGGGTTTTCTCTACATATTGCTTGCGGTTGATTATGTTTCAAAGTGGATCGAAGCAAGGGCTACACGCACCAATGATGCCAAGGTGGTAGCCGAGTTTCTCAAGACCAACATCTTTTCACGTTTTGGAGTTCCAAGGGTCTTGATTAGCGATGGAGGATCTCATTTTTGTAACCGCACTATTGAAGCCTTATTGAGGAAGTATGGAGTCACACATAAGGTATCTACACCTTATCACCCCCAAACGAGTGGCATGGCCGAGGTGAGTAATCGAGAGATCAAGCAAATTTTGGAGAAATCGGTTGGACCTTCAAGGAAGGATTGGAGTGATCGTCTCGATGATGCTTTGTGGGCTTATAGGACTGCATACAAGACACCGATTGGTATGTCCCCTTTTCGGTTAGTTTATGGCAAAGCATGTCACTTACCGGTTGAGCTAGAGCACAAGGCATGGTGGGCAATCAAGGCCTTCAACATGCACATTGATGATGCCGGTCTTCATAGAAAGCTTCAACTCAACGAACTTGAAGAAATCCGTAATGAAGCCTATGATGCCGCATGGATCTACAAGGAGAAGACTCGAGCCTACCATGATAAGATGATTCGAGGGAAAAAGTTTCAAGTTGGACAAAAAGTTCTCTTATTCAATGCAAGGCTTAAACTTTTTCCGGGTAAGCTTCGATCTCGTTGGTTTGGACCATTCATTGTTACTAAAGTTTTTCCTCATGGTGCCATCGAGATTCAAAGTGAAGTGTCGGGAGAGACATTCAAGGTTAATGGACATCGTTTGAAGACGTACTACGAGCCCTTTCTACACCCCACAATCGAGGAACTCAATGTGCAAGACAAGCCAAATGCCGATCCACCTACACCAACCGAGGCTATTCCATCACCACCACAACTTGAGGCCGAGCAACCATCTTTCACCCCTGCTGCAAGAGAACTCCCTGCCGGACCTGCCATTGCCGGCAGGGTTGACACAAGGCCACAAGAGGCCGAACGCATGCCGGATACTCAACTTGAATCGGACACGATGACTAGGGCCGAGCCGGATACTATGCCTTTTACAAGCACCGAATCGGACACTTCATGCAACGATCTTCTCATTGAACTTCTTCTAGCCGATTTGGAATGCTTTGGAGCACGATGAACACATGCAAAACACGGTGAAAAGTCTAGGCTATGGACTATAAACACAACGCGCTACTTGGGAGGCAACCCATGTCGATCAAAGAAAAATGAAGGAGCCATCACCGAGAGTTTGCAATTTCCTAACCCTTCTCTTTATCTTTGATTTGTGATGATATGTTGGAATATGTTAGTCGATTGCATGCTTAGGAAATTCGTTGATATTGTTTTGTGCTTACATTGAGGGCAATGTAATTTTCTAAGTGTGGGGTGGGATAACATATTCCGTTTTTGTTTTTGTTTTTATGTGCTTAGTTTAGAAAAGAAAAAGAAAAATTCAGAAAATTGTTCCACAAAAATAGAGTGTTTTAATTTGTTTGTTTCGAGTCTTAGGATGCCCCTAATATGTCAATGATGTTTTTCTCCTCTTTGCATACATAGATGATAGTTGTGCATACTTTTAAAATTGTGAGTTTCATGGATTATGTGCATTGGTAGGAGCATGTAGGACTTGTTGATTATGAAGCATGCATGTTTTAGCTAGTTTATTTCGATTATAACCTATGTGAGCTTTAGTGCCAATTTGCTTTCTTCTTGAGCGATAAAAAGATAAAATTCGATAGATTCATAGGAAGCATGAAACCTCATAATTCTTTGATTATTCGATGACTATATGCCATAGCTTTTTAATGAACTCTAGTATGCTAGAACTTACTCTTGTTGATTTTCGAAACGTTTATATCATAAGATACCTTGATTTTGAATATGATTGAATAAAGATCAATTAGGTTTACCACCACTGCCAAATAAAGCATGTGCCCTATTGGAGCCCGTCGTGGGACACCTTAGTAAACCCCATTTGAGCCTACGTTGAGCCTTTTCTTTCATCACCCTTAAACACTTTCCATGAACTTAGTATAGTGATGCCTCTACCTTGTGTGTCGGCAAAGCTTGATTTTTGAAAGCGTTTTCGCGTGTGTGATGAAGAAGAATAAGTGTGGGGTAGACTTAGCCATGAATTTGTATGTAAAATGTATGCATGCCGTACCTAGAAAAAAAAAAAAAAAAAAAAATTTTTTTGGCTCGAATTAAAAAGAAAATAAAAGAGCCGTGAGAAAAAGAAGAAAAAGAAGGGTACGGCATAGGCATAGAAAAGATCAATTTTAGGCATGGCTATTGTCTAGATTATTGTTGTAATGTTATGGGAGGAAAAGAATGAAGTATGGGTCCAACAAGATGAAATTTGACCCTTTCGGCGAGAAGACATAAGGAAATTCGAGCTTTGCCAAATGTCACGGTGACGTTTTGAGCCTCCTTATCCAAATATCGAATACCTCTTAGCCTAGCCACATTACAACCCTTTTATTGATCTTTTTCATGATTCTTAAGATGGTTAAATTTGATTGTGGAGATTATCTCAAGAGTAAGCATATGGCTTTGGTTCATTGGTGCATATAGTTGTCATATGAGGTTTTTCCATAAAAATTCACAAAGTGCTTTCGTTTCTTTGATATATGCAAGTCACTCTTTGTAATTCATTATCTTTCGCTTGCATATACTTATGAGTGAATTACCATGTTTCGAGTGAAAAGAAGAGAGTATGCCTAGTGAGGAGGATTGGATTAGCTTTTACATGCTTACATGCTTACCTTTTTGCTCTTATATGTTTATATTGATGTCACATGTTCATGAAACTTGGAATTCTCGTGGACAGCATTCTCATGCATTAACTTGAAAGCTATGTGTACATACGAGCCTGAGACAAATTGTTAGGGGCAATAGTTGTTTAGAGTCTAGTTTAATTTAGTTTGCTAAGGGACTAGCAAAGGATAAGTGTGGGGTAGTTGATAGGAGCACAATGTGCGACGATATTATATGCTTATGCCCTCATTTATGCTTTGTTTAACCCTTATTTGTCTAAAATAGAGTCATAATGTAGTTAGAGTCATTTTGGTTGAGTTTTGGTGAAATATGGTTAAGAATCCGAAAAATGACTAAGTTTGAGAAAACTGGAAAATAATGCAAAATATGTCTTTTTCGTGATTTTGTGACAAGTACAAATATGATCTATCCTTGTCCAAATTCTATGAAATTTGGCGTGCTTAATATTCATATGCTGAGGAATGTTGTGTTAAAATTTCAGATCAATCGGAGTTCGGGAAGTCACCCAAAAGTTGGCTGCAAAACGACAGTCCGAGCATTTCAATCCAGGGACTTCCAGGATTTTCCTGGGACTTTGTCCCAACTTCAAAAACTCATTCCCGTCAATTCACAAGGATTTTGATCAAACTGTTTTATGGGGAGATGGCAATTTGTGTCTAGTTTATCTAAGATTTGAAATCGAATCAATCAGAGCATCGAAGAAAAAGTTATACTCGACTGAAGACACAAAGGTATCATCCGCCAGGTCTCATTCGCCAAGCCCTTGCTTGCTCGCCAACGATCTTGCTCGCCAGAAGCTCATCCGCCAAGTTGCATCCGCCAAGCTTCATCCGCCAGCAGATTCAGCAGAACTGGTCAGCTCACCAGCTAGTACATGTCCGCTCGCCAACCATCCGCACATGCCTGCATGCATGTTCGCGCTATCGCCAGAAGCCTAGCCTCGCCACCCAGATTAGCCTCGCCAGTACCCGATACTAGCAAAGTCTGTACTCGCGAGCAGAGAGGAATTTCCTGTATTGTCATCAAGCGGCTGCGAGCGTGCCAAATCATTCCAAAGAGCTATGAAACGGCCAAGAAGAAATTATAAGTTGACCAAGCAAGGTTTCTTTGTTCGATACGGAAAGAAAAGCCTATGCCAACTTGGATTGGGAAACCTTATTTACTGAAGATTTCTTTGCCGATTTGAACAAGGAAAGGCTTCAAACTGCACAGACCTTTTCTCCTATATATAGAAGCCTGCTCCCATCAGAAAATCGATCTCATCTCAAGCTAAACAAAAGGCCGAAACTCTACCAAAATTCCCCAAACTTCCTAGACAAAAACCTAAACCTGAATCCATCCTCCACCACCAACCAAGTTTCTGCCGAAACTTGGAAAATTCCCTGCCGAGCCTCCTTAGCCGTGCAGCCTCATCCCTTCACCTACACAGCACCGGATCCACACCAAAAGAAGCTCTCAAGGTGTCTCAAAGTGTGATCCACTCCCCTCTTTCGGTTTAGTACTTTTTGTTTAGTTATGTTTGATTTTGTCTATGAAACATTCATGTATGTTTGGTGTTGGTTTATATGTCTATGTGTAAACCGATTTTGGTTTTATAAATTATATGTTAAAGACTTGTTTAAATCGATGCTTAGATTTATGTTTAGGTTTCGACAAGAACAATGATTTTGCATGCTAATTTGTAATATGTAACTTGTAAATTCGTATGTTAGATAATTAGGACAGTGGTATAAATGCATGTTTTAGGTTCAAAATTGGTTAGAAATCTAAGGAGTGGGACTTAAAAACCGAAACATTAGTATTGGCTTGTAGCATGTAAATCTAGATGTTAGGTTTCATCAAACCCGAGTAATAACAAATATGGCTAGATACTCAAAAGGTTGCTTTGATTTGTTTTGCTCACCTAGGGTATAATACTTTGGATTTCTTACATGTTAAAATAAGATGATTGACAACCTTGCTTGTTTTGCATGTCTCCAATTTAGATCATTGCGCACAATTGTTAAGTCTCAAAAGGATTAACATAACTTTAGGACCCATAACCAAAAGTTCGGTCTTAAAACTTGAGAGGTCTTACAACGAAGTTGTAGTTGGAACTAATTTTGAACTTGAGCATGTTGATACTTGTTCCTTACTTTCTTGCATGTGAACTTATTCGTTAAAGAGTCTATGTGCTAAATGTTTTGTGAAAGATGATGATCACTTGTACATATTAGACCTAGGATTTATTTTCTGCTTTTATGTGCCGTGCCTAGTATTAGGGCAGCCATAGGGCTGCCGAACCATTTTATACCCCCATATGTGTGTGACGATTTTGTATATATGTATATATGTTTGTCTAACAATTTCATATCTCAGGTACCCTTAATCCCCGGCCTAGAACGATCCCTACTTATTCTATACTACTAACGATTGTAGGGTTATTATTGCTTGATGCTCGCTTCGGCGACACGTCAGTGGCACATTATGACATGGAGCTGCATCAAATGGATGTCAAAACAACATTTTCAAATGGAGAACTTGAGGAGGTGATTTACATGAAGCAACCCGAAGGATTTGTTGAAGCTGGAAATGAGAACTTAGTCTGTAGATTAAGAAAATCTATCTATGGTCTAAAACAAGCTTCTAGGCAATGGTACAAGAAATTCGATTCAGTAATTTCTTACTTTGGCTTTACTGAAAATCTAGTGGACGGGTGCATTTATCTAAAAACAGTAGGGAAACAATTTATTTTCTTAGTACTGTATGTGGATGATATACTTTTGGCCAGCAGCAATCTCAAGCTGCTTAAAGATACCAAGAGATTTCTGTCAAAGAATTTTGACATGAAAGATTTAGGTGAAGCAGACCCTTTCACCAAAGCACTACCAGTGAAGGTATTTAAGAAGCATGCAGAAAACATTGGAATTCTTCCAAAATTAGATGCTTAGGTTCAGTGAGAGTTAAGTCCAGTAGGAGCAAACTTAAAAATGTTTTGTTTTTTGAGTTCTTGTGTTTTCAGTTGTGATATCAGTAGAATCACAACTTATTTTTGTAATGACAGTTTTTAAAATGAAATTTGAGGTATTTCAGAAATTTGTGTTGCTGCAGCTTTATGATTGTTCTGAAAATTATTGTTTTATGGTTCTAGTCATATATATACTTGCTATCAGATAATCTCATTCATGTTTAGCATGATATTACAGTACAAGCAAAGTTGAGATTATTAGTGTTCAAAAAATTTGCTTGAGTTCTGGTTTTAAGAACATAAAGTTGGACTTGATATACGTTTTTACTTGTTAATACACTTTAACATATATCTCAATACTGCATGATAGACATATGTGGATTGCAGAAGCTTATGTTGTGGTATAGAACCTTTGCATTTTTGTCAAAGTGTAACTTGGTTCTTGCTCTGCATAAATGACTGTAATCTGACCATGTTGTGAATGGATTTTTTGGTTCATTTGTTTTCGGCGCGCACTACAGAAGGTAGAGCAGATGTTGTCATCCTCAGGTGCGAGTTATCATTTATGGCAAGTGATAGTTCAAGTGGGAGATTGTTAGATCAATATGGACTTATCACATATTAAATGATAATTATGCTTAATGACAATATCTACTTCTACATGGAAACAAATACAGAACTATATCCAGTTAATAATGATTTCGTGTATTAGATCATTATTGTAAGGAATCCTATTCATAGTCTAGAAGTAAGACAACTAATCAGTATTGTATCAGGAATCTAATTAGAAGACTTAACTCTAAAAAAATGTCCTTAATGGGAGGACTCTTTGGGGTTAATGATTCTATATAAATAGATGGTATTAGTCCCTGTTATCACCACGAGACATAGGGTAAGTTCTGTCCATTGAGAAGCTTATTGTGGTGACTAATAGAAGGTCTTGCCTAGTACTTTTGTGTTTCAGGTTTATATCAATGGAATGAGCTATGATTCATAATGATGGTAAGTTTACTCAAACCTAAAAGTCTAATGATTATGGTTATACATATGATCTATTGTATTGTGAACATTCAGTATTTGGTTTACACAATGTGGATGTGTCTTGGTGTCCTCCGGATCGTGTTGGGATTGGGACGATTGTTCGTGATTCTGATCGAAACCGACTTGCCGGTTCCAGCTTTATGGAATGTGCCAGCACAATCATTGAGGCCGAAGCTCTTGCAATCCTTGCCGGTGCTGAAATTGCTTTCTCCCTGCATGCAAGAGATATAATAATCGAATCTGATTCTAAAGAAGTTATTCTGTTGGTTAATTGGAAAGCTACTCTGATTCTAAAGAATCTGATTCTAAAGATTGATGAATTAATCTACAGTCACAACATGATTAATTGGAAAGCTACTCTGTTGGTTCAGAAGATTAGAAGCTACTGCTCCAAGTTTCACAGCTGCAAATGGCAGTGGTCTCCCAGAGAAGCGAATCGTGTAGCTCACTATGCTGCATCGCTTGCCGACGGATTGGTGGGTTCTTTGCGATGGGCTTCACAGCCACCACCATCCATGGTACTTGTACTTCGCAATGATGGACTTCTATGTCCTCATGGAAGGGCTGAATGAACACGACCTGTGGTCGGAGTTCTTATTTTGAGAGAGAGCTGTCTGTTGCTATTCTTGCATTGGTGTAGTAGTCATGTAATCTCTTGTTTATTTATGTTAGCCTTTGTTGGGCTTTTGGGCTTTGTCCCTCAATGAATCACATTTCATTCTCAAAAAAAAAAAAGAAAAAAAAGTGATTTCCATTCTCTGGTGGGAAGTTCTATTTGCACCTCAAAAAGTGCTGTATACCTCCACTACTTAATATACCTCAATTTCACTTTTTAACTTCTAAAAAAACCTAAGTGTACCTCTTCTTCTTTACTATAATGTCCTTACACCTATTTCTATCTATACCGAATTTGTTTCGTACAAGTCGTCATTACTGTACACAGTCACAAGATTTCACCATTGAAATACAAATACGTACTTTATATATACAACATCAAAAGTTCATAATCTGATAGGGGAAAATGACTTGGTAGTTATTCATAAATCGAGCTATGTTTTCTATTCTTTACCCTAATCAAACATAGATTGGTTTGACCTTCTGTACTGTTATACAGGTAAAAGAATATTTTAATATGACTGACTGAGGGACTGACTACTGACCAAGGGCAGTTCTCTGCTATCCCAGGTGAGAAGTACAAGTATTCTAATACAGTCGCTGCGAACAAAATTGACGAACAGTAAAAAAATATAAAAAAAATAAAAAAAATAAAAAAATCTAAACATATAACAAATAAGTTTGAGTTAACAATTACCCAGTCTAGCATGAATTGATTTGTATAATCTTCCACGATTTGACTCTCCATTCGTGTATCTTCACTTTCTTCCATGGAATGTTATTTTAGGGCTTACAACACTATTTTAGGATTTACCTTTAAAGAAGATGACGACAACTTGATGCTTCTATAAATTTCATAAGAGTGACTCTAATGGGAAATAAAATTAATTCGAATAGTTCTCCACAATATAATCTCACATCCAATCATAAGAGATTGGAAGAAGAATCTACTTTGAGAGTGAAAAGAAAATAAAAGAAGAGAAGAGAAGAGAATAGATAGTCATACGTGAGGGAGGTAGAAAGAGCAAATTTTTTTAAATTTATTTATCTATTTGTCCTTATCTGTCATTTCATATGAGTTGATAAAGTCAAAATAAAATAAAAAACTAACGGAGGTATATACAACACTTTTAGAGGTGCAAATAGAACACCCCTTCTCTGGTCCTTCCAGAAAAAGAAAAAAAAGAGAGAAGTCTCTAGTCTTTACTGGCTTGGTACGGTGTTAAACGTTTTTACAAACTTTTGGACTGTGTTGAGGCTTAAAAAAGTTTGTTTCCTTTTTTCCGGTCCCCTCATCTATGTAACACTTACTAAGGAGTAAGGATAATGGAGAAAAGATGGGGGAGAAAACTTTAAGGGAGGGAAAGGGTTAAACAGAGACTGAAATTGACACAGATTTATGAAACTTGAGAAGATGAATTCACAATTTATTATAGAGATGGTTATGAAAATAAACAAGAACAGTTTGTGGTATAAAGTAGAAACTTTTACAACTTTGCCTAATCGAAAGAATTCTCCCCAGAAATTCCATCGAATAGAGTAGCGATTGCCTTGAGAGGATACTTTCTATGAGCAGTTAGGCCTGTAGTCTCAGTCATGTCGAAATCATCTTCTTTCACATCATGAGGCAAAGCCCAGTCAAACTTTTGCACTATATTTGCCAAAGCAAGCTCCTTAAGAGTTATGGCAAACTGAATTCCAGGACAGCCTCGTCTCCCAGTACCAAATGGCATTAGTTCGAAGTCATTCCCTTTATAATCAATGGTGCTATTCAAGAACCTTTCTGGCTTGAACTGCTCTGGATTTGTATATGATTTAGGATCTCTTCCAAGTCCCCATGCATTAACCATAACTTGTGTATTGGCCTTTATATTGTAACCTTGAATTTTCACATTTTTGTTGCACATTCTAGGAATTAGTAACGGTTTTGGAGGATGTAACCGAATACTCTCTTTAGTTACTGCCTTCAAGTAGGGCATTCCAACCAAATCTTCCTCTGTTACGCTCCTTTTATTTCCAACAATTCCTCTTACTTCATTTTGCAACTTCTTCATCGCCTCTGGATTTTTTAAAAGCTCAGACATTGCCCACTCTAGGGAGGTAGATGTGGTGTCAGTGCCACCCACAAACATATTCTACAAAAACATTTGGTTAGTTTAAAATAATGGTATGAAATCTAAGAATCATAGTTAAAATAATGGTATATGAACATATAAAAAAGAGTGTTGTTATTGGGACCTCCATATTTTCTCACTTAATCTCCATATTATTGTTTTCTTTATCTATATTTATTTGTTAATTTTAATACATACACATTTAATTATAATTTACTACGTACATATTTTATTTCTTTATTTATATTTATATATTTTCCTGCATCTTAATATATAAACATGCATCTATAAATATATATTTAATAATTATTAAAACTATGATTGTGAACTAGGTTATGACATAAAAAAATTATATAGGTTGAACTCATATATATAAACAAAATGATGTAGTATATATATTTTTAATTTCAAAATAAATTAACTAGCTAATTATTAGAAAAATATCATGAGGTACATAAATTAAAGAGTTAAAAGAACAGAGAATAGAGGTTTGCTTACAAAAAGAAAAAAGAAAAAAAAATCAAGACTGGAGGCACATACAAAAAAGAAAAGTTAAAAAACATTCAACCAATAGAGATTCAATTAGTGAATAAAAGGTAAAATAAATAGTTTATTATAATTTAATTGACTAGTATATTAAAGATTATTTTAGGTATTTAAGAGGATGTGTACGTAGTGAGCAAATGTATGTATTCAAAAGTCAAAGTGAGATGTAAAGAGCATGAGAGCTAAGATGAGCAAATTATAAGGTCCCAATAACAACACTCTATAAAAAAAACAACTACTTGGTAAATATATAATTGTGAGTTACTTACTAAGATGATAGCCTTTATGTTAACTAGATCAATAGGATGACCAAGTGCGTTTTCCTTCTGAACAGAAAGTAAAACATCCACCAAATCCTTTTCCTGCTGATCATGATCATGATCATTTGCTTTGTTTGATTCATCCATATGCTCTTGAATAACCATGTCAAAGAAGGCATCCACCTTCTTAGCAAGATCATCTAGTTTTGCATCAAAACCACTCACACGGGTGACCCAAGCTAGCCATGGGATATAGTCACCAATATTGATTTTTGTGAAGAACTCTGTCATCTCTGCAGAAAGCTCCATAAACATCCTCCCACGACCTTCCGCCCGATCGCTGTACTTACTACCTAGAGCAATTCTACAAACGACATCGTTAGTAAGCTTCATAAACATTTCGCTCAAATTCACGACTGATGATGATGCCAAGGAGTAGGGTACTGTTTCAGTACTACAGGTCTGTTCAATCTTGCTCAGCATGAGTTGCGTTTCCTCTAGTCTCACAGCACCAAAAGAACGAACCCTTGTGTTGCTCATCAGATTTAAGACGCAGACACTTCTGACCTGCCTCCAGTAGTCACCATAAGGCGCTGACACGATGTCTCTGTAATTGTACACGATCTTCTCGAAGAATTTGAACTTGGGTCTGTCAGAGAAGGCGATGTCATGGTTTTTGAAGACCTCGGAGACAGCCTCGGTTGACGAGACAATAAGGACTGGCCTGCTTCCGAAATGAAGGAGCATCAAATCAGGCCCATAGCGTTGTGCTAGGGCTTGAAGAGAGCGGTGAGGGAGCAACCCTAGTTGGTGGAGATTTCCGATCACAGGCAGCTTTGGTGGAGATGGAGGGACAGATGATGATTTGGTACGAGAAGCAGACCATATGTAAAATAGAAGGAAGGAAATGAGCAGAGCTATTAAATATACGAGGGAAAAGGATTGCAGCATGTCGACAGAGAAGGTTTCCTTTAGTTTCAGTTGCAGCATTTGGAGGAGAGTTGTCATCTTCTACTTGGGTATGAGGCTGCTATGATCTACTTGGTGTTTGTATTTATTTAGATTAAGGGCTAGATTGGATAAGTTTGACTCTAATGAGCTTTGATCAGCTGGTTTTATTGAAGTATAATTTAACTGGAAAAAAAAAAAGAAAAAAAAGAGCTAGATAGAATTTTGTGGTTTTGTACCGACTTTGACTCCACTCAGTTGGTTTTATTGAAGTATCATTTAAATGAAAAAAAAAAAAAAAAAACAAGAGCTAGATAGAATTTTGTAGTTTTGTACCGACTTTACTCCCTATTCCCCACCATGATGGCTTCTTGAGAACGGCAAGTGAATTGCATAATCTTGCATCTTCTTCCCCCATTTATGAAGATGTGTAAACCTTAATGGAAAGAAAACTTGACCGGGGAGAAAACTTGCCTTTGGTTCATTAGTTTCTTTTGTTGTTGCCATTTTGTGTGCAATTGCTCCAAGGGGAGGAAGGGAGGTCAGAATTGACACAAAATGATTTTGCTTGGATCAACGGAAATATATTGCTAGAACAAACATTTTACTTGAGTAGATGAACTACAATTTATTATGGAGATAATTATAAATAAAGGAAAACTTTACAATTTGTGGCAAAGTAAGAAATAATATGAGAACTTTGCCTAAAACGAAGAATATTTCTTAAGAATCCCCTCGAACAGAGTAGCCACTGCTTTAAGATGATACTTTCTATGGGCAGTTATGCCTGGAGTCTCAGTCATGTCTAATTCATATTCTTTTGCACCATGAGGCAAAGCCCAGTCAAGCTTCTGCACAAGATTTGCCAAAGCAAGTTCTTCAAGAACAAGAGCAAATTGAGTAAGTCCTTCCCATTATATTCTAAGGTACTATTCAAGAACCTTTCTGGCATGAATTGCTCCGGAGCTGTATATGATTTTGGATCTCTTGTAAGTTCCCATGCATTAACCATAACTTGTCTATTAGCCTTAATATTGTAACCCTTAATTGTGACATCTTTACTGCACATCCTAGGAACTAGTAACGGAACTGGAGGATGCAAGCGAAAATTCTCTTTGATCACTGCTTTCAAGTAGTGCATTTCAACCAAATCTTCCTCTGTTACCTTCTTTTTAGCTCTAACTATACCCCTTACTTCATTTAGCAATTTCATCATCACCCCTGGGTTTCTTAAGAACTGAGACATTGCCCACTCTAGGGCGTTAATGTGGTGTCGGTGCCAGCCACAAACATATCCTACAAAAATGTACAGTCACTTCAGATATTTTGATAATAATAGTTATATTGCTAACACAGAATAAGTGAATAAACAAGACTACAGGATTGTGAGTTACATACCTCGATGCATGATAGCTAGCCTCTATGGTAGCTCGATCAATAGGATAACCAAGTGCATTCCCTTTCTGAAGTGAAAGTAAAACATCGACCAAATCCTTTACGTCCTCATTATCATCGTCGTCATCATTCCATTGTTTGATTTATCTATATGCTTTTGAAGAACCATATTAACCTCTTACCAATATCATCTAATTTTGCATCATAACCATTTACACGGGTGAACAAAGCCAGCCATGCGATATAGTCACCAATATTGATCCTTGTGAAGAACTCTGGAAGCTCAGCAAAAAGCTCCATAAACATCCTCCCACGACCTTCCGCCCGATCACTGTACTTTCTACCCATAGCGACTCTACAAATGACATCTTTACTAAGCTTCAAAAAAATTTCGCTTAAGTTCACAACCGAAGATGATGACACAGAGGAGAATGTTTCAGTACTACAAGACTGTTCAATGTTGCTTAACATGAGATTCAGTTCCTCGAGTCTCACAGCACCAAAAGAACGTTTCTTTTGTTGCTCAACAGAATTAAAACACATATACTCCTCACCTGCCTCCAATGCTCACCATAAGGCGCCGAGGCGATGTCCTTGTAATTGTGCATAACCTTCTGGAAGAGGAGAAACTTATGTCTGCCAGAGAAGATAAGGTCATGAGTTTTGAAGACCTCGGAGACAGCGTCGATCGACGTGAGAATAAGGACCGGCCTGCTCCCGAAATAAAGGAGCATTAGATCAGGCCCATAGCGTTGTGCTAGGGTATGTAGAGCGCAATGAATAAGCGACCCTAGTTGGTGGTGATTTCCAATCACAGGGAGCTTTGGTGGAGATGGCGGTACAGGTGTTGATTTGGTATAAGAAGAAGACCATCTGTAAGACAATGAGAAAAATGGCTAGAGGTAGTGAATATGTGAGTGAAAAGGATTGCACCAGGACTGAGAAGGTTTGATTTAGTTTCTGTAGCAGAATTTTAAGTAGAGTTGTCGTCTTCTTCTCTATGACTATGAATCGATGTACTTGGGTATGAGGTATCACTCATATTTATTGAATCCAAATTAAATATGAACCATATCCGTTGAATTGTTTCATTTTTCATTCTGTAACATTCAATTCGTGGTAAGCTATTCATTATCAGTATTCATAGATATCTTGATCCACATCGAGATGCTTTCAAGGAGCCATCATTAGGCTTAATCATTGATTTTTCATGAAGTTAACGTTAGCTGTGTGAGTTGACTGCTGTGCATGCAAGTTTGTGGTAGCATTCCCATTGATGATTTATCAACCAACTCTCTCTTTAACTCTTTGGTTAGCGGATCCGTAATATTATCCTTAGACCTCACATAGTCTATAGAAATAACTCCAGTAGAGAGTAATTGTTTGATGGTATTATGTCTTCGACGAATGTGTCTAGACTTACCATTGTACATCTTGCTCTGTGGCCTGCCAATCGCAGATTGACTATCACAATATATACAAATTGCAGACACATGTCTTGTCCATCTAGGAATATCCTCTATGAATTGGCGTAGCCATTCTGCTTCATCCCCACATTTGTCTAGTGCAACAAACTCAAATTTCATCGTGGATCTGGTTATGATCGTTTGCTTTGAGGATTTCCAAGACACCGCTGCACCTCCTAAGGTGAATACATATCCACTAATAGACCTTGAGTCTTTCATGTCAGATATCCAGTTTGCATCACTGAATCCTTTTATAACAGCTGGATATGTTGTGTAGTGCAGCCCATAAGTACGAGTATACCTTAAGTACTTTAGTACTCTTACAATTGCTTGCCAATACATAGCTCTAGGATTACTCGTATATCTACTTAACTTACTCACATCATAAGCTATATCCGGTCTTGTACAACTCATTAGGTATATTAGACTTCCAATGACTCTCGAATATTCTAATTGAGAAACACTTTCTCCTTTATTCTTCGACAAGTGCAGAGTCATGTCTACCGGAGTTTTGGCAATTCCAGATCCTTCATTGTCAAATTTCTCTAGGATATTGTCCACATAATGTGTTTGATTCCGTTCAAGTCCTTCTGATGTTCTTGTGATTTTTATCTCTAAGATCACATCAGTAAGGCCCATATCCTTCATGTCAAATCTGGAATTTAATATGTTTTTAGTGGAGTTGATCATTTTATCATTACTCCCGACGATAAGCATATCATCCACATATAGGCACAAAATGACATATCCGTCTTCCGTATACTTGACGTATACACACTTATCACATTCATTGATTTTGAAACCGTTGGTAATCATCGCATTGTCAAATTTTTCATGTCATTGCTTCAGTGCTTGTTTTAAGCCATATAATGACTTTACCAATTTGCACACTTTCAAGTCTTGTCCAAGAGTTGAAAAACCCCAGGTTGTTTCATGTAAATTTCTTCATCTACATCTCCATTCAAAAATGTCGTTTTCACATCCATTTGATGTACTTCAAGTTTGCGCAAAACTGCAATTGCAAGTACCATCCGGATAGACGTTATTCTCGTCACAGGAGAATTGGTGTCAAAGTAATCCACACCTTCCTTTTGCCTATAGCCTCTAATAACATGTCTTGCCTTGTATTTGTCTATTGATCCATCTGCTTTCAACTTCTTTTTGAAAATCCACTTGGACGTCAAATGTTTACAACCAGGTGGCATATCCACAAGTTCCCAAGTGTGATTTTGCAGTATGGAATCAATCTCACTCTTGATTGCTTCTTTCCACAGAGGACTTTCAGTGGAGCTTACTGCCTCTTTAAAAGTACGCAGTTCACCTTCAACTATATAAGTCAAAAAATCGGAACCAAATGATTTTTCTATCCTTGCCCTTTTACTTCGTCTAGGTTCAACTTCAACCTCAGACTACGACTCAGACTGAACTTGTTGATCCTGACTGCTATCAGTAACAGCTTAGCTGTCCTCTAAACGTGTCCCTTTAGAGAAACTTGATTCATCCATGGACTTGTGTGGAAATACATTTTCAAAAAATGATGCATTTCTCGATTCCATTATCTTGTCCTTACAAATATCAAGAACTTTTGATTCATGCACGAGAAAACGATAAGCCGAACTGTTATGTGCATATCCAATAAAGATGCAATCAACTGTTTTAGGCCCATTCTTTACCTTTTTGGGTTTAGGGATTTTCACCTTACCTAAACATCCCCATACTCGCAAGTATGTATAGGTTGGCTTTCTTCCTTTCCATAGTTCATATGGAGTTTTCTCCTCTTTCTTTTTGGGCACCTTATTTAAAAGGTAATTAGCCGTGAGAATTGCGTCTCCCCACATGTTGGGGGGCATCCCAGAACTGAGTAGCACGGAATTCATCATATCCTTCAAGGTACGATTTTTCCGTTCTGCTACACCATTCGATTGTGGTGAGTAAGGTGCAGTTTTTTTATGTATAATCTCACAAATATCAGCAAATGGCGATTCATACTCACCTCCACGGTTACTTCTCAGTACTTTTATTTTCTTGTTCAGTTGATTCTCAACCTCATTCTTATAGAGCACAAATTTCTCTATAGCCTCATCTTTGCTCTTTAGCAAGTACATATAGCAGTACTTCGTACTATCATCAATAAAGGTGATAAAGTACTTATTACTGCCTCTCGATTGTGTTGATTTCAAATCACACACATCTGAATGAATCAGATCATGGGGTTCATTATTTCTTTCAACATTTTGGAATGATGATCTTGTTAATTTTGCCTCTACACAAGTTTCACACTTATGTTTTGTGTCAATTTGGAATTTTGGTAAGTGGTCCATGTTAATTAATTTCCGCAAGGTGTCGTAATTAACATGTCCTACTCTACCATGCCACAAATTGGAAGACTCAAGCATATAGGTGGAAGATGAAGCTTCATTCATTTTCTTGACTATAGTTATTACATTCATTTTTATCATCTCACCGATTACATAACCCTTACCCACAAACATTCCATTCTTAGACACAACAAGCTTGTCAGACTCTATCACTATGCAGAACCCATGAGTGTTTAGCAGTGTACCAGAAATCAGATTCTTCCGGATCTCTGGAGCATACAGAACATTGTTCAGAGTCAGCTCCTTCCTACAGGTCATTCTCAGAATCACATTTCATTTCCCCTTGATGGCAGAGGTGGCGGGATTCCCCATGTACATAATCTCACCTTCCTCAGATGGTTGGAAGGTGGAGAACATCTTCTTGTCAGCACAGACATGTTTGGTGGCTCCAGTGTCCATCCGCCATTCCTTGGGGTTTGAATCCACCATGTTCAACTCAGATATCATGGCACAGAGATTCATCTCAACAACATCTTGAGTGACATTATCAATCAAGTTGGCCTCCTTCTTCTTGTACTTCCTTAGTTTGTTGCAATCAACAGACTTATGACCAGCCTTGTCACAGTTGTAGCACTTGCCTTCAAACCTCTGTTTCTTGGAGACACCACCTTTTGGTCCTAGTTTGAACTGTTGATTCTTGAACTTTTTGTTCTTAGAACTTTGGCCATGTTCATGGACATTCGCCTTAACAGTATACGCACTGCCCCATGTTTTCTTCTTAGATCCTCAATTGCCTTCTTCTATGCGAAGCCTGACCTCAAGATCTTCCATGCTCATTTCCTTTCGCTTGTGTTTCAGGTAGTTCTTGAAGTCTTTCCAAGCAGGTGAGAGCTTTTCAATAGCACAAGCCACTTGAAAGCTCTCACCAAGCACCATCCCTTCAGCATGAATCTCATGCAGGATCAGCTGGATTTCTGAGAATTGACTAATCACAGTCTTAGAATCCACCATCTTATAATCAAAGAAGCGGCCCAAGATAAATTTATTGGCGCCGACATCCTCTATTTTATACTTTTTTCAAGGGATTCCCATAGCTCATTGGTCGTTCCCATATTGATGTACACATTGTACAAAGAGTCAGCCAGACCATTCATGATATAGTTCCTGCACAAATAGTCAGAACTATTCCATGCATTCACAGAAGCAATCTTTAATTGATCACCTTGGTCACCTTCGTAGAATTCAAGAGCATTCTTAGTCAGGAACTTAGCCAGGCCAAGAGTAGTCAGATAGAACATCATCTTTTATTGCCATCTCTTGAAGTGCAGCCCGTTAAACTTCTCAGGTTTTTCCCCGTGGGAAACTGAGACAGGTAGAGGCACAACAGGTACTTGCATGGTTGGCACTTAAGCTTGTCCCTTACCAGCATTGACAACATCAGATGTTTCTCCGTTAGTTATGTTTTCTTAAACAAAAACACACACAAAGTGTAAAAAAATTGAAACTCAAAGGTAATGAGTATTCACAAATTATATAAACAATATCAATATGTAGTTGTCTTAAGATTGTAAAATATAATTAAAAGATATCGCATATATAAATTGAAATATATATATTAACTTGAAATTAGAAATATAATTTCAGAATTAAATAAGAGAGTATGAAGATAACTTCAACCAATACCAAAAGAGTTTAAAGATGGATTTGAGAAAGTCGAGTCGTGTGTGTCACACACTGTCCTTAAGACAACTACGCCGCCTCTAGCGGTGCAAAAGGCCTGTTGGCATTCGTCTCCCAGGATACAACGACTAAAGAATCCTTCAAGCTGCATTGCAACAAGGAAGCCTGCGAACCGGAGCAAGTACCTCTCTCTATCACCAGAGATTGAATAAAAGCACAAAAGCAGAAGAGAATGTTTGAGAGGAGAAGAGCTGATGCTTTTTGTTGGTGTGTTTTGACTGAGGAATATGAGGCCCTTTTTATGTGGTGAGGTTGGCATTGGCTATTAAAGCCAATAATGACTACAGGGAACTCAACGGTCATAACAACTGAAATTAATCACATACTGAATAGTCATAAAATTGGGCATAACAGCTGAAATTAATCACATACTGAATGGTCATAATACTAGCCATAACAGCTGATGTTAATCACCTACTGAATGATCATAATACTGGCAATAACAGCTGAAATTAATCACCTACTGAATGGTCATAATACTAGCCATAACAGTTGATGCTAATCACATACTGAATAGTCATAATACTGGCAAAACGTTTTCCAGTAGCAGTTGAAGAGTTCAAAAAGAATCCGGACTGGGAAAATGATTCTATATAAGGACTCTTACAATTTCCATTTTTCCAATGTAGGACAAACTTTGTTTTTCCATCTCAAATAGCCAACTTTGGATGACAATTTTTCATTCATCCCAAAACCAAATTAGACATATGAACAGATAATCTTGTAATCCTCATTATGGAGAATATAAATCCAAATCCAAATTCATTTCTTATTAATTATAAGTGCATCACACTTTAATTAATCCATTTAATTTGGTTTTATAAATGGTTTTAACCCATTTTTCCAACGAAGGAACGAAATAAATTGAGACTTCTGTTTTTTTTTTTTTTGCAAATCACACACTTTCCCTGGATCCCTTCGCAATTTGACTCCCTCTTCTATGAACATCGTTCCCATACTACTTTTTGTTAAGAAAACAAAGAACGCACAATACGTTATAGTTAATCAATCAAAGGAATTTTTAGTCAAAAAGGAAATTAACTAAGGAAATACGTACTACCTTATACGTCCTAATGTCGTTTAAGAGTCTGCCGATTATTGATGTACCATTTACGATCCCAGGGTCAGTGAATAACCAATCCAAGGAGTCTTTAGTAGCAGCACACCCCATTCCAACAACAGCGGCGATTGCCAAATAATATGAGGATGTAAGTATTCCTAGTGGCATGTATTCATCAAGAGTTGGGGTGTACTTGGAGTAAAACCATCTAGCTTCTTTTATGTAACCAGCGACAGTCATTTTTAACTGAGACAATAACGACATGTAATCATCAATATCTATAATAGACAAATTGCTTCGATTATTAACATTTATATGTCAGTATAAGTTTCACAAAAAGGTTTACCGATTCTCTTGCATAGTGAATGGCATAACAGTTTCCCTCGCTTGCAAGCTTTTCTTCAATCTCAGTGAAGACATCCAACTGTGCCTGGTAACAAACTCTCATATACTCTAGCAATTGATCCATGGCAGAGATCTCCCACCTGATGATATAAATGACGTACATATCAACATAAGTAGTATGTCTTACTTTCCAACTGAAATACGTACTAGCTACGACATAATGTAGTCCCTTCCTGGACATCCGATAAAATAAAATTGGAACGATCCAATATAATGTAAAAATAAGTTCTCTGTGGATAATTGATTCAAACCTCTGAATAATGTCATTGAAGAGCTCTAGTTCCTCAAGTGTGCCATACGAATCATAGATGTCATCAATCGCGGATAACATATAAATAACTTTGCAGTATGTCCTCCTACCAAAGTAATATTCTGGCTCAAAGAAGATTCCCAAAGCGATGAAGTAGCACTCAACCAACCTATTTCTTACAAAAGGTAGCTTCGTCCCGAAGTCCAAATCCTTCCACCACCTTATCACCAAAGTACATGCATAATCAAGTTAGTAATATTAGCAATAGGTACATTCTCAAATTATCAAGTATATGCAGTGCAGGAAATAATTAATTGGTACTTATTAGTGCTGGGTGGTTTTGATGTTTCGTTGCTTGAAGTTCACACAGTTCTTTTTGTTGGAGCTGGTGCAGTACATTGAAATCCAGACGTGCAAAATTCAAGAGAGTTTCATTATGAGAATCGTCTTCTTGATAGGTAGACAAGCAATATCTCGCTTCTATCCTTGGCATCCCTTTCCAATATGGCTGGTACAAGGCATGAGCTACTTGTTTCGAAAGTGGGGAGCTCAAACCGCGGCGTAGTGAAGATCAGCACCTCGTCAAGTATATCATCACCATGTATTCTTAGATGCGTTGCTTCATACAAGCCCAGTAGTTCTTTTGTATCATTGACAAGTGAAGCTTTGAATTTCCCATCATTGTCCTTCAAGTTGCAGAAGTAAATGTCTGTTTCACCATCCATTAGATGGATATTAGGTCAAAGAAGAAAATGAACTTAGCTGGAATAACTTATTAAACAATATCATGATGATCGACATACCACAGGAAACATTGTATCCTTGTTGTCTAAGCAATCGGAAACGAAGAGAAACTGCATAAAGGTCAGGCTCATTATGATGAAGATCACCATATGAAACGTGGTCATTGTCAAAAATTTGCTGCAAAATTTTGCCAATCTCATTGTCAAAATGGTAGGACACGCCTAAGCGGTGAATGCCATCGATCAAGCTTAGTTTTTGTACACTGTCTTTCACGTTATCCATAAGCATCCTCTTCACTTCTTCCTTCAGTTGTTGAACCTGTTGCTCAAGAGTAATATCCATTTCCTACACGTACAAGCATATTGAAGTACATAAAAGTTGTGTGAACGTCAAATTTGCACCTTAAAAGTTCACATAATTAATATTCATGCATAATAATTCACTAAAAGGATATACGTAGTGTTCTAGTAACTAGATTGTTTATCTTACTGTTAAGGGCTTAGCCCTAACTAGCGGCGAGGAGGAAGAAAGTTACAGAGAGGCAAGAAAGAAAAGCAACACGATAAGATTGATATTCAGGCCCTTTACAAAATCTAGTTGGAACCCTAAATAGCATTAAGAGCTCTAACACGATGCCGACAAGTGGCACACATCTAGCAGCCCATGCTTGATTCTAATTATAAGATAATTATCTGCTAATTAACTCTAATTAACCTTAATGGATTACAAAACCCTCGTGGCACTCACGTGCACTACTGTCATTCCTACATGGGCTAGGATTCCCTTCAATGACGACTCATAACATCTCTTCCCTCTTTCAAACAAACTTCTCCTCAAGTTTCTGTGTTAAAATTCAAAAGTTGGATACCTCTGCCTAATCTCGTCTGCCAGCTCCCAAGTAGCCTCCTCTGGTGACGCTCCAAGCCATTGCACAAGCCGTGGCGGCCGCCCCTTTTCTCTTAACCATTCTCGTCTCCAAGACTCTTGCAGGGGTCCATTTGAGGGTGGAAGTATCCTTCAAGGCTGGTAGGTTTTGTTCCACCACAGCTGAGTCTCCCACTTTTTTCTTGAGAAGAGAGACATGAAATACGTTATGTATTTTTGCTGTAGGTGGGAGGAGTATCTTATAAGCCACTTCTCCTACCCTTTCAATCACTTCAAATGGCCCATAGTACTTTGCTGAAAGTTTGTGGAATGCCGAGGAAGTTGTTGTTTGCTGTTTGTAGGGCTGTAACTTAAGGAAAACCCAATCACCAACCTTGAAAACTCTCTCAGTGTGTTTTTTCTCGTGGTAAGACTTCATCCTGGACTGAGCTTGCTCTAGGTTTCTCTTGACTAAAGCCAATAGCTCATCCCTTGCTTTCAGTTGGACATCAACCTCTATTACTGCAGTTGAACCAGGAACTTATGGTCTTATGGATGGGGGTTCATACCCATAAAGGGCTTGGAATGGTGTCATCTTTATGGCGGAGTGATGAGCAGTGTTGTACCACCATTCTGCCCAGAGAAGAGCCTGCACCAAACTATGGGGTTTATCTCCTGTAACGTGCCATAGGTACTGTTCTAATGTTCTATTGAGGTTCTTCGTCTGACCATCTGTTTGTGGGTGGTACGCTGTGGAACGGCCCAAAGACATTCCTTGTAGTTTGAAAAATGCTTCCCATAATAGACTCATGAAAACTGGGTCCCTATCTGAAATGATTATGTCAGGCATGCCATGGAGTTTGAAAACCCCGCCTACAAATATCTTTGCTAGGGTTGCAGCTGTATAAGGATGTGAAAGTGGGATGAAGTGGGCAAATTTGGTTAGCTTGTCTATCACCACCCATATGACCGTTTTCCCTTCTGACTTAGGCAGCCATTCAATGAAGTCCATGGTTATTGTTTTCCAAGCTTGATCCGGAATGTCAATGGGTTGAAGTAATCCTGGGGGTCGAGTTGTTTCATAATGGTTACGCTGACAAGTTGTACATTGAGCTACATATGTTTGACACTCTTTTGTAACCCTGGCAAGGAAAAATTCTTGCTTATCCTCATGTGGGTTCGAGATCGACCAACATGACCTCCTAGTAATCCTTAATGGAATTCCTTCATCAACCTTACTCTCCATTGATCCACATCTGGTACAAAAACTCGTCCCTTGTACATTAGTTGAGAGTTTACCAGGGTATAGTGTTTGTGGATAATTGGGGAGTTATGCAATTCCTGGATTATGGTGACAATGGCAGGGTCCTTGGAGCAAGCTTGTTGTATTTCAATTACAAAGTCGTGCACCGGTTTTGAAGTTCCAGTGAGAATGTAAAGGGAGGATGATCTGCATAGGGCGTCTGGAGCAACATTGCTCTTTCCCGCTTTGTATTTAATGGAGTAGTCATATCCTAATAGGTTCAAAAGCCACTTCTGTTGTGCCGGGGTGGTGATCCTCTGATTAAGGAAATGCTTTATGGTTCTATGATCAGTGTAGATGGTCAAATGATGTCCCAGAAGATACGGCCTCCAGTGTTGTACTGCGCTTACCACCGCGAGCATTTCTTTGTCATATACTGACATGGCGAGGTGCCTCTGAGAAAGAGCTTTGCTCATGTAGGCCGGTGTCCTTCTTGCATTAAAACTGCCCCTATCCCAATGTCAGAGGTATCACACTCAATACTGAATTCCTTTGTAAAATCAGGAATGGCAAGGACTGGGGATGAGATAAGTGCTACAAAAGGCTTTTGTAGCTTCATCATTCCATTTGAAACATTCCTTTTTTAACAAATTTGTTAGTGGTTTCGATTCTGATCCGTACCCTTTCACATACTTTCGGTAGTACCCCGTTAAGCCTAGGAATCCTCTCAACTCCTTCAATGTTTTTGGGAGTGGCCAGTTCTTCACACATTCAACCTTAGTAGGGTCCATTGCTACTCCCTTCTCGCTGATCACATGCCCTAAATATTCGACTTGAGGGGCTCCGAAACTACACTTACTTTCCTTAACAAACAAGGAATGTTGTTGTAACCGTTTGAGCACTTCCTCAAGGTGCTGCAGGTGAGATGTTATCGTAAAAAAAATACAAGTACTGACCTCCTTAAAAGTTCTTGGAGAGCATCATTGAGGCATGATTGAAAAGAAGAGGGTGCATTGTTGAGTCTGAACGACATGACTAAAAACTCATAATGTCCGGAATGAGTTCGAAAAGTATTCTTGTCGATGTCTTCCTCTGCCATTCTAATTTGATGGTATCCAGCTCTCAAATCTAACTTGCTAAAGATAACTGCTCCATGAACCTCATCAAGCAACTCATCGACTACTAGTATAGGGTATTTGTCTTTGACAGTGGAAACATTGAGTGATCGGTAGTCCACACATAGCCGCCACGATCCATCTTTCTTCTTGACCAGTAAGACCGGAGATGAATATGGACTCGTGCTTGGCCTTATCACACCGTTGTCTAGCATCTCTTGCACCAAGTTCTCTATTTCATTTTTTTGAAAGTGGGAGTAACGATACGGTCTTACGTTTACTGCAGGAGCATTAGGAAAAATCTCTATCTTGTGATCATGTGTCCTCTTCGGTGGTAATCCGGCCTGTGGGTTTCTCAAAGGCCTCCGCATAGTTATTCAGTAATTTCTGAATTTGAGGGTGGACTGCTTCTTTATTGTTTCCCACAAAGAGTGGATTCAAATGAACCAACACTGCTTCCCTTTCTTTTCTTAGGAGTCTAGACATGAACTTGCAGCCCACAATTGAAGAGTGGAGTTCCGTTTCTCCACTTAAACAAAAAACTTTTCCTTTGAGTGCAAACTTCATCTTCATTGATGTGAAATTCCATACTATATCTCCCAGCATTCTCAACCAAGTAATTCCTAACACTACCTCGTAGCCTGACACCGGAAGTACATAGTATTCTGTGATGAAACTACATCCTTGAATGCTTAGCGCTAACTTAACCTTTTTGTCGGTAGACATGATTTCTCCACTAGCTAGTTTTACCTTCACATGTTGGATGTACTGTACTGGATGTTGGGATGGTTTGAACGCTGCCGGATGCACAAAGTTATGGGTGGCTCCCAAGTCAACTAACACGTGAACTTATCTCTTGTTGATGTAGCCCTTCATCTACATAGTAGAGATAGGAGACCCATCTCCCATGGAAAGCAATTCGGCCACTGGTTCTTCTTGTTCTTTAACCAACAACTCCGCTTCTTCGTTTTTCCCAAGGTCTTGTTCCACTGCGTTCTACTGAGGTAATTCTTCTTAGAGCACTTCGATGACCACAAGAGCTTGTCCCCTCCTACATTTATGGCCTGGACGGAAGATTTCATCGCAAAAGAAACATTAGTTGCGAGCTCGACGTTCATCATACTCAACTTGAGAGAGTCGACGTCTATTCCCCATGCGTTCCCTCCTTGCATTGGTGGCTGAGGGCCATTGTTTCTATGTCCAATAGGTGGTCCTTGTTGAGCTCGGAATGGGGGATTGCCACCCACCCCGGTGTTCCACCTATGAAGTGGTCCTATTTGGTTTCTTACCGTGAGGTTACCTCGAGACCGGTTCTTGAGTTGAAGTTCCCTTGCTTCAAATATTTTTGCAAGTTCGCAAGCTGTATACAATGTTAGTGGTCTTTGTGCCTTAACAAATAGTTTGATGTTGTCTTTTAACCCTTCAATGAAGAAGGATAACAGAACCTAAGGGTTGAAACCATGTGTCCGTCTCGCCAACTTCGTGAACTGGTCCATGTAACCGTCCACTGAGCCTGTTTGCGATGTCCTAGCTAAAGCAGCTTGATAATCCACTTGGTTGTGAGTAGCAAACTCCCTCACGAGGAGCTCAGAGAGTCCCACCCAGTTTTGAGGGAATTCGTGACGAAACATGTACCAACAGTCTGCCGCCCGATCCGAGAGGTGCATGGTCGCTATGGTCAAGCGCCTCTCTTCTGGAACTCGATAGAAATCGAAGTATTATTCAGCTTTGTGCAGCCACTCGACAAGATCTCCTCCTCCAAAATAGCTGAATTCAAGTTTCATTTGCCTCATCGTTGGTAGAGTAGGGTTAAAGGATAGGTTACCGTGGCTGTTGTAGTGGTGTTGGGGGCA
Organism: Potentilla sterilis; assembly: GCA_963682095.1. NCBI lineage: Eukaryota > Viridiplantae > Streptophyta > Magnoliopsida > Rosales > Rosaceae > Potentilla > Potentilla sterilis. The sequence goes on along the minus strand of OY821766.1, from coordinate 35,981,495 downwards.
CGGTCTCGGGTTCTGGTGCTGGTTGGTATGTTGATGGGTGGTTGGAGGTGTTGAACAGTAATGAATAGAGGGGTTATGTGAGCAATTTTGTGCACCAGAGACGGGTTAGTGATAGCCTTGTCACTGCTAACTATGAGGACTAGGCCTTTGGTTGGGGGTCGTTTGTTGAGTGGTCAAGGTGGTGGTGTGAGTTTGATGAGTTGGACCGTAATGACATTTGGGTGCCATCCGGGTGTAGGTGCTTTCTGCAGAGGTGAAATGTTGAAAGGGGTCTGAGACTGCTACGCACATGGGTCTGGATCGGGAATATGGGTGTTGTGAAATCGCTTCCTCCGAGTAATGATAGAGACCTCCATCAGTGTGGACTAGGTTCCCCTCTCACACCTTGCGATCCCAACTCACAAGAGACCCGAGATGTCACTATTGCAGTAGTTGGCTATAGTAGTGGCAAGGGTTCTGACGAAGGCTCTCTAGTGTATCCCAATATGATGTTATTCACGTTCTCATCCAAAGATGGAGCCTGATGTGGAAGAGACTCGTTGTTGTCCGGTATGGTTATAGGTAAGGTGGTGGGGACGATGACTGTGCCAGATGATGGTGCTGACAAGGGTGGCAATGTCAGTGATCCCGTGAGTGGAGGAATGGACCCAAATCTCAGTCTGTCCTGTTGGTCAGCTTTCTCCTTCATCGATGACATCTCTCTCCGGATATTAGCGAGTGCCTCTTGATGTTGAACCAGAGAATCACTCATGGCAACAATCCTGGCGTTGGTTTCGGTGAGCTTAGCCAACGTTTTGTCTTTATGAACCTGTGAATCAAAATCCACAGTTTTGAGCTCAGTGACAGGTGCCTGAGAGCTCCCCGTCACTTGATGTTTATTTTTCGGCATGGTGGCGGCCCTTAGATCGAGGGCTCTGATACCACTTGTTAAGGGCTTAACCCTAACTAGCGGCGAGGAGGAAGATACTTTTTATTTCGATTAACGGAAAAAGATGCGCTTGATTCCTCAAGGAAAATATAATCATGTTAATTTATTCGTAAGATTTCTCCTAGGTTAATTTCTTTGTTATTCACAATATTCCAAGTGTTTTTCATAGTTGTCGATGAAAACTTTTATAGTTGATTTTTTTTTGAATCGGAAGTCAAAAAATTTATTATTCAGTAAGCAGTATAAAGATAACACACATATTTAGGGTCGACAATAACAGTTATCTCTTCACAGCCTATCGTCCTGCTCCACCTAAGCACAACAGATCCAGAAAAGAGGAGAGCAGCGCCGACATGGGATCGACGAAAGCTCCATCGAGCCATCGCCATACTCACATGGTCACCCCCCCTGAGAAGAGAGCAGCGCCGCCAGGAAACCCAAGAGGGATTTCAATCAAATCAGAGTGTTGGCTGAACAGACAACCAAAACGACAAGCATGACTTACCAGCAACAACGCCTGGCTTGCCTCCCCAAGATTGATACTCGCCGAAATGGACCACCATGCTCGATGTCCTCCACCAGGCTGACTCCCACCAACACGCATCGAGCAAGGACGAGAAACCGCCCTACCTATGGGTTTAGAAAGGATGATGATTTGGAAATTTTGATAAAATTTGGACGACGAAAGCCTTTCTCGAACCACAGTAACTGTGGAGGAGGCGGCCGCGCGATAGGGTTTCTCAGAGAGCATAATAAGTTTAGGCTTTCTCAGAGAGCATAATTTGTAGCATGGAATATAAGCAAGCAACGATAACTTTCATAGTTGATAGCAAGGAATAAAATATCTACAATATCACTTTTTCGAACGACCGATATATCTTTGGAGAAGTGACGGTCTTAAGAAATATCAAGGAGGAGTGTTCTCCTCGAGAAATATTGGGGAAAATAAGAAGAGTAATTGAATAAGTAATCGCATCGAGTTCTCGAGGCAAAAATGAGGCTTGTTTTAGCCTGACAATATTACTTGATTCCACAAAATAATAAAGACATATGCAAAAGTAGTGATGAACGATCAATCAATAACTTGTTCTCATAATAATTGATAATTGATTGAAGTCATAGAACAAAAGAACCGTGATCAATAATCAATAGTGGACGCAACTCACGCAAGAAATATTGAATGAATGTAGTAAGAAGAGGCCAATAAGGCAAAAAGTAGACTTGTTTTAGCCTGACGAGGAGTGTTCTCCTCGAGGAATACTGAGGACAGTAAGAAGAGTAATTGAATAAATAATCGCCTCGAGTTCCCGAGGCAAAAATGAGGTTTGTTTTAGCCCGGTAATATTACTTGGTACCACAAAAGAATAAAAACATATGCAAAAGTATTGATGAACGATCAATCAATAACTTGTTCTCATAATAATTGATAATTGATTGAAGTCATAGAACAGAAGAATCGTATCAATAATCGATAGTGAACGTAACTCACGCAAGGAATATTGAATGAATGTAGTAAGAAGAGGCCAATAATGCAAAAAGTACGCTTGGTTTTGCCCGACAAAAACATACTTCATTGTGATAAGGTGCCACCAGATGTGAAGCATGAGGTGATAGTATGTATAAAGAGAAAAGACAATTGTTAAAGAAGATATCAAAGAAGAACTCCAGAATGAGGATCTTGGGAGTCAACAAAATCCCAATGAAGATAATGACAGTGATGGCGAAGATGGATATCAATATCCTCAAGACATGCATCCTTTTGAACGAGGAGATTATTGGGAAGCAGTAAGACGATCAATTGTAGATCGTGATAACTATCAATTTACAAGGAGTGCAAGTTTGAGATTTCCAACAAGATCGAAGGGTGGTAGTAGTAGTCATCAAACTCAAAAATTTGATCAATCAAAATCTCATAGTCATCGTTATCAATTTCCTAAACCTCGAGTAGAAATGTGTACAAGGATAGTCGATCAAAGCAAATCACAATCAAAGAATTATTAAAAGGTGCAAGAGAAAATTTACTAAGATCCACTACAAGATTTTTCATATTTACTAGTATCGCTACAAGAAAGCAAACTCCTCACATTTTAAGGAGATTGTGGTAAATATTTTATACTTTAATGTACTTTTTATATAGAATATACATATTGACCTATTTTATTAAATATATCGTTTCTTGTTTATAGGTCCTGGCGTAAAGCCTCCAATCCCTTATGAAATTCAAGATACTTGTCTGGATGCAGAGTACACAGAAATGCACATGTATGTGAATATGCATAAAGAAACTTAAAAAGTATTTGGATACGCTATTATGTGTGATGGATGGACTGGACCAACCAAACTATCTATTATAAATTTTTTATGGTTTATTCGAAAGGTGCAACTATGTTTCTGAAATCTGTAAATGTTTCTCATATAAAAAAATTTGTTCTGTACAAATATGGTATGCTAGATGAGATTACTCAAGATGTTGGACTAGAAAATGTTGTTCAAATTGTCACTGACAATGCATCAACATTTAAAAAGGCCGGAAGAGACATGGAGAAAAAATACCCCCTGTTTTGGATTTCATGTGCTACTCACTACATTGATTTGATATTTGAAGATATTGGGAAAAGACAAGTGTGATTAACTACATCTACAATCATAGTTGGGTACTTGCATAAATGAGGAGCATCACTCATGGAGATTTAATTCGACCTGGCAAAACTTGATTTGCGACAAATCACATCGACATCGATAACATATTGAAAAATAAAGCAAATTTGAAAAGATTGTTTACAAGCAGCACACAGACTCAGAATGCAAAAGGCCAAACTAGAGAAGGCAACGGGGTAGAAAAATTAATCTTAGACTCCAGTTTTTGGGAAGGTATAAGATCAGTCCGTCAAATTTACAAACCACTGTATGAGATTATTCGAATTGTTAATACAAAACTTCAACCGACCATGTTCATATTATATGATACGTTTGAAAGACCAAAGTGAAGTTTTTAGAAGTTGAATGACCAAAGTGAAGTTTTTAAAAATTGAATGACTAAAGTGAAGTTTTTAAAAATTGAATGACCGAAGTGTCAAATCAAACATAGTTAAAGTGATATTTCTTCCTAACTTCTATTTATACTTTGATATTTGCAAGACTTAGAACTTACGTTGGTCATAAATTTTTTGTACGATGTCTATTTAATAGTTGATACTTGATAGAAATCATAGAACATAAGAACCGTGATCAACAATCAATAGTGGCCGGATTCCGTTGGTCATAAATTTTTTGTACGATGTCAGTTTCGCCAGAATTTTTTTTTTTCTTTCGCCGGAATTTTTTTTTTCAATATTACTTTAGTAGCCGGATTCCAGTCACTTGACTCAAGTTACTGAGGGTCAGTAATAGATTAGTGAGTGTCTTTAATGTGATTACTGGGGGTCAGTAATAGATTAGTGAGTGTCTTTAATGTGATTACTGAGGGTCAGTAATGTGATTATTGAGGGTCAGTAATGTAATTACTGAGGCTCAGTAATATTTGAATATGAATGATAATCCTTTTGTTTTTGTTCCTTTACAAATTAGACAAGTGAAAATAGCAAAGAGCAAACCAGAAACATCTTTGAAGGAGCAGATAGCACGACTGTAAAATTTTTACTCTGGGTACCCAGAAACCTAATCAAGGCACCTAGAAATATACTCTAGGCACCTCACCTTTCTCCGGCCTGGCTTCCTCCGCCAGATCGACGCCGGATTGCTCGAACTGCATGGACCACCTGCATGGGCCACCTACCTGGGCCACCTGCGCCCCAAAGCCAGATCAACGCCGCCCCAGAGCCTCTTCATCCCCATCGACCTGCATGGACCACCTGCTTGGGCCACCTGCACCGATCCAGTCGTCACCCTCGACCAAGTCAACCCTCGATGTAGCCGATCGGTGTCTGCTCCTCCACACAGTAGCCCAAGGTCGACGACACGCCCGCTGCAGTCTAGATCGGACCTTGATCCAAAGCCTCAAGACCCGGATCGCCGCCCCTCGACCTCCGTTCCCAGCCTCAGACGGACGCCCTGTACAGCGGTGTGGATTTCAAGGCGGCGGCGGAGGAGGATGAGGTAGGGTTAGGAATTGGTGGAAACATCGTCGTTTGAGGAGGAGGAGGAGTAGGCGGGGGAGGAGGAGGAGGAGGAGCAGAAGAGGTCGATTTTGGGTAGGTGGCGGCGGTGGAGGCTGAGTTGGTGGAGCAGATGACGGCGGAGGTTGTGGTTTCCGGCGGTGGAGGAGAGGAGCAGGAGGGTGAGGTTAGTGAGGATCGGAGAGTGATTGAGTAAAGTGAAACCCTACCTTGAGAGAGAGAGAGAGAGAGAGATATATATATATATATATATATATATATATATATATATATATATATATATATATATATATATATATATATATATATATATATGGTTTTAGTATAGGGTAATTATGTATTTTTGCCAAGATTCATTTGAATGGATATGTAACATTGGAATGGGCAAGTTTTTCACTTTTTTTGTGCAAATGGTCTTTTTCCCTAAATATAAAGTCATAAAACTGAGTATACACCTGCATCTTATGCAAGTATCACACTCTCTCTCCGTTATCACTTTTTTCTATAACTTCAGGTTTCCTACACCGTCAAGAGCTCTAAATGATTTACTTATATGATCATATGGCTACCATGTCCAATTCAAAAAGAAATAAATAGAAGTACCTGAATAGAAATTGACAAATATGTTGATAGGCCGGTATTCAGACGCATGTCCGCAGATACGACTCTACCAAGCGAAAAGCTGTCTCCTCCTAAAATTAGATATCATTGTAGCAGAAGGAATCATATCATGACCCATATAAGATCCTTAACTTGTGACACTGTAAGATTCTACCATGCTTTGATATTTACTGTCCAATAAGTTTTAAATTTCTACTCTCTCGCACTAAGCTTGTCAACTAGACACCTAATGGTGATAACATGACCACAATATGCAATGGATTTTGAATAGAAGGCTGAATAGTACAGCTCAATAAAAAATAATGCTAACCTGGAGTAAGAGAACTACTTCAGAGAAGATGTCACCCATTGGAAGAAGTTGTCTGACTACTTCTGTACTTTTATTAAAGGGTATATTAGCGACTACCTGCATTGAAGCAACTTAGTTAGTCCATGTTAGGCTTGAGAAAAATAGCATGAAGACTTTGGACATTGAAAAGTGTAAACAAGGGAACAACTATTCCAATTTGAGAAAATTCTCTTAAGCAACTGCATATGTTTCGTACTTTTGCACGTCTTGGACTTGCCCCTGATGACTGTACATTTTTCAACAATGACATCTGTGAATGAATATGACATTTCACAAAGTCCTCTTGCAGAACCTACAGATAGACAAACGATATCAACAGAAAGAACACAAATGTAGAAGAACAATTTTTGATTTAGAGATGCAACAAAAGATGTAATTTTCTGATTTCAATTCATCTCACATAACGAAGAGAAAAATCACCCATAAAAGGTTAAATTACCTTCAACCGACCAGTCGGAGCAAATCTTTCGCTTACAAGAGTAGCCATGTATGGATCCTAAACATGATAAAACATAAGTACTAAATTTCATACAGCAGAAATAGGAAAGCATTTTTCACCATTCATATTACAAAAGCACAGCTCATAAGCAATCAAGTAACAACCTTTTCGATAGCGAGCACAGTCGCACCAGCATTGATAAGAACATTAGTCAAAGAACCAGTTCCGGGCCCAATTGCCAACACCACATCACCTTCCCCAACCTCGGCTGCAGCCACAAGCTGGTCGTTGACCTCTGAGTCCAACATATAATGCTGCAAATGCACACAAAACCCACCAACCAAATTCAAAACCCAGTAAAAACATCACATTCTACTCACAATTTACACAACTGGGTCCAAACTTACATATGAACACATTATCTTATAAAAAAGAAACCAAGAAGAGAACAAAGAATTGACTAAAAAAAGGAAACTTTCTATTTTTGGGGAGATTGGAAAAACCTGGCCGAGTGATTTTCGTGCGCCGGGAGTGTGGGTTTGGGCTTTTGTACTGGCGGGAGAGATTGGTGAAGAAGAAGAAGATGAGGTGCTGAGTTCATGTCTCTCTCTGTTTTGTTCATGAGGTGTAAGCAACGGTGGCGAGAAGGACTACCTGGTGTTACCGTGTTACAACATTAAACGACAGGTCGTTCCTCAAGTGTTTTCCATTTTCGTTATTTTTTTAATTGTATTGTAATTATTATTATTGATACAAGGATTCTTCTAGTAATAGGAGGTCCTTTGTTCGAATCTCACTTTGAGGTTATACAGCCCGATGTTTACACTACCTATCAGGGGCGGAAATAGGAATTGAATATACCTAGGGCTAGATTTAAGAACAATAAAAATTGACAATTTTTTTTTTTTTGAGGTTTAAAAAATTTATAAAAAGAGACCAACACAGTGCAGCCTCTAGTGCAGCAGCCTGAGAAATCAAGAAATTCCACAAAATTCACAAACCAGAAAGCTTAAAAAAGAAATCGAAATTAACCATCAAACTTCAGCTTCCGTCGGAGACAAATAGAAAAGGCTAAAGAGTACGGCTAAGATCTATTTATCAAATAGATTTGTCATTATATACACAAACAAAAGAAAAACTCTGAACCGAGACACTTGAAATAAAATTTGAAGAAATAAAAAAAAAAAAAAACTAAACAATCTATGCTCTCTATGAACGGAGCCAACAACAGATTGTGTCCCATACAATTTTTCAACTGTTGCTTCAAGTCTTCAACCCAAATGAAGAAGGTAAACAGGAGAACGACCTACATCAATACTCACCAATTGAGGATTGATTGTTCTATGTCAAGATTAGCACGTCTAAATTAATACCTTAGAAGATATATAGATGCTTCAATTAATGGAGTATGTCAAGGAGTTCTAGATTTCCAGAACAGAGACGAAGACAAAAGCTTTTATACCTTGCAGTGCCAAATTGCAGAGCCAAATTGCAGACCAAGACACCCAGTAATATGCCAGTTTAGAGTTACAAAATCAAAGACAAATTCGTTTTAATTGGGTTTGATTTACAAAATCAACAAGAAGAAAGTGAAAAAAAGAAGCATGAGATTATAGGTTTTAGACTTTTAGGGGGAGGCGTGGAGCAGACCTGCGGGCTGCGGCAAGGATAACCAACGACGAGGACGACCACGAAGTCTTTGAGATGGCTGCTGGGGCTGCTGTTCTTCTTCTTTGGTCGAACCGAACACGCAGGGGTTGAAGTGTTTTCTTCTATTTAGTTTTTGAAACAAAAACTATTTTTTTGTCCTCCCCAAAAAGTCCTTGGGCTAAAGCCCACACAATCTTTGGGCTGGGTCCGCCCCTGCTACCAACAGTCGACCCATGCATGAGAAACATCTAGGCCCTGTTTGGTTCACGGAAAGTAAGGGTAAGGAAAGGAAATGGTTGACTTTCCCTTGTTTGGAAAAAAATAGGAAGGTAATGTTGTTCCGGAGGGAAGAGGATTTTGGAGGGAAATTGTTTCCCTCCACTCCCCCCTAGGAATTCGTTTCCCTCCAATTTCTAGCCATCATTACAATCTTTTGTGACCAAATTAACCTGGCTACACACATGATATTTCAGTTTCTATCCCCATTAGAACTTACTCCGTACGTTTATAAACATAAACCCAGCAATTTAGTCTACTCTTCTATTGGCAAAAAAAGCTCTCTATACCCAGCCATCTTCAATCCTCTTCCAGCCAAGAAGTAATCGATCATCTTATCCTCCTCATAGCAACTTCAATTCAGGTACAAATCAGATTTTAGTTTCTGTTCTTATCAATCATCTAAGAAGTATCTATAAAAAAGAAGAACTTGATATGAGTATAATAGTAAATGGATATAAGATTTCTTGCGTTTCCTGTCCCGTTTGGGTTTGTTTTGGGATTTGATCACTCGTATGATTTCTTACGAATCTAGTGTTTTCTTACATTTTTTGTGATTTGATTTCGGTTTTGTACCATCTTGAGTTTTACTTTGTGATTTTAGGCTATCTAAGTTTGCAATGTATTACATGAGATATGTGCTTGGAATTTTAAAGTATGAGTGATATATGACAATATGATAAGACTTGTCTGTAATCATGATAATGCATTTCTTATAAGAAGATGAAGAAGTCTAGGAGTCTTGTTATGATGTTGTGGTGATGATGGCAGATAAACAATAGAGGTGAGAGAAGATGAAGAAGTTTAGGAGCCTTGTGATGTTGTGATGTTGTGGTGATAGATGGCAGAGAATTGATAAAACGGGTAAGGGAAACATCTAAATTGTTATGTAGCTAAATAGCAAACCAATCTAAGAGAGAGATGCATTGTTTTGGTTTCGTTAGTAAATGACTGGCAATGTATAGAGGCATAATATTATTCATGGATAAAAAGGAGACCCTGTTGGCTTTGGGTTGGAGTAGATGAAGGTAGAGAGAATCTAACAGAGTGAGATTCGAAAAACACAACTTACATGACCAGCAAAAGGAACCTAATCTCCCGTCCAATTTCCGAAAGTGCATTCGATTCATTGGGTGGATGTCTATCTATTTTATCATAATGTAGTACGATAATCATGAGAAAGAGGATTTTTTTTTTCTTTTGCATTACTGTGATTGAGGATGTAATACAACAATCATGTGATACTTGAATTATTTTACACACTGCATCAAATCGACACTATTTATTTCTTTGTTTGATTTGGAATCTTAATTATTTTTTTGTCTTCCTGATATTTCTTACTTCTCTGCAAGCTTATTGAATGATCTTTCACACTAGATTTTCTTTTTGTATTTGTATCTATGACTATTCAGTTAGTTTAAATATTACTACTTGTATTTGTTAATCTTATATATACATATATAATTGGTATGCAGTTATGGCTCGTATGAAACTGTCGAGGAAAAGAAAAATTCTCTTAATGCTCGACCAGATTAAGAGCCTTCTTAACTTTGTCATCATGATCTATGTTGTTATGTTTATCATTGCTGAACATCATTATCGTAAGTATAGGCTCAAATCAGTTTCTATTTATGATCACTTCTCAAGAATGGGAAACTTTTATCGTATGGTGAATGCAAGTGATGTAAGGTGTGTGAATAGTCTTCGTATGGATAGGCACACATTTAGCACATTATGCTCTATGATACGCACATATAGTAGGTTGCGGGGAACAAGAAATATTTCTGTGGAGGAAATGGTTGCTATGTTCTTGCATACTCTTGCACACCATGAAAAGAACCGAATTATACAAGATAGATTTCTACGCTCCGGGGAAACGATTAGTAGATATTTCAATGTTGTGTTAAAGGCAGTTCTAGGCATACAAGGACACTTGTTAAAAAAACCCGAACCAGTGCCGGAGAATTCAAATGATGCAAAGTGGAAATGGTTTAAGGTAAACTGATGTATATAACAATTTTTTTTATAACAGTATGAATCTATACACAATATGCTAAGCTATTTATTATTGTAGAATTGTCTTGGGGCACTAGATGAGACATATATTAGAGTGCATGTGCCGGAAGTTGATAAGCCTAGGTATCGAACTAGAAAGAATGAAATTGCCACAAATGTCTTGGGAGTATGCTCCCAAGACATGCAGTTCATTTATGTATTGCCGGGTTGGGAAGGTTCCGCTGCTGATTCACGAGTGCTTCGTGATGCCATATGTAGAAGATATGGGTTGCGAGTCCCTTATGGTGAGATGATATGACAATGGTTTTTTTAGTTTATTCTTTATATCTTTCAATCCGTAATTGATCTGCCATCCTTTTAATCACAATTGTGTTATTCAATAGGACATTATTATCTTGTGGATGCTGGGTATCCAAATGGGGAAGGATTTCTTGCTCCTTATAGAGGACAAAAATACCATTTAAGTGAATGGAGAGAAGGAAACCAGCCTACCACTCCTGAAAAGTTCTTTAATATGAAGCATTCATCTGCTAGGAATGTGATAGAGAGGTGTTTTGGGTTACTTAAGATGCGTTGGGCAATTCTAAGGAGTCCTTCTTTCTTTCCTTTGAAGACGCAATGTCGGATTATTATTGCTTGTTGCCTTCTTCACAACCTCATAAGAAGGGAAATGGCTATTGATCCATTAGAAGAGGAGATGAATAGAAATATAAATAACCAAGCAGAAGAAGATGATGATGATGATATGATCACTTTTATTGACTCATCAGAGCAATGGAATGATTGGAGGAGAAATTTAGCTATAGATATGTTCAATGAATGGGCAGGAAGTAGAACCACAACATAAGAACCTGATTTGGAGACTTCATCACACTAAGGAAGAACCAGAGACCCCTTTTGTCTTTTATTTTCTACTTGTGGGGATGTGATTTTTGTGTGTCTCTGTATATAGTGTTGGAGGGTTTTGTTCTAAAGCTCTGTAGGTTCTTTTTTATAGAACTTTGGAAAGGTTTGATCCTTGTACTTGCTGACTTGTATGAGACTAATTCTATCTACTGGCTTATGTTATATTAATTATGGTATTTCAGTCTTAATTTCTTTGCTTTCATGTTGCTATTTATTTTAGGGAAAAAGACTATTTGCACAAAAAAGAGTTAAAACTTGACCATTCCAATGTTACCTACCCACTCCAATGAATCTTATTAAAAATACATAAATACCCTATACTAAACTCTAATATCTTCTTTCTCCTTTTCCATTCTCTCTCTCTCTCTAGCCGACGATCTCCAGAGCATAAGCTTCACCTCCACAACCAAACCGCGGCCACCGAATCCAAACGCAGCACAAGCTCCAGCTTTGAAGCCACCACCCTCACCGCCTCTTGCTCCTCCTCTGCCAGCATCACCTCTCTCGTCTCCTCTAAGCCCTCACACGCCTCCTCCGACCCCTTGTGGTCCGCCATTCACAAGATCCTATATGAGTCCCTGACCCGCAATCTTCCTCTTGGATCTCTGTTGAAGCACTAAGAAATCGATTACTGGGGGTCAGTAATACTATTGACGACGGGTCCTCCTCCTTCCTCCAACATTAGGGTTTTAATCGAATTGGGAATACTATTACTGGGGGTCAGTAATCGATTATTGGGGGTCAGTAATCGATTACTGGGGGTCAGTAACGGGGTCAGTAATATGGTTACTGAAAAATATGGAATCTGTAACCTGATTACTGGGGGTCAGTAATCGATTACCGGGGGTAAGTAACTTGATTACTATGGATCAGTAACTCCAGTAACCTGATTACTGGGGGTCAGTAACCTGATTACTGGGGGTCAATAATCGATTATTGGGGGTCAGTAACATGATTACTGGAAAATATGAAATCTGTAACTTGATTACTGGGGGTCAGTAATCGATTACTGGAAATTTGTAATCTGTAAATTATTTACTGAGGGTCAGTAACCATCGTCCAATAACCTGATTATAAAAAAAAATTAAAATTAAAAATTAAAAATCTGGCGAAAAAAAAAATTCCGGTGAAAAAAAAATTTGTGACCGAAATCCGTTGACCGGCCATGGGAGGCCGGAGGAGTAGAGTGATATTTCGGCAAAGTTCGTTTTTTTATCTTTCACTTTCTCAGCACATTATAATTCAAAAATATGTTAGATAAGACAAAAGGACAAAAAAGGAAGAAAAAAATTAAATTTGTACTAGAATTGAAAAAGATTTGTTCAAATGGGCAATAGAGTTGTTACCTTATGTTGAATAAGGAAGAAAAATAAGATGGTCATTGAAATGGGTAATGAGGGGGCCTTTTTTATACTAAATGGGCATTTTCCCTTTATTTTATATTGCATTAATTTATTGGTCTGTATCATTGAGCTCCATGTTTATGAGTTTTACATGGATATGTAGGATGAGCTCGCAGCCTAACTTAGCATCTTCTGCTCGTAATGTTGGGGGAAGGAAAGAGAAACAGCCATCACACACATGGACTCCTAATGAAGATGTAGCTCTAGTTGAAGCTTTAACTGAAATTTGTGTTAGTGGAAAGTGGAAGGCTGACAATGGATTCAGGTCAGGATATTTGGCACAACTAGAAAAAATTATAGAGGAGAAGCTACCAAACTGTGGATTAAAAGCAAGCCCCCACATCGAGTCTCGTCTAAAAACACTGAGGAAACAAACACTTGCTATCTCCGATATGATTACCAATTCAAGCGGTTTCTCATGGGACCATGAAAAGAAAATGATTGTATGTGAGAAACAGGTGTTCGACGATTGGGTTAAGGTAATATTGAGTTTCAGTTTATGTTCAGATTTATTAACTCTCACCATGTCCATATTTAGCTAGATGAGCACTAGCTAGTCTCCTTGGTATACAGTAGAATGGTAGAATGTTGTTTTGCTTGGTATCTGTAATGCAAGAACTTTCAGGTCTTGGGCATTTTATGAAGTAACATCAGTAGAATGCAAACCAAGTAGACATAGTGGTTAACCATTAGTTGAATAGCATTGGTGATCATATTTGAGCATTGCGGATTGAAGCTAATGATTTTACTTTGCTGAGTACTGTTTACGGCAGGTTCATAAGTACTGTTTACAAGTAAAGTCGTTTGGTGATTTTACTCATCAATCCGCATATTTGGTGACCATATTTGAGTACTGTTTACAATTCGTTTTATTTACTTTGCTTATTCACTAAAGTTGAATTGTGAGAATTTGATATCTGTCCAGAAGTATATTCCTTTTTTGTTGTATTAGTAATTTTCAGTTTGAAGTATGATTCTTTTTCAGTGCATTGCGATAATCATGCTGTGGATTTATGTGTGATAATTTAATTTAAGCTCTTAGTATTTTTGAGTTTAAGCTTTACCTGGTTAAAATTTTTTCTATGCAAGTGCATCCTTACAATTACTGGTCTGCTTGGTTAAATTTTGGGGTCTAAATTGTTAAATGCTGGAGTTGCTAAAAATAATGTAGCTGCATGATTATAATATAATCATGTATTTGAAAGCTAGCCTGAGGTATACTTTTATATCTAATCATTTCCCCTCTCCTCTTTTTGAGGCAGACGTCACTTGTTAATTTTTTCCTTGCAAACCTTAGTCATGCCAGCCTATTGGTATGTTTCTTATGTGTACTAGTTCTGATTTAATAAGCCAAAGTTGTGCTGATTTTTCTGATACATTTTCTTTTAAGTTCTCCAACTGATCTTTTCCTTTAACTAAATTATAATTTACTACAGCAAATAAATACATTATTTGATTTGATATGTTATTGTCAATTCTTAGCATGTGCTTGTTATATGACAGGTTCATAAGGATGCCAAAAGACTAAGAATGAAACCATTCATTCATTATGATAGTTTGGTAGAATGCTTTGGCAGAGATCGAGCAAATGGGCTCAGTGCTGAGGGGCCTGGTGAGGCAGCAGAAGACATGAATAATGAGAATGAATTTATTGAACTTGAAGGAGATGGTTTGGCTGAAAACACAACTCCTAATCCTGCTGTTCCCACACCGCCTTGTCCTACTAATTCAACTCGAAGTAGGAAAAGACCACGAGATGCGTATTCTCAATGCTTGGGAGACATGGCTGGCACACTACAATCCTTTGTGGAAGTGACCAAGTCACACTTGGAGACTATGCAAGGAGTCGTTTTGAATGAGCATGTGACATTGCAAAGAAGGGGTAATCTTGTTAATGAACTCATGAAAATTGAAGGTTTGGATGATCATGATGTGCTTGAAGCTGCAGCTAAACTAGTTAGTGATGACTCGAAAATTGAGCTCTTGTTTAACCTACCAGATAACTTGAAGAGCTTATTTATTCATAAGCTTATTCGCAACTAAAAAGTGGAAGTTGAAGACAAATGTTTAGGGTCAGGAGAGCTTTTGTTTTAGAACTTGGATGTTGGCAACATGGTGTTCTATTTTGCATATAATAGAGCCTAATCTCTAATCTGGATGATGACAACGCCATGTATTTTGCATGTATATAGTAAAACTTATGATCTAATCTGAATTTGTATTCTAGTATTTTGAGATTATTGTGATATTATCTAAGGAGTTCTCTGTTTTGCTTCTTTTGAATTTTCTGGTATGATTTATAGGCTGGATTACTGATATGAGTCTTTCATATTGGTCTAACTTCTAAGCTATGCAATATTCTGAGAATGGGACCTATGTATGCAAGCAGGCTGTTCCACATATGACACCATCTTTTATGCTTGAAACTTGTCAGCCTTTTTGGTATAGCAGAGGCTTGTTCTTATTTTATGTATACAATTGCAGCTCATTTTTCAGACCAATGTTATAGTTCAGCTCAAATGGCATTAAGCTACAAATGAACTACAAATATTGGTCTGTTCTCATTTGCTGTGAGCTACAAATGAACTACAAATACCATCAGATTTGCTAGACATATTATAGCAACATTATAGCTCATTTTTCTATTGTGGTAGAGTATTGGTTCATGTCTAAATAGAAGTCGGAGATTATTTGGTCGATCACCGAACCAAGTTTCCTAAAAACTTGAATAACAGATGAGGCTAGTTTGGTAAGTAAGCATATTTTTCCTTTCCATTCTTGACATATACCAAACCTAGTTGAGGAAACATAAAGCTACTTTCCTTTCTCTCTCCCGGTGCTAACAAACACCTTAATGGAAAATTATTTGTTCCCTTCCCAAGGGAAAGGAAAGGGGAAGTAAATACTTTCCTTTCCTTTCCAAACAGCCAAACGAGGCCCTAATGCAATCTCTTACGCCTGGTGAAGCGAGAGATAAACTTTGATCAGCAAGATAACAAGTTCTCACTAAGTCCTCACTAAGTCCTCACCACCGCCTTTTGCACGCAACGCTGAATACTTCAGTCTCAGCCTTCACGAGCCTGACTTCCCTTGCTCCTCTAAACATACCTCGTAACGCTACAAGACGTCCTCTAATTGGCATGGATTGAGACCGCCGCCACTCTACTTTGCCAAACTCATACAATACAAAGATAAAAAAAATAAGAGAGCTTGAGTGAACAAACTCTAATGCACACTTACAACTACAACTAGTCTACAAAAGAAAGTAATTTGATAACTTTGCCTATAACTAAGACCATAATTATAATAAAATTTGATTTAACAGATTTTGAAGAGGCTTTTGAGCTCCACAAAAACCCAGACGAGAGTTTGCAGAGTCTAGGGTTTGAGAGTTGGATGCATGTCCGGCGACGCCCGCAATCGGCTTGCAGAGCAAGGGTTGCTGTCGGACGGGTGCTTGCATGTTTCTTGCTTTAGTAGGTCGGGTATGGGTTTTCGCTCATGGTTTGGCAATAGTTTGGCTATGGCTTTTGGGCGGCATCACTGCTTTGGTGTTTGGTGGTTCTATGGCTGCGGTGTGCTCGTCGGGGACTTCCAATTCCGGTAGAGCTGCGGGTTCAAGCGGAGATCTGTGAGGCTAAGTCATTGGGGTCGTGTCATTGCGTTGACACGACATGATGTTGGCGGGGTGGTGTAGTTCTCATGGAGATCGACGAGGCTTGGAGCAACACTGTTGTGTAGCGGAGCTCGGGGTCGGAAGAGTATCAGCACTGTGTCGGCGGCTGATGGAGTGGAAGATGATGTCTCAGCCTATATGTCAACTATTTGTTGGGCTTTGAGTTGGACCTATACTCAATCTTTTAGTTTTTATTTCATCTTTTTATATTCAATAATGCTCTACCATTAAGGAGAGTGTAGCGGGCTTGACCCTGTATCACTTGAACGTTAGATAGAAAAACAAATTAAATTGATGTACACTACTGGGTTAATTTTTGTATATTTTTATTGTTCAAGTGTAGTAGATTAGTAAAACTTGAATATGAGTTTATCTCCCACTTGACCAGGCGCATGAGATTGTATTGGAGGTTTTCTCCTACATGACTACCGGTAGTTGTAGACTTCGGCCAACATGGGCGGTTTGCCCAATGGATTATATTCTATTCTGTTAGTATATGCCTTGAACTAGTCGTCTGGTGGCGCTGACAGAGGCCCACGATATCTGTTATGTTGGGCTAGGTTTTTCCTTTTGGGTTTAGTATATAAACATCCTAAACCTAATTGTATTTAGTATTCTGTTTTCCTCAAGATAAATAAACTGCTCTCCTTTGCCCGTGGACGTAGCCAACACATCGTTGGTGAACCACGTAATTCTGTGTTTTTCTTACATTCGTTATAACATATTCCTTAAAAAAAAGACCATAATTATAATAGAAAATACAAAAAAATGCTATAAGATGATCATGTGATGGGCTGGTGGTGGTGTTGTGCTTAATGTTATATTTATTTATGGGCGTGCAAAAAAAACTTAGCGAATACGAGAGAATTCTCCTGCAAACAATATCTAAATTATTGGGATTCTTCTTCTTCTTTTTTCGCGTGTTGCATGTTTTAGCAGATTCTGCTATATAAGTGATTTCCATTCTCTGGTCCTTCCAGAAAAAGGAAAAAAAGAGAGAAGTCTCTGTTAAACGTTTTTACAAACATTTGGACTGTGTTGAGGCTTTAAAAAAAGTTTGTTTCCTTTTTACCGATCCCCTCATATATGTAACACTTACTAAGGAGTAAGGATAATGGAGAAAAGATAGGGGAGAAAACTTTAAGGGAGGGAAAGGGTTAAACAGAGACTGAAATTGACACAGATTTATGAAACTTGAGAAGATGAATTCACAATTTATTATAGAGATGGTTATAAAAATAAACAAGAACAGTTTGTGGTATTAAGTAGAAACTTTTACAACTTTGCCTAAACGAAAGAATTCTCCCCAGAAATTCCATCAGACAGAGTAGCGATTGCCTTGAGAGGATACTTTCTATGAGCAGTTAGGCCTGCAGTCTCAGTCATGTCTAAATCATCTTCTTTCACACCATGAGGCAAAGCCCAGTCAAACTTATGCACTATATTTGCCAAAGCAAGCTCATTAAGAGTTATGGCAAACTGAATTCCAGGACAACCTCGTCTCCCAGTACCAAATGGCATTAGTTCGAAGTCATTCCCTTTATAATCAATGGTGCTATTCAAGAACCTTTCTGGCTTGAACTGCTCTGGATTTGTATATGATTTAGGATCTCTTCCAAGCCCCCATGCATTAACCATAACTTGTGTATTGGCGTTTATATTGTAACCTTGAATTTTCACATCTTTTTTGCACATTCTAGGAACTAGTAACGGAACTGGAGGATGTAACCGAAGAGTCTCTTTAGTTACTGCCTTCAAGTACGGCATTCCAACCAAATCTTCCTCTGTTACGCTCCTTTTATTTCCAACAATTCCCCTTACTTCATTTTGCAACTTCTTCATCGCCTCTGGATTTTTTAAGAGCTCAGACATTGCCCACTCTATGGAGGTAGATGTGGTGTCAGTGCCACCCACAAAGATATCCTACAAAAACATTTGGTTAGTTTAAAATAATGGTATGAAATCTAGGAATCATAGTTAAAATAATGGTATATGATCATATAAGAAAACAACTACTTGGGAAATATATGACACACAACTCAGAATAAGTGAATAAACAAGATTATGAGTTACTTACTACGATGATAGCCTTTATGGTAACTCGATCAATAGGATGAACAAGTGCGCTTTCCTTCTGAACCGAGAGTAATACATCCACCAAATCTTTTTCCCGCTGATCATTATCATCATCATTTGCTTTGTTTGATTCATCCATATGCTCTTGAATAACCATGTCAAAGAAGTCATCCACCTTCTTAGCAAGATCATCTAGTTTTGCATCAAAACCGCTCACACGGGTGACCCAAGCTAGCCATGGGATATAGTCACCAATATTGATTTTTGTGAAGAACTCTGTCATCTCTGCAGAAAGCTCCATAAACATCCTCCCACGACCTTCCGCCCGATCGCTGTACTTACTGCCTAGAGCAATTCTACAAATGACATCGTTAGAAAGCTTCATAAACATTTCGCTCAAATTCACGACTGATGATGATGCCAAGGAGTAGGATAATGTTTCAGTACTACAGGTCTGTTCAATCTTTCTCAGCATGAGTTGCGTTTCCTCTAGTCTCACAGCACCAAAAGAACGAACCATTTTGTTGCTCATCAGATTTAAGACGCAGACACTTCTGACCTGCCTCCAGTAGTCACCATAAGGCGCTGATGCGATGTCTCTGTAATTGTACACGACCTTCTCGAAGAATTTAAACTTGGGTCTGTCAGAGAAGGCGATGTCATTGTTTTTAAAGACCTCGGAGACAGCCTCGGTTGACGAGACAATAAGGACTGGCCTGCTTCCAAAATGAAGGAGCATCAAATCAGGCCCATAGCATTGTGCTAGGGCTTGAAGAGAGCGGTGAGGGAGCAACCCTAGTTGGTGGAGATTTCCGATCACAGGCAGCTTTGGTGGAGATGGAGGGACAGATGATGATTTAGTACGAGAAGCAGACCATATGTAAAACAGAAGGTAGGAAATGAGCAGAGGTAGTAAATATATGAGGGAAAAGGATTGCAGCATGTCGACTGAGAAGGTTTCCTTTAGTTTCAGTTGCAGCATTTGGAGGAGAGTTGTCATCTTCTACTTGGGTATGAGGCAGCTATGATCTACTTATAAGATCAGTAGCCGTTAAACTTGTTTCCCGTGATGGCTTCGGCGCCTTGGTGCATGGTCAAACACTCAAACTATTAATTACCAGTATTCATACATTTTTGTCCAGAGAGAGATGCTCTCACTGTTAAATATCGCATGGCACGTACTTCATACCTAAGATAAATATCACATAGTATGTGCTATGCGGCAAGTTGTAATCATACATAACTAGATAAGGTGATTACGTATAATATATTAATTAATATAATCCGACATTCCTAATTAGGCTTTTGTGTTCGATCAGCTGGTTTTATAGAAGTATCTTTTAAATGAAAAAAAAAAGAAAAAAAAAGAGCTATATAGAATTTTGTATTTTTGTACCGATTTTGACTCCCTAATATTCCCCAGCATGATGGCTTCTCGAGAACGGGAAGTGAAGTGCATAATCTTGCATCTCCTTCCCCCATTTATGAAGATGTGTAAACCTTAATGGAAAGAGGTGATACACTTGACGGGGGAGAAATTTTACCTTTGGTTCATTAGTTTCTTTTGTTGTTGCCATTTTGTGTGTAGTTGCTCCAACGGGAGGAAGGGAGGTTAGAATTGACACAAAATGATTTTGTTTGGATTGTTAAGGAATGATTAGCAACTTGATTAGTCTGTTAACATTAATTAGTTGATTAGTTAGTTTTGCCAGCTGTTAATGGCTCATAGCCTATATATGTATTTTCCAGCTGTTGTTTTACACACTGAAGTTCACATTTCTCTCATAACAGAAATCAGTTACAGATATTTCTCTTCTTTCTTAAGCTTCAAGCTTTCATTCTTTCATGGATCAACGGAAATATATTGCTAGAACAAACATTTTACTTGAGTAGATGAACTACAATTTATTATGGAGATAATTATAAATAAAGGAAAACTTTATAATTTGTGGCAAAGTAAGAAATAATTTGAGAACTTTGCCTAAAACGAAGAATCTTTCTTAAGAATCCCCTCGAACAGAGTAGCAACTGCTTTAAGATGATACTTTCTGTGGGCAGTTATGCCCGGTGCCTCAGTCATGTCTAATTCATATTCTTTTGCATCATGAGGCAAAGCCCAGTCAAACTTCTGCACAAGATTTGCCAAAGCAAGTTCTTCAAGAACAAGAGCAAATTGAGTCAGTCCTTCCCATTATATTCTAAGGTACTATTCAAGAACCTTTCTGGCATGAATTGCTCCGGAGCTGTATATGATTTTGGATCTCATGTAAGTGCCCATGCATTAACCATAACTTGTGTATTAGCCTTAATATTGTAACCCTTAATTGTGACATCTTTACTGCACATCCTAGGAACTAGTAACGGAACTGGAGGATGCAAGCGAAAATTCTCTTTGATCACTGCTTTCAAGTAGTGCATTTCAACCAAATCTTCCTCTGTTACCTTCTTTTTAGCTCGAACTATACCCCTCATTTCATTTTGCAATTTTATCATCACCCTTGGGTTTCTTAAGAACTCAGACATTGCCCACTCTAGGGGGGTAAATGTGGTGTCGGTGCCAGCCACAAACATATCCTACAAAATGTACAGTCACTTCAGATATTTTGATAATAATAGTTATATATATTTTTTTTAGAGGAATGAATAAATTCATTGACTAAACGTCATTACAATCAACATTTATCAACTTCAGAACAAAAGGATGAGAGAGTAAGTTAAACTCATTACACCCTGAATTCAGAGCATCTGTTGCCAAACAATGAGCAACTCTATTAGCTTCTCGGCGATCATACTGCACCCGTACTGATGTAATCTGCTGTAACAACACTCTAAGGTCATCCAGAAGAAAGCCTAAATCAGACCAATCCAGGGCGCTGCTCCCCAAAACATCCGCTAATACCTGACAATCTGTTTCGATAATAAGAGGCGAAAAGCCATACTGCTTATCCAAATGAACCCCATCCAAGAGAGCAAGGAGCTCCCCATGCCTGGGCGAACTGGAGGCTGAAATATGATGACGAAAAGTACCTAAACTCACCCCTGCCGAGTCTCTAAAAATACCTCACAAACTTGTAACTCATGTAGGAGATCTAAAGGCAGCATCGACATTCAGCTTGATATACTCCGGAGGCGGTTTCTTCCACATGATTGGAAGCCTAGGCCCTCTGCCTGTCCCCTTCAGGTGAGCAGCTCGGAACTCCTCCCACCAACCCAGAGTAACCGGTACAATCTCAAATGCCAACTTAGTCTCATTACGCCAAACCTTATCATACATGTTTTTCCAGATAGCCCAGATAAACATCTATAAAGCATCAAAAGAGGTGGGGTTTTGAGCATAAACCTGACTCAGCCAATCATCCACACTAAAAGCCGAATTGGCAGGAAGAATCCGAGCTAGGAGCAGTGTTGAGACAACGTTGGGGCAATCTCATTGGGGCAATATAATAATAGATATATTGCTAACACAGAATAAGTGAATAAACAAGACTACAGGAGTGTGAGTTACATACCACGATGCATGATAGCTAGCCTTTATGGTAACTCGATCAATAGGATAACCAAGTGCATTCCCTTTCTGAAGTGAAAGTAAAACATCCACCAAATCCTTTACGTCCTCATTATCATCGTCATCATCATTCCATTGTTTGATTTATCTATGTGCTTGTGAAGAACCATATCAAGAAGGCATCCAACCTCTTAGCAATATCATCTAATTTTGCATCATAACCATTCTTCACACGGGTGAACCAAGCCAGCCATGGGATAAAGTCACCAATATTGATCCTTGTGAAGAACTCTGGAAGCTCAGCAGAAAGCTCCATAAACTCTGGAAGCCCGATCACTGTACTTTCTACCCATAGTTTTTGATGTCAAACTATGAGTCGATGTACTTGGGTATGAGGTATCACTCATATATTTACAGATTCCAAATTAAATATGAACCATATCCGTTAAATTGTTTCATTTTTCATTCTGTAACATTCAATTCGTGGTAAGCTATTCATTATCAGTATTCATATGTAGATATCTTGATACACATCGAGATGCTTTCAAGGAGCCATCATCAGGCTTAATCATTGATTTTTCATAAAGTTAACGTTAGCTGTGTGAGTTGCCTGCTGTGCATGCAAGTTTGTGGTAGCATTTTTTTTCTTTGGTCAATAATGGAGATTCATTCAGACACTAGGGCACAACAGCAACATAACAGCAGACAGAAACATTACAAGATAGACTAGATATGATAATTGACATGATATTTGATAAGGTGAATACGTATAATAGAACAACAAAGCAATAATTCTAGCCCCACCGTCATGGCTTCTTGAGAAATCATATACATCTTCTTTCACAGGAGATTTCCTATCATAGGTAGCTTCAGTCGAGATGACGGTACAGATGATGATTCGGTATAAGAAGGAGACCATCGGTAAAACACAATGAGCAAAATGGGCAGAGGCAGTAACAAATTGGCCGGAAAGGATTGCAGCATGACCGAGAAGCTGGTTTCATCTAGTGTCATTAGCAGCATTCGGAGGAGAGTTGCCATATTCTTCTCTATGATTGTAAGTCGATGTAGCTGGGTATGAGATATCGATTATCTATTTATAAGATCCGAGCTACATGAAGCGTAGCCGCTAATTTGTTTCATTTTCTATGTTTCGATCCAATACACATGACCAAACTTGTCAAAAGTGAGAGTTGGTGCTGCTGTGCATGCATGTGTTGTGGTAGAATAGTCTTCTGTCGACAATAATGAAGCTTCATTAAGCCATCAGGGGAAGAAAAATTAACGAAAAAGTTACGAGAACGGATAGAACTTGATAAGGTGACTACTGAGTAGCCAATAATTCCAGTCCTGGTGACCATCCAATAGTCTTCTGTCGACAATAATGAAGCTTCATTAAGCCTTCAGGATGGCTTGTTGAGAAAAGAAAGTAGATTGTAAAATCATGCATCTCACAATCTCCTGCATTATTGGATTTTTCCAATGTGTATGGTATAGACAAGTCCTACACAATGGTGCATGCTGTAGGATAGACAAGTCCTTATTGGAAATTTCTGGGATAGACAAGTCCTTATGTTATTAGGCTTTTGTGTTATTTATTCATAGTTAATGATTTTTCTACTCCAATGAGCCTTAGGCTAGTCTTACTTTTTACCAAAGAAAGAATGAGGAACAGAGACAAGCTCAATAAATAACCTCACACCAGAGGGGGGCCTAATTCACCAAATCAGGTAAACATTAAGGAAAACTTCTCTGACTCAGAGGAAGTAAATGTTTATTAAAAGAATAGTATCACCAGGGGTTGGTGAAGTAGTAATAGCAGGGGAGAGAAAACTGCATCTAAAACAAGAAAGACAAACCAGGAAGCAGTGTAGCAGAGCAGGATCAGATCTCAATCCAGACCGGCGAGAGGAAAGTTTGATAGATACAATGAAGGAAAAGGAATAGGAAGGTAGACTCTCTCACTGGAAACCATATATGAGTACTTCAACAGCAAGAAATGAGTGTGGCTCATTCATATACCACCTTACTCGTAGCTTAAGTATTCCGATCGAGTCGTACTTACATATTACTAATAGGTGCCAACAAAAGTTAGAGCAACGTTTTCGATTGACAACAAATGCAATGTATGGTATAGGTACACACGTATTCAGTCACACATACATTCATTATTACTAGTAACAAGCTCACAACTACAGCGTATTTTTATTAATACAATTCAAATGCGAACTCATAATCAGAAAGTAGTCACAGGAAACAACGTAAACAAAAACCACATGAACTGGGAAGTATGCATAATTTCATAAGTTACATAACAAAGTCCAAATGATGGCTATGCTTATGCAGTAGGCACAGGTTCAATAAGCAGAGAGGTCACAACACCCTTGAACTCAACATCAGGCCTCGTATAGGAATCTACACTCTTATATAGAGCTTCCCAAGTACTTGCCGTGCGGAGAGGTCGCATTAGAACCGGCAATGGAATTCGGGTAGGGTGGAGGCAAGCTTTGATTATGACCTTCCATGCATCATTCAGTTGATTATTTAGTTCAACTATGGCTTCTTCTTCCGTAGCACCATGTTCTTTCATGTATAATTCCACAGCTGAACCAACATGCCCTCTCTTTTTTTCATCCTACATACACAGAAATGAAAATAAAAATTGAGCTCCGCACGCACGTGTATATATGATTGTTGCTATAACCACTTCAGTAAAGGAACGAAATGAAATTGAGACTTTTTTTTTTTTTTTGCAAATCACATCTCAATTTCACTCCCTCTTCTATGAACATCGTTCCCATACTACTTTTTGTTAAGAAAACAAAGAACGTACAATACGTTATAGTTAATCAATCAAATTAAAGGAACTTTTAGTCAAAAAGGAAATTAACTAAGGAAATACGTACTACCTTATACGTCCTAATGTCGTTTAAGAGTCTGCCGATTATTGATGTACCATTTACGATCCCAGGGTCAGTGAATAACCAATCCAAGGAGTCTTTCGTAGCAGCACATCCCATTCCAACAACAGCGGCGATTGCCAAATAATATGAGGATGTAAGTATTCCTAGTGGCATGTATTCATCAAGAGTTGGGGTGTACTTGGAGTAAAACCATCTAGCTTCTTTTATGTAACCAGCGACAGTCATTTTTAACTGAGACAATAACAACATGTAATCATCAATATCTATAATAGACAAATTGCTTCGATTATTAACATTTATATGTCAGTATAAGTTTCACAAAAAGGCTTTACCGATTCTCTTGCATAGTGAATGGCATAAAAGTTTCCCTCGCTTGCAAGCTTTTCTTCAATCTCAGTGAAGACATCCAACTGTGCCTGGTAACAAACTCTCATATACTCTGGCAATTGTTCCATGGCAGAGATGTCCCACCTGATGATATAAATGAAGTACATATCAACATAAGTAGTATGTCTTACTTTCCAACTGAAATGCGTACTAGCTACGACATAATGTAGTCCCTTCGTGGACATCCGATAAAATAAAATTGGAACGATCCAATGTAATGTAAAAATAAGTTATCTGTGGATAATTGATTCAAACCTCTGAATAATGTCATTGAAGAGCTCTAGTTCCTCAAGTGTGCCATACGAATCATAGATGTCATCAATCGCGGATAACATATAAATAACTTTGCAGTATGTCCTCCTACCAAAGTAATATTCTGGCTCAAAGAAGATTCCCAAAGCGATGAAGTAGCACTCAACCAACCTATTTCTTACAAAAGGTAGCTTCGTCCCGAAGTCCAAATCCTTCCACCACCTTATCACCAAAGTACATGGATACTCAAGTTAGTAATATTAGCATAGGTACATTCTCAAATTATCAAGTATATGCAGTGCAGGAAATAATTAATTGGTACTTATTAGTGCTGGGTGGTTTTGATGTTTAGTTGCTTGAACTAACCTGGTAAGTTCACACAGTTCTTTTTGATGGAGTTGCTGCAGTAGATTGAAATCCAGACGTGCAAAATTTAAGAGAGTTTCATTATGAGAATCGTCTTCTTGATAGGTAGACAAGTAATGTCTCGCTTCTATCCTTGGCATGCCTTTCCAATATGGCTGGTACAAGGCATGAGCTACTTGTTTCGAAAGTGGGGAGCTCAAACCGCGGCGTGTTGCAGACTCGAGATGAGTTGTAGTGAAGATCAGCACCTCGTCAAGTATATCATCACCATGTATTCTTAGATGTGTTGCTTCATACAAGCCTAGTAGTCCTTTTGTATCATTGACAAGGGAAGCTTTGAATTTCCCATCATTGTCCTTCAAGTTGCTGAAGTAAATGCCTGTTTCACCATCCATTAGATGGATATCAATTAGGTCAAAGAAGAAAATGAACTTAGCTGGAATAACTTATTAAACAATATCATGATGATCGACATACCACAGGAAACATTGTATCCTTGTTGTCTAAGCAATCGGAAACGAAGAGAAACTGCATAAAGGTTGAACTCATTATGATGAAGATCACCATATGAAACGCGGTCATTTTCAAAAATTTGCTGCAAAATTTCGCCAATCTCATTGTCAAAATGGTAGGACACGCCTAAGCGCTGAATGTCATCGATCAAGCTTAATTTTTGTAAAGTGTCTTTCACGTTATCCATAAGCATCCTCTTCACTTCTTCCTTCAGTTGTTGAACCTGTTGCTCAAGAGTAATATCCATTTCCTACACGTACAAGCATATTGAAGAACATAAAAGTTGTGTGAACGTCAAATTTGCACCTTAAAAGTTCACATAATTAATATTCATGCACAATAATTCACTAATAGGGTATAAGTAGTGTTCTAGTAACTAGATTGTTTATCTTACCATGGAAGCATATGACAGGAAATGTTCACCCCAAATGTTCGGCGTAAAGTTAGCTGAACGTCGCTTAACATCAATAGTGGCATTTCGGCTTAGGGTTTGAGAGGCTGAAAGTTGCACAGCCATTCTATTAATGCCCAGTATGAAATATGGTTGAGCTTCCTTCGAAAAAAGAAATATGAATGAGCTCAGTGGAGGCATGTTGTGGTATTACTTGACAGCATATTTATAATTGAAACAACGTTTTGGAGGCAAATTTGATCAACTTCCGGAAAAAAGATACTTTTTATTTCGATAAACGGAAAAAGATGCGCTTGATTCCTCAAGGAAAATATATAATCATGTTAATTTATTCATAAGATTTCTCCTAGGTTAATTTCTTTGTTATTTTTTAACAATATTCCAAGTGTTTTTCATAGTTGTCGATGAAAACTTCCATAGTTGATAGCAAGGAATAAAACATATGTAATATTTCCTATATATCCTCTTATATATTACTTTTTCGAACGACCGATATATCTTTAGAGGTAAATATTCTTATTTTTCACCGTATCTGTTATATTTCTCCGATAACGTAAAATATCTCTGATTTAAAATATTTGCGATATATCTCCGATATTTTAAAGAAATATCTGTAAAATTCTACACTAAAAAGAATTCTTTTCCAGATTCGAGAATTTCTAAGAGAAGAGTAGTTGAATAAGTAATCAGTAATCACCTCAAGACATATCAGAAAAATGAGTAGTCCCCGAATTCCCCTCAAAGGATATCTGGATGAGAAGTGTCGGTCTTAAGAAATATCGGGGAGGAGTGTTCTCCTTAAGAAATATTGGGGAAAGTAAGAAGAGTAATTGAATAAGTAATCGCATCGAGTTCTCGAGGCAAAAATGAGGCTTGTTTTAGCCTGACAATATTACTTGATTCCACAAAACAATAAAGACATATGCAAAAGTAGTGATGAACGATCAATCAATAATTTGTTCTTATAATAGTTGATACTTGATAGAAATCATAGAACATAAGAACCGTGATCAATAATCGATAGTGGACGCAACTCATGTAAGGAATATTAAATGAATGTAGTAAGAAGAGGCTAAGAATGCAAAAAGTAGGCTTGTTTTAGGCCGACGAGGAGTGTTCTCCTCGAGGAATACTGGAGAAAGTAACAAGAGTAATTGAATAAGTAATCGCCTCGAGTTCTCGAGGCAAAAATGAGGCTTGTTTTGACCCGATAATATTACTTGGTTCCACAAAAGAATAAAGATATAGGCAAAAGTATTGATGAACGATCAATCAATAACTTGTTCTCATAATAATTGATAATTGATTGAAGTCATAAACAGAAGAATCGAATCAATAATTGATAGTGAACGCAAGGAATATTGAATGAATGTAGTAAGAAGAGGCCAAGAATGCAAAAAGTAGGCTTGGTTTAGCCCGACAAAAACATACTTCATTGTGATAAGGTGCCACCATATGTGAAGCATGAGGTGATAGCATGGATAAAGAGAAAAGAAGTTATCAAACAAGAAAAGACAGCTATTAAAGAAGATATCAGAGAAGACTCAGGAATGAGGATCTTTGGAGTCAACAAAATCCCAATGAAGATAATGACAGTGATGGCAATGATGGATATCAATATCCTCAAGACATGCATCCTTTTGAATGAGGAGATTATCGGAAAGCAGTAAGATGATTAACTGTACATCGTGATAACTATCAATTGACAAGGAGTGCAAGCTTGAGATTTCCAACATGATCGAAGGGTGGTAATAGCAGTCATCAAACTCAATAATTTGACCGATCAAAATCTCATAGTCATCGTTATCAATTTCCTAAACCTCGAGTAGAAATGCCATATAAGGATAGTCGATCAAAGCAAATCACAATCAAAGGATTACTAAAAGGTGCAAGAGAAAATTTACTAAGATCAACTGCAAGATTTTTCATATTTACTGGTATCGCTGCAAGAAAGTAAACTCCCCACATTTTAAGGAGATTGTGGTAAATATTTTATACTTTAATGCACTTTTTATGTAGAATATACATATTGACCCCTAGTTTATTAAATATATCGGTTTTTGTTTATAGGTCGTGGCGTAAACCCCTTTATGAAATTCAAGGTACTTGTCTGGATGCAGAGTACACAGAAATGCACATGTATGTGAATAAGCATAGAGAATCTTGAAAAATATTTGGATACACTATTATGTGTGATGGATGGACTGAGCCAACTATCTATTATAAATTTTTTATGGTGTATTCGAAAAGTGCAACTATGTTTCTGAAATCTGTAAATGTTTTCTATGTAAAACAAATCTGTTATGTACATATATGGTCTGCTAGATGAGTTTATCCAAGATGTTAGACCAGAAAATGTTGTTCAAATTGGCACTGACAATGCATCAATATTTAAAAAGGCCGGAAGAGACATGGAGAAAAAATACCCCCTGTTTTGGATCTCATGTGCTGCTCACTTCATTGATTTAATATTTGAAGATTTTGGGAAGAGACAAGTGTAATTAACTACATCTACAATCATAGTTAGGTACTTGCATAAATGAGGAGTATCACTCATGGAGATTTAATTCGACTTGGCAAAACTCGATTTGCAACAAATCACATCGCCATCGATAACATATTGAAAAATAAAGAAAATTTAAGATGATTGTTTACAAGCAGCACACAGACTCAGAATGTAGAAAGCTAAACTAGAGAAGGCAACGGGGTAGAAAAATTAATCTTAGACTCCAGTTTTTGGGAAGGTACGGGAGCAGTCCATCAAATTTACAAGTCACTGTATGAGATTCTTCGAATTGTTAATACAGAAAATTCAACCGACCATGCTCATATTATATGATATGTTTGAACAGATTTGGTTTGTTCATTGATTGAATATAGTTTCGATACGGTAACCAAATTAGATGAAAATTTTACAGGAATAATCTGTACATTAGGTTCAAACAACTTAACGGTAGAGATGTGAAAATATGACCGAAAAATATGTCAAAAAATAAACTTCACAATTTAATTTTATAGCGAAACTACGCTCTGGATAGAAACTGATAGAGAAGAATATATATGATAACTTCTTTTAAATGCTGCTACTGAAACCAAATGAAACCTTCTTCGTCCTGCTGCAATCTTTTTCGTTATGATATATTAATTTACTACCTCTGGCTATTTTCGTCATTATGTTTAACAGATGATGTTCTTCTTATCCAAGTCGTCATCTTCTCTACCGCCATCTCCCCCAAGCTGCCTGTGATTTGAAATCTCATGTGACAGATGATGCAAGATTTCTCCAGGAGCCGCCTTGCTGGGGCTGGAATCGTTGCTGTTCTATTATAAGCGATCATCACCTTATCAAGTAGTCTTTTTTGTACCGTTACGTTTTGGTTGTTTTGTAGCCAGTGGCTTCATGAAGCTCCATTACGGACAAAAAAAAATGCTACCACAACATGTCAACATGCAGGCACAGCGTGGGAGCTGTAATTACCTTAATTAATCTTCATACACAGTTTCATGATTGGATTTGGTATTTGGCTTAGTGATCGAATTTCAGATATGCAATTGTTGCCGGCGGACTGGGTTATAGCGGTAGATCGAGCTCACAAGCAATCAATGGTAGCCAACTTCCACAATATCAAGCACCACATCACCTTTTCTCCAATTTCGGTCGCAGCTACAAGCTGGTCATTCCTCTCTGCGTTCAACATAGAATGCTACTAATTCACACTAAACCCACCAACCATATTCGACACCCAGTAACCAAATCACGTCGTTTCTACTTGCAAATTACAGCTGACATTACACCATTGGGTCCAAACTACCATGTTTCAACAGGTAGTTGTAATACACTTGAAAATGTTCCGAGAAGGGTAACAGTAGAGCAATTCAATGCATGTAGCAATGGCGCAGCGCGAAGAAAAAAAAGTTCCACACGCTAGCGAAAGGTACAAAATGTTACAGAAAACTGCATGTAGGAGTACCAAGCACCATCGTTTAATCACACACACAGTTGATGATCATTTCATTAGCTAGGGAAACGCTTTTTAATTTCCTAAACGAATCGGGAAATAAATTATTAATTTCACATGATCGACAAAGTCCAAATGATGGTGTTATGCTTATGCCATAGGCACGGGTTCGATGAGCAGAGAAGCCACAAAGCAGTTGAGCTCAACCCCAGGGCTCGTAAACGAGTTTACATTCTTGTAAAGAACTTCTGAAGTACTAGCTAGGGTGGAGGCAAGCTTTGCTTATGACCTTCCATGCATCATTTACTTGATTATTTAGTTCCACTATGGCTTTTCTGTAGCACCATGTTCTTTCATGTATAATTCCACAGCTGGAGCAGCATGCCCTCTCTTCTGTTCAAACTACATCAAAATGAAGGTAAAAAATGGAAGGCGTGTTAAAGAATGTTAGTAACTTGGCTACTAAGACAATGGGATTCCAAATAATGTAAGGCCGTGTTATACTGAAAGAGAGGTAGAAGAAGTCAGATGAAAAGAACCTTCGTGAAACACACAACTAACAGATGAAGTCGATAATGAAGAAATTAAACTGAAGAAGTGTGTCGACCACGGGGTCTGTAGTCGCTTCCCTTTCCAGACTAGGACCTCCCTTTTTATTGTCACTAGGTTTCTGGGAACATATGTCAGAGATCTGGTTCAGGTACAAGAAATTGTTACAACTGAGGCTGAAGAGTCTTGCATTGCGTGTGCCATTGTGGTTGCTTCATGAAGCTCTTCCTGACGAACAAAGGCATATCCATCACAGACATTGAGGAGTGATTTCTCTGCCAAGACTTGTTCTCGAAGATGATTTACCCCAGGATTTAGACCCATCAAGAAACGAAACAGTTGCTCTTTTCCCAATAATTTCTTCAATGCTGCATCCCCCTCTGCAGTTGATAGCCTGAAGAGTGAAGTAATAAGTTGTTAATGATGTCGAGGACCTCCCATGTTGACCTGTTTCACACCCGATGCCATAACTCAAAAATATAGACAGGATCAATGTTAACATTGTATATATTGTACAGCACCCAGATATCATGAGCGGTCAGAAGAAAGAGAAAACTGGCACTAACATCTACAGTCATAGAGTTGGAAGCCATGCCATGAGGTAACTGTGCCATTTTCCTCTTTCCATGTCGAGTAACTAGGATCATATTCATCTGGCTGTGATCCTCTCCAGTCAAATATCTCGGCTTTCCTTTCCTGTGACATACAACTTCACATATCAACACCAAGCTGCATGGTTTGTCCCGTCAAATTTGTTTGGTGTAAGCTGCATGCTGGTAGTATCATGTTCCATTGTACCTTTCTCTTCTTCCACCAGACTGGCCATGGTGATTCTCAACTCTCAAATAACTGAGGATATGGAGCACTCGGCCCTTATCTTACACGTTATTCTTCTCTAGAATAGTGGTTTCTCTTTTAATTATATCTTTCTAAGGCTACCTAAGCTTATAAGGAGCCAGATTATTCTATACACGTTTGTATAAGTAATATAGCAATAAATATGGCAAAGCCGATAAACTCTTATGTACAAATTGATATATATACTTTACTTCATTTGTTTCATTCGCTTATTAAACCAATTAATTTCTAATGAATATGATAACCAATGCAATAGGGAAAAAATTTACTTTACCTCTTCAGCTTCTTTCCAGAAATATTGTCTAAGATTTCAATAAGAGCGCTCTCTTCTGATTCCTGAAAACTCCTTTTTGCTGGAGGATTCTTCTGTGGTGTCTCCATTTGCGGGAGCAATTCACCTTCGTCGAAATCCTTTCCAGCATGTTCTGCAATCTTTTCAACAGCTCCCAATCTTGCAGCCTCCTCAGCATCAGCATTACTTTCACCACAATCAGGATATACACATTTTACCATAAGGTCATTTCTTGCACCATATCCGATTCTCCATACAAAGTATATATTCATCTTATTTTCCACTGGTGCTGGAAGAGTATATTTATCGTTCTGCCCAAGTTCATTCACTAATTTCTCATAGGTGACCTCAAATAGAGTATCACCTGTCCTGCCTATCAGCATGATTGGAATAGAATCACTGTCATCCTCGAGACGCACCTCCATCCTGTAGCTGTTGTATTAGAACAATTAATTTTCAATTATTATTAAGCCCAACCACAAACACTATCAATATTTGCATTATTTTGTGACTGCAATAAACAATATCATAAGCTTACAGTGGGAGTCCAACTTGATCACCATGTTCTTTACAGATAAGTGAGAAAGAACCATACGGTTTCACCATCTGCTTGCCACAACTTGGGCAGGCAATATAGTACCAGGGACTACCAGCCATCCCGGGAAATAACCTTAGTGATTTTAGCTCTGCATAAGGATATGCTACCCTGTAACATATCAAAAAATTTAGAAACTCCAATAAGATAATCTACTTTCACATAAATTTCAGACATATACCCATATTCATTATGTCCCTTTTCATTACCAAACTATTGAAATATACTCTAACAATGCAGTAACTTACATTGTCACTTGTTGCATTAAGCAAATTAAGGTCAGCTACTTTGATCTTCCTTGCAGCCTTCAGCTCATCAGGATCCATAGTCAGCTTTACTGAAGATGATGGTATTCTAGGTGCGTTGAACGGTTGGGTGAAGCTGCATGTATGAAGAGACATAATGTAAGAATAGCTACAAAAGAAGATCAAGAATACTAAGATGTATTTATCGCTGTGTATTGTACCAAGCTTTATATTCTGCCGTCTCTGGGATCGCTGGATAAAAAAAAATACATGTGCTCATAGCACAATTAAGAACAGCCTTTGCTGAAAATACAAATAATCAAACACTTAGTAATGATAGTTGTGAATTCAAGTACATACAATAATCAACAACAATAATATTTTGCATCTTATTACAATGGGACTCCCGGACTTTCACACTTGTGAATACTATTACAACTGGAGGGATAATTCTACTAACTGCATCTACGTCAAATTTTTGCGCCATATTCCCCCAAAGTGTAACCCTTGTTAATTCTTTCCTGCAAAAACATTGAACATATATATAGATTTATAAAAACATTGGAAAAAAAAAATTGTACAGCCGCTTTTAAGAATAAATAACCACAATTGAATTATAATACCGATGAACCACTCCTCAATAGAATATATGATCACAAACCTTGTATTCTGAATATGGATGTGGCGTCTAGAAATGACCGTACCATCAACAGTTGCATCCTCAACCGGCTGGACTATCCTCACTCGTCCGATAACATCTAAATTACCATATATATAAGACATAAAATTAGCCAAAAGTCATGTACAACCAAAACATAAACAAACACCAATTATTATAATCACTCAATACCTGTCAAGATTGTATCATTGTTTTTGGGAAAAAATTCACCATTGGTACCCAAACTTACCTCGCTATATAAGAAAGGTACCCGAACTTGAAAAACGATCACCATAGTACCCAAAGTTTGAAATCCTATTATAGAGGTACCTAGCGCGTTTTGACCGGCTGGCTACCCGGTTTTGGATGACGTGCCAGTCGCATTTTGATTCCGAGGGGCAAATGTCCATTATAACCCCGAGAGCCGTCGTTCCTGAAAGGCCAAACTTCACCACCCACTAGCCACAGCTCCATCTCTCTCTTCTTCTTCTTCTTCTTATAGTTCCCTCTCCTCCGAAATCCAGCTCATTCAGACCTTCAAAGTCAAATGGGCCTCAAGGCCCACCTCACCGACTTGTCCCACTTCCCGGCTTCCTCCTCCAACCCTCTCGCACTCGACCTCCTCCTCTCCGTCTCCGACACCCTCCGCGCCGCCCTAAACCTCGCTCGTCGCTGTAGGAACGCTAATTTGACCGAAGGCAAGCTCAGGACTCAGAGCGACCTCGACTCGCTACTCGCGACGCTCGATCTCCACATTAGAGACGGTGATATTCTGTTCAAGAGCGGCGTCCTCCACGACACCGCCGCCTTCAGCTCCTCGTCGAAGCGCGAGACAGTACGCGCCGAGTGCCGCAACCTCGTCACGCGCCTCCAGGTCGGTGGCGCCGAGTCGCGCGTTGCCGCCATGGAGGCGCTGCTGGCGGTGCTGAAGGAGGACGACAAGAACGTGATGATCGCCGTGGCGCAGGGGATCGTTCCGGTGCTGGTGAAACTCAGTGAGTCGTCCGGGAGCTTCGAGATGAGGGAGAACGCGGTGGCGGCGATTGCGATGGTGTCGACGGTGGAGAGCAGCAAGAACGTTCTCGCCGCCGAGGGGTTGCTACTGTTGAATCATTTGGTTAGGGTTTTGGATTCCGGCAGCGGCTTCGCTAAGGAGAAGGCTTGCGTGGCGCTTCAGGCTTTGAGCTTTTCGAAGGAGAATGCAAGAGCGATTAGCTCCAGTGGCGGCGTTTCGGCACTGCTTATAGAAGTTGTAGAAACGAAAATCAATGAGTTGAATGAGGCAGCAGAACAGAGGAACAATGCAAATGCAGAAGGAAGTGGAGATGATACTGGATCAAGTGAAGAGGTTGAAGTGATGGATGCCGATGGAGAAGGAAGCAATCTGGAACCCTGGGTTCTGCTCAACCGAACATAGGGCTTCACAAGGTTCATTGAGAGACAAGAGAGTAAGAGACCAAGATCTCCAGGGTTGTAGCTCTCGCTAAACTGAGTTTGATAGTGATTATGAACCTTTGTTAAACTATTAGGTTGCCGTGAGAAACGTAGCTTATCATTGTAACAAGTCTTCAGTGTAGGATGATTACCTTAACTCCTGCTTTGAGTTTCTCGTATGAATGAATTGGACTTTGATTATAATCTAGTGTAATCCATTGCTGTTAAATTATAAGGTATGTTTGACAGTTTGAGTAGCAAAATGAGAGTGAAAGTCTAAAACACAAGCGTCCTGATATTTCTCTTGCACTTCTTTCAGGTCTGTAAATTCTATTATCACTCTATTTCTCTGTCGGTCTATTGACAGGTTGCAAGTTCAGGCTTGATCACCGGCCGACCATTCTCAATCTCTCAATAGTTTTTATAGTGCAATAAGCAAATCAAAGCTTGCAATACAAGTATACAACCGCATTATCTGGCCATCCAAATGTAATGCAATATGTCGGAGTGTAATAAAGCAGTGACTTGTAGAAATTTCAAAGAGTATTGGGGCTCAAATGAATAAGTCCTCACATGTACGGCGTCGGAGGCCTCGTCATCGCCGGCATGGCTCTACTGGTGGCACTGCAGGAGCGGCTGGTCTACGTGCCGGTCTTACCGGGATTGACCAAGTCCTACCAGATTACTCCGGCGCGGCTCCGGCTCACTTACGAGGACGTCTGGCTCCGATCTCCGGACGGCGTTCGCCTCCACGCTTGGTTCATCAAACTCTTCCCCGACTGCCGAGGTCCGATCCGAATTCCTGACCCGATTCGCTTCTCTGTTTTCTTCTATGTCTGTTTTAGCTTGCATAGTGCTGAATTTTGGATATGAGTTAACTCGGCGAGTTGTGGAGTTTAGTGTGATTACTGAACTGAATTTCAGCTTGTTTTGATTTAATTGCTGCTTCTGCTTTCGCTACTGGATTTGAATTTCCCCTTCTCTCTCCACTCGTAGTTTGTTAAAATCAGGTACCTCCATAATATGGTTGTGAGAGTTTAGGTACCTCCACTCGTAGTTTGTTAGGCGGAGATTACAGATTTGCCCCTCGGAATCTTTTTGGGAACTGCCACGTCATCCAAAACCGGGTAGCCAGCCGGTCAAAACGCGCTAGGTACCTCTATAATAGGATTTCAAACTTTGGGTACTATGGTGATCGTTTTTCAAGTTCGGGTACCTTTCTTATATAGCGAGGTAAGTTTGGGTACCAATGGTGAATTTTTTCCTTGTTTTTGCGACTAAGAAGATCACTGTATTGCACCAAGTAAAAACGATGACGCGGAAGGGGAGGATACACATGAGAAAGCACCTTGAAAACAGTATGATTGTTAAAAACTAACTGTGCCCGGTGTGGCACAACCTTGTACTGCTTCTGGCTCTCCCTGCTGTAAAATTTTGTTATCTCATAGACAAAACCTTCAGTTACACTCTCTGAAACCTCATCATAGTCAGCCTCTTTCACCAAAGCGTGTATCGCATCATTCTGCATATACAATTAAAGTCAACGAATGTACAAATCAGCATAATATATGAGCAATGAAACAACTATATTCCACAGATTACATGTCCATCCACCAGTACAAAGTGAAGACCATCAGGTTTCTCAGTTGGTTTGAAGGCCGTTCCTCTCCACATCCTACAAATACGCACTTTAATCTGCATACCGTTCTGTCCGGCTTGAATGTCTCTGATATTCATGAACGACATGGTTCCCTGAAATATAACAAAAAGGGAAAATGCTCATTTAATATTAAAAAGACCCCTCATTACCCATTTCAATGATCATCTTATTTTTTTCCCTTATTCAACATAAGGTAACAACTCTATTGTCCATTTAAACATAAGGTAACAACTCTATTGCCCATTTGAACAAATTTAATTTTTTTTCTTCCTTTTTTGTCTTTTTGTCTTATCTAACATATTTTTGAATAATAATATGCTGAGAAAGTGGAAAATAAAAAAATAAACTTTGCTGAAATATCACTCAACTCCTCCGGCCTCCCATGGCTGGTCGCCGGAGTCGGCGGATTCCGGTCACCAAAATTTTTTTTTGCCGGAATTTTTTTTTTTGCCGGATTTTTAAACTTTTTTTTTATTTTTTTATTTTTTATAATCAGGTTATTAGACGATAGTTACTGACTCACAGTAAACAATTTACAGATTACAGATTTCCAGTAATCGATTACTGACCCCCAGTAATCGATTACTGACCCCCAGTAATTAGGTTACAGATTTCATATTTTCCAGTAACTATGTTACTGACCCCCAATAATCAATTATTGACCCCCAGTAATCGGTCAATAATCAGGTTACTGACCCCCAGTAATCAGGTTACCGATTCCATATTTTCCAGTAACCATGTTACTGACCCCCAATAATCGATTACTGACCCCCAGTAATCCATAACCAGAGTTCATGAAGTTGCAAAACTTTAATCACAAAACATCCACACTATACTGGTACTAAAATTTCATTGATAACTTGACAATAACATAAAGAACTTGCACATACAATACAGTGAAACTCTACAGATTTCATGAAGTAATCAGGTTACTGACCCCCAGTAATCAGGTTACTGACCTCCAGTAATCGATTACTGACCCCCAGTAATCGATTACTGACCCTAGCCAAGAGAAGAAAAAAAAAAACAGAAAAAAAACCCTAGTTTTTTTTTCTTTTCGCCGCCGTTGCTACTAACATATTTCATAGAAGTACAGGCGCTGCACTGGTGCAAACCTTAACCAACGTATATCGAACAAGGTTAGAGGAAGGGAATCTGGTGTGGCTGAGTCCGGTACGCCTGGGTTTGGAGCAATCCTGCAAACTTCCACCACTTTTATAAGTGAGTTTCGGTGTGCCATCAGAGATGGACTAAAGGCCTAAAGCTTGAGCAAGTTTTCCTCTGCCCTGCTTCTCAATAAAAACAGCACGTACTGTCGTTCTGATCCAGGAGAGAAAGAGAGATGATATTAGGGTTTAATATAGGGTATTTAGGTATTTTTACCAAGATTCATTGGAGTGGGTATGTAACATTGGAATTGTCAAGTTTTAACTCTTTTTTGTGTAAATGGTCATTATCCCTAATAAAAAAGATACAAAGAATAGTTGTCAATAGATAACATCCAACGATGAAAAACCAAGTGACTCAAACCACGATTAACATGTACAATCACATTAATTCAAAAAATAACACACTGCATGAGAAGCCACAGATCAGAATGAAACAAAGAAAACTATGCAATCTCCCAAAACACCATAATCAAAACAAAGAAGGAATAAATACATCACACAACTGCAAAAGAGCCACTCAAATCCCGATCTGGTAGATACTCAGCACCTAAAATGGAATGAGCGTCTGAGAGAAACATGCATGTTCATATAGGTGAACTTTTCACCAATATAAGCATCTTCATAAATGCATAACACAGCCTTTATATTTGAAACGACACAATAAAGATCCTTCTTCAAATGTTCTGACTATATCAGAAAGAAAAAAAAAAGCCTAGAGTTAAATATGACTTCCAAAATAATCCTCGTTGCAAAACTCTAACTGTTATTTCCTCCAAAACACATTTGTCTGGAAATTAAAAGCAGGCAAACACTGCAACTACTCTAGAGACAACAACAACCTCAGGGTTGACCATATACTAATCGAAGAAACAAATAAATGAACGAAAAAAATAAACAAATATAAAGGAATTTAATGCACCCAAACCGACATGCATGATCCAGTAACATAGTAAAGATAGTTTTTCATGGACAAATATTATGATAACAGCACATATTTTACAGATTACTAAGTTGTTCCTATACCTGATAACAGTAGAAACAAAGCAGTTCAACTTCTAATCCCTTCAACTTCTAAAGCTGAAGAGAGACTGCAGAAATTTCAAAACAGAAGAAAGAGAACTCAGAACTGGAGTGATGATGGAATTTCTTCGAGTACAACAAAGCAATAAATATGAGAAGGCAGCCTGGGTTATTATAGGCTAATTCCCCAACATTAAAAAGACTAAAACCCCACTGGCACCTCACCCCATGTCTTGAATTACATAGATTATAATTCCTTCCTTATTATTATATACATTCTTATTGTCCCTTGAATTGTGTAAAACTGAAATAATAATTCTTAATTAATTTCCCTTATTGGGCCCATAAAAATCATACTCAATAGCAATTATGAATATATTTTTATAGCTATATGTCTACTGACAGTTCATAGCTTTCCTCCTATTTCCAGCTGCGGAGCTTACCTCTAATTATAGCTTTTGCTATGATGAAAATATATCATCAATGATACACTTATGAATCTCTGATTATAAAATTCATTTTAAATCCGTCAAAAAAATAATTACATTAATCATGTGCAATTCTAAACTAACATTTGTGCGTGCTTAAGTGGTACATTAATTATATATTGATCTATTATTGTTTAGTCCATTTTTATATATGGTAATTCCTTGGTTTTAAAATGGTATCATGATATGCTCTCTTTCATATAAATATCAGTAGTGTAAACTCAGAATAAGCTGATCTCTCATATTAACTGATATTACATACTTAACAGATGATACATCAACTTTTTTTTTTTTTTTTTTCAATTTCAATTTACACACAAAAAGACATGAGCAAAATACCTGGAACAGAAATTAGTTACACTACTTGTCCCCTTAAGGAACTAAAACAATATCATTTCCAACAATCATGTTGCATCACTAACAATCTGGAATAGCGTTTTTGAGAGCACTTCATTGACAAAAAATCTACACACACAGAACCATAGGCTGCTCCTTCTTCTAAAAAAAAAAACATATGCTCATTGCTACTCCTTGGATTTACCTTTATTCTTGTTTCTTTTCCCTCTCTCAACACATAAGCAAAGTGAATAAACATAATAGATATAGATGTAACATACATGAAATAAATCAACTATAAAAGAGAGAGAAACAAATTACTCTTGCTGCAGTTCGATAACACTCTTTCCAGCAGCTCTGTCAATCGGACACCAACACTCTTTAAAATGGGTATAGATTTATACATAAATCGAACTGTATAGTAAAGATAGATCACCTAATAATCATTAATGGTTAATGTAGTGGACTAAAAAATAGTAATATCCAATATAAATTGTTTCAAAAGATGCTTGTATTCAATGTCCTTTTGAGAATAAATGCAGATAGTAATATCCACTTAAGCACACACTAATGTTAGTTTAAAATTGCATGTCATTGCAATTATTTTTTTGACTGATTTAAAATGAATTCTAAAATCAGAGATTCAGATTTTATTCTTAACTAAAATATATAGTTAAGAATAAGTGAAGATGTATATGTTCCTTTTGAGAGCATAATCAGCCGAATACGGAAAACAAAAACATGCTCTTCACAAACGGAGACCAATATTCCCTAAAGTTATATTAACAAAAGATTATTAACAATAGATATCTTATGATGTATTATTTTTCCCTAAAGTTAGTCAGTTTACCTGAGCTCTCTGTGGCCGATATACCTCTGCATGTTAAGTAGGGAATTTTAAATGATTACTAAGAATAAATTTTTAATTTTAAAGAGATTATTGCATAAGATAAAATGCCAATATTAGCCAACATTATTTGGACATGGTAGAAGTAAAATTTTGAAACCCAAAATAAAAGAACAACACAGAATTTATGATGCTTAAACCAATAAGCTTGTAACCTAAAAAAGTTAGTTTGTGAGCAATGGAAAGGGTATGTATGGAGAATTATGGGACTATGAATTAAGCCTCAGTGTAAGCATTTGGAAAGAACGTAAAGAAAGGAACACTGTAAATGCATCTATCAAGTTTTCCCCATAATCTTGTACCTGAATACATTAAATAATGTGAACATAAATAAAGTGTTCATGGTCTGAACTAAAATTCCTAGCTAAGTTTTTATCATCAAAGAGTCTTGAAGATTTGCAGTATAAACTAAGGTGATCTATTAGTTGATTACCCTTCAAGTTTCAACCTTTATAGTCTTTGATGAATAATACTATTCTTCACCCTCTACCTTACCAACAAATTATGCTCTTTTCAAAGCCTTATTGAAGTTCCATATCAGACATCAAGTCCTCACTCTTTTCAGCTATTCCAGCCTTGATCATCAAAAAGAGCTAGAAGTGGAGCCAAAAATAGAAAGCTGTGTAGCTTTGTTCATGAAAAAGATGAATTCCCTTCTCTCAATCTCCTTTGTGGTTCGATTCGGTGCCAAAAAACCTTGGAGAAGCATAATTTCAAGCTTGTCTGCATAAGCTCAACAAACAACAAAAGGTACGAAGTTTTGAGGCTACTTCTGAGAATTTTCTTTACACCACTCAACAATGGTAACCACTATTCTTCATCACCACCGTCCACACCGTCTCCTTCTCGACCCGGGGCAGGCTGCCAATGAAAGCAGAACACATAATGGACCTTTCTCCAACGAAGCTAATTTCGACACCAACATGGTGATCATCCTAGCAGCTCTTCTATGTGCCCTGATATGTGTTGGAAAAATGGGTTAAAAACCATTTTTGAAACCAAATTTAAATAGATTAATTAAAGTGTGTTTACACTTATAATTAATGAGAATTGAACTTGGATTTGTATTCTTCATAATGAAGACTACAATATTATGTGTTCATATGACCAATTTGGTTTTGGGATGAATGAAAAATTGTCATCCAAAGGTGGCTATTGAAAAAGGGAAATGGTAAGAGTCAAGTGACTCTTCAGTTGCTACTGGAAATTTTTTGATATTCTAGTAACATATGATGTAATGTGTATTATGAACATTGAGTGAGATGTTCATGACCATTGAGTGAGATGTTCATGACCATTGAGTGGGATGTTCATGACCATTGAGTGGGATGTTCATGACCATTGAGTAAGATGTTCATGACTATTGAGTTCCCTATATTGATGATTGATTTTAATAGCCTTGGCCATTCCTCACACTATAAAAAGGGCCTCATTTTCATAGTTTTATACCTACACCAACATCAACACCAACACAAAGCATTGAGCTCTTCTCCTTTGAAGATCATTCTCTCTTCTGCACTTGTGCACTTGTTTTATTCTGGTGATAGATAAAAAGTACTAGCAGTTCGTAGGTGTTCTTGTAACAGTGCAGCCACAAGAACTCGAAAGGTCGTTGTATCTTGGGAGACGAACGCTAAGAAGTCCTTTTGCACCAATAGAGGCGGCGTAATTGTCTTAAGGAAAGTGTGTGATACACATGATTCGACTTAAACGGATTCTACTTTCCTTATCTATTTAACATCCGTCAGAACCCATTGGTATTCTTTATTTATAATTATTATTTTAATTATAAATTAATTTTGGGTAATCATATTTGTAAAATCATAAACCCCTCCTTTGTTTATAACTTAAGACAATTAAAATTTGATTTTGCTTGTATGATTCGAGGTTTATTAGTTGCCTAAACGGATTTAAAGTTCTGGTTGCCTAAACGGATTTAAGGTTTTTTCGAAGCTTGTTGTTGCCTTATGGAACGGTTTTAAGGTTCTTTCGAAGCTTGTTGTTGCCTTATGTAATGGTTGCCTAAACGGATTTAAAGTTCTTTCGAAACTTGTTGTTGCCTTATGGAACGGTTTTAAGGTTCTTTCGAAGCTTGTTGTTGCCTTATGTAATGGTTGCCTAAATGGATTTAAGGTTCTTTCGAAGCTTGTTGTTGCCTTATGGAACGGTTTTAAAGTTCTTTCGAAGCTTGTTGTTGCCTTATGTAATGGTTGCCTAAATGGATTTAAGGTTCTTTCGAAACTTGTTGTTGCTTTATGGAATGGCTGCCTAAACGGAATTGGTCGCCTATACGGATATTGTTGCCTTACAGAATTCGTAGCTTACGTATACATTGAATTGAGAAATAAGTGATTATATTAATTAACACTTATAGGTGTGTTTTCATAATTGAAAAAATTGCTGAAAAAACCAAAGAGTCAATCAAGGTGCCAACCGGATGTGATTGCGTAATACCTGTACTACCAAATGGTTGCCTAAACAGAATTGGTTGCCTGTATACTTGTCTTACGGAATGGTTGCCTGTATACTTGTCTTACGGAATAGTTGCCTATACAGATATTATTGTCTTACGGAATTTGTAAGTTACATTTACATTGAATTAATAAATAAGTGGTTATTTCAATTAACACTTATGGGTGTGTTTTCAGAATTGAAAAATTACTGAAACAACCAAGAGTCGATCAAGATGTCGACCATGGATGTGATTGCCTGAATATATGTCTCAGTCTCACAAAGAGAAAAATCTGAGAAATTGAATGGGCTTCACTTGATGCACTTGTTGAAAATATGTCCAACGAATAGGACATGGATGAAGTCAATGATTATGACTGTGGAATAAAAGACTTAGAGCTGTGGTATGACCAAGCCAAGTTTATAAAATAAAATAGGACCATAAGTGGTGGATTATTTAATTCTTGTAAATAACATTTGTCCAAGAATGAATAAAGTTTCTTTTCACCAATATGGTTGAGCCATCCAAATATATGGCATGATAGACCAAGATATATGATAATTATGGT
The DNA here is from genome assembly GCA_963682095.1 of Potentilla sterilis. Taxonomy (NCBI): domain Eukaryota; kingdom Viridiplantae; phylum Streptophyta; class Magnoliopsida; order Rosales; family Rosaceae; genus Potentilla; species Potentilla sterilis. Next base: position 35,937,491 of record OY821766.1, on the reverse strand, counting down.
GCTCTATGTAGACTAATTAACATTGACAATGGTCAAAGTATGCTTTATGATACTTTAACTCATTTTGAAAGCAAGTGGATATGTAATGGCATGTTTATTGTTTGAATGCAATAAATAAGATGATTAAATCCACTAGAGATATGTTAAATTTCATATTTGACATGAAAAATATGGATATTGCTTATGTGAGCAAGTCAAAGAGACACACGAGTAATATTTGAGTTGTGTTGTCCTAGAAGGATACTGAGATGAAAAATGGATATCTAACACGATAGTCTTTAAGTGTACTAGCGGTTATGTGTTCACACTAAAAGGTGAAACAGTGTTATGGAAATCCTCCAAACGGACCATTATAACTAGATCCACAATGAAGTATGAGTTTGTGGTACCAGACAAATGTGGGGAATAATGACAATGGTTACACCAATATGGAGGATATTCCAAGATTGACAAGACGTGTCTGCAATTTATTGTAATAGTCAATTTGCAATTAGTAGGGCACAAAGTAAGATGTACAATGGTAAGTCTAGACACATCCTTTGAGGACATAATACCAATTGGCTACTCTCTATTGAAGTTATCTTGACTGACTATGTGAAGTCAAAAGATAAATATTGCGGATCCGCTAACCAAAGGGTTAACTAGAGAGTTAGTTGACAAAATCATCAAGAGGAATTGGATTAAAGCCCATTGGAAAATAAAATTTCTACAGTGGATACCCAACCTAGTAGACTGGAGATCCCAAGAGCTAGGTTCAAATGGGAAAACTAAATTGTGGAGATGAGATTGGATCACTGTGGGGAGTACCCAAATCCATTCCTATGATGAAAAACAGTGATACCCGTAAGAGTTAGGTTAAGCTAAGCTTTTAATGATTCTTATGCGTCGGAAAAACCGAGCGGAGTAATGCGGGTTACTCTTAATTAAGAGATCACCTATGTAAGAGAGAAGTGGGGCCGCTTCTAAGGGAATTGTTGGGGCACAATTCTTATCAAACTCTTACAGAACCAGACGTGTGTCTATGGCCAAAACGGGCACAATAGTGAGAACTGCAATGTACCAGGAAGACTCCTGTGTGAGGTATGCTATCAGTTACACAAAATAACGAATAGTTCAAGGACATCGCGTCTACTGTTTAGTTAGTAACGTAATCATACTTTCACAAGGGAAGGTTCAAAGGGTAAAACCTACCTATCCTACGCAGGTTTCGACTATAGAAATCTATCACCAATTCTATCGAGTCTTTGGTGGCCAATTTTATTCATGTGGGGAATTGTTGGAAAAATGGGTTAAAAACCCTTTTTGAAACCAAATTTAAATAGATTAATTAAAGTGTGTTTACACTTATAATTAATGAGAATTGAACTTGGATTTGTATTCTTCATAATGAAGACTACAATATTATGTGTTCATATGACCAATTTGGTTTTGGGATGAATGAAAAATTGTCATCCAAAGGTGGCTATTGAAAAAGGGAAATGGTAAGAGTCAAGTGACTCTTCAGTTGCTACTGGAAAATTTTTGATATTCTAGTAACATATGATGTAATGTGTATTATGAACATTGAGTGGGATGTTCATGACCATTGAGTGAGATGTTCATGACTATTGAGTTCCCTATATTGATGATTGATTTTAATAGCCTTGGCCATTCCTCACACTATAAAAAGGGCCTCCTTTTCATAGTTTTATACCTACACCAACATCAACACCAACACAAAGCATTGAGCTCTTCTCCTTTGAAGATCATTCTCTCTTCTGCACTTGTGCTCTTGTTTTATTCTGGTGATAGATAAAAAGTACTAGCAGTTCGTAGGTGTTCTTGTAGCAGTGCAGCCACAAGAACTCGAAAGGTCGTTGTATCCTGGGAGACGAACGCTAAGAAGTCATTTTGCACCAATAGAGACGGCGTAATTGTCTTAAGGAAAGTGTGTGATACACATGATTCGACTTAAACGGATTCTACTTTCCTTATCTATTTAACATCCGTCGGAACCCATTGGTATTCTTTATTTATAATTATTATTTTAATTATAAATTAATTTTGGGTAATCATATTTGTAAAATCATAAACCCCTCCTTTGTTTACAATATGTGCATTAGGTCTAAACTCAATAGTGAGGTGTGCCCCTCAGATGCAGCAGAAGGTTTTCTTCTGAGACCCCAGATGAGAGTGGAACCAGCTAAATAAAAGAAGCAGGGTCCTCTTATCTATTTGGTGAATGTACAATATAAGATCATGTGCTTCTGCTAGTTAAATGAAACTTTTGTAATCGGAACTAAAACCATTATCAGATGCTTGTAATAAACATGTATGGCAAATTTTTCGATTTCTGTGTTCAAATCCCTAATTTTGCCAGTAAAAAAGACTTACGGGGGTTGATGATGATGCTCCATCGTCTTCCTTCGCTGCAACGGGAAGACGCCACCGTTTTGTGGTGTCACCTGATTGTTTCTTAATCGAAAACCAGATCCCTAAAAGGAGACCCAGAGGCATCAACACACACCCATATTAAAATCCAAAAACAATGATTCAAAGAACAAAATCCAAAACCAAAGGAAAATCTGACATTTAATTTTCTTGCAGGTGTAGTTGTATTTGTTCCTGCTGGACCTTGACAGGCAATCTACAGGGTGCCATTGAATACACCAGAGACCTACAATCGCAAGTCTCTTTGCTATTTTAGCTTCACCTTCTTCCCCAATACCAATTCGAAGGTCATCGCCTTCTTTAACATAAAGAGGTAATCTGGAAACTGCCATAGTCCATAAAACAAAGAGGTAGAACAGTTAAAAAAAAAAAGGAAGGGCAAAGAAGTCAGAAAAGAGAAAAATAAGGGCAACACAGTACTTCCACCACTTGAATGAACAGTGCAGGAAGTGTTTTGGTTTAGAGGTTTTAAATTTCATCTTTTTATATTCAATAATGTTCTACTATTAAGGAGAGTGTAGCTGACTTGACCCTGTATCACTTAAACGTTAGATAGTAAAAAAAATTAAATTGATGTACACTACTGGGTTAATTTTTGTATATTTTTATTGTTCAAGTGTAGTAGATTAGTAAAACTTGAATATGAATTTATCTCCCACTTGACCAGCCGTATGAGATTGTATTGGAGGTTTTCTCCTACATGACTACCGGTAGTTATAGACTTCGGCCGACATGGGCGGTTTGCCCAATGGATTATATTCCATTCCTTAAAAAAAAAGACCATAATTATAATAGAAAATACAAAAAAATGCTATAAGATGATCATGTGATGGGCTGGTGGTGGTGTTGTGCTTAATGTTAAATTTATTTATGGGCGTGCAAAAAAAACTTAGCGAATACGAGAGAATTCTCCTGCAAACAATATCTAAATTATTGGGATTCTTCTTCTTCTTTTTTCGCGTGTTGCATGTTTTAGCAGAATCTGCTATATAAGTGATTTCCATTCTTTGGTCCTTCCAGAAAAAGGAAAAAAAGAGAGAAGTCTCTAGTCTTTACTGGCTTGGTACGGTGTTAAACGTTTTTACAAACATTTGGACTGTGTTGAGGCTTTAAAAAAAGTTTGTTTCCTTTTTACCGATCCCCTATATGTAACACTTACTAAGGAGTAAGGATAATGGAGAAAAGATGGGGGAGAAAACTTTAAGGGAGGGAAAGGGTTAAACAGAGACTGAAATTGACACAGATTTATGAAACTTGAGAAGATGAATTCACAATTTATTATAGAGATGGTTATAAAAATAAACAAGAACAGTTTGTGGTATTAAGTAGAAACTTTTACAACTTTGCCTAAACGAAAGAATTCTCCCCAGAAATTCCATCAGACAGAGTAGCGATTGCCTTGAGAGGATACTTTCTATGAGCAGTTAGGCCTGCAGTCTCAGTCATGTCTAAATCATCTTCTTTCACACCATGAGGCAAAGCCCAGTCAAACTTATGCACTATATTTGCCAAAGCAAGCTCATTAAGAGTTATGGCAAACTGAATTCCAGGACAACCTCGTCTCCCAGTACCAAATGGCATTAGTTCGAAGTCATTCCCTTTATAATCAATGGTACTATTCAAGAACCTTTCTGGCTTGAACTGCTCTGGATTTGTATATGATTTAGGATCTCTTCCAAGCCCCCATGCATTAACCATAACTTGTGTATTGGCGTTTATATTGTAACCTTGAATTTTCACATCTTTTTTGCACATTCTAGGAATTAGTAACGGAACTGGAGGATGTAACGGAAGAGTCTCTTTAGTTACTGCCTTCAAGTACGGCATTCCAACCAAATCTTCCTCTGTTACACTCCTTTTATTTCCAACAATTCCCCTTACTTCATTTTGCAACTTCTTCATCGCCTCTGGATTTGGGTCGATCGGGGGGTCGTCGTGCTTGAGCAGCGGGGAGAGCAGGCCGATCTGGGTCAAGCAATGGTGGCGCCATCGAGGCAGTGGTGGTGGGGCAGAGGTGGTCTGATCGGGGGGTCGTCGTGCTTGAGAGAGAGAGAGAGAGAGAGAGAGAGAGAGAGAGAGAGAGGTGGGGTGAGGTCTGTTAGTTAGAAAGGAGGAGGAGAACGAGAATATTAAGGTTTAGTATAGGGTATTTAGGTATTTTTACTAAGATTTATTGGAGTGGGTAGCAGGGCCGGTCCATGGGCTGTGCGAAGTGTGCGGTCGCACAGGGCCTCCAATTTTTTAGGCTTAAAAAACATTTGTACACCTATATTATATAGAAAGATGGAGTACATTATCAACTGGAGCTGTAGTTCAGTTGGTATTAGCTTGCATCTGTACCTTGGAGAATAGAGACCCAAGTTCAAATCTCCACACACACACACATTTTAATAGCCAGTGTGAATTTTTTTTTTTGAGTAAATTTTCTTATCATCTCCCCCGGATTCGCCCCTTTTCTTCATCTTTTTTTTTTTTGAGTAAATTTTCTTATTATCTCCCAGATTCTCCCCCTTTCTTCAATCTTCATCTGGGTGAATTTCACATCAATCACATGATCAATTGTCAATCGTAACCCTCACTCCCCCAGTCCCGCATTCGTAACCCTCATCTCATCCTCTCCGGTTGGACTCGGCGATTCCAGTCTCCACGCTGGCGGATTAAGGTTGTCCAACTGTCCAAGTCGCCCCCAAATTTCAATCATTCATTCAAGATCAACGATTTTGAAAGGTAATCTACTAGATACAAGATGTTATTAATGTTTCCCAATGAATCAAATTCGATCAATGATGATTCAATTGAATTTTGTTTAATATTTATCATTCTTTGTTTCTTGATTTCTAAACATGATTTGATAAATCCTTGTAGCTCTGTGAGCCTGTGATTTAGGTTTGTTTAGTCACGTATTCAAATTGTTTGATATAGATTGAATTGATCATTAAATTTTTTCTGAATATTTATTATGTTTAATGTGATGAACTTTGAAAATGTTAGAATGGCTCCTACAAGAATGCATGCAGCCGGTAATTCCAAACGCAAAAGAATAAAGAAAGGAGACAAGTTTGTTCAAAGTCAATCAGGAGCTATGGAAAAATTTGTTGATGATTTTGCATCTAAGAGTGCTAGAAGATCAGTATTCAGAAAATAGTATTGCATTGGCTATTTCATCTTGGTAAAATTATGGTAGTATTGTAGTACTTGGTGCGTCTGTGTAATAGAGCAGCTGAGATTTTTGCCTTTTTGGTTATTCCTTTTGAAGTCAATGTAACATGCTTACAGAGCATTTGTTTTTAAAGTTCAATCTAATATACTTTTACAGAATTTTACTTTCGGTCTTCTATCTTTTTTGTTGTTGTGATCTTAATTTTTGGTCTGTTTATATACATGTCTATTTGTGACACTATGCTTTTAGATTTGGTGTATTTTTCTCTTGTATCAGGAGCACCTAGAGGGCAACATTTTATATCTCGCACAAGGCCTCTAAACACAACGGACCGGCCCTGGTGGGTAGGTAACATTGGAATTGATAAGTTTTTTCTCATTTTTGTGCAAATGGTCATTTTCCCAACTGAGTATGTTTCGTATTTTTGCACGTCTTGGACTTGCACCTGATGACTGTATACTTCTCAACAATGATGACATATGTGAATGAATATGACATTTCACAAAGTCCTCTTGCAGAACCTACAGATAGACAAACGATATCAATAGCAAGAACACAAATGTAGAAGAACAAGTTTTAATTTAGAGATGCAACAAAAGATGTAAATTTCTGATTTCAATTCATCCCACATAACGAAGCGAAATATCACCAATAAAAGGTCAAATTACCTTCAACCCACCAGTCGGAGCAAATCTTTCGCTTACAAGAGTAGCCATGTATGGATCCTAAACATGATAAAACATAAGTACTAAATTTCATACAGCAGAAATAGGAAAGCATTTTTCACCATTTTGACATTTTAAAAGCATAGCTCATAAGCAATCAAGTAACAACCTTTTCGATAGCGAGCACAGTCGCACCAGCATTGATAAGAACATTAGTCAAAGAACCAGTTCCGGGCCCAATTTCCAACACCACATCACCTTCCCCAACCTCGGCTGCAGCCACAATCTGGTCGTTGACCTCCGAGTCCAACATATAATGCTGCAAATGCACACAAAACCCACCAAGCAAATTCAAAACCCATGCCAGTAAACACATCACATTCTACTCACAATTTACACAACTGGGTCTAAACTTACATATGAACACATTATCTTATAAAAAGAAAACCAAGAAGAGAACAAAGAATTGACTAAAAAAGGAAACTTTCTATTTTTGGGGAGATTGGAAAAACCTGGCCGAGTGATTTCCGGGGGAAGCGACCTTTGGAGTTGAGAGCGGTGAGAGTGGCGTGGTAGTCATCAGGGTTTTTAGTTCTTGCTCATGTCTTTCATGTTGTTTGGGGCCAGCTGTTATGTAAGTTGGTCTGGATTTTCGTGCGCCGAGGGTGCTATTGTGTGCTGGGAGTGTGGGTTTGGGGTTTTGTATTGGCGGGAGAGATTGGTGAAGAAGAAGACTTTGTTTCGTTCGAGAGGTGTAGGCAGCGTTTAAAATCTCTGTTGTATATCCGAAATATCCGATATATTCCCTGATATTTTAATTTTTTCAGCGGACTAATATATTTTTAAGTGTAAATATCTTATCATTCACCATATCTACGAAATTTCTCCAATAACGTAAAATATCTCCGATATTTAAGATATTTGTGATAAATCTCTGATATTTTAACGAAATATCTGTAAAGTTTTTCAATAATTTCTTTTTTCTCAAGATTCAAGAATTTTTAAGAGAAGAGTAATTGAATAAGTAATCAACGATCACTTCGAGGGATATAAAAAAAAAAGTACCCCAAATTCCCCTCAACGGATATCCGAATGAGAGAAGTAACAAACAGTCTTGAGAAATATCCATCGATTACTTGAATAAGTAATCGCCTCGAGTTCTCGAATTAGTAATCGCCTCGAGTTCTCAAATTAGCAATCGCTTCGAGTTCTCGAATAAGTAATCAATTTGATTATAATGTTTATGAATATGCTCAATATGGAGAAGAACATATATGATCAATCATATAGTTAGATTCATTATTATCCCATTTTATGGGATACCGTCAGCAGCTCCAAAAATATATATGAATATCATATTAATCACTACAATTCATACCATATGGGTCATATGTCTTGGCCAAATTATTGTATTTTCATGGATCAACGTGAGAATTTGAAGCACCTAGAGCCTCTTTCTTGTACTAAATGAAGCCATTATTTGTATGTATTTAAAGTTTTATATATAAAATAAATGATTTTAATATTTAAATATAAAAAAAATTATTACGGAGTATCTCTGATATATCCCCGATATATCTGATCTCTTTTTTTTTTGGCCGACCGATATATCTATCGATACGGATATTTTAATCCTTGAGCAGCGGTGACGAGAAGACTACATGGTGTTACCGTGTTACAACATTAAACGACAGGTCGTTCCTCAAGTGTTTTCCATTTTCGTTATTCTTTTTTATCGTATTTTAATTTGTGTTGACAGTAGCCGCAGAGAGGCTACAGCAGGCCCACAGACCCGCAGCAAGCGCACCAGGGCCCGGCCCAAGGGTCGGGACCGGATCACCAGCACCCGGCCTCGGGGCCTGACACTCTATCCTGCCTCCAGGGACCCAGGGGCCGGGGGCGCCAGCCTGCCTAAGAGGGCACCAGAAGGTATAAGCAGAAGGGAACCAGTCCCACATCGAAGAGTAAGGCCAGTCCACCCCCAACCACCTATATATGGGCCCCAACTACCCTCTTTATGAGGTAACTCATCTCTCTCCCAGCTTACATACGTGTCTTGGTTATATATATTCCAACTATACTAACTTAGGCATCGGAGAGGAGAAGACCGGCCCGCCCGGTATTCCCCTTAGTGAGCAGGATTGCAGGAGATAGAGATGGATTCATCAAGTATCTACTAGACCCCTGGGTTTAGGCAGAAACAATTGGCGCCGTCTGTGGGAACTCGTACAAAAAGTTGTGTTGCTCTATCAATCCTTTGGAGAAGTAGCTACATCCTTCAGTCCGGAAACAATGGAGGGGAGGAGGATAAAAGCCAGCGGGGAAAAACCGAAAGCGCGAATTCAGTTCCCCGACCCAGCCTGTAACATAAAGGCCGAGGTCGGTACGAGGTTCGCCCTTTCTTCCGTCAGTGATAGAACTCATGATCACCGGAAACCAGAAAGCACCGACCAGAAGGGTCCGAAAGAAATTAAAAAGATGAAGGCAAGGGTCGAGCGCTTGCGAGCGGAGGGTGATCAAGATCGGCTAAGAGCGGAGGCCCGGTGCCGAGAATTGGAGGCAGTCAACATCGCCCTGGTGGCGGCCCTGGAGCGAGAGGGTCAGCAGAGCACTCCTCGAGCAGCACCGCGATCAGCATGCAAGGCTAGCGAGTTCCCGCATCTTAAGGTAGGACAGGCCACGGGAAGAAGAAAGACCGTGCATATGGACACGCCACTCTTTTCGGAAGCTTTAAGGAACTCCGGCCCGGCCGAGCCCCCGTACCACACGGGCCAGGCGTCAACCGATCAGGAAAGCACTACCGCCCGAGCGCTTGAGGCGCTCTCCGCCTCGGTAGCAGACATGAAGGGCTGCATGGCGGCCAGCGAGAGAATGGCAGGGCGGCAGCAGGGTGGCGCGCGGTTCAACGAGCGTATTGGACCTTTCCCGCGCCGAATTAGGGAATCGGGAAGATCTGGAAGCCAAAGGCCTCTAAAGTTGACCTATTCCGGGGCGGGCTGTCCTTACCAACACCTGGACAGCTTCAAATCACAAGCAGGGGTGAGGGGCTACTCGGATGCCACGTGCTGCAACGTATTTCAAGAAACGCTCTCAGGAGAGGCGTTGAATTGGTTCTACGAGCTACCAATTAATTCAGTCGAAACCTTCGAGCGGTTGGCGGATAAGTTCGTCGGCCGGTTCATTCTAAAAGCCAGGACAGCCCAGGCATCCACAATCCTCTTTGACTGCATACAAACAGACAACGAGCCCCTACGTGCCTTCGTTAACCGGTGGCAGATTGCCACGGCCGGGGTCAGGAACCTGGACAAGCAGATCGCAGGGATGGCCTTCAAGCAGGGTTTGAGACCCGGGGAACTTTCGTATGACTTGCTAGTACAGGAGCCAATGGGGTACGACGAGCTGATGACTGTGGCCGTTAGGCACGCTCAGGCAGAGCATGACACATATGGGGACAAGGTGCCCAAGCGGATAGCGGACGACCTGCAGCCGTCCCATGGAGGCAAAGCCGGATGGCTAGATCGTAGCCGAGCGCCCGCAGCCGCTAGGAAAGCAGACCCACGGGAGGAATGGCAACCCCGGCGGAGCGATGGCGACGGTTCCCGGCCAGGAAGAAAACAACCGTTTGTGCGTTCGGCGCGGCCTCTAGCTGCTGCGCCAGCAGAGCGACCATCGCGTGCCTTGGCTATTTTACCAGAAGGAAAACCCAAAGATCTAGCCCCTCGGACCGATGACCGAAAGGCCCAGATAGCGGTCGTAATCAACCGGACTCGCCAGAAGGACACCAACAACGGGCAACCGCGGCCTCCGCAGGTGGGAACTATAAACACCCGCACTCCCGGGGGCATCGAGGTACACGGGAGCATTAACATGATACACGGCGGGGGTCGTATAGATCGACTTACCCGGAGCTCGAAGAAACGGTGCGTAAGATCGGTCCGAGGGAAGGAGGTATACGCCTTCGGCGAAAGAAGTGGCCAGGCCGCTAAAACCGGATGGAGATCGATCACCTTTTACGAGGGGGAAGAGCCGGAGGATCTGATCCAACCGCACAACGACCCCTTCCTCATTACGGTCCAAATAGACCACTGGATGACCAGTCGTATGCTGATTGATACCGGAGCCTCAGTCAACGTAATGTTCCGGGATGCATACAAGGGATTGCAGAGAGGAAGGAACAAGTTATCCCAGGATAACGAGCCGCTCATAAGCTTCTCCGGTGAGGTCGTCCAGCCCCTGGGATCGGATTACCTACCGATCATCTTCAGCGAGGGAGACAGAACCAGAAAGGAGCATTTGGAGTTCATCATTGTTGACTGCCTATCATCGTACAATGGCATAATCGGTCGGCCAGGATTATGGAGGCTTAAAACGTTTATTGCCGGCCACATGTTAATGCTGAAGATGCCTTCACCAGCCGGAGTCATTACCATACGCGGGGACCAAAGGATCGCCCGCAAGTATTACACAGAAGCCGTGACCCACGGGAGGAAGCGGACCGAGGTCTTCACAACCGCTCAGCAGGCACCAGTGCCGGATCTAAACATTGACCCACGTGATGACGTCAAGACAAAAAGAGTCGGGTGGTTCATCGAGAAACTGGAGCCACCTGCGGCCGTGGAACAAACCGAAGCAATCTGCATTTCGATAGACCACCCGGAGCGAACTGTCGTAATAGGGACGCGGCTCGATCCAGTTATTAGGCAAGAGCTCATAGCCTTCCTCCAGGACAACGGTTCGGTCTTCGCATGGTCCTATGAGGACATGCCGGGCATATCCCCAGAGATAGCCGTGCATGAGCTAAATTTATTGCCCAACGTTCCCCCGGTAAGGCAGAGGAGGAGATCTTTCAGTCCCGCAAAGTATGAGGCAATCAGAGCGGAGGTACAGAAATTGAGGAGTATAGGGTTCATCCGGGAAGTCCAGTACCCCCGCTGGCTCGCAAACGTAGTTATGGTACCAAAGAAGGGAACCGGCCAATGACGTATGTGCGTGGACTTCACTAACCTGAACCGGGCGTGTCCAAAGGACAGCTTCCCGCTCCCCCGGATTGACCAGCTTATAGATTCCATGTCCGGTTTTAAGATGCTCAGCTTCATGGACGCTTACGCCGGATACAATCAGATTAGGATGCACCCGGATGATGAGGAGCACACATCATTCACAACCGACCGAGGTACTTACTGTTATAAGAGGATGCCGTACGGTCTGAAGAATGCCGGGGCCACCTACCAGCGAACGGTCAACCAAATGCTGGAGCAAGAAATGGGTAAAATCGTAGAGGTTTATGTGGATGACATGCTGGTCAAGAGCTTGACTGCAGGGGCCCACGTCCAGGATTTGGCCGTAGTCATCGGCAAGATGCTCAAATTCGGAATGCGCTTAAACCCAAAGAAGTGTATTTTCGGAATTTCAGAGGGCCTATTCCTAGGCCACATCACCAGCCAGCGAGGGATAGAGGCCAACCCGCTGAAGGTCCAGGTGATTTTAGATATGGAAACGCCAGAGGAGAGAAACCAGGTCCAGATGTTGACCGGCCGGTTAGCCGCCCTCGCCAGATTCATCTCCCGCCTAACCGACAAATGCACCCCGTTCTTCAAATTGCTCAAGGCACAGCAGACCAGGAAAATCCACTGGGCAGCAGAGCATGAAGCAGCGTTCCAGTCTATCAAGGCATATCTGTCGGCAGTGCCTCTCCTATCCAAACCAGTGCCGGGCGAAATGCTATACCTTTACATAGCTGCATCCGCGACGGCCGTATCCGCGGCTCTCATTAGGAAGGAAGAAACGCTCGAACTCCCGGTATACTATGCGGGAAAGGGACTCACTGGAGCAGAGGGCCGGTACCCCGACATAGAGAGATTGGCTCTGGCCCTGATTGTTAGTGCCAGGAAGCTCCGGCATTATTTCCAGGCTCACTCCATCACCTTGTATACCAATCACCCTCTGCGACAGATCCTACAAAGGCCAGAGACCAGTGGTAGGCTCGTACGGTGGGCAGTTGAACTGGGAGAATTCGACATCATCTACGCCCCGCGAACGGCCATCAAAGGGCAGGCAGCTGCGGACTTCATATGTGAGCTCACCCCAATGGCGGTAGAAGCGCACCCCGACCGGTGCGAGGACACCGAGGCAGTACGAGCCACAAAGGCCGCGCCAGGCCTCCCCACCGGTTGGAAGCTTTACGTGGATGGCTCCGTAACGGCCAGGCGGAGCGGTGCTGGTGTCATGATAACCTCGCCCGATGGCCAGTCATACGAGTATGCATTACGGTTCCTTTTTAGCACCTCCAACAACGCTGCCGAGTATGAGGCCCTCATAGCCGGTCTGCAACTGGCCAAGGAGTTGGGAATCTCGTCCATGGAGATATACAGCGACTCTAGCCTAGTGGTGAACCAGATGAACGAGGTGTTCGAGGTCAAGGACCCCCAGCTGTCCTTTTACCAGGCTCTGGCCAAAACCTTGATCGGGCCGTTCGAGGGCGCCACGGTCCAGCACATTCCCCGAGAGGAAAATAGACATGCGGATGCCCTCGCAAGGCTGGCAACCGGAAACTACCCTCTAGAGTACCGGAGGGCAAAAATGGAAACTCTCCAGCAGCCAAGTATAAACAAAACCATCTCTGAGATATTTGCGGTAGAAGAAGCGCCGCCAAGCTGGATGGATCCAATAGTCAAGTATTTGACTGACAAGGCCAGCCCCCAGGATGCGGTAGAGGCCAGAAGATTACACCTCCGGTGCGCCCGGTACGGTCTCCTCAACGGACAGTTATACCGGAGGGGGCACAGCTTCCCCCAGCTGAGGTGTGTGACAAAAGAGGCAGGCGAGGCTATCATGCGAGAGATCCACGAGGGGGTATGCGGTAATCACTCCGGCGCAATAGCATTATCCCACAAATCGCTCCGAGCGGGGTATTTCTGGCCAGACATGGCGGCAATGTCAAGAAAAATATCAGGCGGCTGCCACAAGTGCCACATGTACGCCTCTATACCTCATGCCCCGGCAATCGCGTTATCAATCCTGTTGGCACCATGGCCATTTGCACAATGGGGATTGGACATCATCGGCCCTTTCCCAACCGCTATAGGACAGTACAGGTACGCCATCGTGGCGGTAGACTATCAGACCAAGTGGGTCGAGGCAGAACCCATGATAAAGATCACTGAGGAACGGGTTAAAAAGTTCCTATGGAAGAACATCTACTGCCGATTTGGGGTCCCGCAGACTATTGTCACGGATAATGGGACACAGTTCAATAATGCTGATCTTATCCAGTACACAGCCTCTATGGGGACTTGGATGTTGTTCGCTTCAGTGGCGCACCCACAGACCAACGGCCAAGTAGAAGCGGTCAATAAGATTATCAAGACCCTCCTCAAAAAGAAGCTGGAGGCTAAGAAGGGATGTTGGGCCGAAGAACTCCCCGCAGTGCTATGGGCCATCCGGACAACAGCAGCAGAGGCAACAGGAGAGACCCCGTTCTGCATGGCATTCGGGAGTGAAGCGGTACTCCCGGTAGAGACTGGTATACCCAGTGGCAGGGTAGAAAATTACGACGCCGAGACAAATGCCGAGGGGCTATTACTCAACCTGGACCTCATCGAGGAGCGCCGCGACCAGGCACATATGCGCAACCAAACCTACAAGCAGCGGATCGCCCGGTATTATGACAGAAGGGTCTGGGAAAGAAACCTCCAGGTCGGGGACTGGGTCATGAGGAAGATCCAGAAAAAACCGTTGGCCTTAGAACCAACATGGGAGGGGCCTACCAGATCACTGCGGCCATCGGACCGGCAACGTTCCACATTATAGACACCGACGGCATCTATTCCACCCGGCCATGGAATATCCAGCACCTACGGTTCTACCCTAGGTAGTAGCGGTCACAGAACGACAACGGTGTATTTCACATTAATATTGCAATACGCAGTTTCAATAAAAACAAATAAACTACAGTAGTTGCAAGATGTGCATTTACAAGGTAAACAGCTACCTACCGCCCCCCGGAGCCTCCAATCCCCGGCCCGCCGCCTTTTAGAGCCTGCTCCTGCTCCCCCATCTCAGTCAAGGCTATATCAGCCTCCATCTGCTTAGCATCAAGCCATCCTTTCTCCTTCCACTCCAGATAAGCGTCGGTGATACCTTTCTCCCGGGCCGCGTCCAGCATCTCTTCAAATTCCACCGACTCTCGGAAGTCGTCGACAGCCTTATCAGCTACTTCGGAAAGCTGGGATTCCGACAGCTTCTCCCTTCCTTGGGCGACCACTGTGACCTGGTTCTGCAGCTCCAGAACCTTCGCCTCCAGCTCCGTAATTCTCCCTTCCCGGGCGACAGCCTGGGTCTGCAGCTCCAAAACCCTCGTCTCCAGCTCTGCGACCCGCCCTTCCCGCAAAGCAGCTTGTCGATCGGCCTTTTCCCGTTCTTGCTGCAGGTCATGGCACAACCGACCGGTTAGCTCTTTCTCTCGCACAAGCTCGGTGCCCAACCGGCCAACTTTCTCTCTTTCCTCCGCAAGCTTGGCTTCGGCCACGTCCGCCTGCACGCTCAGCTCCTCCACCCGCTCCTCCAAAACCGCAGCAGCCTCCCCTCTGGGCTCGGCGGCGCAAAGGCTATGAACCAGCTGCGAGGCATAAATCAACGAACATTAGCTCGTACCACTCTAAGAGAAGCGGAAGCACAAGAACACTTACCCGAACAGCTAGTTCCACGGGCTTCATCCTGTTCTCGCCCGATCGACCAATCTCAGGGTTCTCCCGGTCGAGCCCCAGGGCTTCGAGGGTAGCAACCACGAACCTGCCAGTTCCGTCAGCAGAGCTGCGAGTGGCTTCCGGCACCCGAGTCCTTTGACCAACCGCCTCCACGACGGGAGCCACCGCCCGCTCAGCTGGCCCAGCCGAGCTGGACGCCCCAGCGTCAAGGGTTCTCGCCTTCTTCGCTGGAGTTTCACCATGGCCGCCTCGACGGTGACCGGACGCTTCTGCCGTTTCTCTCTCCCGCGAGGTCCGAACGGTCATCGGTCGCGCCAAGGGTCCTGGACCAGGAGGTCTCACAGACCGCCCTTCCCGAATAAGTAGCGGGGAGGTATTCCGACCGCCCGGTAGCCTTCCATAGTAAGCATCCGGAAACACAAGCGGCACTGCCTTATCATGTTCCCCGCGTCTCTTGGTAGCCGTATCAATAACGGTCTTCGCGGCCACCTCCCCCGTCTCCGCCAATCTCGAGACTACAAGCTCCTCATCCTGTTCGATAGTCTCCTCAATTTTAAGCGCGAGCCGGGGAGGGTTAGCTGCAACCGATAAGTCCAGCAGTCAAAACACAAGCAACAACGCAAAAGGATGAAATTATGCAAGGCACCTTACCAGGTTTTCTCCCCATCTCGCATATATCCAGCACGTTCCATCGGATGAAATTGTAGGAGCTCCGACTCAGATAGTCCCAGCCATGGAACAACCGGTATATCCGTTGCTTCTCCAACTCCCCCAGCCAGTACGACTGATCCCCGATCGGCTGATAGGCCCCGGGTACCTGATGGCCCCTCCAGTTACGCTGCCACCTGCCGCCGGCCAGCACCACCGACTTCCTCCACGTATCTGAAACCGATGACGGCAGGTGCGTAATAGCAGCAGCATGCTCCCGCGTGGCAAAGTTCACACAGCCGCTGCATTGGGCCTTTCGGCAGTAAGAAATCTTGTACAACGCCCGAAACTCATTAACCGTGGGCCAGTTCATGTGGCTCAGGCTGAATAAGCACCCAAGCCCAAGCAACTGCCTCCACTGGTTGCTCGGAAGCTGGGCCGGGGAAAGGTTTAGTGAGCTCAGCATATACTGAACAAATTCCGGTAGCGGCAGCGATAGTCCGTGTCGGAACTGATCGTCGAAAACGGCAACCCAGCCCGGTTCCGGGTTACAGGCCAGCTCTCCGGGACGCAGCCCTCGAAGTTTAACAGAAGGATCGATGTCCCACTTCGCTCGAAACTCCCTGATCTCTCCCTCATCCATGCTTCTAATTGGTTCGTCACAAAGAATCGTCTTGTCACCATCCAGCAGCTCGAGCCTTCTGGGCCCACGGCCGGCGCCGCCATGATGCGCAGGTCTCCCAGACGCCATAATCCTAACACAAAATAAGTCAGATCTGCAGCAAGGTGGACGAGGAGAGTAGAAGGCAAAGGGTCTAGGCAAACTGTGGAAGGGGGCGAGCAGAATGAACAATAAATAGGGCAACAAGAAAGGCAACAAAACCCTAGCCGTGGATTCCCTCCATCTCAGACCGCTCTCTATCGACACGTGTCCAATCATGGATAAGGGATCCCATCTAACATAACTGATGGGACTGATGGGCTTTCCCCTTTATTGCATGTCCGCCACCTGTCCCACTTATCAGCAGCATTTAGGGAGAAGGAGCGAATAACGAGGCGTCCATTCCCCTCGTTTCCCCAGAAAGTCAACTCCGACTCAATCCGACACCAGGGCGGTTCACAAGTATGATCATTCAACCGGCTGCATGGCTTTTCTTCCTTGAGTATCTTGAAGACCTCTCACCGCTTGTGATTTTTTTCCCAACTGCTTCGAGAGCATTTGTCCAGGTATGCACCCCCCCCCCCCCCCCCCCTTTTAACACCATCCTCGTTGCATATCACTGGGGAACTCGTCTCGACATGGCATATCGCCCAGTCGAGATCCACCCAGCACTATGACATTTCACCGGCTTTGGGACATTTAACCCACTCCAAGGCATTCTACCGGTTGTCACCTTCCTTCGCCTACGGGCAGGAACGAGCCAACAGAAATGGCTTCTAAACGCATGAGCTTTATAAACCCGGGCGAGCTTACATCTAACCCATGTACTCTTGTCCAGCAGGATAAAAACCCTGCATCACACTGAACTGTGATACATTTGGGGATACATGGCGAGACTCGTTATCTCAACGCCACCCCACTGGGCAGATTGTTTCTCTAACACAGAACAAGTCTCCCCGCAGGCTAACAAACCTGCACGTTACCTCAACGCTTAACCAACAAAAGCTGAGAAGAACTAGCAAGTGTTAACCAGCGCCTCAGTACGGCCGTAACACTCTCCGGGATGTCTGTTGGCCTAGTCCACGCACCAACAGGCCCTCCCGTAGGCTAGCGTTTCCGAAATGGCATTCTAAACTGGGGGACTTGCCGAAATGGCATTGCGTCCGGGCACCGGTCGAGGTCCACCCAGCCGCATCTCATTTCCGGGACTCGTCTCAATATGGCAAAACGCCCGGTCGAGCTCCCGAGAACCGAGGAACTTTGAAGCATTCTAAAACTGGGGGACTCGCCGAAATGGCATTGCGTCCGGGCACCGGTCGAGGTCCACCCAGCCGCATCTCATTTCCGGGACTCGTCTCAATATGGCAGAACGCCCGGTCGAGCTCCCGAGAACCGAGGAACTTTGAAGCATTCTAAAACTGGGGGACTCGCCGAAATGGCATTGCGTCCGGGCACCGGTCGAGGTCCACCCAGCCGCATCTCATTTCCGGGACTCGTCTCAATATGGCAGAACGCCCGGTCGAGCTCCCGAGAACCGAGAAACTTTGAAGCATTCTAAAACTGGGGGACTCGCCGAAATGGCATTGCGTCCGGGCACCGGTCGAGGTCCACCCAGCCGCATCTCATTTCCGGGACTCGTCTCAATATGGCAGAACGCCCGGTCGAGCTCCCGAGAACCGAGGAACTTTGAAGCATTCTAAAACTGGGGGACTCGCCGAAATGGCATTGCGTCCGGGCACCGGTCGAGGTCCACCCAGCCGCATCTCATTTCCGGGACTCGTCTCAATATGGCAGAATGCCCGGTCGAGCTCCCGAGAACCGAGGAACTTTGAAGCATTCTAAACTGGGGGACTCGCCGAAATGGCATTACGTCCGGGCACCGGTCGAGGTCCACTCAGCCGCGTCCACTATTACCGATATTATAAACATACTTATTTTACTTACCATCAACGACGCTACTCACCTCGGTCACGCCCAATCTTTAACGCGGACTTGGGGGACTGGGCACTGATAGGTTGGTAACCCTGCAGGTCTGCAGGGCAAGAGTAAGACAGTTAAGTCCCCATTCAAGATTGCACTTGACCAGGAACTTGGGGGACTTGTTGACAGTAGCCGTAGAGAGGCTACAGCAGGCCCGCAGACCCGCAGCAAGCGCACCAGGGCCCGGCCCAAGGGTCGGGACCGGATCACCAGCACCCGGCCTTGGGGCCTGGCACTCTATACTGCCTCCAGGGACCCAGGGGCCGGGGGCGCCAGCCTGCCTAAGAGGGCACCAGAAGGTATAAGCAGAAGGGAACCAGTCCCACATCGAAGAGTAAGGCCAGTCCTTACCCCCAACCACCTATATATGGGCCCCAACTACCCTCTTTATGAGGTAACTCATCTCTCTCCCAGCTTACATACGTGTCTTGGTTATATATATTCCAACTATACTAACTTAGGCATCGGAGAGGAGAAGACCGGCCCGCCCGGTATTCCCCTTAGTGAGCAGGATTGCAGGAGATAGAGATGGATTCATCAAGTATCTACTAGACCCCCGGGTTTAGGCAGAAACAATTTGTATTAGTGATTCAAAAATGATTCAAGTTTACACCCAATGTAGGTCCTACTGGAAGCATACCAAGTAGGGCTGATCTTGCAATGATTCTTCTAGTAATAGGAGGTCTTTTGTTCGAATCTCACTTTGAGGCCATACAGCCCGAGGTCTACACCACCAACAGTCGACTTATGCATGAGAAACATCCAAATGATCCAATGCAATCTCTTACATCCAGTGAAGCGAGAGATTAACTTTGATCCGCACAATGACAAGTTCTCACTTAGTCCTCGCCACCGCCTCTCGCACGGAACGCTGTGTACTTCAGTCTCGGCCTTCACAAGCCTGACTTCCCTTGCTCCTCTAAACACACCTCTTGATGCCAGAAGACGTCCTTTTTAACTGACACGGATTGAGACCACCACCACTCTGCTTTGCCAAACTCTACGTTTAGGTATTAATATACTGGAGAATGGGACATGAATTGATCCCGAGTTTTATACATTAAATGTTTTTTTTTTATCGCAAAAAGAAGATATTTTCGTTAATAAAAATCATACAATACAAATGTCAAAAACAAGAGAGCTTGAGTGAACAAACTCTAATGCACACTTACACCTACAACTAGTCTACAAAAGAAAGTAATTTAATAACGTTGTCTATAACTAAGACCATAATTATAATAAAATTTGATAACACATTTTGAAGAGGCCTTTGAGCACCACAAAACCCGGACAAGAGTTTGCAGAGTCTAGCGTTTGAGAGTTGAATGCCTGTCCGGCGGCACCCGTGATCGGCTTGCCGAGCAAGGGTTGCTGTCGGACAAGTGCTTGCAGGTTTCTTGCTTTAGTAGGTCGGGTATGGATTTTGGCTCATGGTTTGTAAATAGTTTGGCTGTGGCTTTTGGATGGCATCTTTGGCTTAGTGTTTGGTGGTTCTACGGTTGCAGTGTGCTCGTCGGGGACTTCCAATTCTGGCGGAACTGCGGGTTTTAGAGTTTTGGATCGGAGATTTGTGAGGCTAAGTCGTTGGGGTCGTGTTCACACGAGATGATGTTGGCGGGGTGGCATGCAGCTCTAATGAAGATTGGCGAGGCTTGGAGCAACACCGTTGTGAGGTGGAGCTCAAGGTCGGAAAAGTGCCAGCACTGTGTCAGCGGTTGATGGAGTGGAAGATGATGTCTGAGCCTAGGTCAACTAGTTATTAGATTATGAGTTGGACCTATACTCAATCTATTGGTTTTTATTTCATATTTCTTTTTATTCAATAATGCTCTAGCATTAGGGAGAGTGTAGCGGGCTTGGCTCTGTATCACTTGATCGTTAGGTAGTACTCGAATTAACCCATTGCACCAATATTGATGTACACCATTGGGTCTTTAGGCGGATATATATACTATTGGATTAATTTTTGTATCTTCTTATTGATCAAGAGTAGTATATTATTTTAGCTTAAATATGTGTACGTTTATCTTCCACTTGGCCAGACGTATGTAATTGTATTGAAAGTTTTCTCCTACATGATCACACTACCAGATCGGACAAAATAGCCGACGAAAAAAATTTCGTCTACTATGCCAAATTTTCGTCGGCTATTCCTTCTGCCGACGAAACTTTCGTCGGCTATAATTCGTCGGTAAAACGGCGTCGGTAAAACGAATGGCCGACGAAAATAACGAAATCGTCGGCTATTTTCGAGTATGGCCGACGATATTACCGACGAAAATTCATTTTGTCGACCAAACCTGGGCAAAATATCCGATGAAATTCGTCGGATATTTTCGAGTATGGCCGACGATATCGTAAACTATAGCCGACGAAATTCGTCGGCTCTTTGTTCTGAAATATAGCCGACGATTTCATCTATTTCGTCGGTTATTTCGTCGGAATATATTAATATTTTAATAGGCATTAATTAGTTATAGCCGACGAAATAATGTCATTTTCGTCGGCTATAACGGTTATAGCCGACGAAATTTGGTAAAAATCGTCGGCTATAGCACTTATAGCCGACGAAATAATGCCAATATCGTCGGCTATTCTTACATTTTGGGGAAAAAAAATTAAATTAATTTCTAAATTACCATTCCAAGCAACCTGCAATTCACAATGACAATCCATGCATTTACACCAACAAGAAACACGTCTAAATGACTTATTATTTAATTTGTTCCAATATACATAAAATATAACCCTAATCATCACCTAAAGCACTAAAGTCCACCACGTCATCCCCAGCATCCTGCTCTCCATCATGCTCGTCATCCTGCTAAACGAACTCGGGAGGTTGAGGCATTGGAGGTTCAACTAACGGCTTAAATGGGGGCGGGGGTTCAAGGCCTTGTTGTTGTGCCGCGAACATATCATACCACCAGTTTTGTTAGCCGGCGTAGTTGTGTCGCCGAATTCTCACGCATTCAGCATGCCAA
This sequence comes from Potentilla sterilis, assembly GCA_963682095.1. Taxonomy (NCBI): domain Eukaryota; kingdom Viridiplantae; phylum Streptophyta; class Magnoliopsida; order Rosales; family Rosaceae; genus Potentilla; species Potentilla sterilis. The sequence continues at coordinate 35,916,258 of OY821766.1, read as the reverse complement.
CTAGACATATCCAAATGATACTGCTGTGTTCTGCGGTGTTGCTCCTGTGATCTCTGAGACTCGGCCGCCAATCTTGCATTTTCTTCTGCCAATCTCTGCATTTACCCCCTCATCTGTTGGCTGTCCCCGCCTCTCTTCTTTTGACCTCCCTTAGTGGTCTTCAGGAGCCTTATTCCAGAACTTCCCAAACTCCGGCAGTAGTATTGGTTTGACCGGTCTGGGAAGGCTGCGTCGAACATCCTTGCTGTCGTTTGGACATTCGATCGGTCGACCTGGCGCAGGGCTTCTTGCAGATCTGTCTCTGAAATGTTCGGTTGTGTCTCCCGAACTACTTCCTACAACACTTCTTCTTCGGCCCGGTTCACCCTCTCCTAATTGAACGGGAAAAAAAAATTAATATTCTAACAAATATATAATTAAGTAAAATTAATAATTAAAATTTTAAAATCGTAATCAACGACTTACAAGCTGTTCTGTCGCTTGTGGATAAGCCTTCTTCAACGTCTCCACGTACGGGTTGCTATCAGGATGATCTCTAAGCGCCTCCTCCTGATATTGTGCAAATGGCCTAGAACCACCATGATGGGGGGTTGTGTTACGGCGGCGGTTCGCAGAGTTTATCTGAGACCGTTCCTTCAAACAAATAACAAAATATTAGAAAAATGCATAAAAAAATATTAGTGTAATAATTATAAAATAATTAAACTAATAATTAAATTTTTAACAAAATAAACATTATAGTTAAGTTTAGTATTTACCTGCATAAGTGGGTTGTTGAAGTCTACTGTCTTCAACCAACGCCACTCGTACTCTCTGAACATGAACTCTCTTGGAATACCCATACGACCACGGTTGTCGTATTCGGTAAAGTGGGTACGGAGCTCGTTCTTCCACTCTTTGAACCTACGGAAAAAACAAAAGTGCATTAGAAATATTATTAATATCATAAAATATTTCAAATTATAAGATGAGGAATTCCCAACGTACCTCGAGTTCTGCATCGCGTCCGCCCAAGCCTGCTTGTGTTCGGCAATCTCGAAGTATGCCTGAAAGATAATATTTTATTAGTTTTACAATTATAACAATACCGAAAATTATTAAATATTACGATAAAGAAATTAAATTTTTTAAATTACTCACCGACGCCGCGTTGTTGACCTCCCTCTTAATCTCTTCCGGCACATCAGCCCACCGTGTCCACAACATAGGGACTCTATCCCTAATCAGTACCCCCACACAACCCTCGTAATAGCGGCGTTTTTTCGCCTGAACCTCCTGATTACGGGGTTCGTTGATCTGGATCCTCCCCCTGATCTCAACAGTTCTCCTGAGCGTGTCAAAACATATGACACCTCTCGTATTCCTGCTTGAACTGCTAGCGGCTGTCCCTATCACATAAACGACGATTGGTTAATAAAATTAAATATTAGTGCGTTAATTTTAATAAAATATTTAATTAATAAAATCAAATGTTACCTGAACTCGATGACCCGTCTGTCGACTTTCCTTTTCTCCTCGCCGAAATCAGGAGCTCAGGTCTCTCAAATGGCTGCTGATGGTATGCCTCCGCTACACTCACGTACTGAGGCATATCAGGCCATATGGGCACACCACGAAAGTCGACCTCGGGTATCGCAGGAATGTTGTACGGGAGGTAGAGCTGATTTGGGAGAGTAGGCCCTTCAGTCGAGTCAGCAGCAGACGTCGCCGGACTCGTTATCAGCTCCCGATGAACCTCAGGCATACGGACCTGAGGAACGTCTGGAGCTATATTGTCCTGAAATAGCTGCCTACTAGACCTCGGAGCCTCTGGTCCGAGAGGGGGACGTGAACTGCTCGACGGCCGCCCCGCCTGGAGAAGGGTCTGGTGCCGAGAACTCACACTCCTCCGCGGCTGGGATGAATCCACAGTCCTCCGCGGCTAGGATGAATCCACACTCCTCCGCGGCTGGGTGGTGGTCCTCTCAGGCTGGCTAAGGGTCTTGTCGGAGTCTCCGGAACCGGCAGAACTTCCAGAACCCCTAGATCTAGAAGAACGACGGCCTCCGAATAACTGTCTGAGTGCATCGGCCATCTGGAGCTTCATGCATTAATACATTAATTAATATTGTTGACAGTAGCCGCAGAGAGGCTACAGCAGGCCCACAGACCAGCAGCAAGTGCACTAGGGCCCGGCCCAAGGCTCGGGACCGGATCACCAGCACCCGGCCTCGGGGTCCAGCACTCTATCCTGCCTCCAGGGACCCTGGGGCCGGGGGCGCCAGCCTGCCAAAGAGGGCACCAGAATGTACAAACAGAAGGGAACCAGTCCCACATCGAAGGGTGAGGCCAGCCCTCACCCCCAACCACCTATATAAGGGCCCCAACTACCCTCTTTATTAGGTAACTTATCTCTCTCCCTGCTTACATACATGCCTTGGTTATATATATTCCAACTATACTAACTTAGGCATCGGAGAGGAGAAGACCGGCCCGCCCGGTATTCCCCTTAGTGAGCAGGATTGCAGGAGATCAAGTGGATTCATCGTGTATCTACCAGGCCCCCGGGTTTAGGCAGAAACAATTGGCGCCGTCTGTGGAAAGCTTGAACGAAAAGCCGTGTAAGCAACACCGTTGGAGGAGAATTCGGAAATGAGTCGAGAGAAAGGTACCGCCGAGGAGGGACGTGTTGCATTAGTGCAGACGCTCACCTCCACCCCAGCCGTCACGCGGGAGCCGCGCGGCGACCGGGGCAACGGTCAGGAAGTAGGGAGCTGTGGGGGACCGTCCGGCATGCCGGGGCCCCACCACGATAGCTCGCGCGGGAAAGGCCCGGCAGGGGAGGAAGACAGTCCAGAGCGCCGGGGCTTCTCCTTGACGTTCTCAGATGATCCAAGCGATCGATCTGAGAGCCCGGACCGGGACCCTATGTACAGCCCCGGCCATAGCAGTATGGCGGGAGAGCTACGGGCAATGGCCGCAGAGGTCAGTCGTCTAAGAGAGGAGAGCGACAGGGACAGAGCTAAGTCCAACGCCCGGTACGAAGAGATGGAGGCGGTGAATACTGCCCTAGTGGCCGCCTTGGAAAGGGGACAACAGCGTAGTGACGCCATGGCCGAGGCGCAGGCGACACTCCCACCGATCCAACCTCGACACACCGAGGCAGAGCAGTCTTCGGGCGGTCAGCCCGGTGACCCCGTGCGAGAAAAGTCGCCGGCAGGCGCAGGCCCGCCGAAGAGCACGACAACCTCCCGCCAGCTCGGTGCTTCGTCAGTGGATGAAGTTGAGACTCCGACCGCACGGGCGCTGCAGATGTTAGCCAACACCGTGTCGGACTTAAAGGCCCAAATGGAGGCCAACGAGAGAAGAGCCTCGCGGCCGATGGAGGGCGCCCGGTTTAATGAGCGCATGAGTCCTTTCTCGCACCGGGTCATAGAGTCGGGAAGATCTGGCAACCAGAAGTCCCTCAAACTCACCTATTCAGGGTCCGGCTGCCCGTACCAGCATCTGGACAGTTTCCGGTCCCAAACCTGCGCCAAGGGATACTCCGATGTAGTCTGCTGCAACATCTTCCAGGGGACTTTGTCTGGAGAAGCGCTCAGCTGGTTCTACGAGCTTCCAGCAAACTCGATCGAGGCGTTCGAGCAGTTAGCCGACCGGTTCGTAGGCCGCTTCATTCTCCGAGTCGAGGGAGCCCGGACGTCGACCATCCTCTTCAACTGCATACAAGCCCCCGGAGAGGAACTGAGAACCTTTGTCAACCGCTGGCAGACGGCTACGGCTGGGGTTCGGAACCTGGACAAAGGTATCGCCGAAATGGCGTTTAAGCAGGGGCTCCGAGCGGGCAAGTTTTCCTACGCCGTCCGGGTAGAACTCCCGCAGGGGTATGACGAGTTGATGGCTATGGCCATCCGGCATGCTCAGGCCGATCATGAGACCTATGGGCATCACCTACTGAAGAGGAAGCGGGATGAGCAGCAGGAAGACCATCCCTGGGAAGAGAACCCTCCGCCCGGCCAGGAAGCCAAGCCCAGTCAGCGGACCGAGAACCGCACCGCTCGACCCAGCCGGAACGCCAACAACAGAAACTGGCCACAGCGGCAGCAGAGGCCCCATTCTGATAAACCCCAGAACGAGCACAAGCCGGTACCGTACCGCCAAGAGCGCCCCCTGGCAATCATGCCAGCACCACCACCGGCCGGTCAAGAAGTATTCACCGCTCTCACCACTTCCTACGAGGATATTTTACTTGAGAACGAGAGCGTCATTCCCCCACCGCCCAAGAGAAAGTACCCGAAGGGGAAACTTACAACGGCGCAGACGGGCAAGTACTGCTCTTATCATGATGAGGCTACTCATCGAACGAATCAGTGCTGCTCTCTCAAGACAGCGGTGCAGGGTTTGATTGATAACGGCCAGCTCCAGCGGTACGTAGGGGAAAGAAGAACAGACCCTGACCGGGAACGTGACCAGGCCTGGTAAACCCGCTAACTCCGAGCGGTTAGTTTGGCATAGTTCGCGGTTCAACCGTTGTAAAAACAAATATATGCAAACTACTTTTGAGAAAATTTCACCGGCTCTGCCAGTTCCTGTATATTCATATTCAAGCAAGTATAGAAGCAGTAACCGATCCGGAAAGATTACAAGGAAAAGAGCAAGGAAAATCCTGAGGAACCACGACTCCGCCTTCAGCCGGCAATCCGCCAGCCTCTCCTGCGGTACCCTCGTCGTCAACCTCAATTCCGGTGTTGACTCTGGCTCGGGGAGACTCGGTATCGTTGGTAAAAGAATCCAAGTCCGAGCGAATCGCTTCATCCGGCTGCCCCTCCACCGCCTCCTGATGGATGTCCGACTGCTCATGGATATCTCCTTCAGCAGCAATCGGCATCAGGGAAGTGTCTAACCATCCCTTCCCCGCCCATTCCGTGTACGCATCCGAGATGTCCTCTTCCCTGGCCTTCACTAGAAACTCCAGGAACTGATCGCTCTCGGGGTATTTGAGAACGACCCGCTCGTAGAGTTCCGGGTCATCTTCCCCGGTCGGAGCAGCAGAGGCGGCGCGCAGAGCGGCAGCTCCCACTTAGAGCTCGTCCACCTTGGCTTCCAGTTCGGCCCTCTCCTTCTCCAGGCTCCGGTTCTGCTCCTCCAGCTTCTTGGCCCTCTCCTCCGATCTGGCCTTCTCCCGGTCCGAGCGGGATTTCTCCACCTCCAGGCGCTGTCGGGCCTCCGATAGAGCGGCTATCTGTCTCTTCAGCTCCGACAGTTCCTCGCTCGCATCTGGTTGGTACAGACTATACAGCAGCTGCGCAGCAACAAAGGCAGTTAGTCAAGCAGCAAAAGAAAACAAGCTACAGGCAGTGTAGTGGTACCATGCAGTACTTACCCGGAGGACGGATTCCTTGCATTTTGGACGATTCCCACCCACCAGGGCTCCTGCAACCCCAGGTCTGTCCAGCAGCAGCAGCCTTCTCCCCGGCAGCGTTAGTTTGCGCACCGCTGGTTATCCTGAACCGTTTGGCCAGGTTCTCCCGTGCCGACCCACCGGTAAGCGTCACCAGCGCGGAGGAAGGAATGTCCCCGCCTTTCCGTTTCTCTCCCCGGCCTTCCGGAGAAGAAGATTGTGCGCTTACCCGGGCGGAACGAGCCACGTGCGGCACAGACACAGGCCGGTTGGGGATCCTGTTCACTCCACCGAGAATCCTCACTGGCCCCCCGGTGCTCTTGCCCTTTCCAGGCGCCATAAGGCCTGCAGCATGATGGGTCTTCACCCGCCTCAGGAGATAGGCACCGTCGTCAACATCCATGGCCCTCGGCTCCGGATGAGTCGTGAGCCGGCCGGACTCCTCGTCCACCGACGTCCGCGAGACGGTCTCGCCTTTCTCTTTCAGCTTGTTAAGGAGGTCTTCCCCGTCCATTGAGAGAGTGGTTTCGGGCTTGATAGTAGCCCGGGAAGATGCACCTGCAAGGAAAGCGAACAGTTAGCATTTTGCAAAAACTAGCACAAAGTATCACCGCTAAAGGGCTTCCTACGCACCGGGACCCCGCCCGAGTTGGCAGTATTCCAACACTTCTCGTCGGATGAAGTTGAAAGAACTCCGTTCCAGATCGTCCCAACATCCGAGTATGGTCGAGACCCTCTCATGCTCCAGATCCGATAGCTCGAACGACTGGTCGCCAAGGAGTTGGAGGCGCCAGGAACCCGGTACATTTTACTCCTCGCCTGCCACCTCCCGCCCACCATCACCACCTTCTTCCTCCAACTGTTGTCTACCCATGTAGGCATATTGGTGACGATCGGTGGAGGTTTCCGGGCGTTGAAGGACAGGCAACCCCGGGACCCTTGCTTCCTTGAGTAGGACAACCTATACAAGGACCGGAATTCGTTTACCGTTGGCATACTCATTCCGGACAAATCGTATAGGCAGCCGAGGCTCAGTAATCACCTCCACTGGAGCCCAGGAAGCTGCGCGGGCGACACTTGCAGCGCACTGAGCATATACTGCACGAAATTTGGCAGCGGGAGCGAGAGTCCATGCCGGAACTGGTCCTGATGCGCGGCAACCCAACCTGCTTCCGGGTTGCAGGCTGACTCTCCAGGATTCAGGGGCCGCAGCAGAACTTCATCCGGGATACCCCACGTTTCCCGGAGTGCTGCAATCTCTCCAGGGGTCATGCTACCCTCAGGTTCATCACACACCACAGCATCCTTCCCTCTGCCAATGGTGTAGCTCACGGCCGGAGCATCTGCAAGGCGCACCCCGTGCGGTATTTCAATCTCCGAGGATTCAGTCCCGAAAGACGAAGACGAGGACGGAGACGAAACCCTGCTCCCGGAGCAGTCAGCGGCTTCGGACACCGGGGATTCCGAACCGAGCCAGTCCTCCAGTCTCTCCTCATCGTCCACGATAGGACCTCTGGCAGCCGATTCGGAAGCCCGGTTAGAATTTGAAGAAGGCATCTTAACCTAGGGGAAGAAAACAAAACCCTAGCGCTCGTCAGCAACAGGCTACTACAGCGCCTTCTACGACCTCTCCCCAAGTTTGCCGCAGAGCAGTTCCGTCAGCGACAGAGATCCCTCCCCCCCGCCGCAAAACAACAAAACCAAAACAAGAACACCGGGGCAAAGAAATCAACAAACTTACTGATTAGTATGCTCAACCGAGGACAATCCACCCTGCGAAAGCAGCGAGCAATGGTAGGAAGAGAGTAGGGAGCGCTCAAGAAAACGGATCTCGTGGGGCAAAAGGGCTCAAAGTTTTCGCCGGATTCCTCTCTTTCTCTTAATTTCTCCAAAGCAAGAAGCAACAGCAGAAAGAAGAGCAGAAGAGGCCTTTTTATAGAGGGGACCAGTGCCCTAGGCAATTGAAATCCTTCCAAAATAAGTAATCAGAGCAACTCAAACGCCTGCGAATCCAGGCCCTTCATCTCAAGACCGCCCCCCGCTGGCACGTGTCCCAGCATTGGTAAACTGCCCATGCCATCATAACTGACGGGACTGATGGACTTCCTCCTTAAATGCATGTCAGCCACTTGTCCCACACGCTGGCGACCGGAAGGTAGGAGCGGGAACCGAGGAGCCAGGCCCTCCCACACTTCCCCAAGTTCCACGGTTGCACGCCATCTTCGCTGTACATCTCGAAGATCTCTCACCGGTGGTAATCATCCAACCGCTTCGAGAGCATCCATCCGGGTACGAGCCATCCGCCCGGCACCATGGCAGTTCGCGGTTATGATCATTCAACCGGCTGCATGGCTTCTTCGCTGTGCATCTCGAAGATCTCTCACCGGTGGTAATCATCCAACCGCTTCGAGAGCATCCATCCGGGTACGAGCCGTCCGCCCGGCACCACGGCAGTTCGCGGTTATGATCATTCAACCGGCTGCATGGCTTCTTCGCTGTACATCTCGAAGATCTCTCACCGGTGGTAATCATCCATCCGCTTCGAGAGCATCCATCCGGGTACGAGCCATCCGCCCGGCACCATGGCAGTTCGCGGTTATGATCATTCAACCGGCTGCATGGCTTCTTCGTTGTACATCTCGAAGATCTCTCACCGGTGGTAATCATCTAACCGCTTCGAGAGCATCCATCCGGGTACGAGCCATCCGCCCGGCACCATGGCAGTTCACAGTTATGATCATTCAACCGGCTGCATGGCTTCTTCGTTGTATATCTTGAAGACCTCTCACCGATTGTGATTTTCCAACCGCGTCGAGAGCATCTATCCGGGTATGAGCCATCTGCCAACACCATCTTCGTTGCATATCACCGGAGGACTCGATATGGCATGTCTCCCGGTCGAGACCCGCCCGGTCCGTAGCAGTTCACGGTTAGGTATCATTCAACCAGCTGCACGCCATCCTACTGAAGACGTCGTCTCGATATGGCATGTCGCCCAGTCGAGGTCCACCCAGTTGCATCTCTCTTGGGGGACTAGTCTCGATATGGTAGAACGCCCGATCGAGATCCGCCCACCGGTTACGACGCATCCAACCGGCTCGAGAGCATATTCCGGGAACATGATCCACCCGGCCCCATGGTATTTCACTGGGGGACTCGTCTCAATATGGCAGGACGCCCGGTCGAGTTCCGTCCGGTACCATGGCTTGACCCCGGTCATGAGAACATTCGACCGGCATAGGGCTTTATACACCCGGGTGAGTTTACATCTAACCCATGTACGCTTGTCCAGCAGGATAAAAACCCTGCATCGCACCAGCTGCGGCAAACGGGGGATGCACGGCGAGCCTTGTCACCTCAACACCACCCCCCTACAGGGAATAGGATCCACCCGGCCCCATGGCATTTCACTGGGGGACTCGTCTCGATATGGCAGGACGCCCGGTCGAGTTCCGCCCAGTACCATGGCTTGACCCCGGTCATGAGAACATTCGACCGGCATGGGCTTTATACACCCGGGTGAGTTTACATCTAACTCATGTACTCTTGTCCAGCAGGATAAAAACCCTGCATCGCATTGAACCGCGATCAACCTGGGGCTGCACGGCGAGCCTTGTCACCTCAACGCCACCCCCCTTACCTCAACGCTTATTCAACACAAGCTGAGAAGAACTAGCAAGTGTTCACCGGTGCTTCAAACAGCCCGCAACACCGGGGTAATCTCCCCGCAGCCTAGTAATATGGGACTCGTCTCGATATGGCAGAACGCCCGGTCGAGCTCCCACACTCCTGGACTCGTCTCGATATGCCAGAACGCCCGGTCGAGGTCCAGTACTGAAGTTCACCTGGGACTCGTCTCGATATGGCAGAACGCCCGGTCGAGGTCCCATGAACTTCACCCCGTCCGCTTTGGCAGATCGCCCGTTTGAGGCTCAGTGAACTCCGCTTTGGCAGATCGCCCGGTAGAGGCTCAGTGAACTCCGCTTTGGCAGATCACCCGGTATAGGCTCAGTGAACTCCGCTCCGTTTCGATTTGGCAGATCGCCCAGTTGTGACCCAGTGAAGCTCCGCCTCGTACCGATAGGGCAGAGTGCCCGGCCGAAATTCCATGCACATCTCTTGCATGGCGGATTTCAACGCCCCATTATCATCCCATGCACAAATCTCTTGCATGGCGGATTTCAACGCCCCATTATCATTCCATGCACACATCTATTGCATGGCATCATGGCATCATCTCATACACTCTCCGGGTTCCACCCAACTCCATGCTCATAGCACCACAACACCTGAGCACAGTACTACTTATATTACAAACGTACTTATGAACTATTGCTTTCCATCGGTAACAGGTACTCACCTCGGTCACGCCCAATCTTTAACGCGGACTTGGGGGACTGGGCACCGGTAGGTTGGTAACCCTGCGGGTTTGCGGGACAAGAGCAAGACAGATTTAAGTCCCCATTCAAGATTGCACTTGACCGGGAACTTGGGGGACTTGTTGACAGTAGCCGCAGAGAGGCTACAGCAGGCCCACAGACCCGCAGCAAGTGCACCAGGGCCCGGCCCAAGGCTCGGGACCGGATCACCAGCACCCGGCCTCGGGGTCCAGCACTCTATCCTGCCTCCAGGGACCCTGGGGCCGGGGGCGCCAGCCTGCCAAAGAGGGTACCAGAATGTACAAACAGAAGGGAACCAGTCCCACATCGAAGGGTGAGGCCAGCCCTCACCCCCAACCACCTATATAAGGGCCCCAACTACCCTCTTTATTAGGTAACTTATCTCTCTCCCTGCTTACATACGTGCCTTGGTTATATATATTCCAACTATACTAACTTAGGCATCGGATAGGAGAAGACCGGCCCGCCCGGTATTCCTCTTAGTGAGCAGGATTGCAGGAGATCAAGTGGATTCATCGTGTATCTACCAGGCCCTCGGGTTTAGGCAGAAACAAATATTAAATTATATTACATTAAATAACAAATTCTAATTAATATAATAACCAATAATACTAACATATTTTAAAACATACTAACAAATTAATATTTAAATTTTAACTAATTTTAAATAATACTAACCATTAACCTAAATATAACCATTTATATACATATATAACTATATTAATTTCATTATTAACACATATATACATACAAATAACCATTTATATATTAACAAAAATATAACCATTTATATAATTAGGCTACCAATTTATATATATATATATAATTAATTTAACAATTTATATATAACAATTAAAATATACATTAACATATAACCAATATTAACAAATATATAACAATTTATATAATTAATCTACAAATTTATATATATAATTAATCTAACAATTTATACATATAACCAATATATATAACAATTAAAATATACATTAACATATAACCAATATTAACAAATATATAACAATTTATATAATTAATCTACAAATTTATATATATAATTAATCTAACAATTTATACATATAACCAATATATATAACAATTAAAATATATATTAATATATAACCAATGTTAACAAATATATAACAATTTATATAATTAATCTACAAATTTATATATATAATTAATCTAACAATTTATACATATAACCAATATATATAACAATTAAAATATACATTAACATATAACCAATATTAACAAATATATAACAATTTATATAATTAATCTACAAATTTATATATATAATTAATCTAACAATTTATACATATAACCAATATATATAACAATTTAACACACACTTAAATATCTAAATTATATACCTAAATTATAAAATTAAAATAAATTGAAAAAAAAAAAAAAAACAAAAATCCTTCGGATCTGTTTTGGCGGAGGAGGAGGAGGGGAAGGAGGAGGAGGAGGGGAAGGAGGAGGAGGTGGCCGGAGGAGGAGGAGGCCGGATTTCGGGATGTCTAGGAGGAGGAGGAGGCCGGATTTCGGCGTGTCTAGGAGGAGGAGGACGAGGACGTTATCGGAATGGAAGAGACGCACGGCCGATTTGAGGAGCGGAGGAGGAGTTTTTGCGGATTTAGAGTTGAAAAAGTCGGGCTACTGCGGCTTTCTGCTTTTATAGCAGAGAGAATAGCCGACAAATTAAAAGATTTCGTCGGCTATTCTTTGAATGTCGTCGGCTATTCTATTAACATCGTCGGCTATACTTTGGAAGATCAGCAGCCGTCTGATCTGAGCCATCCAACGGCGGACAATAAAAAGACGCGGATCGCAAGAGTTTAGCCGATGAAAATTATATTTCGTCGGCTAAACTGAGAGAATAGCCGACGATTTAAAACAGTTCGTCGGTTATACTTTGGAAAATCAACAGCCGTTGGATCTGAGCCATCCAACGGCGGACAATGAAAAGGCGCGGATCGCAAGAGTTTAGCCGACGACATATAATTTTCGTCGGCTAAACTGTTGGTCAAACCACTAAGTCAAACCTCTAAACGCTTAAAAACGGAAATTAGTCTAGTTAAACGATGGTTTCTGGCCTCACCTTCAACAGATAATAGTTTCAAATCAATGAGACGCAACTAATCGTATAAAAATTTTACAAAATTGATTTAACGAACGTCAGGCTACCCATAGGAAAACGAAAGTAAAAAACAGTTAACCGCAACATTTGCCACACAGAGTTTATCGGAATCTTGTCATTTTTCAACCGTAGACGTATTTCATTATTTCGGTCATATCTTATTTCACAATATTTTTGCATTTGAAGAGTCTACGTATAGTAACTATTTGAAACTATACATTCACTTAAACACTTAGTAAACAAGTTGAGTAACATTAGTGCATATGTTCTGATTTTGAATCTAAAAGTTTAGAAAATCTATTCCAACCGTCAGATATCACCGTTAAGATTAAATACATGTATGAAAAAAAATCCAACTACATCTAACAACGTTAAAGGCTCGATCGGGACGGTCAACCGGGTGAGTCAAACCTCTAAACACTTAGAAATGGTAATTGGCCTGACCTTCAACACATAATAGTTTCAAATCGATGAGACGTAACTAATCGTATAAAAATTTTTCAAAATTGATTTAACGAACGTTAGGCTACCCATAGGAAAACGAAAGTAAAAAACAGTTAACCGCAACATTCGGCACACAGAATTTATCGGAATCTTGTCATTTTTCAACCGTAGACGTATTTCATTATTTCGGTCATATCTTATTTCCCAACATTTTTGCATTTGAAGAGTCTACGTATAGTAACTATATGTCCGGTTGTGGTAATCGAGATCACCTCCTACTTGTTCACAGTTTAGATGCATGTTCTTCCAAAACTGAACTTCTAAACAGTTAATTAGTACCCACCAATGTGCAATGGCTACCTCATAATCTTTCAACTTGTAGGAAACTGGCATGTTTCCACCGAGTACAACATCGTCGGAGAATATGGAAAGATTGAACTGTGAAGGTACATCTTCTGGTATGCTTTCCTGTAACGCTCATAAATACAGCTTCATGTAGGTGACGCACTCGTGCGCAATATATGCTTCAGCTATACATCTTTCAAGTGCGGATCTGTTTTGGACAAAATCACCGTATTGTCCAAGTTGCCTATAAATCAAGTTTTTAAAGTGTTATGATAATACATTAATACTAAATCACATATATTGATGAGGAAATTAACATAAGGTGTAAAATACGTACCTTTCCATCGGATACATCCATGTGAAGTGCACATGACCGGTAAGCAACAACTGCCGAGCAAGATGGATCATGAGGTGAGGCATGATGTCGAAAAAATTTGGAGGAAATATCATCTCAAATTTACACATGATATGAACGATGTCTTGTTGCATTTCCCAGAGGTCAGATTTTCTCACTTCCCGTGTGCATACCTTCTGGAAAAATCTTGCCAACGCTACTAACGGCTCCACAACGTGACGGGGAAGGAACGGTCGAATGAAAACAGGGAAGAGACATTGTAGCAGGATATGATTGTCATGACTTTTCAAGCCGTAAAGATTGTTGAATTGTCTGTTCACACACACTTGGCTATATTTCCAGCAAAGCCTGAAGGATACTTGGCCCGACTTATCCAATGGAAAATTTCTGATTTATGCTCAGACTTGACGGTGTAAGGAGCTTGAGGCATTTTTCTCTTCTCTTGTTTCAACCATAGTTGTTTTCTGATATTCATGTTTTGCACATCAGTGCGAGCCTTAGGACCGTCTTTCGTCTTCCCCTCCAAGTTCAGCGTTGTGCCCACCACACTTTCAGAAACATTTTTTTCTATGTGCATAACGTCTAGGAAGTGACGGATCAGCAACTCACACCAGTACGGGAGTTCCCACAATATGCTCTTATGTGTCCAGAATTTGTACTCCTCAGGTCTTTCAGGTATTTCCGCTACAATATCAGGATGATTGCTGAGGGACCCAAAATCATACTCATTAAGCACTGCTAAAATTTCTCTTCCCGTCCATCTTCTGGGAGGACCACCGTGTTCTTCGGTTCCATCAAATGCGGCGGACTCGTAACGCCAGTGGTGATCCGCCGGAAGGAACACATGATGACCCATTCTGCATATCTTGTTGCAATGACGGGTGCTCCCATAATCGTTGAGGCACTCTGGACAAGCCTTGTATCCCCTAACAACGCTGCCCGACAACATCCCATAAGCAAGAAAATCACTGATGGTACCAATAACCATGGCATGCATCTGGAACGTCTCCTCCTTGTACTTGTCAAAAGTGGGATGACCAACGTCCCACAATACCTTAAGCTCTTCAATCAATGGTCTCATATACACATCGAGACATTTCCCTGGGTAACCAGGCCCCGGAATCAACAACGTCAACATATTATATTCCTTCTTCATGCACATCCACGGAGGAAGGTTGTAAGGTACCAAAACCACCGGCCATATACTGTATGAAAGACTCATGGTGCCGAAAGGGTTGAACCCGTCGGTTGAGAGCCCGAGCCTGACGGGTTCAAGCTGAAGCATATATTGCGCACGAGTGCGTTACCTACATGAAGCTGTATTTCGGAGCGTTACAGGAAAGCATACCGGAAGATGTACCTTCACAGTTCAATCTTTCCATACTCTCCGACGATGTTGTACTCGGTGGAAACATGCTAGTTTCCTATAAGTTGAAAGATTATGAGGTAGCCATTGCACATTGGTGGGTACTAATCAACTGTCCAGAAGTTCAGTTTTGGAAGGACATACATCTACGCTGTGAAGGAGTAGCAAGTGATCGCGATTACCACAACCAGACATTCGCAGAGTATTTCGGCCGCTGGGTACGTACCTTTAACACTATTTTATACGTGTTCATATATTATTGTGTATATTTATTCATATTTATAGTTGATTCTGATGGTTGCAGATGGACCTTATTGCAAATGATAATCACCCAAATTGGTCGTACGAACTCAGACTTTTAGCGAGGAGGCCGGTCTATTCAAAAGTTTATGCGACGTGCAAGGTGAATGGTGTGTTATTTCGATGTGAAGACAGAGACCTCAGACTGAAAACACAAAATTCAGGGGTTATGGCACATGGTGGGGATGGTGGAGTTGACTATTACGGTGTTCTCCATTCAGTTGTGGAACTGCATTACAGGGAAGGCATGAAAGTGCACCTTTTCAAGTGTAGATGGTTTGACACACGGCCGCAGAGCATGAAAACCGATCAATACGGCGTAAGTTCTGTGAACACTAGTACATCATGGTATGAGGACGACCCGTTCGTTTTAGCCACATGGGTGAAACAAGTGTTTTATCTTGATGATCTCGCCAAGGGTGACCCATGGAAAGTAGTCAACACTATCTACCATCGCAACATTTACCGGGCGTCTACACTTGGAGTGGCTGAAGAGAACGAGGAAGGGGGCACCGCGTATCAAGAGCCCAACTCAAACGGTATTCCTGACTCCTTTTTATTCGTCTAGACACGCCGGTGCGAATTCGACGTGAAGAGCCACTGCTTGTTGATGTTGATCCAATTGAAGAAACTAACGAGGACTCTAGTGGTGAGGAAAGACATAGATTACCCCTATCGAGCAATTCAGAAACCGAAGAAGACTCATCCGATGATTCCGATTACAATCCGACGGATTAAGTAATTTAAATGATGTAATCCTTTCATTTGTAATCAACTCATTTCTAATGAACGGGCGTGGGGATGAGCCTCCCAGCTAGGCTGGGTTCCAAACCCCTTAAACAAAAATTTGAAATATGTTGACTGTTGGGTTTCTGATTTTTTATGTTCAATTTTGGTTATATGTGAACAGGACATCGGAATAGGAGAGGTGTAAAACCACTGATTTTTTTGGTTTTTTTTTTCAGAGAATGGCCGACGAAAAATGCATTATTTCGTCAGCTAAACGGAGAATGGCCGACGAACATTAATTATTTCGTCGGCCATAAGTTATTTAAAAAAAATATTTTCCGAACAATGGCCGACGAAAACTAATTATTTCGTCGGCCATAAGTTATTTAAAAATAATTATTTACGAACAATGGCCGACGAACATTAAATATTTCGTCGGCCATAAGTTTTTAACAGAAAACGACAAAACAATAGCCGACGAATACTAGGTTTGATTTCGTCGGCTATGATTAAAAAAAAACAAAAAAAAGAGCAGTTTCCATTTTCTATCACTATCGACAAACCATTGCTTCATCCTTCAAATGCAAATGTGTCGTGAAATAAGACATGACCGAAATATTGAAATACGGCTACGGTTGAAAAATGGGAAGATTCCGACAAAATCTGTGTGCCGAATGTTGCGGTTAGGCGATTTTTACTCCCGTTTTCCTATGTGTAGCCTGACGGTCGGTAAATATTTGGAGGGAAATTTTTATACGATTAGTCGCGTCTCATCGATCTGAAACTATTCTCTGTTGAAGGTCAGGCCAAAAAACGTCATTTATACGGGCCAATTTCCGTTTTAAAGCGTTTAGAGGTTTGACTTTGCGGTTTGACCGTCCCGATCGAGCCTTCAACGTTGTTAGATGTAGTTGGATTTTTTTTCCATATATGTATTTAATCTTAACGGTGATATCTGACGGTTGGAATAGATTTTCCAAACTTTGAGATTCAAAATCGGAATATATGCACTAATGTTCGTTAACTTGTTTACTAAGTGTTTAAGTGAATGTATAGTTTCAAATACCTACTATACGTAGACTCTTCAAATGCAAATGTGTCGTGAAATAAGATATGACCGAAATATTGAAATACGGCTACGGTTGAAAAATGGGAAGATTCCGACAAAATCTGTGTGCCGAATGTTGCGGTTTGCTGTTTTTTACTCCCGTTTTCCTATGGGTAGCTTGACGGTCGGTAAATATTTTGGGGGAAATTTTTATACGATTAGATGCGTCGCATCGATCTGAAACTATTCTCTGTTGAAGGTCAGGCCAAAAAACGTCCTTTAGACGGGCCAATTTCCGTTTTAAAGCGTTTAGAGGTTTGACTTTGCAGTTTGACCAAAAGTATAGCCGACGAAGTTATATTTCGTCGGCTAAAGTCTGGTGATCCGCGCCTTCCCATTATCCACCGTTGGATGGGGGAGATCGGACGGATGCTGAGGGACGAAGACTATAGCCGACGAATTATGTAATTTCGTCGGCTATGCCATAGCATGGCCGACGAAAAATTAATTATGTAATTTCGTCGGCTATGCCATAGTATGGCCGACGAAATCGCTTTATTTCGTCGGCTATACTATATCATGGCCGACGAAATCGCTTTATTTCGTCGGCTATACTATCGGGTATAAGTAAAATGCAGCCGAACCCTAGCCTCCATTTGCCCGATTTTCCCTAAACAATCTTCCTCCTCGAATCCGGCCCTCCTTCTTCCGTCGATCCTCCTCCCTATTCCGGCAGCCCGGCGCCTCCTCCTCCTCCTCCTTGGTTCGATCCGCCGCCCCTCCTCCTCCTCCTCCTCCTTGGTTAATTTAGTTATAATTTAGGTTTTTATGTTAATGTATGTAATTTTTAGGTTTTTATGTTAATTTAGGTAATTTTTGTAAAATTTATTTTAATTGTATAATTTAGGTGTAATTGTATAATTTATATGTATAAATTGGTTATTATATAAATCGGTAAATATTAAAATATGTTAGTATTATTGGGTATTATATTAATTAGAATTTGTTATTTAATATAATATAATTTAATATTAATTAATGTATTAATGCGTCTGGCTTTAGATGGCCGATGCATTTAGGCAGTTGTTCGGAGGTCGTCGTTCTAGATCTAGAGGTTCTGGAAATGCCGCCGGTTCTGGAAATGCCGCCGGTTCCCCAGACTCCGAGAGGACGGCTAGCCAGCCTGAGAGGACCACCAGCCAGCCGCGGAGGAGTGTGGATGCAGCCCAGCCGCGGCGGAGTGTGAGTGCTCGGCACCAGACCCTTCTCCAGGCGGGGCGGCCGTCGAGCACTTCACTTCCGAATGTCGGTCCCTCTGTGGCGCCGAGGTTTAGTCGGCAGCTGTTTCACGAGGAGATAGCTGCCGACGTTCCTCAGGTTCGTATGCCTGAGGTTCATCGGGAGCCGATGCCGATGCCGAGTCCGACTCAGTCTGCTGGTGACTCTACTGAGGGGCCTACTCTCCCAAACCAGCTCTTCCTCCCCTGCAACATTCCTCCGATACCCGAGGTCGACTATCAGGGTCGGCCCCAGTGGCCTGATATGCCTCAGTTCATGAGTGCTGCGGAGGCATACCAGCAGCAGCCATGTGAGAGCCCTGACCTCCTGATTTCGGCGAGGAGAAAAGGAAAGTCGACGGCAACCGAATCATCGGGTTCAGGTAACATTCGATTTTATTAATTAAATATTTTATTCAAATTAACGCACTAATATTTAATTTTATTAACCAATCGTCGTTTATGTGATAGGGACAGGCGCTAGCAGTTCAACCCAGAGGAATACCAGAGGTGTCATCAGTTTTGAGACGCTCAGGAGAACGGTTGAACGGAGCGGGAGGATCCAGATTGACGAAGCTCCTAATCAGGAGGTTGGGGCGAAAAAGAAACGCGACTACTCGGGTTGCGTGGGTGCACTCATTAGGGACAGAGTCCCTATGTTGTGGGCTCGGTGGGCTGATGTGCCCGAAGAAATCAAGATGGAGTTGAACAACGCCGCGTCGGTGAGTAAATAAAAAAATTTAATTTAGTTATCGTAATATTTAAAAATTTTCGGTATTTTTATAATTATAAAACTAATAAAATATTATCTTTCAGACATACTTTGTGGTTGCGGAACACAAGCGGGGTTGGGCGGACTCCCAACAGAGCTCGAGGTACGTTGGGAATGTCTTATTTGATAATTAGAAATATTTTATGATATTAATCATATTTCTAATGCACTTTTGTTTTTTTCGTAGGTTCAAAGAGTGGAAGAACGAGCTCCGTTCCCACTATAACGAGTACGGCAACCGTGGTCGTATGGGTACTCCCAGAGAGTTCATGTTCAGGGAGTACGAGTGGCGTTGGTTGAGGACCGTAGTCTTCGACAACCCGGCTATGATGGTAAATACTAAACTTCACTATAAATGTTTATTTTATTAAAATTTTAATTATTAGTTTAAATATTTTATAATTATTTCAGTTATATTTTTTGATGCATTTTTCTAATATTTTATTATTTGTTTGAAGGAACGGTCTCGGATAAACTCGGAGAACCGCCGCCGTAACACAATCCTCCATCACGGCGGTTCAAGGCCGTTTGCACAATATCAGGAGGAGGCGCTCAGAGATCATCCTGATTGCAACCCCTACGTGGAGACGTTCAAGATCGCTTATCCACAAGCGACAGAAGATCTCGTAAGTCGTTCATTATGATTTTAAAATTTAAATTATTAATTTTACTTAACTATCCATTTGTTAGAATATTAATTTTTTTTCCCCGTCCAATTAGGAGCGGGTGACCCAGGCCGAACAAGAGGTGCTCCAGCAAATAGTTCGGGAGACACAACCGGACATCTCAGAGGCAGATTTGGAAGAAGCCGTGCGCCAGGTCGACCGCACCAATATCCAAACGGCGGCGAGGACGTTCAACGCAGCCTTCCCACAGCAGTCCAACGAGTACTACTGCCGGGGTTTAGGAGGTTCTGGACAAGGGCTCCTGAAGACCACTAAGGGAGGTCAAAAGAAGGGAGGCGGCCAGACCCAACATATGAGGGGGGAAGTGCAGCGATTGGCCGCAGAATTGGCGACCTCGTCCCAGACAGTAGAGGAGCTGCGCCGCAGACAACAGCAGTACCAGCAGTATCAGTTGGATATGGTCCGTTGGAATGCTGAGTGCGCCAGAATTCGGCAATACAACTACGACGGCCAGCAACAGTGGGTTTATGAGATGTTCGCGGCACAACAAGAAGGCCGTCCACCCCCGCTCCCGTTTCAGCAGTTAGTGGAGCCTCCAATGCCTGAACCTCTCGAGTTCGGTCAGCAGGATGATGCGCCTGATGCTGTAGATGACATCCTAGACTTTAGTAGTTTAGGGGATAATTAGGGTTATATTTTATGTATATTGGAACGAATTTAATAAAAATGGTATTTAGACGTGTTTCTTGTTGGTGCAAATGCATGAATTGTTTTTGTGATTTGCAGCTTGCTTGGAATGGTAATTTAGAAAATAATTTAATTTTTTTTTTCCAAATGCAAGAGTAGCCGACGATTTTTGCATTATTTCGTCGGCTATAACAAGTATAGCCGACGAATTTTACCAATTTTCGTCGGCTATAACTTGTATAGCCGACGAAAAGTGCCTTATTTCGTCGGCTATAACTAATTAATACCTATAAAAATAGTAATATATTTCGAGGAAATAGCCGACGAAATTTTATTAAATCGTCGGCTATAGTTAAAATAACATAGCCGACGAAATTTTATTAAATCGTCGGCTATAGTTAAAACAACATAGCCGACGAAATTTTATTAAATCGTCGGCTATAGTTAAAACACCATAGCCGACGAAATTTTATTAAATCGTCGGCTATAGTTAAAACACCATAGCCGACGAAATTTTATTAAATCGTCGGCCATACTTAATGGATTTCGTCGGCCATACTCACAAATACCCGACGAAAGTCGTCGGCTATTTCACCCACGTTTGCCCGACGAATTTTTTGACTCGTCGGCCATACTTAACTATAGCCGACGAAATTTTTTTTTTCGTCGGCCATTGGTATTACCGACGGCGTATTACCGACGACTTATGGCCGACGAAATTTTCGTCGGCAGAGGGTATAGCCGACGAAAAAATGGAATGGCCGACGAAAAAATTTTCGTCGTCTATTCGTCCGTATCTGGTAGTGAATACATTGAGTTTTTCTTATTTCATTTAAAGTTCATGTATATCCATAATGAAAACACAAGGGCATAATTCATCAATCCCTTCCCAATCAAGTAGTCACTTTAGTGAACGTTTCAATTTCTTTTGCAAACGTACTCATGTGATCTAGAGTCACTTGATTTGGGTGGATGAAGTCCGTTTAGGATCCTCATGTATATCTCTTAATTTAGATCCCCATAGAGATATATGTTTTGATCCCTTTTCGTAAGCTGCATGTTTAGTTTTTCGGAAATTACCAAACTGACAAGGTAGTGGAGTGCAATGACATCCATTTCGAGAGATTGTCTCATCGTAGTCCATTACGAGAGAATATCTCCTCGTAGTCGATTCCAGTACGTTTTTGAGAGACCTTGCGCCATAAGGTGAGCCTACATACTCTTATTCTCATTACGCATTCTAACAAATATATATTTGATAGGGTTTATATTTGCGGTGTCGGTGTCACCTGCCCAAAAGACATATCTTTTTGTTTATACTGGATCGCTTATTTTCATGTGGCCAATTTACTACGTTGACATTTTTCAACGAAGTATGGTTCGATATTAGACTCATTATTCCATGTCCTCATGTACACTAGTGTAATGTGTTTATAGAGATCTCTATACTTTCAAGGATTGGTTCTAACATTTAAGGCGTCCCCCAATGATAACCACAATCCATAAATATTCTCATGAGACGGATTTGAGTATCACTGATCAATAGATCAGGTTGTGCCAAACTTGTTTTCTTCCTTTACACAAGTATGTATCGAACCTAAGGTGGCCTCCCCCTCTTTCTTGGAGAACCACGGCCTGTGACACCATTTATGCCACTTATGGCGTCACCATGCCACCATCCATAGTGGCAGTGCAATACTCAATTCCTCTTGGGTGGTACCATGTCCTTTTGATAAAACACAATCCGTACAGGTATATTGTGCAGCAGGTTTATATGATCTCGTCACTTTAATGTATAAGATATCTACACACCTTACTTTGTGTGATTTTTGGGGATCGAGATGAGACACAGTGGGGACAAACCACGACAATTTCTGTCGTTCCACTTGAACATGCTTATTCTTATCTCCCCCTAACGACGGGAAGACTGTCTCATCAAAGTGACACACCGCAAATCTAGCGGTGAGGAGATCGCCTGTCAAGGTTTCGACATAGCGGACTATAGCTGGAGGTTCATATCCAGCATAAATATTTATTCATCTCAAGTAGCCCATCATTGTGCGCTGTGGCGGCGCAATTTTGGCACATAAAAACATTTAACCGAGCTCAAGGATTGTAAATCCGTGTCAATCCAAAAGAGCTCAAGGATTACAAGTTCGTTTGAAATCCTTTAAAATCATCACACACAGTCACTAGCTGTGGTGTAAATTAGTTCAATGATGATGGCCATAGATGAATAAGTATCGCTGCATGCAAAATTGCATAACCCAAAACGGAAGTATTAGTGTGCTTTACCAATATCAAGACTATTACTGTAGTCGTTTTCCGTGAGATCAATTGGGTGTTTATATAGGAATATGATACCCATTATAGATCCCATACAATAAGCTATAATATCATTACGCCTACGGAAATTAACCCGGCCTAAGTGCTTTGACTTTCTAGCATAAGCAGCATAAATTTTAATTGTGGATGGTGTCATGACACGTCACAAGCGTGTCGACACAACAACCAACACCATAAAATATCTAAGGTGTCCGCAAGTTGGTTGAATCAGTCCACTGAATCATCTTTGGATTCAATATAAGCACATAATGAGAACACATGTTTCCTTTGCATATGATGGTGTCAATCATAATTTTACGAGTAGGCTTTGAATGATGTACTTTTTTCATAAAATCAAGATGGATGTCAGAAGCATAATAGGGTATAAGTGCATATACTTGTGCATCAAATATATTATAATGCCACCTTAGGGGAGCGGTGGAATTTAGGGATTGAACACACGTCTTCAACCCTACATGGATTATGTCGAAACAATATTTGAGGATAAAATGTTCTTTGGTCATCCTCGGTATGTGCTTCTATTCATCCAAAATATGGGTGTCCATAGTAATTTCTTTAATGTACGGATCACCATATCAAAGCCAATCTATGTCAGAATTTCAAAAAGATCATTTTCTTATGATTTTGGATTCAATTAGCGGTTACATATAACCCACTAAGTTGACATATAAATTTCTCTAATACTCATTTACATCCGTAGTCATTAGAGGTAATGCAAAGGAGATCAAATGAATTCTCACTTGTGTCTTTTTACATGAACATCGTGGCATAATTTTCTTTAACGTGTGGAACAAATTCAATTTTCTCTTATCGTATAAATTGTCAATTTGACATATGCTCAGTATATACATCGAAACGTAACTCAAGTTCTTTAGAGTAAGTCGATGGGGATTGTAATAAAAATGTATTGTAATCCCAGTTAGGCAAGTGCATTATGAATCCCAAAGGAACAGATATTTAGATCCTTATCACTTTCATTATAGTACTACGTACAGTTCTTCAGTACTATTATGCTATTTTTTGTGATATATTAGTACTATTGTCCTTCAGTACTATTATTTTATGGAGTACATGGTGCATTTCTTTGCACACAGTTCGTTGTGTCATGCCTATATTATGTCTTTACACACAGTTCTTTGTGTCATGCCTATATTATGTCTTGGCACACAGTTCTTTGTGTCATGCCTATATTATGATATGTTGTTTTACTTTATGCAATATTTTGCAAAGTTAGATATAGAAAATTGAATCATATGTATATTATGAATAAAATTTGAACAATCTCAATTCCTTTAGAGAAATTTCAAAAATTAACGTGCCAACGATTACATTTAGTCTTGTCCAATTTAGAGATAGAAACATTAAGACCAAAAGTCTAATTTTAGGCGAAATAGCCTTTATAAGGATATCTTGTAAATTTAAAAATAGATTATATAAAGTCTTTCTTGGATGGAGCCAAATCCTTTTTGGCTCTTTTAATAGCTGCAATGATGAGATGTGTCATTGACATCTTCTTCCCATATGGTATGCATTTAGTTGTAAATTCATTTTCAATGTTCTTGTTGGATATTGAAGATACTTTTCCAAAATCCGCGTACTCGTATGATTTTTTATACTTATTATAAGTCACAGCTAATTCTTTGCTAGTTTGTAATATACTTATCAATACTTCATTGATTTACAACAATGGCAGAGTGCTTCACTGCACATGACATGTCCCCTATGTCATCTTTTCAAATGGTACATTGTCTCCACTTGCTTTTGGATGATTATAGAAATCTTTACGTCCATGGTAATTGCCCTTTGTTTTAGGGTTGTTGCATTACTTTACACAATTTGTTCCAAGAAATATCTTTTTCTCAAACTTTACATCGTCATTACCCTTTGTTTTCTCAGACCTTACATCGTCATTGCTTTTTGTTTTAGGGTTGTTGCATTACTTTGCACAATTTGTTCCATGAAATATTTTTTTTCTCAGACTTTATATCGTCATTACCCTTTGTTTTTTCATACCTTACATCGTCATTGCCCTTTGTTTTAGGGTTGTTGCATTACTTTGCATAATTTGTTTCAGGAAATTTATTTTTCTCAGACCTTACATTGTCATTCGAGATATTATAATTATTTCTTAGCTTATTTACATAAAGCAGTTTGCATAAATATACCATGCTCAAGCCTTATTTGGCTCAATAGGGGAATTTGGTACTCAAGTTCTTCAGAGCCCAATGTGTCAAAGTCGAACTGTGATGGTTAAACCATCTGTAAAATATAGGAAGAATAAAATGTATTAGCTTCGCGGTCTAAATGACATTCACGACAACTAATATAAACCAAGATACATTAAGGTAAATCCGATGCTTTGTGAAATTACGTTATCACAGTAAAATTTTAGTTTCTCCATTTTCATTGCATGTGAAGTTAATGAAATTCCATTATCGTTACTTTTTACATAATTAATAAGATATCCATCTTGAAAAATTTTCAAGAAATAAAAAATTGGATTTCAAGACCGAAACTTGTAATGGTCATATTTTTCTTGCTTCGTGAATATGCTTTATCACAATAGTTGGTTTGTCCATTTTATATTGTATTGCTCATGAGATTGCATTATCATGGCAATGCTCAAACTAAATAACATGTTAAATAAAAACAATTATTTAACATAATAAAATAGACATATAATGATGCTTAAATTTCATAAGTATATGTCATGGTATAATAAGATAAGTTTGAGCATTATATCATTAACGATTTAATGAAAATGATGACTTTAATTAGATCTTACTTATTAGTTTGCCAAATAAACTGCATATGAGACGATTGCTCGATCTCCAATTCCATATTGTCGTCGCATATTTATAGCCGCATCGTAATTGGTATGTCACATGAAAATAAACAATATTCACATGATTTGTCACTTTAATCATACATTTACCATATCAATTAAATAATTTAATATTTACCATCGTGCTGATAACGTGTTGTAGAATAATCGAAATTGGTCTACTCATTTCATTGATAATCCCCTTTATATAGGGTGAGTATTACAACGGTAATAGGAAATACATAAATGACAATAATGACTACATAATTATCTCTCGTCAGGTACATTGACGAAGGCACATAATGTGTTTTTCCTTCAACAATATATATATATATATATATATATATATATATATATTAACACTAATTAAAATAACATCAAATTAAAACACATAATTAAACTCTAACTTAAAATCAACTCAACTACAACTCAAAATCAACATATATACATACATTCTAACACTAAAACAACAACAAAGTAAAAAATCACTTACTAAATCAAAATCACTAAAACTCAAAACCAACTCAACTAAAACTCAAAATCAACATATATACACATATACGTACCTATATATAGCTCCACAATGTAAGAGAGGACGGATTTCAACAATACCCACAGATTTTTCACTCTTTCTCCCGTTTTTTTTCGTTTTTTTTTTAAATGAGCAGCTGCTGTCTAGATTTGAAAATATATAGACTTATAGCCGACGAAAATGTCAATTTCGTCGGCCAAAATTTCAAAAGTTTTCGTCTGCTAATGTTTCAGAGAAAGGCCGACGAAAATCCAAAATCGTCGACTGAAATATGAATATAGCCGACGATTTTTGTTTATACCAACGAAAAAACAGTATCGTCGGCTATGGTTACACTATGGCCGACGATTTTGTTTTCCCACCGACGAAAAATAAAATCGTCGGCCATTCTATAGAATTACCGACGAAAATTTTTAGTCGTCGACCGTTTTTTTTTTTCGTCGGGAAAACCTTTTTTTCTGGTAGTGTCAACTACTGGTAGTTGTAGATTTCGGCCGGCATAGGCGGTTTGCCCAATGGATTATATTCTATTCTCTAAAAAAAATACCATAATTATAATAAAAAATTACCAATAACTACACTTTTGAGCTCATAATTACTAATAGTAAGTCTCTTTTTAAATTACCACTGATTTCCATCTATTTCACTAACAGATTCGTTAAATGGTAATTATAAAATTACCCTTTTACTTTTTTTTATAACATTATTGAGGGTCAGTAGCATTACGCGATTTACTACTGATCCTTAGTATGATTAACATTGAAATAGTTTACAAGAATTGGTGGAATACTAGTGATCCTAAAAAATGTGTAGTTTCTTTTACTTTTTTACAACATTATTGAGGGTCAGTAGCATTACGCGATTTATTACTGACCCTCAATATGATTAACATTCAAATAGTTCATAACACTTAGTGGAATACTAGTGATCCTCAAAAATGTGTAATTCTTTATACTTTTTTTACAACATTATTGAGAGTTAGTAGCATTACGCGATTTACTATTAACCCTCAGTATGATTAACATTCAAATAGTTTACAACAATTGATGGAATACTAGTTATCCTCAAAAATGCGTAATTCTACTGACTATCAGAAATGCTCAATGCTACTGACTTGCAGTAGTATTGTAAAAAACGTAATTTCATAATTTATGGATTAACAAATTCTGTTAGAAATAGATGAAAACTTGCTAGTGATAATTTTAAAAGGCAATCTTGCTATTGGTAAAAACTCCTAATTATAATAGAAAATGCAGAAAAATGTTATAAAGGTCATGTGATGGGCTGGTGGAGGGGTGTTGTGCTTAATGTTAAATTTATTTACGGGCGTGGAAAAAGAAACTTAGCGGATATGAGAGAATTCTCCTGCAAATAATATTTAAATTATTGGTTTTCTTTCCGTTATAACAAACAGAGAAATTATTACAAACAATATCCCATCTTTGTTCAACTAATAGCTTTAGTATCTCAAGTTTCAAATATATCAAAACCATACCTGAACTTTCCTTTTCAACTTCATTTTAGTACCTAACTCCGTTATCTTTTTAACGGTGTTTATTCTGTTATGGTTTGAGAAATTTAACAAAGGGTGTCTGAAATTTTCCAAACTAATAGTTTTAGTGTCTCAACTTTGGAAAATATCAAAAAGGTACCTGAAGTTCTTATACAAATATCAGATTGGTATCTGAAACAGAATATTTTGTTAAAAGATTCTATTGCTCAAGCCAAAAGACTAAAATACCCTTAGCTTCAGTATTCATTTAAAATCATCTTTATTTATCTTTCTAAAGTCGTTTTCTTTAGACGGAGCGTGGTGGACCCATAAAATTATTTGTCTAACATACTATATATATATATATATATATATATATATATATATATATATATATAATTCACCCTATGTACTCGAAGGTAAACAGTTAAATTTCAATAATTATCATTTTTTCCCAGCGTTTAAGCTATTTAGAGAATATTAGAATTACTAAAAAAGAATTAAAAGATAAAAAAGAAAAATTGAAAAAACTTAAAAATTACAGAGAAAGAATTAGTAGAAGAAGAGAAGATTTTTGGGATCTGACTTTCAGATTTTCCAAAACAATCTATATTCTAGAAGAACAGATCGCAGAACTTAAGCAAGTTCATAATCTAGAACAAGAACCCCTTAACATTTTGAGCCGCGGTTAGAGCCGCTGGTTAGATCCTCCTCGGTTGGTATCAGAGCTTGTTTTGCTCAAAAACAGATAAAAAAAAGGGCTTATGCCACAAAGTTGGCTTCTCCTAGCCAATGAAAGAAAGTCAAAACTCAAGAACTACCAAGCCTTTTGTATAGAAAAAGAAAGTGATAAGTGGAATTCGTGTTTTCACTAAAGACATATCCAAGAAAATCAATATTCCATTGAATACGCCTGTAGAGTTCTTAACACTCTATACGACGAACAAATTCATCTACAGAAAGAAATAAGAGTAGAAGAACTTGATCAGTCAAGACCAAGCATAGTCGATTTTCTAGAACACTTAACCAAAAAAGAGTCTAACGAGAAAATAACAGAACAACTCGAGAGATTTAATCTTAGGATTAATCAACTTGGAGAAATACAAGCAAAAATATCAAAGCTTGAAGAAAAGCTAGATTACCTGAAAGAAAAACAATATCTTGTGGATATTGAAAAGAAATTAATAAGAACATAGAATCTTGCTAATAATATTAATAGCAAGCAGTTGATTTAAGAAAAACTCAAGAAGACTTGAGAAAAATTTTAGAAACTCTTATATCCAGGGTATGATGAATCTAAGAGTAGATCTAAGAGTAAAAAGAGAAGATGAAAAGGCTCTAAACCTGTATCTTCCTACCGTAAAACTTGCTGAAAACGTATAAACAATAGTACATCAGCAAAACTATAGCAATATATATCTCCACGAAATAGGCAGAGATATAGAAGAACAATTTCAAGAATTAAACGCAAGAATCTCAAATCTACAGAAGAGTGTAGAAAAAATGAAAGAAAAACCTATCGTTGAAAGAATCAACGAAGAAGAGCTAGCCCATACAGTAGCAAGTAAAATTATTATACCTTCACCAAAGGCAGAAAGTTGGTTAAAATTTAGTAAACAAAAATTACTCGAATGGAAAGAATCCAAAACCTCCAAAAGAGACATGAAAATATTGAGCAGAATACTCAGTAAGAGATACACGGTGCCACCTGTACAGCTCATTAATGCTCAAGAATTTGAGTATAATGAAATTGAATCCAATGTGAGAGAAGCTTCAGTTCCTAAGTTTAGCTTCAACGAAATCTACAAAAGAGGATCGTTTAAGCTAGATTCTTATAGATTCAAAATACTAGAATTAACAATCCTAGCAACTGGTGGAGAAACAGACATAAGGTTAATCACTCCAAAAGAAGTGAGTGAAGCTTTTCAGAGAAAATATAATTACATGCACATTGGTGCAGTGCAGGTATCAATAAAACTCTTAGCAAGAGATGAGATAGATTGTTCGGTCTTGTGCATTTTACAAGACGACAGGATAACATAATTTAAGAAAAGTCTGTTAGGAACGGTAGAAGCATCCCTATGCAACCAAGTTGCATACTTTAGTGTCTTCCCAAACTTCACTACACATTTAAACGATACAGCACATTGTTTGAGATTGAGAATCAAAACAGACGGGATTTTCATGAAGCAAGGAATGATGGAATTGGCTGTAGATTATAGAATCTACTACAAGCTAATGAGTTCCAATGTGACTCCCAATACCAGGTTTATAAATAGTCCTGGTACCACCACTTCAATCCTTACTAATCCAAGAAACAATTCTCAACAGAAACATATCACCAACTGGGATGAAGTCTCATTCCCTAGGGAATGTAGTCTAGCTTCCCCTGAGCGACAAATGCAAAGCACCAATGCCCTATCTATGAAGATACTAGAGGAAAGATAAGCCTCCAATTCCATAGACATTCGTTTGCTAACTATAAGCAAGCAAGCACTTCTGGAGGGATTCAAGAGGAAAACTTCGAAGAAGAAGATTTAAAAAAACCTATAAAGATGTTAAAAAAACTATATGCACAAGCAACAACTTGTGAATCCATAAAAGGATTAGAAGAAATTATAAGAAAAATCTCTTTAACCCAAACAGAGAAAAAGAAAAGAAAAATAACCCTACCAAGCTGCTAAAAAAGAACCAGGAGAAGCCTTCGCAAATGTAGAAACACCCATGGAGGCAGAAACAAGTAATACCCCAGCAGGGCCGTTAGGAGGAAATACTATAATCCAAAATATTACCAATAATCCTACCAAGATCATTAGAGAAGATAATGTCAAACTTCCTAAAGGGCAAGCACCTACAAGAAAGTTAGGAGAACAAAGCTCTCAGAAGTACATTCCTACAGAACCAAAATGGGGACAACCAGTCTCCGATAGAGGTGTCTATCTAGACCTAGATAGAGTAGGAGATAAGAGAAAAGCAATAGACAACTGGGTTGCTAGTCTAAGGTTAACTGATGAGTCGCCGAAGCGAGCATCAAGCAATAATAAACCCTGCAATCGTTAGTAGTATAGACATAAGTAGGGATCGTTCTAAGCCGGGGATTAAGGGTACCTGAAACATGAGAATGTTAACACAAATATTCACAAACATATATGCACATAATTGTCACACTTATGTACATATATACATATTCACACACGAAATCAAGGGGGATTGAGATAGGATCGGCAGCAAAGCTGCCTCTAAATTCCTAGACATGAAAATAAACCTAAACTACTATATACAAGTGATCATCATCTCTCACAAAATATTTAGCACCAAAGACTCTTTAACATGTAGACTAATATGCAAGAAGGTAAGGAACAAGTATTAATGTTGTTTCGACTTAACCAATTTCGATCCCAATTAGAGCCTACGAGGTCCTCTAATCGTTGATTACTAGAGTCTTAAGATTAACTACGAGTATAATCCTAAGGTATATGTTAACCGATTTTACTGGATTAACAATTAAACACATGAATCACAAATCGAAGACATGCAAGCAAGTAAGGTTGTCAATCATCTTGTTTAACATGCAAGTTCTAAGGGTTTTATACTCTAGGCGAAAACACAAACCAAGACAACTACGAGTATGAATTATTCATGTTTTCTAGTTTGATGAAACCTAACACCTAGATTTACATGAAAACAACAAATGCTTAAGCACAACTAATGTTTCGGTTTATAAGGCATACTCCTTAGATTACTAATCGAATTAAGTTCTCAAACAACATCGCATACCTATTGTCCTAGTTATCAAACATAAAAATCCACAAGTCACATATTACAAATTAACATGCGAAACATACAATTTATAAAACCAAAATTGATTCATACATAGACATACAAATCAACACCAAACATACATGAGTGTTTCATAGACAAAACTTAAACATAACTAAACAAAAAGTACTAAACCGAAGAAGGGAGTGGATCACACTTTGAGACACCTTGAGAGCTTCACTTGGTGTGGATCCGGTGGAGTATGGATGATGGGGTGAGGCTGCTCGGCAGTAGGGTATGTCGGCAGTAGATTATGGAAGAAAAGTTCCAAGATTCGGCAAGAGCAGAAACTTGGTTGAGGTGAGGTGAAGGTGGTTTTCGGTTTAGGTTTTTGTCTAGGATCTTTGGTGAATTTTGGTAGAGTTTAGGCCTTGTGTTTAAGCTTGAGATGAGATGATTTTTCTGTAGGAAAACATGGCTATATATAGAGGCAAATTCGGCAGAAACCCTAGGTAGAAAACCTAGTCCAAATCGGCAAAGGCAATCCTTGTGCAACAAGGTTTTGGTTCCTTCCTTTCTTGGTTCTTCTAGGAAACTTTTTTTTCTGATTTTCTTCCTTAGATTGGGCTGCATATCTTCATGAACTTCTTGTGTAGGCTTGACAACTCCATTTGGTGAGCTTGGTCCATGGAAAAATGCCCCAAACCCGCAAGAACACAAGACCGGCAGCAACTCGGCTGGAATGACCTTGCACCAGTAAATCCGACATATCTCCCCTCTCGGAGCTCCAATTGATGCGATTCCAAGTCTCAGATAAACTAGACACATATAGCCATCTCCCCATAAAATATCTCGATCAAATTCCTTGTGAATCGTCGGGAATGATTTTTCGAAGTTGGATCAAAGTCCCAGGAAAATCCTGGAAGCCCCTGGATTGGTTTGCTCGGACTGCCGTTTTGCAGCCATCTTTTGGGCGACTTCCCGAACTCCGATTGATCTGATATTTTAACACAACATTCCTCAGTATATGAATAATACGCACACCAAATTTCAATAAATTCGGACAAGGATAGATCACATTTTCACTCATCTCAAAATCACGAAAAAGACATATTTTGCGCTATTTTCCAGATTTCTCAAACTTAGTCATTTTTCGGATTCTTAACCATTTTTCGCCAAACTCTACCAAATTAACACTAAACTAAATTATGACTCTATCTTAGACAAATAAGGGTTAAATAAAGCATAAACGAGGGCATACGCATGTAATATCGTCGCACATTGTGCTCCTATCATTAACCCAAGCACTTTTACTATCTAAATTTGCCTACGAAGATGCTCATGCATATTTTGAATCAACCTTAACAGGAATAGTTCAGAAATGGTACAATTCTTTTAAGAGAAGTTCAAAATGGGCTGATTGGGCAACCAAGTTAGCTCGGACTAATGATCCTATGGATTTCGCTATTCCCATATATGGACAATTCTGTGGAGATATAACAGGGCATAGTGAGCAGTCCAAAGAAAGAGCTAAAGCAAATACCCAAAAGCTAAGTATCTGTAACATGAGATACTTTGAAGAATATACAAATGAGTTTCAAAATTACTATTGTACAATAGGAGATTTAGAGAACGAAGAACTCATTAGAACCTACTACAGAAAATTACCAGAACCCTGGAATAATGCGGTAGCACAATCTGTAGAGGAAAACCCTCCTTGGTGTTTTACTATTGGAGGAATAGCAGAAAGAATAAGAGATCTTTTAAGAAAGCAATGCACAGGAAATCAGAAAGCTAGAACAGCTAAGAAACAACTCAGAGGAATTGAGAACATGTGTCCCAAAATATTAGACACTCCAACTCAGTGGGGATGTCATACTTACACAGAAAAGAAACATAAAAGCAAATTCAAGAATAAGAAATATAAGAATAACTTTACCCCCAATAAGAGGTATAAGTTCAGAAAAAGTTTCAACAAAAATAAAGAAAAATCATCTCCTAGAAAGAGATTCTTCAGGAAAAAACCAAAAAATCAAAATCCTACAAGAGAAACCAAATCCTGCAAATGTTGGCTCTGCAAAGCAGAAGGACATTATGCAAATGAATGCCCTAAAAGAGAAAAAGAACATCTAAACCTCTCATAGAAGAATATGATGACGCTATAGAATATGCAAACCTAAAAGGTTTCGAAGTAGCCTATTCTGATTAAGAGAATGAGTCTATATACTCTCTTGAGTACTCTTCAGAAAGTGATACTGAAAGCACTTCAGATGATTCTGAAGAAGAAAGTCAGCGCCCTATATTTATACTAATCCAGAATTGGATACAAGAAAATACTGATAGCATCAGTAAATTAGAATTTCTACCAAATCCTGGAATGTTTACATGCGATTACTGTGGTTGCGATGATGACAACACAGTTCCCATGTATTGTAAAGAAACGGGAAAAACGTACCATAGAGAATGTTTCATAGCTGAATTAAGAAGAAAAACAAAGGAAATGATGCGCACTTATTGGTAAATCAAGAATATGATATATTCTATGATCAAAAGCAAAAGAAAGATCTTGAGAATAACCTCGAGAAAATACAAGATTTTGAAAATGACTCTAAGAAAATAAAGTTAATAACTTCATCGAGTCAAGAATCAAAAGAAATACTAGTAAAGGAACTCCCAGAACTCCCTCAAGAGAGAATCAATCCTTTCATAGAAATCTCTAAAAAAGAGATACAACCAGTCAAGCAAGTACAAACGAGCATATATAGCAATTACATCACCGTAGGACTAAAATTTCCCTGATATAGAAAATATCATCTACATGCTTCTGTAGATAATGGCTCAAGATATAGTCTTGCTAGGAAATATGCCATACCAGAAGAATACTGGGAGAAGTCTGATAAAGAAGTCACTGGAATAGGAATGGGAGAAAATGAATTCAACATGAAGTACATAGCTAGAAATGTCAAAATTTCTATTGAAGGATGAACCTTTCTCTTCTAGAGAATCTGGCAATGTGAGGCTCAAAGAGCAGATATGCTAATAGGAAATAATTTCCTTCTTAAGCAAAAGTTGATTTAAACCATCAAAATGATCGGGCTTGAAAAAAATAATAGGTTCTACTGGGAACCTAGACTTATCAATGCCGTCGTCATTGTAAATAAAGGCTTCACAGAGCAATATTAGAAGTCGCGAGCAAACCGTGGTGATCATACCCCTAAATCAACCTACAAACCAGTGGTGCACCTGGTACTAGCCTTAAAAGAATTCCAAGAACTTATATCCAATGAAGCAACAAGTACAGAAAACTCAGACTCAGAGGAAGAACCTCGGTCAGAAAGTTCAGATGGTGAGGAAGAATTCATCAAAGAACATAATTTAAAAGTATATATAAACAAGATAGAGCAAAAGAAAATTCCTAACCTTGCAGAAATAGAAAATCTACTTAAGCCTATAATCAGTGAAGATCCTCAACTATACTGGGAAAGAGATCCAATATATTATCAGCTGACAATGCATGATGCAAACGCCATATGTCACGTCAAGGCCATTCCTCATTATAAAGATGAGGATAGAAAAGAAATGGAAAGCCAAGTTCAAGAACTTCTTGAGAAGAAACTAATTAGGCCTTCGGATAGCCCTTATCATGCTCCTGCATTCCTGGTTAGAAACCATGCAGAGCAATTGAGAGGAAAAGCAAGAATGGTAATAGATTATAGAGATGTCAATAAGAAAACAGTAAAGGATGGCTATCAAATAGCACAAGTAAGAATCCTCATCAATAGATTAAAATGAGCAAAGATTTTCTCAAAATTTGATGCAAAATCTGGCTTTTGGCAAATAAGAATGTACCCTGATTCTATAGCCTTAACAGCCTTCGGGACGCCTCAAGGTCATTATGAATGGCTTGTAATGCCATTTAGTCTTAAGCAAGCACCATCCATATTCCAGAGAAAGATGGATAACATCTTTAAGCCATACTCAGATTTCTGCATAGTTTACATTGATGACATCCTTGTTTTCTCTAAAACTATGAATGAACATCTGAAGCATCTTGAGCAAATTTGTAAAATTATGGTCCAGAAAGGAATCATCCTTGGACAGAAGAAAATTCATCTTATAAAGGGAGAAATAGATTTTCTTGGCATACATGTGAAAGATGGAGAAATTCGTCTTCAAGAACATATTGTTAAGAAAATTAGTCAGTTCCCTGACAACATTCCTAATGCAAAATCTCTTCAGAGATTTTTAAGAGTTGTCAACTTTGCAAGAGACTTTATTCCTCAAGTGAGTGGCCTCACTGCACTCATTTCTCATGGTCATTTACAACGGATGATAGTAACACCGTTAAGAAAATTAAAGAACTTACGAAGCACCTCCCACTACACCAATAAGTTCATCAGATAACACTACACAGACAACGATTTTCAGCGTAATGTTGTGTGATAAGAGAAAATGAATCACATAACAGTTTTTAAGAGCAGTTCATTGTGTGATCCCATAAAAAAATTGAAAGTTGATTTTACAAAAGATATTGCACAACAGTTTCGACCATATTTGTTGTGCGTATCATACAAAAAAAGACGGCAACCTCCCCTCATAAGAATACTGAAATATGGGGTTGTAATCATACAACAGAAAATAAAAATACGTTGTATGAACCAAGCTCTTCAGAGATTCACACAACATTTTTTCATTATCTGTTGTGTTATAAATCTTTCATGTAGGGCTCTGCCCATCGTTTCTTCGATTTGGTGCTCACATTCTCCGCAACCATAAACCTTTGGGGAAGATGGCATATAGGTTTGTAATCCAACAACATAGCTACGAAAAAACTGATGTATGAAATTAGGAGAGAAAAACATACAAACAACAGTTTTTATTTCACTGTTGTGGGAATGCGACTCTTATGTTTTAGGATGATCAAAACATTTCCTCCATTTAGCACTCACATTCCCAAAAATCAACAAGTTTTGTGTAAGATAGCCTCTGTGTTTAATCACCCAACAGATTTTTCATAATACCGTTGTATAAATATAAAACAAAAACGTATATGTGCTTATGCTTCCCTATGAAGAGCTAACTCATTGAGGGATAAATGACCCAATTTTTTTGCATGATCTCATACACCACATCTTTGTGAGAGTGTGAGAGTTGACGGATTGAAAAAATAAGGTGTGAGAATGTTGTTAAAAACGTTTTTCTTTTTTATAAATATCGTCTATTTTTGATTGATCCATACGATCAAGACTCAAACGTTATCAAAAATTCAAGAATTTCATACCATAACCTTATTTCAATACGGTGATCACATCCAATGGTCGAATATTTGTTTTATCGAGTTTAGTCAAGTTGTTTGTTTGAATCATGGTTATGCCTACTAATGTCATATAACATGTTTGTTAGGTTATACATAAGTGTGTTCCTTTCTAAACTAACTATATGAAGGAAATGAAAAATATAGAAAACAGACCACACGATGTGATCACGATAGTGAAATATAGATATGGTACGAAACTCACTCATTTTCGATAAATTTTTTGCCTCGATCGCATGGGTCAACTCTAATTATGCATATTTAATTGACCGTATTCATACAACAGTAATATTTACATGCATTGTGTGATTGTAAATTTAGAGTTTAGAGTTTAGAGTTTTTGGTATTTGTGTTTAGAGTTTAGGGTTTTTGATATTTGTGTTTAGAGTTTAGGGTTTAGGGTTAAGGGTTGAAATTGTAGAGGGAAAAATTCCCTCTCTTTTTTTTACTTTTCTTTTTTAGGATGAAGGGGTTTTAGACTCTTTGGTTTGGGAAAAATCCCTCTTATTGTGCCTATTTCCCTCTCTTTTAGTCAGAGTACAAAGATGCTATGAGATAACTAAATGAACGTTATATGTTGTATCATTCATTTGTTAGTTGTTAAAAGTGTGTTCATTTAACTATGCACAGAATCCCACTTACACAAAACCCACTTTCGACACTCACTTTCTACACTTAGACAAAAACTCTAAACTCTCAGCTCACTCTCTCTTCTCACTATCTGCTCTCAGTTCACCCTCGCTTCTTACTCTCTCTCAAAAACCTGCGCCTGTATCAATCCATCACTCCTCCTCTCTGTCTTAATCGATTTCTCTCTTTATCGATTAGTTGTTTCTCTCTGTACCCGGTTCAGAAAGCCCACGCACTCACTCTCAACTCACTCTCTCTTTTCACTCTCTCTCAAAAACCAACGCCTGTGTCAATCCATCACTCCTCCTCTCTGTCTCTATTGATTTCTCTCTCTATTCGGTTCAGAACCCCCTCTCTTCCGGTTCGATAGGACTTCTGATTTGGGGATTTTTGGATTTGGGGTTTTGTTTTGATTGGGTGAGTTTTGTTGTTTTATATGAGGTTTTGTTTGGTCAATTAGTTAGGTTATGATTAATTTTACTCCATTATAACTCTTCTCAATGGATTGCATGTGTTAGGGTTTATGCGGCTGCAAAGGTGCTGGGTTGAAAGCTTAGATTTGCTGGAGCTTTGGTCAACTGGTGAGTTACAGAAAACTTTGATTTCAGTTTTATTAGTGCTTGTTATTATATTGTTGAGAAATTTGGTGATTCTTGCATATATAAACTGTTGAGAAATTTGGTGCTTCTTATTACACTATTAAGTAAGCTGATGCTTCTTATTGTAATGTTGAGAAATTTGGTGTTTCTTATTAAACTGTTGAGAAAGCTGGTTATTCTTATTATAATGTTGAGAAATTTGATATGTTGTTATATTGTT
This sequence comes from Potentilla sterilis, assembly GCA_963682095.1. Taxonomy (NCBI): domain Eukaryota; kingdom Viridiplantae; phylum Streptophyta; class Magnoliopsida; order Rosales; family Rosaceae; genus Potentilla; species Potentilla sterilis. The sequence goes on along the minus strand of OY821766.1, from coordinate 35,878,670 downwards.
GAGAAATTTGGTGATTCTTATAGTTACTTAGATGATGATATAGTTGTGGTCTGTGTAATATTGTAGATGGATATATAGGTCATGGCTGAAAGCTGATAGGAGGTCTAATGAATATATGCTTGGGGTGGCAGAGTTCATTAAGTTTGCTACAGATAATGCTAGGGATCTTAAACACATTTGTTGTCCTTGCATAAAGTGTGGCAACAAGGACTTTTCTGCACAAGTGATTAGGGATCATTTGTTTGTGAATGAAATTCAAGATGACTATAATGTATGGACTGAACACGGGGAGAAAGGGGGGGTCTAGTTCAGATTCCTCAAATTCAAATAGGGGTAGTATTCACTCACAGTCAGTTAGTTTTCAGACATCTTCAAATAGTTCATTCACTTCTGTGGGTAATATGGGGGATGAGTATGATTTTCAGTCACCTAATAGTGGGGATGACGAGCTTTCTACCGAGTGTGATGAATTTAGAAAGTTTGTTGATGATGCAAACAAACCATTGTACCTTGGTTGCACCACACACACTAAGATGAGTGCCCTTGTGAGGCTTTACAACTTGAAAGCCAAGCATGGTATGACTGATTCAGCCTATGGAGATTGGTTGATATCCCTTAGTGAATATCTTCTCGAAGGAAATGAGATACCTGTCTCTACTTATGAAGCAAAAAAGACCTAACCGTAATGGGATTAGACTACATCAAAATACATGCCTGCCCTAATGACTGTATTCTATATAGAACACAGTATGAGGATGAAATTTCATGTCCTAGATGTCATGCTTCTAGGTGGAAAATATGCAATAATGGGAAAGAATTGGAAGATGTTCCTGCAAAGGTGTTATGGTACTTTCCCATTATCCCTAGGTTTAAGAGAATGTTTAAATCTCCTGAAACAGCAAAAAACTTAATTTGACATGCCACAAAAAGAAAAAATGATGGGTTCCTTCGCCATCTAGCTGATTCATCAACTTGGAAGTTAATAGATGAGAAGTGGCCTGATTTTAGGGATGAACCACGCAACCTACGACTTGCATTGTCGTCAGCTGGTTTCAATCCACATTGTACCTTAAGTAGCAAGTACAGCTGTTAGCCCGTTATTCTAGTTACCTACAATCTGCCACCATGGCTGGTAATGAAGAGGAAGCACATGATGCTTTCTTTGTTGATATCGGGGCCTAAACAACCGAGGAATGATTTAGATGTTTTTCTACAACCGTTGATAGATGATTTGAAGTTTTTATGGGAAGGAGTTGATGGAGTTTATGATGCAGTAAATAATGAGAAGTTTATTCTTAGAGCTGCTCTTTTTTGGACAATCAATGATTTTCCAGCTTACGGTAACCTTTCAGGAAGTATTGTGCATGGGTATAATGCATGTTCGATTTGCATTGATGAAACAAAACCCACCAGGCTATTTCATGGAGGGAAATGTGCCTACAACAATCACAGGAGGTTTTTAGGGAGACATCATCCATATCGAAAGCTAAAAACTGCTTTTAATAACAAGACTGAACATAGACCAGCTCCAGTGCCGTTGTCCGAAGAGGAGTTGTTGAGAAGGCTGTAGGAGGAAGTTCCGTATTGGCCTTTTGGGAAGAAATATCCTCCACCGATGTATAAGGGGGCTGAGGATGAGACCAGGCCTTGTTGGAAGAAGATTTCAATTTTTTTCCAGTTTTGAGTATTGGCAGTATCTCCCAGTTAGGCACTGTCTTGATATCATGTACATTGAGAAAAATGTGTGTGATGCACTTATAGGAACGTTACTGAATATTCGTGGAAAAACTAAGGATGGACTGAAGACTCGGTTAGATTTGCATAAACTTGGTATAAGAGAAGGACTGCACCCTGCTTTAGATGGTTCAAAGAAGAAATAGTTGCCTTTAGCTAGCTAGAACTTAACAGTAGATGAGAAAAAATGTGTATGTAAGAGTTTTTTTGGGATGAAGGTTCCTAAAGACTACTGTTCAAACATTTCCAGTCTTGTTTCAATGCCTCATTTATCCCTGACAGGACTTAAATCTCATGACTGTCATGTGTTAATGCAACAGTTACGTCCGGTTGCAATTCGAGGTGTGTTGGAGAAACCTGTCAGAGTTGCTATAATTAGGCTTTGCATTTTTTTCAATGAAATTTGCAGTAAAACCATAGATCCTTCAAAGCTTTCTAAAATACAAAGTGATCTTGTTGAGACATTGTGTGAGCTTGAGAAGTATTTCCCCCCTTCTTTCTTTGACATAATGGTCCACTTAACTGTCCATTTGGTTAGAGAAGTTGAGTTGTGTGGACCAGTGTGGTTTCGGTGGATGTACCCTTTTGAAAGGTACATGAAGGTATGCAAGGGATATGTTAAAAATAAATGTCATCCGGAATGGTGCATTGCTGAGCGTTATTTTGCCAAATAAGCGGTCGAGTTCATAGCTGAATACTACATAGACGACAAGACTGTTGGGATTCCAGCATACCCTAACACAGAAGACAACCCTACATCGGGTGCAAAAGTTGAGTCTATTTTTGGGAAGGAATATGATGAAGCCCATCTCTGTGTGCTTCAAAACACCGATGAATTCGCAAGCTACTTTCTGTAAGTCACTCTCTTTTTTATCTATAAGTTCACTTTTTTTTTCTTTTTTTAAATAATATGGTTACTAATATTTCTTTTGTGCTTTTAGGAAACACAAGGAGCAGTTGAAAATGGTGTTTCCACAATACAAAAACAAACCTGGAAAGTGGCTGGTTGATAAACAAAACCAAACTTTTGCTGATTGGGTGCAGCAAAAGGTAATTAGACTATTTTCATGCTTATAGAATGCATTAAATGATGCTTATGTGCTTACACTTCAGTTATATTTGTTTTTGCAGGTGTCATCTCAGTTTTGTGATTCTGATTGTGATGTTCCTGAGATTGTGCGGTGGCTAGCAGATAAACCATGTCATGAAGTTTCAAAATACATGGGTTATAGAATAGGGGGAGTGTTATTTAACACAAAAAGGCGTGATGATCTTCATAAGACACAAAATAGTGGGGTTTACTTGCGGGCAGAGACACCTCAAGTTGCTAGTGCTAAAGATAAGCACATTGTATCTGATCAGATGAGCTTCTATGGAGTTATTCGTGAAATTTGGGAGCTTGACTATGCTTTTTTTTAAAGTTCCTATATTCAAGTGTGATTGGGTAGAGAGTCATAAGGGTGTTAGAGTAGATGATCTTGGGTTTACTCTGGTGAACTTAATTAGGATAGGTCATCTAGATGACACTTTTGTTTTGGCTCAATGTGTGGAGCAAGTGTTTTACATTGTTGACCCTGCAGATGTTAGGTGGTCAGTTGTCTTGAGACCCCCAAGAAAAGATTACATAGACTCTGAGGAGGTTGATGACTTTAACATTGAACACCCTCCTTCCTCGACTGCAATGCCTTCTCTACATTCACTAGATATTGTGACTGAGGAATCATCGGATTACATGCGTGAAGGGAAAGAAAGTATAATAGTTGCTGAATATTAGATTTGATCCCAATGTGACCTGGTTTAGGTTATTTTGTAGTTTCTTTCTTAGACTGTAACCAATTTCTTTTGTATGACAATGAACTGTGTTTGTTTCCTATTTAGTGTTTTATGATGGGTTTCACTTATGCACTTATTGGTGTTGATATGTAAATGTTTGCAGTTTTATTTTATTTTATTTCATTTTATTTCAATGCTTACTAACTGGTATTTTTTGTTTTTGGTCATGTACTCATTTGATTAGTACTTATCGTCTAATGTGTCTTGTGTTAGTGCAGATATGGCAGCTTCAAAAGCAATATTTGTGTCAGGTAAGGCAAAGACTAAGGAAAAAACACTGAAGAGGAAGAAGAGAAAGTCTATTCTGTCAACTACATCAACACAAACTTCTGATGCAACCACTTCGAAGACGTCTTCGAGGAAAAAACCTGAACCGACTGGGGGTTTGGAGCTGCTGAGGCGACATGCAGTGACTATGTCGAGCATTGTTAAAAAAAGGAAGCGTCTTGCCAAGAGGCTTGTGCAGTTCAACAAAAGAGGCACTCCTTATGGGAATGTGGCATCTAAAATGCAATCTTATATAGGAGTACTAGTGAGAAGGAAAGTGCCAATTACTCATAAAACTTGGAAAAAAGCAACACAAGAAGAGAAAGATAAAATATGGAAATGTATTCAGGTACAAAATACTTTGTTTATTTTAGTGATTAAACTGCCTATTATATCCGTTTTGTCGTTGTTGATGAACGTACATGTTACTCATTTGGATCTTTACTATGGTCAGATTCCATTTATAATTGGTTTAGAACATAAAGACACTATCCTAAAATCTGCTGCGGCTAAGTGGAGAGAGTTCAAGTCTCGCCTCACTTCAAAATACATCATCCCATATCTCGATAATCCAGAAGGTTTGAAGTTTCCTCCCAATGATTTCCTCTTCATACCTGCTGATGAGTGGACTCTATTTGTGAAGTCACGAACAACGCCTCAGTTCCTGGTATGAACAATTTAACCTTATTGCATAACTTTAGTTGTAAATGTGACCTTTTCATTATAAATATCATGGATTTTTTATGTGAGTGGTGGATTTTGCAGGCACAGCGTGCGAAACAGCAAGCAAGGCGTGCGAAGAACAAATATCCACACAGACTGTCCCGTCATAGATATGCTAACTTGGAGGCAGAGCTGGTCAGTAAATATTAATTTTAACTCATTTTTTATGTGTAGTTTTTATACATACTAAAGTAGGTTAATTGACAAATCCTCCTTTGTAGTCTGAGGAGTTTGGTGAAGATGAAATTGATCGATACACCCTTTGGGTTAAAGGGCGGCAGGGCCGAGATGATAGTTTCAAGGATGAAGAGACAGCAGCCGTTGCTGATAAGATAGTGAGTTTTTGAATATGGTTCTTATTTGTATATCAATTTAGATGGATTATACTTGGGGTAACATTGATAATCTATTATCGTCAGTATGAAGTCCAAGGGAGCTGATGATGTGTTGGCCAAGGCATTGAACAATCCTGAACACGGAGGTAGAGTGTGTGGAGTGGGAGGTTATGTTACTCCGGGCAATTACTTTCTTGGAGGAAAACGCAAGAGGGAAAACTTGGAAACAAGGATGAGAGTTACTGTGTAGAAACTTGTGGAAGAGCAGAAAGATAAGATAATAGAGGAAGCAAGGGAGCAGATAATCAAAGAAACAAGGGAAAAGCTTCTTGAAGAAGAGGAAGCGCGGTAAGAGGCGAAGATTGCAAGCATAAGGCAACATTGCTTGGAGGACAAGCTGCTCCCAATCCAGTAATCCTGACACCTATCTCATGTCAAGGAAGCACTTCACGCATACTTGAGGGGGATGCTGCCACACATGAAGACACTGTGGCAGAAGCAAGTGTACCACAAAAGGCCTTATTCCAAGAAGAACCCGTAGTGGTGAAACCCCAAGTCGATGAAGAAAATACAAAGCTGCCACCACTCCAAGAGGAAGAACATGCACAGATGCATGAAACCCAAGTCGATGAAGAAAATACAAAGCTGCCACCACCCCAAGTGGAAGAAGAACCTGCCAAAATGTCTCTACGTAGTTCTCAAGTTATTGCTAATGTTTTGGCTGAAGTTGAAACAAACTGGAATGCCAACAAGGGTTCAAAGCAACCATTGAAGAAAGGTTTAAAGCCACAATCAAAGCAGGATTCAAAACCACCGGAAGCTAAGATCGATTGCAAGTTGGCATTAGGTACGAAGAAGAACATTGTTGCTTATGCCACTTTTATGGACTGTGACGCTCTGGATCAGCTCGTTCATTGTGCACCTTTAGGGGAAGCTAATAGGCGTGTGTCCATCTATCATGCGGTTGATGAAAATGCAAAGGTCCCATTTGCTGTGGGAGATGAAATTGTTACGGTTAAGCAAGCAATAAACAGTTGGGTGGCATGGCCGAAAGACCTCATCATAGAAACCCCTAAGGTAATACTTATCAAGTTATTGCAAATAATTAGTATAACTGATCTTACTTGAATTTAGAGCATATTTAAATAAAAATTGTTCTAAAGTTGTGGATTTTTTAATAGGCATTGCCTCATTTATAACTTTATTTTGCAGAAACCTGTCGCGCTTAAACTCGGAACTAAGAGAAAACAAAGAGATGGTGAAGAATTTGACCAGATTGGATTTCACTTGGTAGCAATTACACCTGCCCTACCAGAACCATTCAAGAAGCTATGTATGGCTCCTGTATTCATAGCAAAGGATGCGATAAGTTTCCCAAACAGTGAAATAGAAGTATTTGGTTATACCAGCAAGGTCATTGTTTTTGCTTCAGATGTTGCGCGAGTTGCCTTGATGAAAAAATTCACTGGAAACTGCATTGCTGTATACCAGAGGTACAAAATATGAAATCTTCAATTTTTATTATATTTCAATTATTCCTCTTGTTACTGATAGAAATTTGGCTTTATTAAAAGTTAAATATTTGGTGTACAATTGTTTCTAGATACCTATACGACCAGTTGAAAGTTTCTAAAATGGTGGATATGGTTGCATTTATTCCTTCCCAAAATGGTTCTTCTGGGTGTGGGAATGAAACTGTTCGGTCCAAATCTATAACAAATAGGCTTGTAACTACCAAACCAGGCCAAATCTTTATAGTGCCATATAACTCGGGGTAAGTTCATAATTGTATTTTGGATTTTTGTCTGAGATTGTGCTTAGTCCATTGCCGTTTAAACTTGTTTGCTGAACATTGTAATATATATTTTTTTTTTAAGTAAACATTGGGCCTTGACCATTATTCACCCGGACCAAGGTGTTGTCTACTATTTGGATCTTCTAAGAGGACGCTTACCTGTAGGAGAGTGGAAGTCCATTGTAGAAGCGTAAGTTTATGTCTCTTGTTCATTAGTTTCCCACATTGAGTTCGTATGTGTAGGTTGCTTCATTTTATATACTTTGTGGATCATTTTTCCTATTCTGCTGTAGTGCATTGGTTAAGGCTAATGCTGACAGGAAGCGGAAGGGAAGTTCTTCAATCAACTGGAAACCATTGCATGTGAGTTTTACTTACATATCTTCAATATTCAACTTTTTGTTCATTATATTTTGTTGGTTAGTAATTGTTTGTTTATAGGGCGTGCCTCACCAAGAAAATGACAATGATTGCGGGTACTATATCATGAGATTCATGAAGGAGATTGTTGAAGACAAGGACACATCCTTGTTTGCTACCAATGTATAAAACCTACCAATAAATGAGTTTTAGTTGGTTAGCTTGTGTTTGCTGCATATTTCAGTTGGTTAGCTTGTATTTGCTGCATTACTTGATTTCTAAATCTCTGAACAATTTTTGTTACTTATGCATTTCTATTTTGAATGTACCTTAGTAGGAGAGGAGAGACAATGGCATTGAATATAGCCGAGCAGATTTTGGATGAGGTGAGAGTGGAGTGGGCAAACTTTTTGCATAATTATGTGGTTCAGCCATGATTGAGGTAGTAGCGTCCTCTTGTTCAAGTGAAAGCATCTATTTTGTGTTTCTCAGCTGGTACAATATTTCATGCTCATATATGGTATGTTTTTGATACAATTATAGATATGTATCATCTTTTGTTGTGCCAAGTTGATGGATATGTATTAGAATGCTTTGTTTATGTTGAAATGGCTGTTTGGATTAAGGCCATGTTTTTTTATGTCCAGATTAAGGTTCTGACAATGATATGGATGATTTGGGTTTCTTTTGCAGCAATATTGGTTTTATAGCAACTACTATTCATTTGGTCATTTTGTGTAAAACTCAGACAACAAACTCAATCACATGTTGTGTGAAGAAAGTTTTCACACAACTAAATTTCTATGTTCATCAAACGTTGTATGAATACAATAATTACACAACACAAGTTATATGCCAATCCAACGTTGTCTGAATACACAATTGAACCTATCAATGATCATACAACAAATTGAAATTCTAATGCAACGTTGTGTGATTATTCAATCACATAATGGGATATGAAAATAATTGCGTTGTATGAATAATATATCACACAACAGGATAAAGAGAAAAATTACGTTGTGTGATTTTTATCAGACAGCGCTCGTATACACAACGGTATTGGCAAGATTCAGACAATGGTTTTTCTCCGTCGTATGATGCACTTTTTGATGTAGTGTCCCCCCTTTATAGTTACCAGAAGAAGGTGACTTAATCATTTTGCAGACTGATGCAAACGATTATTACTGGGTAGGAGTAGTTTTAGCAATCACACCAGATACAAATCAAGAAAAAATTTACAAATTTATGTGAGGAAAATTTAATCTTGCTGAACTGAATTATTCCACAGGGGATAAAGAAGTTCTATCCCTGATAAAATCCATTAAAGGAGCAGAAGTCTTTTTAGGAAATAAGTTTCTTGTTAGAACTGATAACAAAAGAGTAAAAAACTTTAAGAACTATAAACTCACAGATGCAGCAGATAGAGGAAGAGTTCTTAGACACAACAGGATAGAGAGAAAAATTACGTTGTATGAATAACATATCACACAATAATTTTCCACCATTATGTGACCGAAATTTCACACAACATATTGTTGGAGTGTTGTGTGATTCTCGGCAGAACATCTGAAAGCCACTCGACAACTTCTCGGCAGCTGCCCAGCAGCTTTCAGAATTTTGTCGATACTCACATAACGGTTAAAAACTTAGTTGTGTGATTTTTATCAGACAGCGGTCGTATACACAACGGTATCGGTAAGATTCAGACAATGGTTTTTCCCCATCGTATGATGCACTTTTTGGTGTAGTGTCCCCCTTTTACAGTTACCAGAAGAAGGTGACTTAATCATTTTGCAGACTGATGCAAATGATTATTACTGGGTAGGAGTAGTTTTAGCAATCACACCAGATACAAATCAAGAAAAAATTTACAAATTTATGTCAGGAAAATTTAATCCTGCTGAACTGAATTATTCCACAGGGGATAAAGAAGTTATATCCCTGATAAAATCCATTAAAGAAGCAGAAGCCTTTTTAGGAAATAAGTTTCTTGTTAGAACTGATAACAAAAGAGTAAAAAACTTTAAGAACTATAAACTCACAGATGCAGCAGATAGAGGAAGAGTTCTTAGATGGCAAATGTTTCTAACACAATATGATTATGATGTTGAAATGGTTGCAGTAGACAAGAATTATATGCTTGACACTCTTACGAGGGAAATGACAATGTTTGAAAGAAGTGAAGGACGTAATCCCAGAAGTAGGAGACCAGAGCAAGAACCTGAAGAAAGAAGAAGACCAGATCTTGAAGAAAAACTACCAGAACTCGAAGAAAGAAGGAAACCAGACTTAGAAGGTAGAAAGGTCTTCCTAGAAAGTGAATTAAAGGCAAAAACTATGTGGGAAATATACAAAGGAGGAGATAAAACTATTGGGCCACTACACGATGGACCTGGCTACCAATACATTGTATCCTACTCTCCTGCAGAATCAAGCAAAAACTCTGAAAGAATTCACCCAGATCAAGTAGGATGGGATGATCATCAAGATAATGCAGCATCCTCACAAGAAGGAACTCATTCAGAAGATGAGAAAAAACTCTTAGATGAGTTTCTGCAGCATCCAAGAACTTTAGGTAAGTTCCAAAGGTCATCTAGGTATTTTCCAACAACAAGACCAGTTCATGATAGGTTAGCAACCTTCAAGAAAAGACAACCAGTTGTAACTGGTATAACCAAGATATTCAATCACCCAATGAGAATCTATGAGAAGCCAGTGTTTAGAACCAATAAAGAACTACAGTTCAATCAGAGAATCATTATGGATAATATCATGGCTGCCTCTAGAGATCAAAATGAAGTTCTGGTACTTCAAGCCTTAGAAACTTTAGCTGAAGAACTGTCCAGCTACAGCATCAGGATAAAAGATCAAGAACCTGAAAATGCCATTAAGACTCAATATCTTGAAAATCCTGAGAGCGTAAGAATTCATATAATAGTTTTATCAGAATTAGAATGGTTCCGTTTTCATAATCTCTTAGGAGATTTTAAAAATAGGAAAGCTCTCTAGTCAACATTATCAGTTGTAGCAGGTCCCTTTTATGGAAGATATATGGTAGATGTTTAAGCAGCCTCAGAGACACAAGTTGTGGTTAATAGAGAATGGTTTTGTTCATAATCTGTGGACGAAAACCAAAGAAGACCTAGAAGGTCTTCCTGAGATAATTTACAATACGGTCAAGAACATTAGACCAGAAGGATGTATTATAAGATTGAAGTTCATTTCAACCCCTCCGGAATGGACGACAGAAGAAGGACATAAGAGCTACATCTCTCCTTATCATTATGTTAGAATAATTCAGAGCAGAATGAGCAAAGACAATGCATCGTTGAGAAATGGATCACCAAACCAGAGCATCCCTTAGATGAAAGCTATGACAATAAACCTTATACAAAGGTTAGTCCGGAAAGATCAATATACAACTCTTCTGGCTAGTGGAGAGAAAATAACGGTTGCTAGTTACAATCATCCTTCTCCAGAAAATTGTGATTTCCATAAAACCTTAGAAATGAAAGAAATTGATGGAACTCTAGCCACCACCACGTGAATGGAAAAAATAGAAGAAGAACAAAAGCACAAGGTTCCTTATGACTCTGACATGAAATCTGAAGAAGAAGGAGAATATACAAACTCAGGAGCATCGTTTCATGATGAAGAAGCACAAAACAGCGACAATATGATGGAAGGGTAGGCTGCCGACGCATAAAGACAAAAAAACTTTATTAAAAGTCGTAGCCACTTTTACAAATAAAAGGAGCTTCAAGACAAATAAAGATTTAATTAGTGGAAGACAGCTCACACCAAGTGATAAGATAAGATAATATTCCTCTTATCTCAGAAGAGAATTGAATAAAGTTTTGAGGTCCGTAGCCTATATAAGAAGAAGAAACCCTCAGAAAAAGGCATTCGAAAATCTAGAAAGGGAGAGCATTCTGAAGATTGAGAGTCTGTCTAAAATAGTTGTGAGCAATAGTGTGAGATAGTGTGAGATATTGTAAGTGGGAGTGTGCTACTACCAGTGTGGTGTGCATTTGGTCAAGTAAGTTTGTATTTTCCAACTCTAATATGAGTAACTAAATAGTTTTTAGTTGTTTACCCGAGAGTGAGGTTCTGGGTTATGTATATATAATTATGTTTGAATAAATAACTTCCGTGGGTGTTCACCATATCCGTCGAGTTTTTAGAATTTTCTCAAACCCCAGGTGGAGGATTACCTCCTAGGAGTGGTATTTGAGAACTTTTTAGAGCTTTTTCTTGCATAAAATTTGTCTGAGATTACTACTGTATTAGGTCTTAAGAAACAACTTACCATACTTAGACAGCAGTGAAAACCGCCAGAAGAGTAACCATTTAGACAGAAGGTCGTTAGGTGAAATTGGCATGTTTAAGGCTAGTTCTTAGAATTAGTAAGATGTTACTAAAGTCTAGTATAGTATAATAATGGTAAGATGTTATTTCTAAAAGTACCTAATAGCGTTTTCGTGTGATAAGTTTTATGAAAATATGGTTGACCGTTTTGATCGAGCATCGAGCGTTCACGAAATGAGTTGATTTTTCTACTCTACACATATTTAACTATAACGATCACATCAGACAGTCAAAATTTTCATTTTGTGAATTTAACCATTATAATGACAACATACTTACTAATACGGTATAACTTGATTATAAGATTATACTCAAGTGTACAACTTTTCGAAGCAACTATATAAAAGAAAAATTTTAAAAAACGCTGTGAAATAACATTTGTTCGTTATGATAAAATACGATGATGGTAAAAAAATCACTTAAATCAGACAAAGTTAAAGCTCTGATTGATGTGGTCAACCTTATTTAAATGTATCTCTCTCTATGGGGAACCATAGTATCGGGAGGTAAAATGTCACGTACCGGTCCCGGCGTCGGTAGACGCCTATCCCGGAGTGTGAGTTAAATGTTACAAAGCGGAATGTAAATAAAAAATAAAAACAACTTCTTTCTAGGCTCTCCATCCTAGGCTCGTCCGACACTTCGACACGACAAAATCTAAACACTTCTCTGCAAAATATAAAATAAATGGGTGGTGAGCAAAACCACGCGCTCAATGAGTAGATCATGTAATATGCCAGCAAAGCCATGCCATTTTACGCACGCTACAAAATACGTATATCATATATTTCACGTCGACCACAATACAATTCATCACATCGCACAATCCCTTCTTATTGGGCATCCTTCAATTTAGTGATCTCCCACGGGCACCTATTGGCCTCTTGCCCTATATAACCGTGTGCCACATCCTTACTTCAGCATAACCCAATCAAGAAGTTCACATGTTCCATGACTAGTCAAACAATGGATCCAACATATAATATATACATAAACTCCGCACATTTCATAAATCGACATGCTTCACTTGAAAATAGATAGATATTTGATAAATATATCAAAATCATACTTTTCGACTATTTTGAAAGCATATAAGAATATTTGAAACACATTACATAAATAACTCACCTCGACGAATCGAATCGACACCCAAATCGTAAATCGAGCAACCTAGAACTAGCTTTCTAGAAATCACTGTTGGATCTAGCTCCAACCACCATAGATAGAAAGATTGCGTCGATACGAATCCGTAACCACTCGCGGATTCAGAATCGGAGTTACGGATCAAAAATTATGATCCGCGGAAGTTTCGTCGCAAAACTAATAAAATAATAATATTTATAGAGAGAGAAAGAAGAGAGAGAGAGAGAGAGAGAGAGAGAGAGAAAACGGACTGAAAAATGAAGGGGGCTGATCATATTTATAGCCTCCAAAAATGCCATGTGTCATGTAAGGATTGGTCCCTTGGTGACATGTGTCAACATTACACAATGCCACATAACCAAGACAAAAAATTGACACATTTCAAGATGATTCATGGAAAAATGGGATAGGGCTGAAACAAATGGCAGCAATCCTTAGTCCCTAAGAAAACTCATTGACCAATAGGGACGCGCCATGTGGCGAAACGACAAGATTTCGAAGAAACTTCTAAAAATTGTTAAAAATAGCTCGGGAACTCAAATAATTCACCGAAAAATGTGACGACTCGCCACGATCTCTACTTTATATTTCTCAAAAGAAAAATAAAATTTAACCAACTTCAAAAATCTGGATATTACATAAAAGTTACCAAATTTTTACATGGCTGATTACGTCTCATCTATTTGAGAGTTCAATGTTTGGAAGAGTCGACGAAACAAGGTCATCTAAAGGTACGTAATATCGTTTTTATGAAAAATATGGTTGACCGTTTCGATCGAGAATCGAGCGTTCACAAAATGAGTTGATTTTTCTACTCTACTCATATTTAACTATAACGATCACATCAGCCGGTCAAAATTTTCATTTTGTGAATTTAGCCATTATAATGACAACATGTTTACTAATACAGTATAACTTGATTATAAGATTATACTCTAGTGTACAACTTTTCGAAGCAACTATATAAAAGAAGTCAAATTTTGATTATATATACAACTGTCATTTAAGAGGAAGTACAATGTGATTGATGAAAAAAAAAAGCGACGAATATTGATCAAAATTCGTCGCTTCACTTGTCGTACATCGGTGAAGTCTACAAAATTGGTCGTTTCAATATTTATCTAGCGACGAAGATTGAATAAAACCAATATTGGTCGCTTCAATAATTTGTGAGCGTCAAATTTGAAGCAAAAGTCGTCGCTTCAACACATCCAAGCGACGAGTATTGAATAAAACCAATATTGGTCGCTTGGATGTGTTGAAGCGACGACTTTTGCTTTTTCCATTTCATTCTTCGTCGCTTCATTGCTTTGCTGCAGTAGTGACTTGGGTATGAGATATCAATGATCTATATATTTATAAGACTTTACCATGCATGAGGCCTAGCCCTTCATTTGTTTCATTTCTACATGCTCTCTACCATGATCAGATTGATCGAACTAAGAGTGGCGTGGTAAATTGTCATTCATCTGGGTTCTTCTTATTGTTGAAGATGAGAGATCTCAAATTGGAAAATTGACAAATAAAATACACCTTATAAGTAGATGAATAATATCTAATTGTACTGAGGCTTTTTGTGATTAAAACCCAACACCTTAAAGGTGGTTAAGTTGGGACAATATTTGATCAACGGGCCACGCTTGTCACCATTTAACACTTCTTCTTCTTCTTCTTTCGCGTGTGGCATGTTTTGGCAAAATCTGCTATATAAGTGATTTCGATTCTCTGGTCCTTCCAGAAAAAGGAAAAAAAGAGTGAAGTCTCTAGCCAGTCTTTACTGGCTTGGTACGGTGTTGAACGTAGGCCTGTCAATTCCGACACGACCCGATAACACGACTCGAAACCCGCACGAAATAAAGCGGGTTGAACCCGCACGATTAAAAAGCGGGTCAGTGGCGGGTCAACCCGCCATGACCCATTTATTAAATGGGTCAACCGTGGGTCAACCCGCCAACTCGAAATTAACCCGCTTAACACGTTTATTAAATGAGTCGGGTTATATTATATATAACATGCATACATGACCCATACATTACGTGTTTATAAGGGTCAATTAAGTCTTTTCTTACAATTAGGGTTACCGTTAACACAATAAATTCTCTTGTTTAAGCCTTGTATCAACACAAAAACCCTAAATTCCACCGCACATCAGCATCAAAACTTCACATTTTCTCGAGAAGGTATTATCGTCAAGCCAATGGTACTTTTATATATGAGATATGTTTATCTGATACTTGATTTTGATCAACTCTTGTTCTAGATCTTCCAGTTCAAAACTGGGATGAGATATATGATTATTATATATATGCTATCATAAGGAACTTAGGGTTTATACATATGAACAAACATATATATATATATATATATATATATATATATGTTCTCGTTTCCATGATTATTAGATAGCATGTTCAAACCCTAATAAGATTATTGTATTCATGTTTGTTCTCGTTTCCATGATCTTACTTTGTTATAGGTGGTAATTACTTGTTCCTTTTATGCTGAATAAAGTGAAGCAGTGTTTGCAAGTTAGCATTTGATGCTTTACATTCAAACTTAAATTTCAAACTCAGTTTATGGATTATGTATATTTTTTTTTATACGATGGATGAATTTTTTAATTTTAAACTTATGAGAGTTTTTAATTTTATGAATGGATTTATATACGAATTACAGATAATTGTGATCTTATGTAGTTTGTTGTGAATTTAATCAAGTCATTAGTTAAATGGGTCACAATGTTAATGTGTCATTTGTCCAACACGGCACGACCTATTTATTAAATGGGTTAAACGGGTAACCCGTTAATAAATAGGTTGGGTTTGGGTTTAAATTTTCGACACGATTATTAAATGAGTTGGGTTTGGGTTTGTGTTTTGTGACACGCGAAAAATCTTGACCCGACACGAACCCGACACGACACGACCCATTGACAGCCCTAGTTGAACGTTTTTACAAACATTTGTACTGTGTTGAGGCTTAAAAAAGTTTGTTTCCTTTTTCCCGATCCCCTCATATATATAACACTTACTAAGGATAATGGAGAAAAGATGAGTATAATCGGATGGGGGAGAAAAGGTAGGGTAAGGGTTAAAGAGAGACTGAAATTGACACAGATTTATGAAACTTGAGAAGATATATTCACAATTTATTATAGAGATGGTTTTAAAAATAAACAAGATCGAACAGTTTGTGGTACAAAGTAGAAACTTTTACAACTTTGCCTAAACGAAAGAATTCTCCCCCGAAATTCCATCAAATAGAGTAGCGATTGCCTTGAGAGGATACTTTCTATGAGCAGTTATGCCTGCAGTCTCAGTCATGTCTAAATCATCTTCTTTCCCACCATGAGGCAAAGCCCAGTCAAACTTATGCACTATATTTGCCAAAGCAAGCTCCTTAAGAGTTATAGCAAACTGAATTCCAGGACAACCTCGTCTCCCAGTACCAAATGGCATTAGTTCGAAGTCATTCCCTTTATAATCAATGGTGCTATTCAAGAACCTTTCTGGCTTGAACTGCTCTGGATTTGTATATGATTTAGGATCTCTTCCAAGCCCCCATGCATTAACCATAACTTGTGTATTGGCCTTTATATTATAACCTTGAATTTTCACATCTTTGTTGCACATTCTAGGAATTAGTAACGGAAATGGAGGATGTAACCGAAGAGTCTCTTTAGTTACTGCCTTCAAGTAGGGCATTCCAGCCAAATCTTCCTCTGTTACGCTCCTTTTATGTCCAACAATTCCCCTTACTTCATTTTGCAACTTCTTCATCGCCTCTGGATTTTTTAGGAGCTCAGACATTGCCCACTCTAGGGAGGTAAATGTGGTGTCAGTGCCACCCACAAAGATATCCTACAAAAACATTTGGTTAGTTTAAAAAAATGGTATGAAATCTATGAATCATAGTTAAAATAATGGTATATGATCATATAAAAAAACAACTACTTGGTAAATATACGACACACAACTCAGAATAAGTGAATAAACAAGATTGTGAGTTACTTACTAGGATGATAGCCTTTATGGTATCTCGATCAATAGGATGACCAAGTGCGTTTTCCTTCTGAATCGAAAGTAAAACATCCACCAAATCCTTTTCCTGCTGATCATGATCATGATCATTTGCTTTGTTTGATTCATCCATATGCTCTTGAATAACCATGTCAAAGAAGGCATCCACCTTCTTAGCAAGATCATCTAGTTTTGCATCAAAACCACTCACACGGGTGACCCAAGCTAGCCATGGGATATAGTCACCAATATTGATTTTTGTGAAGGACTCTGTAATCTCTGCAGAAAGCTCCATAAACATCCTCCCACGACCTTCCGCCCGATCGCTGTACTTACTACCTAGAGCAATTCTACAAACGACATCGTTAGTAAGCTTCATAAACATTTCGCTCAAATTCACGACTGATGATGATGCCAAGGAGTAGGATAATGTTTCAGTACTACAGGTCTGTTCAATCTTGCTCAGCATGAGTTGCGTTTCCTCTAGTCTCACAGCACCAAAAGAACGAACCCTTTTGTTGCTCATCAGATTTAAGACGCAGACACTTCTGACCTGCCTCCAGTAGTCACCATAAGGCGCTGTCACGATGTCTGTGTAATTGTACACGACCTTCTCGAAGAATTTAAACTTGGGTCTGTCAGAGAAGGCGATGTCATGGTTTTTGAAGACCTCGGAGACAGCCTCGGTTGACGAGACAATAAGGACTGGCCTGCTTCCGAAATGAAGGAGCATCAAATCAGGTCCATAGCATTGTGCTAGGGCTTGAAGAGAGCGGTGAGGGAGCAACCCTAGTTGGTGGAGATTTCCGATCACAGGTAGCTTTGGTGGAGATGGAGGGACAGATGATGATTTGGTTCGAGAAACAGACCATATGTAAATTAGAAGGAAGGAAATGAGCAGAGGTAGTAAATATACGAGGGAAAAGGATTGCAGCATGTCGACTGAGAAGGTTTCCTTTAGTTTCAGTTGCAGCATTTGGAGGAGAGTTGTCATCTTCTACTTGGGTATGACCGTATGAGGCAGCTATGATCTACTTATAAGATCAGTAGCCGTTAAACTTGTTTCCCAGTACCCACCATGATGGCTCCGGCACCGTGGTGCATGGTCAAACTATTAATTACCAGTATTCATACATTTTTGTCCACCTAGAGATTCTCTCATTGTTAAATATCGCATGGCACGTACTCCCTATGTAAGAAAAATATCATATAGTACGTATGTGCTATGTGGCAAGTTGTCTTAATATAATCACGACATTTCTAGTTAGGCTTTTGTGTTTGTATTTATTTAGATTAAGGGCTAGATTAATAAGTTTGACTCTAATTGACGCAGTAGAAGAATAGTAGGTTTACAAGCGATAAACCTAATTAGCAACAAGGGTTCTCAAGAAAAAACCCTAAAGATAAATTCTTAAATCTATCAGAGAATAAGAAAAAACTCTTGTTTGATTGAATAATAATAAGAAAATCCGTCTACACTCTGTTTAAGGATGTTTAAATCCTAAAACTAACAACAAAACCCTAAAACTCAAAGAAATAAATAAAACAAATCCAAAATAAATTAGATAACATAAATTCTGAAAATATACAAAACTGTTGTTTTGAGGCCCTAAACGAACTCGAAAGGTATCACAATCGTCAATCGGACACCGAATGTCAAATCTGCAACTTCCCTAACTACAACTTTAATTATGGTTCTGCCACTGATCGCCATATTTGCAACAAACTCGATTTCCCTTTGCTGCGATCAATCAACTCCTCAATCTCCTCTGCCATGCGCTCTACATCACTAATGAGCTTTGATCAGCTGGTTTTATTGAAGTATCATTTAATTGGAAAAAAAAAAAAAAAAAAAAGAGCTAGATAGAATTTTATAGTTTTGTAGATTAAGGGTTAGATTAATAAGTTTGACTCTAGTGTCATTAGCAGCCTTCGGAGGAGAGTTGCCATCTTCTGCTCTATGATTATTGTAAGTCGACGTAGCTGGGTAGATATCGATTATCTATATATAAGATCCGAGCTACATGAAGGGTAGCCGCTAATTTGTTTCATTTTCTATGTTTCGATCCAATACGTACACATGACCAAACTTGTCAAAAGTGAGAGTTGGTGCTGCTGTGCATGCATATGTTGTGGTAGAATAGTCTTCTTTCGACAATAATGAAGCTTTATTAAGCCATCAGGCCAAGAAAAATTAACGAAAAAGTTACGAGAACGGATAGAACTTGATGTCTCCGTAAAATATCTTGCATCTCTTCCCCCCATCAGGATGGCTTGTTGAGAAAAGAAAGTAGATTGTAAAATCATGCATCTCAGAATCTCCTACATGTTATTGGATTTTTCCAATGTGCATGTGGTATAGACAAGTCCTACACAGTGCTGTAGGATAGACAACTCCTTACTGGAAAATTCTGGCATACAATGGAAAATTCTAGGATAGACAAGTCGTCCTTATGTTATTAGGCTTTTGTGTTATTTATTTATGGTTATTGATTTTTCTACTCCAATGAGCCTTAGGCTAGTCTTACTTTTGACCAAGGAAAGAATGAGTTAGATTTTTAATTTTTTATTTTTTAAAATTTGAAAACTAGATTTAAAGGATATTACCATAATTAATCCATTGAAAGCAATCTTCAGCGAAGCGCCTACCCTCCTTTAAGTTCCGATCTTATTAATAGATCATCGGTATCTGAGATTTGTTTTTATTTAAATAGTCTTATCAAATTTTCCTTATATCGTTTGGAATGTGTCGTCTGATGACATTTTTGGATCATTGATACCTCGTTACCAAGTATATCGACTTATAGTAATAGAGAAGAATATGACAATTCTCCTTCAAATTCTGCTACTGAAATCTAATTTTTTTAAGATGACTAGTCAACTTGATTGATGTTCAGGGGATCGGAAATACATCTCTTAGGTTGATGATCAGTCAGGGAAAGTCTCCTTTGTTTAAAATTCACAGGAACAAGGCACGAACAACACCAAATCACCAATGCATGTTATCAAATGCATTGGTGTTGCTTGTGAAGAACTCTGGAAGCTCAGCAGAAAGCTCCATAAACATCCTCCCACGACCTTCCGCCCGATTACTGTACTTTCTACCCATAGCGGCTCTACAAATGACATCATTACTAAGCTTCGAAAACATTTAAGTTCACAACCGAAGATGATGACATAGAGGAGAATGTTTCAATAGTCAGTACTACAAGGCTGTTCAATGTTGCTTAACATGAGATATAGTTCCTGGAGTCTCACAGCACCAAAAGAACAAACCCTTTTGTTGCTCAACAAATTTAAAACACATATACTCCTCACCTGCCTCCAATGCTCACATAAGGCGCCGACACGATGTCCTTGTAATTGTACATAACCTTCTGGAAGAGGAGAAACTTAGGTTTGCCAGAGAAGATGAGGTCATGAGTTTTGAAGACCTCGGAGACAGCGTCGATCGACGTGAGAATAAGAACCGGCCTGCTCCCGAAATGAAGGAGCATTAGATCAGGCCCATAGCGTTGTGCTAGGGTGTGTAGAGCACGATAATTAAGCTGTTGGAGAAAATGGGTTAAAACCATTTATAAAATCGGATTAATTAAAGTGTGATGCACTTTTAATTAATGAAATGTGAATTTGGATTTGTATTTTCCATAATAAGGACTACAAGATTATATGTTCATATGCCTAATTTGGTTTTGGGGTGAATGAAAAAATTGTCACCCAAAAATGGCTACTTGAAATGGGAAAATAAGTTTTGTCTCACATTAGAAAAATGTTTCATTTACTTAAGAGGGAGCGTAATTGTTTTAAGGACAGTGTGTGATGCACACGACTCGGCTCTTTCCAACCTGATTTGCAACTTTTTTGGTATTGGTTGAATGTCATCTTATTTTATTCTTTATTTTTTGAAATTTTAAATTTTAATCTCTATTTAAGATTTATTTCAATTTATATATATGCAATAACAATTTTATTTACAACCCTAGTTGGTGGAGATTTCCACTCACAGGGAGCTTTGGTGGAGATGGCGGGACAGATGTTGATTTGGTACACTACTGGAAATCAGGTCTGAAGCGACCAATATTGAAACGGAAAAATCAAAGTTCGTCGCCTCAACACATTGAAGAGACCAATATTGGATTGGTCGCTTCAGAAAACGAGAGCGACGACTTTTGATCAATAGTCGTCGCTCACATCTTATTGAAGCGACGAATATTGGTTTGTTGTCGCCTCCCAATAATGTTTTGTAAACTGTAGCGACGAAAATTCAAAATTTGTCGCCGACGTAAAATTCAAGCGACGGAATTTATAACTTTCGTCAATATTCGTAGCTGACTTGTTATACGAAGCGACAAGTTTTGAGCAATAGTCGTCACTTCATGTTTTGAAATCTGGTCAACCATATTTTCATAGTTTGGAGAGTTGTAAATTTGGCATTTGGTATCCGATTGACGATTGTAATACATTTTCGGAAAGGAAACGACGCCAGGAGTCAAACTTGTAGCTTTGCCATGATGTGTGAGCTTTTTCGGGTTTTCGAGTTCGTTTATGCCTTCAAAACGGCAGTTTTATATGTTTTAAATAAGGTTGACCGCATCGATCGGGCTCTAACTTTGTCGGATTTAAGTGATTTTTTTTACCACAACCGTATTTCATGATAACGATCAAATGTTATTTCACAGTGTTTTTCAAAATTTTACTTATTTTATATAGTTTCTTCGAAAAGTTGTACACTTGAGTATAATCTTATAATCAAGTTATACCGTATTAGTAAGCATGTTGTCGTTATAATGGCTAAATTCACAAAATGAAAATTTTGACCGTCTGATGTGATCGTTATAGTTAAATATGAGTAGAGTATAAAAATCAGCTCGTTTCGTAAACGTTCGACGCTCGATCGAAACAGTCAACCATATTTTCATAAAACTTAATTATCACACGAAAACCCTATTACGTACCTTTAGATGACCTTATTTCGTCGACTCTTTCAAACATTAAATTCTCAAATAGATGAGATGTAATCAGCCATGTAAAAATTTGGTAACTTTTACCTCCCGATATTATGGTTCCTCATTGAGAGAAATAAGTTTAAATAAGGTTGACCGCGTCGATCGGGGCTCTAACTTTGTCGGATTTAAGTGATTTTTTTACCATAACCGTATTTCATCATAACGATCAAATGTTATTTCACAGTGTTTTTCAAAATTTTACTTCTTTTATATAGTTGCTTCGAAAAGTTGTACACTTGAGTATAATCTCATAAAATTTTTATAATCTTTTAAATATTATTGAATCGACGGATTTTGTATTATTTCGTCGCTTCACTTTTATATATTATTGAAGCGACGGATATTGTATTACTTCGTCGCTTCAGTGGAGAATCCGCGCCATATGCTGAGAACCAATTAAAACACATTGCGCGGATCACCCTATGAACCGTCAGATTTTCCAGATCTAACGGCCATAATTCAAAACCATTTTATATAAATTCTTCCCTCTCCTCCTTCCTCTTCACTCCCTCTCCTCCTCTACCGTCGCCTTCTCCACTGCCTCCCTCCCTCTCCTCCTCCCTCTCTCCCTCCCTCCCTCTCCTCCTCCACTGCCTCCCTCTCCTCCGCCCACTCCTCCTCGCCATCGCCATCCTCTTCACTCCCTCCCTCCCTCCCTCCCTCCCTCTCCTCCTCCACTGCCTCCCTCTCCTCCGCCAGCTCCTCCTCGCCGTCGCCATCCTCTTCACTCCCTCTCCTCCTCTTCCCCCTCTCCTCCCTCCCTCCCTCTCCTCCACCGCCTCCCTCCCTCACCACCGCCTCTCTCCCTCTCCTCCTCGCCGTCGCCGTCGCCTCCTCCACCACCTCCCTCCCTCCCTCTCCTCCTCCCCAACCCCGCAGCGATGGCAGAGCGCCTCCTCATTCTCCGACTTCATCGCCTCCTCCACCGCCTTCTCTGTCGCCTCCTCCACCGCCTCCTCTGGACAAAAACTGGATGATAAAAACAAAAATGGAGAAATCGGCGGACATGAAAATTTAAATGAAATTTCAGCTAAAAGAAATTGGCGGGAATTTTTTTTAAAACGAAAATGGAGACATGAAGCGACGAACATTGATATTCGTCGCATGAAATTTATCATCCCATACACTCTAGCGACGACTTTTAAACCAAACTTCGTCTCATCAAATTGTAAGCGACCACCCAAAATTCGTCTCCTAGAATTGGAAGCGACAATCCAAAATGCGTCGCCTCGAATGTGAGGAGACGACCCAAACTTCGTCGCTCAGTATATGGCGACAAACTTTGAAATCGTCGCTTGAAATATCCAAGCGACGACTTTTGTAGCAAAAGTGGTCGCCTCGAATCGAAACGACGAAAACGGAGCGACGACCTCGAGCGACGACATTTTGGTCTCTTCGGTGTCGAAGCGACGACTTTTGACGACAAAAAGTCGTCGCTTCGAACCTGTTTTCCAGTAGTGGTATAAGAAGAAGACCATCTGTAAGATAGAATGAGAATTTGGCTAGAGGTAGTGAATATGTGAGTGAAAAGGATTGCAGCAGGACTGAGAAGGTTTCATTTAGTTTCTGTAGCAGAATTTGGAGTAGAGTTGTCATCTTCTTCTCTATGACTATGAGTCGATGTACTTGGGTATGAGGTATCACTCATATATTTAAAGAATCCAAATTAAATATGAACCATATCCGTTAAATTGTTTCATTTTTCATTCTGTAACATTCAATACGTGGTAAGCTATTCATTATCAGTATTCATATATATCTGGATCCACATCGAGATGCTTTCAAGGAGCCATCAATAGGTTTAATCATTAATTTTTCATGAAGTTAACGTTAGCTGTGTGAGTTGCCTGCTGTGCATGCAAGTTTGTGGTAGCATTTTTTTTCTTTGGTCAATAATGGAGATTCATTCAGCCACTAGGGCACAAGAGCAACGTAACAGTAGACAGAAACATTACAATATAGCTAGACTGGTTATGAACTTATGATAATTGACATGGCGTACATTTGATAAGGTGAATACGGATCATAGAACAACAATTATTCTATATATATACATCTTCTTTCACAGGAGATTTCCTATCATAGGTAGCTTCAGTCGAGATGGCGGTACAGATGACGATTCGGTATAAGAAGGAGACCACCGGTAAAACACAATGAGAAAAATGGGCAGCGGCAGTAAGAATTTGGCCGGAAAGGATTGCAGCATGACTGAGAAGCTGGTTTCATCTAGTGTCATTAGCAGCATTTGGAGGAGAGTTGCCATCTTCTTCTCTATGATTGTAAGTCGATGTAGCTGGGTATGAGATATCGATTATCTATTTATAAGATCCCAGCTACATGAAGCGTAGCCGCTAATTTGTATCATTTTCTATGTGTCAATCCAATACACATGACCAAACTTGTCAAAAGTGAGAGTTGGTGCTGCCGTGCATGCATAGGTTGTGGTAGAATAGTCTTCTGTCGACAATAATGAATTTTCATCAAGCCATCAGGGGAAAAAAAATTAACGAAAAAGTTACGAGAACGGATAGAACTTGATAAGGTGGCTACTGACTGATGTAGGACGGATGGCAGCCAACATTGAAGATCAGATTGACCGTTGCAAGTCAAAACCCGTTCGCCAGAAACGTCCGTCCGCCAAGGGTGGTTCATCCGCCAGGCTACATCCGCCAGAGCAGATCCGCCAGACGACATCCGCCAGACGTCGTCCGCCAATATTGAAGGAGCCCGGTTTACTACAGTTTTGGCATTCGGCGTCCGAATGACGATTGTGATACCATTCCGGAAAGGGAACGACGCCAGGAATCAAACTCGTAGCTTTGCCACGACGTGTGGGCCTTTTCAGGCTTTCGAGTTCGTTTAGGACTCCAAAACGGCAGTTTAAGATGTTTTCAAGTTTTAAGTTTTCTAGTTTGTTTTGGACTTGTTTTGTTTTAATCCCTTGGGCTTTAGGTTTCCTTGTTAGAGTTGCCCTAGGGTTTTCTTTCAGTATTTAAGCACCCCTTTGGGATCGCATACAATCAGTTAATCAAAATTTATCAAAACCCTTAGAGTTTATCTCTTGTTTTCTGGTGGATTCCAGACCTATCCTATAGAGTACAACGTTGATTGTGCTCTCCATCTATTGAGGGTTCGACGTTGATCAACCCTTCCACCCTTCTACTGCGTCAGTTGGTATCAGAGCAGGCTTTCTCCTGTCTCTTTTATTTACTTGACTAACCATGTCAGATCAACCGGTGGCCAGAGCAGATTTGGAAGAGTTTACTGCGGCTTTAACCCAGTCTCTTACTGCTTTGACGAACCAGATGACGAACTTAACAAACCAGATCACGAACTTAGCAAACCATGCCGTCAACAACAATAATAACGGTGGTAACAACGGTGGTAACAACCGGCGACGAGGCTGGAGAAACGAGAATAACAGGTCTCCTCGAGGAGGACACAACACTAGCGGTTCGAGTTCTGAGTCTGATGAAGTCGAAGAAGAACCACACGAGCATGCTGATCAGGATTATCGAATGAAGGCGGACATCCCGTTTTTCTATGGAACCATGGGCGTTGAGGAGTTCCTGGATTGGCAGATCGAGGTCAGCAGGTTCTTTGATGTCATGGGGGTTCCTGAGAACAAACAGGTCAAGATGGTGGCGTTTCGTTTGAAGAGTACTGCTGCCGTATGGTGGGATAAGTTGGCTCTTCAAAGACAGAGACAAAGAAAAGGACCAGTCAAATCTTGGCGGAGGATGAAACAGTTGATGATGGAACGGTTCCTGCCAGAAGACTATGAACAAATCCTATACAAGATGTATATCGAGTGTGCTCAAGGAACTAGAAGCGTGTCCGAGTATACAACTGAGTTTTTACGTTTTTCTGAACGTAACGACTTGGGGGAATCTGAAAACCAAAAGGTGGCAAGGTACATCAGCGGACTGAAACTTTCTATACAAGAGAAGATAGGACTGCAAACTGTGTGGACTGTAGCCGAAGCTTCAAACTTGGCTTTGAAGGCCGAGTTGATGGAGAGAGGGAATCGAAATTCATCTACACCTCGTAGATACCCTTCTCAAAGCAACAATGAAGTAGGAAACAGCAGTCAAGGATTCGATAAAGGGAAGAATGTGGCAGGGAGCAGTACAAGTAGGGAGCAAAACACCGCGACCAGGGGAGTTGGAAGTACCAATAGCGGACCCCAAGCTAAAACACCTGTGCAGAAAACAGTTAATCCTTATGCCAAGCCAGTAGTATTTAAATGTTATCGGTGCGGGCAACCAGGTCATAGGTCCAACGAGTGTCCAGCCCGGAGAACAGTAGGGATAGTGGAGAACGAAGAGGAAGAGGATGATGCATGTGATGATTATGATGGGGCTGAATTTGCAGAAGAGGAATCCGCCGAAAGGGTCAACATCGTACTGCAAAGAATCCTTTTATCATCCAAAGAAGAGGGGCAACGCAAGAATCTCTTCAAGACACACTGCTCTATTAACAACAAGCTGTGTGATATGATTGTGGATAACGGAAGTTGCGAAAATCTGGTGGCTCAAAAACTGGTGGAGTATTTGCAGTTGCCAACACAACCTCATGAGACGCCATACTCTCTTGGGTGGGTGAAGAAAGGCCCTCAAGTTCGAGTGACACAAACGTGTAAAGTACCTATCTCAATTGGTAAGCACTACAAAGAAGAGGTACTTTGTGATGTTCTTGATATGGATGCTTGTCATGTCCTGCTTGGTCGTCCTTGGCAGTTTGATGTCGATGTGACCTACAGAGGGAGAGACAATGTAATGATGTTTCATTGGGACCAACGTAAAATCGCCATGGCTCCTGTCTTGCACTTTGACAAACCTGCAGAGAAGATGAAGGGAGAGACTTTCCTAATCATGACTCACAGCGAAAAGGATATGGAAGAGGCCTTCCAAGAATCAGAGATGTTCTGTGCCGTGGTAACTAAAGGTCTCTTAAGTATTGAACAAACGGCAACTGAACCGCCAGTGGAGGTGCAGGAGATACTAAAGGAATTTCCAGCTCTAGTTTCTGATGAGTTGCCTAATGAATTACCTCCTATGAGGGACATTCAGCATCAGATTGATTTAATTCCTGGAGCTAGCTTACCTAACCTACCACATTATCGTATGAGTCCCAAGGAGAATGAGATTCTAAGGGAGCAAATTGAAGACTTACTTAAAAAGGGGTTCATCCGCGAGAGTTTGAGCCCTTGTGCTGTACCGGTCCTTCTTGTTCCTAAGAAAGGCAACCAATGGCGGATGTGTGTCGACAGCAGAGCCATAAACAGAATAACCATCAAATACAGGTTTCCTATTCCCCGTCTGGAGGACATGTTGGACGAACTGTCGGGTTCACAGTTGTTCTCAAAGATCGATCTTCGCAGTGGCTATCATCAAATTCGGATCAGAACTGGCGATGAGTGGAAAACAGCCTTCAAGAGCAAGGATGGTCTATACGAGTGGATGGTGATGCCTTTCGGAATGTCAAACGCACCGAGCACTTTCATGAGGCTTATGAACCAGGTTCTTCGTCCTTTCATTGGATCTTTTGTTGTGGTGTATTTTGATGATATTCTGATCTATAGTAGAAACAAAGAAGAGCACCTGGAGCACTTACTACAAGTTCTAAGAGTGTTGCAAGAAAACAAATTGTACATTAATCTCAAGAAGTGTACGTTTTGCACCAGCAAGTTACTCTTCCTAGGCTTTGTAGTGGGAAGAGAAGGAATACAAGTTGATGATGAGAAGATCCGCGCCATTAGAGATTGGCCGGCTCCAAGGAATGTGTCTGAAGTACGCAGTTTTCATGGTTTGGCGACTTTCTACCGGCGTTTCGTACGCGATTTCAGTACTATAACTGCTCCTATCACAGAGTGTTTGAAGAAAGGGAAATTTCAGTGGGGAGAAGAGCAAGAGCAGAGTTTTGCCTCAATCAAGGAAAAACTTTGTACAGCACCTGTCCTAGCACTGCCTGATTTTGACAAGATCTTTCAGGTTGAATGTGATGCTAGTGGAGTAGGAATTGGGGCAGTTCTATCCCAAGAGAAGAGACCTGTAGCGTTCTTCAGTGAGAAATTAAGTGAGGCTCGTCAACGATGGAGTACGTATGACCAAGAGTTTTATGCAGTCTTTCGAGCCTTGAGGCAATGGGAACATTACCTGATTCAGAGGGAGTTTGTCTTGTTTACTGATCATCAGGCCTTAAAGTTTCTCAACAGCCAAAAGATTATTAACAAGATGCATGCACGCTGGGTGAGTTTCTTACAGAAATTCCCATTTGTGATTCAACATAAATCTGGTACTCTTAACAAAGTAGCAGATGCACTGAGTCGGAGAGCGTCTTTGATGGTTACGTTGGCACATGAGATTGTAGGCTTCGAAGTTTTGAAGGAGTTATATGCAGATGACGCAGATTTCAAACAACTTTGGGCCAAGTGCAACGAGAAACAACCAGTGGCAGATTTCTATGTCAAAGAGGGCTATCTTTTCAAAGGTAACCGGCTTTGTATACCAGTCTCTTCTTTAAGAGAAAAGGTAATCCGCGATCTGCATGGTGGAGGCATGGGAGGACACTTGGGGCGAGACAAGACTATTGCCAGCCTAGAAGAGAGGTATTTCTGGCCTCAGCTGAGAAAAGATGCTGGCGCTATTGTCAGGAAGTGCTACACTTGCCAGGTTTCTAAGGGTCAGTCTCAAAATACTGGTCTTTATATGCCTTTACCTGTTCCTGATGATATATGGCAAGATCTCGCAATGGATTTTATCTTAGGTCTGCCTCGTACACAAAGAGGAGTGGATTCTGTCTTTGTGGTGGTTGACAGGTTCTCCAAGATGGCACACTTTATTGCTTGCAGAAAGACTTCGGATGCAAGTAACATAGCCAAGCTGTTTTTCAGGGAGGTTGTTCGTCTGCATGGGGTGCCTACGTCTATTACTTCAGATAGAGACACCAAGTTCCTCAGCCATTTTTGGATTACTTTGTGGAGAAAATTCGGAACCAGTTTGAACCGGAGTAGCTCCGCTCATCCTCAAACTGATGGGCAAACAGAAGTGACCAACAGGACGTTGGGGAACATGATCAGAAGTATTTGTGGAGAAAAACCAAAAGGCTGGGACTTAGCTTTACCTCAAGTGGAGTTTGCTTATAACAGTGCTGTGCATAGTGCTACTGGAAAATCACCTTTTGCTTTGGTATATACCTCTGTACCTCGCCATGTGGTTGATTTGGTGAAATTACCAAGGGTTCCTGGATATAGTGTTGCTGCTGCAAGTATGGCTGAAGATGTGCAAGCTGTCAAGATGGAAGTCAAAGCTAAGCTCGAAGCTACAGGAGCAAGAAATAAGGCTGCTGCGGACAAGCATCGGCGGATTAAAGTGTTCAAAGAAGGGGATGATGTGATGGTATTTCTGCGAAAGGAGAGGTTCCCGGTAGGAACTTACAACAAGTTGCAGCCCCGAAAATATGGGCCATTTAAGGTATTGCGGAAGATCAATGATAATGCTTACGTTGTTGCTCTTCCCGATTCCATGAGTATTTCAAATACCTTTAATGTGGCGGATATACATGAGTATCGAGAGGATATGGTTCTGTATCCAGAAGAGAACTCGGGGTCGAGTTCTTCGGAGGTGGAGGAGACTGATGTAGGACGGATGGCAGCCAACATTGAAGATCAGATTGACCGTTGCAAGTCAAAACCCGTTCGCCAGAAACGTCCGTCCGCCAAGGGTGGTTCATCCGCCAGGCTACATCCGCCAGAGCAGATCCGCCAGACGACATCCGCCAGACGTCGTCCGCCAATATTGAAGGAGCCCGGTTTACTACAGTTTTGGCATTCGGCGTCCGAATGACGATTGTGATACCATTCCGGAAAGGGAACGACGCCAGGAATCAAACTCGTAGCTTCGCCACGACGTGTGGGCCTTTTCAGGCTTTCGAGTTCGTTTAGGACTCCAAAACGGCAGTTTAAGATGTTTTCAAGTTTTAAGTTTTCTAGTTTGTTTTGGACTTGTTTTGTTTTAATCCCTTGGGCTTTAGGTTTCCTTGTTAGAGTTGCCCTAGGGTTTTCTTTCAGTATTTAAGCACCCCTTTGGGATCGCATACAATCAGTTAATCAAAATTTATCAAAACCCTTAGAGTTTATCTCTTGTTTTCTGGTGGATTCCAGACCTATCCTATAGAGTACAACGTTGATTGTGCTCTCCATCTATTGAGGGTTCGACGTTGATCAACCCTTCCACCCTTCTACTGCGTCACTGACTAGCCAATTATTCCAGTCCTGGTGACCGTGCATGATGTCTCCGTAAAATATCACTCATCTCTTCTTCCCATCAGGATGGCATGTTGAGAAAAGAAAGTAGATTGTAAAATCATGCATCTCAATCTCCTGCATTATTGGATTTTTTCAATGTGCATGGTATAGACAAGTCCTACACAATGGTGCATGCTGTAGGATAGACAAGTCGTTATTGGAAAATTCTGGTATAGACAAGTGGATTAGTAATAGCAGGGGAGAGAAAACTGCATCTAAAACAAGAAAGACAAACCAGGAAGCAGTGTAGCAGAGCAGGATCAGATCTCAATCCAGACCGGCGAGAGGAAAGTTTGATAGATACAATGAAGGAAAAGGAATAGGAAGGTAGACTCTCTCACTGGAAACCATATATGAGTACTTCAACAGCAAGAAATGAGTGTGGCTCATTCATATACCACCTTACTCGTAGCTTAAGTATTCCGATCGAGTCGTACTTACATATTACTAATAGGTGCCAACAAAAGTTAGAGCAACGTTTTCGATTGACAACAAATGCAATGTATGGTATAGGTACACACGTATTCAGTCACACATACATTCATTATTACTAGTAACAAGCTCACAACTACAGCGTATTTTTATTAATACAATTCAAATGCGAACTCATAATCAGAAAGTAGTCACAGGAAACAACGTAAACAAAAACCACATGAACTGGGAAGTATGCATAATTTCATAAGTTACATAACAAAGTCCAAATGATGGCTATGCTTATGCAGTAGGCACAGGTTCAATAAGCAGAGAGGTCACAACACCCTTGAACTCAACATCAGGCCTCGTATAGGAATCTACACTCTTATATAGAGCTTCCCAAGTACTTGCCGTGCGGAGAGGTCGCATTAGAACCGGCAATGGAATTCGGGTAGGGTGGAGGCAAGCTTTGATTATGACCTTCCATGCATCATTCAGTTGATTATTTAGTTCAACTATGGCTTCTTCTTCCGTAGCACCATGTTCTTTCATGTATAATTCCACAGCTGAACCAACATGCCCTCTCTTTTTTTCATCCTACATACACAGAAATGAAAATAAAAATTGAGCTCCGCACGCACGTGTATATATGATTGTTGCTATAACCACTTCAGTAAAGGAACGAAATGAAATTGAGACTTTTTTTTTTTTTTTGCAAATCACATCTCAATTTCACTCCCTCTTCTATGAACATCGTTCCCATACTACTTTTTGTTAAGAAAACAAAGAACGTACAATACGTTATAGTTAATCAATCAAATTAAAGGAACTTTTAGTCAAAAAGGAAATTAACTAAGGAAATACGTACTACCTTATACGTCCTAATGTCGTTTAAGAGTCTGCCGATTATTGATGTACCATTTACGATCCCAGGGTCAGTGAATAACCAATCCAAGGAGTCTTTCGTAGCAGCACATCCCATTCCAACAACAGCGGCGATTGCCAAATAATATGAGGATGTAAGTATTCCTAGTGGCATGTATTCATCAAGAGTTGGGGTGTACTTGGAGTAAAACCATCTAGCTTCTTTTATGTAACCAGCGACAGTCATTTTTAACTGAGACAATAACAACATGTAATCATCAATATCTATAATAGACAAATTGCTTCGATTATTAACATTTATATGTCAGTATAAGTTTCACAAAAAGGCTTTACCGATTCTCTTGCATAGTGAATGGCATAAAAGTTTCCCTCGCTTGCAAGCTTTTCTTCAATCTCAGTGAAGACATCCAACTGTGCCTGGTAACAAACTCTCATATACTCTGGCAATTGTTCCATGGCAGAGATGTCCCACCTGATGATATAAATGAAGTACATATCAACATAAGTAGTATGTCTTACTTTCCAACTGAAATACGTACTAGCTACGACATAATGTAGTCCCTTCGTGGACATCCGATAAAATAAAATTGGAACGATCCAATGTAATGTAAAAATAAGTTATCTGTGGATAATTGATTCAAACCTCTGAATAATGTCATTGAAGAGCTCTAGTTCCTCAAGTGTGCCATACGAATCATAGATGTCATCAATCGCGGATAACATATAAATAACTTTGCAGTATGTCCTCCTACCAAAGTAATATTCTGGCTCAAAGAAGATTCCCAAAGCGATGAAGTAGCACTCAACCAACCTATTTCTTACAAAAGGTAGCTTCGTCCCGAAGTCCAAATCCTTCCACCACCTTATCACCAAAGTACATGGATACTCAAGTTAGTAATATTAGCAATAGGTACATTCTCAAATTATCAAGTATATGCAGTGCAGGAAATAATTAATTGGTACTTATTAGTGCTGGGTGGTTTTGATGTTTAGTTGCTTGAACTAACCTGGTAAGTTCACACAGTTCTTTTTGATGGAGTTGCTGCAGTAGATTGAAATCCAGACGTGCAAAATTTAAGAGAGTTTCATTATGAGAATCGTCTTCTTGATAGGTAGACAAGTAATGTCTCGCTTCTATCCTTGGCATGCCTTTCCAATATGGCTGGTACAAGGCATGAGCTACTTGTTTCGAAAGTGGGGAGCTCAAACCGCGGCGTGTTGCAGACTCGAGATGAGTTGTAGTGAAGATCAGCACCTCGTCAAGTATATCATCACCATGTATTCTTAGATGTGTTGCTTCATACAAGCCTAGTAGTCCTTTTGTATCATTGACAACGGAAGCTTTGAATTTCCCATCATGTCCTTCAAGTTGCTGAAGTAAATGCCTGTTTCACCATCCATTAGATGGATATTAATTAGGTCAAAGAAGAAAATGAACTTAGCTGGAATAACTTATTAAACAATATCATGATGATCGACATACCACAGGAAACATTGTATCCTTGTTGTCTAAGCAATCGGAAACGAAGAGAAACTGCATAAAGGTCGAACTCATTATGATGAAGATCACCATATGAAATGCGGTCATTTTCAAAAATTTGCTGCAAAATTTCGCCAATCTCATTGTCAAAATGGTAGGACACGCCTAAGCGCTGAATGTCATCGATCAAGCTTAGTTTTTGTAAAGTGTCTTTCACGTTATCCATAAGCATCCTTTTCACTTCTTCCTTCTGTTGTTGAACCTGTTCACTACGCCATATATCATTTTAAGCGACAGACTGTGAATACGTCTGTCGCCTAAAATAGACTAATACCACGAACAAAATTTTTGTCGCCTAAAAAAAATAGGTGTGTCGCCTAAGAGATCTTATGCGACGGTACCTATGCGACACCTTATGTGAGTCGCTTAAGAACCTCTTATGCGACAGTATCTATGCTCCGGTTCGTGTCTGTCGCCTAAGGATCTCTTATGCGACGTATTTTTTGCTAGTCGCTTAAGACTCTATTTTAAGCGACATACAAATAACATGTTCGTCGCTTAAAGTTTTTAAATTGATGGGAGCCGAAGCTCACATGCAATAATAAACCCTACAAAAGATCGTTAGTAGTATAAGTAAGTAGGGATCGTTCTAGGCCGGGGATTAAGGGTACCTGAGATATGAAATTGTTAGACACAAAACATATTTACATCTATACAAAAACGTCACATATTGGGGTAAAAATGGTTCGGCAGCCCTAGGGCTGCCCTCTAATACTAGACACGAAAATAAAAACAGAAAAATAAACCTAAGCTATTATATACAAGTGATCATCATCTCTCACACAAAACAGTTCACACAAAAGACTCTTTAACACATAGATTTGCATGCAAGAAGGTAAGGATCAAATATTTAGCATGTTCAAGACCTAAATTAGTTTCGACACAACTAGAGCCTCCAGCAGTTTTCCAATTGTTAGACTTCTTAAATTCTTAGAAACTACTCCAGCGTATGACTTCTAAGGTGATGCTAATCCGGTTTTACGCGTTTTAACATTTAAGCATATGAGTCTAAATCGAAGACATGTAAACAAGCAAGGTTGTCAATCATCTTATTTAACATGCAAGTAATCTAAGGTTTTTACCCTAGGTGAGCAACACAAAACAAACTACTCCAGCGTATGACTTATTCGTATTACTCGGTTATATGAAACCTAACATCTAGATTTACATGCTTCCAGCCAATACTAATGCTTCGGTTTATAAGGCACACTTCTTAGATTACTAACCAAATTAAATCCTAAACATGCTTCTAATACCACTGTCCTAATTATCCAAACATACAAAATCCATAAGTTAAATTTCAGAAAAACAATGCATAACATACAATATTCGGTTCATACAAAGTTTCAAGAAAAACCAAGAATCGAAATAAATTCGTACAAAACAACCAAACATAAATAAATACAAAAGCCATAGGGGAATGGATCACACTTTAAGAACCTTGAAGACTCCTCAAGGGTGACAAGGTGGCTCGGCTGCTGCTCCTTGGTGTTCGGCAAGAACAGAAATCGGCAGGAAAACCAAGGTGGTAGGGTTCGGCTATATGGTTTTGGTGGTGATGGTTCGGCTATGGTATTTAGGTGGTGGTGTTTTGAAAGACTTGGTAGAGCTTTAGGCTAGTGTATTATGCTTGAGATGAGATGATTTTCAGAATGAAAAAGTGAGGGTATATATAGAGGATAGGGAGAGAGGCTGCCGGCAGTCCCTTAAGCAAAGAGGAGTTCAGAAAACCTAGTGCAATAAGGTTTTGCAACCTTCCTTTCTTAGTCCAA
This sequence comes from Potentilla sterilis, assembly GCA_963682095.1. Lineage (NCBI taxonomy): Eukaryota > Viridiplantae > Streptophyta > Magnoliopsida > Rosales > Rosaceae > Potentilla > Potentilla sterilis. The sequence continues at coordinate 35,844,165 of OY821766.1, read as the reverse complement.
TTAGGTTTTCTTTTTCTGAATTTTTCTTCAAGGCTTGGGCTTCACATCTTCATGGACTTCTTGTATGATCTTGGACTTCATTTGACATGTCTTGGTCCATCGAAAAATACCCCAATTGCCGGCAGCACACAAAGGCATACAATCTGCCTCTATTCGGCAGCTTCTCCTAGTGTGACTAGGAAAACGTCTTTCTTCAAGTTTTTCTTCAATGCCATGGCCTAGTGTCTTCCTCTTCCCTTCACATAGCTTGGACCATCTTCACATATGCATTTGTACACCATTTGGTCCATCAAAAACAGAAAACACAAAAAGGGGGCAGTAGGTTCCTGGAATCGGCAGATTTGACCTTGTTGCAGTAATTCCGGCATATCTCCATCCGTGGAGCTCCGATTGATGCGATTCCAAGTCTCAGATAAACTAGACACATATGACCATCTCCCCATAAAACAGTTCGATCAAATTCCTTGTGAGTCGACGGGAATGATTTTTCGAAGTTGGATCAAAGTCCCAGGAAAATCCTGGAAGTCCCTGGATTGAAATGCTCGGACTGCCGTTTTGCAGCCAACTTTTGGGTGACTTCCCGAACTCCGATTGATCTGAAATTTTAACACAACATTCCTCAGTATATGAATAATAAGCACACAAAATTTCATAGAATTTGGACAAGGATAGATCACAGTTTTACTTATCTCAAAATCACGAAAAAGACATATTTTGCATTATTTTCCAGATTTCTCAGACTTAGTCATTTTTTCGGATTCTTAACCATTTTTCACCAAAACTCTACCAAATTGACACTAACTACATTACGACTCTATCTTAGATAAATAAGGGTTAAACAAAGCATAAACGAGGGTATAAACATGTAATATCGTCGCACATTGTGCTCCTATCATAAATCTGTTATAAGCCCTTTGGTTTATAATGTGTTTTGTGAAAAATCTGTAGCAGATGCGAAAATACTGTAGCAGATGCGAAAAATCTCCAAAACTGCTGATTTCGTCAATTTCGGGGTCTAAAAGCTTGGGTCTTCTCTTCCAATTGCTTTCTAGGTTAGTATAATCTCATCTCTTCATTGTAATCACCATTTTTGGGTTTGATTGGTTGAATTTAGTGTTTGAAATCTTGAGTTGGATTTGGTTTATAAGTGTTTTGTGTTGTTTTTAGTGTTGGGTGTTTGAATATATGATGGAGTTAGTGTTGATTTTGGTGACAATTGTAATTAGGTTAATTTGTGAAATTTTGTGAAATTGAATTTTAGTGAAATTGTGAAATTTAGTGAAATTAAATTTTAGTGAAATAGTGAAATTTAGTGAAATTAAAATTTTATGGTAGATTATGTTAAAATTTTTAATTAATGATGTAATTGGTTTGTGTTGTGTGTGGATTGTGGTAGTTAGGGTTTCTGAAACATGCGAGTGGCTTAGTGAGGGAGTGTGGTGCCGTGTGTAAATTTATGGTTTCATATTATATATAATTGTGGTGTTTATTAGCTTAGAACTCCCGTTTGAGAATCAACAAGTCATCTAGTTGATCGAGATGAGTTGTTGATTCTCGAATTGTCCCATTTTTGGACACTTTAGACGAACACGACTTTGTTGATACTTTTGTTATTCATGTGGTTTCAGCTACAGTTTTGGGATATAGTTTCGACAGTATCTCTCTACAATGTTCCTCGAGTGCAAATTAGGTTGTTTAGATTTTTGTGCACTTGAGGGACTGTAGGGAGATGCTGCCGAAATTTTCCAAAACTGTAGCTGAAACCACATGAATAGAAAAAGGATCAACAAAGTCGTGTTCGCCTGAAGGGGACAGGACCCAACCCGAAGGCATAAGGAGAAGAAGTGTTGGGACAGATTTTGATTGTATCATAAATGTTGTATACTAACCTTATGCATATTGTATGTTTATGTTATGATAGGAAACATGGACAAGAGTTGGATCGGCTTATCTAGAGGTGATCCGAAGTTCATTCAGGGGATAATTGAATTTTGTGCGTTTGTTCTTCAAAATAGCAGTAGTGATACGGAAGTGCACAAGTGCCCGTGCAAGCGCTGTCGGTTGCACAAGCGGAGGCTTAGAGTGGATGAGATGTTTACGCACTTGAGAGAAAACGGTATGATGTCTGATTACACTACATGGATACATCACGGTGAGGTTGCAAGCGGTCCTTCATTGTACGAGCAGAGGCAAAAATACCTTGAGCAGATGGCATCTTCTAGTGGTAGTGTGGGTCCTCAAATAAACCCCATTATGGACATTCTGTATGATGTTTTTCCATATATTGATAGATTTTATGAGGCAGAGAATGTTGATGGTTTAAATGATGGAAATGATGTAAATGATTTAGACCCTATTGCCAGAGATGCTTATGAGAAGTATAACAGGTTTTTATTAGAAGCTCAGACTCCGTTGTATGATGGTAGTGAGGAGACTGTTTTAACCATCATCCTTAAAACAATTAAGATAAAAACGCTAAATAGATGGTCAGACAAAAGTTTTGATGAAAACTGTGCAGTGATCAAGAGGGTGCTTCCTCCAGGAAATAAGTGTCCTGATTCATACCGAACTGTAAGAAAGATCCTAAAGAATATGGGTCTGGGTTATCAGATCATCCACGCATGCGATCATGGTTGTGCGTTGTTTTACAAAGAGAATGCAGACCTAGACAACTGTCCCATATGCAATGAGTCAAGATGGATATATTCTGAACATCGTATAAAAGTTCATGTAAGAAAGGTTTGTTACTTCCCTCTAACACCCAGGTTGCAACGCCTATATATGTCGCCGCACACAGCAAAGGAAATGCGGTGGCACGGGGAAAAGATTTCAGATCCAGATTTTCTTAAACACCCGGCAGATGGGGAAGCATGGCAAGAGTTTGATAAGGACTTTCCAGATTTTGCCAACGACATTAGGAATGTGCGCCTCGGACTAGCTACAGACGGGTTCAATCCTTTTGGTGCAACCGGTATTTCTCACAGCACTTCGCCTGTTGTGGCGATGGCTTACAATTTGGCTCCTTCAATGTGTATGAAAAAAGAGTTTAACATGCTCGTATTGTTAATATCCGGTCCAAAGTCTCCAGGAAAGTGTTTGAATGTGTTTATGAGACCGGTGATCGATGAGCTAAAGATATTGTGGAGTATCGGAGTTCAGACTTATGACCGACATGAGCAAAAGTCATTCACAATGAGAGCAGCAGTGATGTGGACCATTAGCGACTTTCCCGGATTAGGGATGTTGGGAGGCATCCAGGCAAAAGGCTACAAAACATGTCCCATTTGTTTGGAAGATATTGATTCAAGCAACTTGACAGGGAGAATGGCATACCAGGGTCACCGCAGATGGCTACCCCGGTGGAATCCATGGCGTCTAGCAGCAGATAAGTTTAATGGGAAGGTTGAGTTAAGGGAAGCACTACGCTCTTGGTCTGGGGATGAGATTTATAGCAGTATCCTCTCTCATGACTACCCTGAACTGAGTTTGCATCCGAAGTTCAAGCCCAAAGCAACTAGAGAGAAACTGTGTTGGACTCACGTGAGTATATTTTCAGAGCTGCCGTACTGGACCACATCAAGAATAAGGTATACCTTAGATGTCATGCACATTGAGAAGAATGTGTACGACAACATCAGTAGAACCATTTTCGGTCTCGAAGGAAAGACCAAGGACGATCCAAAAGCTCGTGAAGGTCTAGAACAACTAGGGATGCGGAAGAGGCTGTGGAAGAAAGTGAAACCCGGGTCAAGTAAAAAGAAAGAAAAAGTGTCTCAAGCACCGTATACAGTTCTTCCTGAGGCAAAGAGCGAGATTTTCGAATGGATTAAAGATGCACAGTTTCCTTATGGTTATGCGGGAAGTTTGAAGAATAAGGTAAATGTGAATGATAAAAAGTTTTATGGATTGAAGACGCATGACTGCCATGTACTCCTGCAACGTCTTCTTCCAATCGTTATCCAACCATATCTGCCATATCACGTCGTTGAGCCGTTAATAGCATTGTGCAGATGGTTTCAGAAACTATGTGCTAGAGAGTTGATGAAAGAGGACGTCTGTCACATGAAGGAAGAAATAGTAATGATTCTTTGTAAATTGGAAAGGATCTTTTCTCCCGCTTTCTTCACTATCATGGTTCACCTCATGATTCACCTTCCCGAACAAGTTCTGCTTACTGGCCCAGTACATTTTACCTGGATGTTTCCCATGGAAAGGTATTGCGTTAATTTTGTCATTTTAACTACATGATCCTATATATATATATATATATATATATAATATACTAACTATAATATTTGACAGGCAACTCGGGGATTATAAAAAAACTGTAAGAAACACACGTTTCCCAGAGGGGTGTATTGCTGAGCAATACATTACACATGAGTGTGTGACATACTGCAGTTTTTATATGGATGATGCTACGGGAGATGCAAACGTCGTCAGTTCACCTCGATTCAATATCTCTATTGTTTCCGAACTCGTGAAACCACAGGTTTTGTAGCAAATGCTCGCTTAAGTAGGAACGAATTGTATGAGACTCACTGGAATGTAATGGAGCACTATACAGAAGCGGCTTACTTCATTGCGGTTCACCATAATGAACTAAAAAAAATCAATCCACGGATGACTGATGAGCAACGTATTCAGAGTTTTCTTCCATACTTTCAAGATTGGGTATACAATAGTTATAATTTGAACATTATATACAGTTGAACATTTATATTACATTGCACTAATGGTTTATATTAATGTTACAGATCATGAAGCTGCAAACAGAAGGAAGTGAGTATTATACGCCTGAACTGCACATTTTGGCATGCCGCCCTCAAGCACACGATATTTATTCACAATGTTATGTGAAAGGAGTTAAGTTTATCACATGGCAGCGAGACCATAAATTGAAGACTCAAAATAGTGGTGTCATGGTAGAGACTGAAGGCATCTCATACTACGGGATTCTTGAAGCCGTTGTCGAACTAGTATATTCAGAAGGCATGCGGGTTGTTTTGTTCAAGTGTAAATGGTGCAATACTGACCCTACCGTTCATGGTAGCGTAAAGATAGATCACAGACTTTTATCAGTTGACACATCTACCAGCTGGTATGAGGATTCACCATATATTCTTGCCGCCACAGCAAGACAAGTGTTTTATCTAGATGACCCGAAGGCTGGTGAACCTTGGAAAGTTGTTAATGTGATGTCACACAGAGGTACGTACAGTGCTAGCACACTTGCAAGGGATGAAACTAACAGACCTCCTAGGAGGAATGAAGTTGATGAACCCTATCAAGAACCTACCGCGGACTCAATCCCAACTTACACTCTTATATCTGGTTTCACCATCGACTTCGGTTCTCTTCCACACATTGATGTTCCCATTCAATGTTACAATGATGAAGAGGACGAGGATGATGACGAGGAGAATGAATACGACGATGAAAGCGACGATGACGAAGAAGATGAAGGCGAAAGTGAGGAAGATGAAGATGAAAGTGATAGAGAGGATGATTATGCTGAATATGAGGAAGACCTATCAGATGAAAATTGATCATTTCATTAAGTATTTTATGTAAACCCTAAAATAATCAAGTTAACACCGTTTTTTATTTAGTAAAAGAGCATCACAAAACAAGGCTCTTATGGTGAGTAGTATAAAAATATTGTTTGAAAAATATTAAGGCAATATTTTATACTTAAGCGACGCGAATAAAACTAATATTTATAAGTCTATCGTTTAAAATTAATATAAAATAATTATTTATAAAAAAAAAATAAGAAAATAATTTATACTTAGGCGACACACATACGTAAACCCGTCGCCTTGTGTTCTCTTAGGCGACTAGCAAAGAGCAAAGTAAGTCGCCCAAATCTATCTTAGATGACTAATATTTATATATCCGTCGTTTAAGATTAATATCAAACTATTTTTGAAAAAAATTAAGGAATAATTTATACTTAGGCGACATACATACGTAAACCCGTCGCCTTGTGTTATCTTAGGCGACTAGCAAAGAGCAAAGTCTGTCGCCTAGGTTTATCTTAGGTGACTAATATTTATAAGTCCGTCGTTTAAGATCAATATTAAACTATTTTTGAAAAAAATTAAGGAAATAATTTATACTTAGGCTACGAATATTTATAATGTATGTCGCTTTAAATGACTTGACCATTTATTGGGATACTTGAGTTTTCAATTAGGGGAATACTTGAGTTTTCAATCACGGTGAACAATTCTTTTGAACAAACTTAGCGTCGGATGTCAAATGTGACATTTACTTATATTTGCCGACGCAGGTCCGCTCCAAAGAGCGATGGATGTTAAACAGATTAAGAGTATTGAAGGGAATAATGTAATGTTTTCTGTCGCTCAAGTGTTTGAAAAAGGGCGCGCGCGGCATGTATTAAAAATTTGTCGAAAATTTTTAAATCCCACCAAACTTTCATATATGTAATAAAGATATGAACGTAACATGATTGATCAACATATAACTATGACCTCCAAATTGAACAGCCAAATTTTATAAACATTTTTTTTTGCAAAATCATAACATTAAGGCGACACACATAGATAAATACGTCACCTTGTATTATCTTAGGCGACTAGCAAAGACCAAAGCCAGTCGCCTAGGTACATTTTAGGTGACTAATATTTATAAGTCCGTCGTTTAAAATTCATAAAAAAAACTATTTTTTTGAAGAAAAAAAAAAGAAATAAGTTATACTTAGGCTACACACATAGGTCCATCCGTCGCCTTTTCTACTCTTAGGCGACTAGCAAAGACCTAAGCCAGTCGCCTAGGTATATTTTAGGTGACTAACATTTATAAGTCTGTCGTTTAAAATTCATATAAAACTATTTTTTTTTTAAAACAAGGAAATAAGTTATACTTAGGCGCCGCACATAGGTAAATACGTCGCCTTGTTTATCCTTAGACGACTAAGAAAGATCAAAGCCAGTCGCCTAGGTACATTTTAGGTGACTAATATTTATAAGTCCGTCGTTTAAAATTCATATAAAACTATTTGTTTTTAAAAACAAGGAAATAAGTTATACTTAGGCGACGCACATAGGTAAATACGTCGCCTTGTTTATCCTTAGGCGACTAAGATAGACCAAGTCAGTCGTCTAGGTACATTTTAGGTGACTAATATTTATAAGTCCGTCGTTTAAAATTCATATAAAACTATTTTTTTTAAAACAAGGAAATAAGTTATACATAGGCGACGCACATAGGTAAATACGTCGCCTTGTTTATCCTTAGGCGACTAAGAAAGACTAAGCCAGTCGCCTAGGTACATTTTAGGTGACTAATATTTATAAGTCCGTCATTTAAAATTCATATAAAACTATTTTTTTCAAAAAGAAAAACGCTATTACATACCTTTAGATGACCTCGTTTCGTCGACTCTTCCAAACATTAAACTCTCAAATAGATGATACCTAATCAGCCATGTAAAAATTTGGGAACGTTTACTTCCCGATACTATGGATCTTCATAGAGAGACAAGTGTTTAAATAACGTTGACCGCATCGATCGGGGCTGTAAGTTTGTCGGATTTCAGTGATTTTTTTACCATCACCGTATTTCGTCATAACGATGAAATGCTATTTCACAGTGTTTTTCAAAATTCAACTTCTTTTATATAGTTGTTTAGAAAGTTATACACTTGAGTATACACTACAAGAAAAAAGGGTTTTGCCGACGAAAAAAAAAAAAACGGCCGACGAAACACTTTTTTCGTCGGCTATTCCCAAGAATGGCCGACGAAAATTTTTGTCGTCGGCAAAAAAAAAATTTCGTCGGCCATTCCCATAGAATGGCCGACGATTTTTTTTTTCGTCGGTAAAAATGAAAAATCGTCGGCTATACTCCTATAATGGCCGACGATTTAAAGTTTTCGTCGGCTATAAACTTTTGGAAGAATGGCCGACGAAAATTAATTATTTCGTCGGCCATAAGTTTTTTTTAAAATAATTATTTTACGAACAATGGCCGACGAAAATTAATTATTTCGTCGGCCATACGTTTTTTAAAAATAATTATTTTACGAACAATGGCCGACGAAAATTAAGCATTTCGTCGGCCATAAGTTTTTAAAAAAATAATTATACGATTATTTTTGACAGAAAACGACAAAAGAATAGCCGACGAATACTAGGTTTGATTTCGTCGGCTATGATTAAAAAAAAAACAAAAAAAGAGCAGTTTCCATTTTCTATCACTATCGACAAACCATTGCTTCATCCTTCAAATGCAAATGTGTCGTGAAATAAGACATGACCAAAATATTGAAATACGGCTACGGTTGAAAAATGGGAAGATTCCGACAAAATCTGTGTGCCGAATGTTGCGGTTAACTGTTTTTTACTCCCGTTTTCCTATGGGTAGCCTTACGGTCGGTAAATATTTTGTGGAAAATTTTTATACGATTAGTCGCGTCTCATCAATCTGAAACTATTCTCTATTGAAGATCAGGCCAAAAAACGTCATTTAGACGGGCCAATTTCCGTTTTAAAGCGTTTAGAGGTTTGACTCACCCGGTTGACCGTCCCGATCGAGCCTTTAACGTTGTCAGATGTAGTTGGATTTTTTTTCATACATGTATTTAATCTTAACGGTGATATCTGACGGTTGGAATAGATTTTCCAAACTTTTAGATTCAAAATCGGAACATATGTACTAATGTTCCTTAACTTGTTTACTAAGTGTTTAAGTGAATGTATAGTTTCAAATAGTTACTATACGTACACTCTTCAAATGCAAATATGTCGTCAAATAAGATATGACCGAAATAATGAAATACGTCTACGGTTGAAAAATGACAAGATTCCGATAAAATCCGTGTGCCGAAATAATGAAATAAGTCAAAACCCGGTTTACTGTAGATTTGGCGTCCGGCGTCCGAATGACGATTGTGATACCATTCCGGAAAGGGAACGACGCCAGGAATCAAACTCGTTGCTTTGCCACGACGTGTGGGCTTTTTCGGGCTTTCGAGTTCGTTTAGGGCCTCAAAACCGCAGTTTAGTATGTTTTCATAGAATAGCCGACGAAACATTCAAATTTCGTCGGCTATTCTCTAAGTATAGCCGACGAAACATTGTATTTCGTCGGCTATTCTCTAAGTATAGCCGACGAAACATTGTATTTCGTCGGCTAAACTCTTGATCCGCGCCTTTTTATTGTCCGCCGTTGGATGGCTCAGATCCAACGGCTGTTGATTTTCCAAAGTATAGCCGACGAAATATATTAATTTCGTCGGCTATTCTCTAAGTATAGCCGACGAAACATTGTATTTCGTCGGCTATTCTCCTTCTAAATCTTTTAAATCTTCCTCCCGCCTTTTTTATCTCATCCTTCCCCCTCCTCCTCCCCCTCCTCCGGCCACCTCCTTCTCCTCCTCCTCCGGCCTCCTCCTCCTCCTTCTCCTCCTCCTCCTCCTCCTTCCCCTCCTCCTCCTTCCCCTCCTCCTCCGGCCTCCTCCTTCTCCTCCTCCTCCTCCTCCTCCGGCCTCCTCCTCCTCCTCCTCCTTCCCCTCCTCCTTCCCCTCCTCCTCCTTCTCCTCCTCCTCCTCCTCCGGCCTCCTCCTTCTCCTCCTCCTCCTCCTCCTCCTCCTTCCCCTCCTCCTCCTCCTCCGGCCTCCTCCTTCTCCTCCTCCTCCTCCTCCTCCTTCCCCTCCTCCTCCTCCTCCTCCTCCTCCGGCCTCCTCCTCCTCCTCCTCCGATCCGGTATTTTTTTTTTGCCCAAAATGCAGTTATAGCCGACGAAATTGACATTATTTCGTCGGCTATAACTTTAAAATATTAATATATTCCGACGAAATAGCCGACGAAATAGCCCAATTCGTCGGCTATACTTCAGAACAAATAGCCGACGAAACCAAATTTCGTCGGCCATACTCGAACAAATAGCCGACGAAATCATTTTCGTCGGCCATAATTCGTCGGCCAAGGTTGGAATGGCCGACGAAATTTTTTTTTTCGTCGGCCATTGGTATTACCGACGGCGTATTACCGACGACTTATGGCCGACGAAATTTTCGTCGGCAGAGGGTATAGCCGACGAAAAAATGGAATGGCCGACGAAAAAATTTTCGTCGGCTATTCGGCCGTATCTGGTAGTGATAATCTAATAATCAAGTTATACCACATTAGTAAGCATGTTGTCTTTTTAATAGATCAATTCAGAAAATTTAAATTTTCACCGTCTGATGTGATCGTTATAATTAAATATGAGTACAGTAGAAAAATCAACTCGTTTCTTTAACGTTCGATGCTCGATCGAAGCGGTCAACCGTATTTTCTACTAATCACATTACACGAAAACGCTATTACGTACCTTTAGATGACTTCGTTTCGTCGACTCTTCCAAATATTAAACTCTCAAATAGATGATACCTAATCAGCCATGTAAAAATTTGGGAACGTTTACTTCCCGATACTATGGATCCTCATAAAGAGACAAGTGTTTAAATAACGTTGACCGCATCGATCGGGGCTGTAAGTTTGTCGGATTTCAGTGATTTTTTACCATCACCGTATTTCGTCATAACGATGAAATGCTATTTCACAGTGTTTTTTAAAATTCAACATCTTTTATATAGTTGTTTAGAAAGTTATACACTTGAGTATAATCTAATAATCAAGTTATACCACATTAGTAAGCATGTTGTCTTTTTAATAGATCAATTCAGAAAATTTAAATTTTCACCATCTGATGTGATCGTTATAATTAAATATGAGTACAGTAGAAAAATCAACTCGTTTCTTTAACGTTCGATGCTCGATCGAAGCGGTCAACCGTATTTTCTACTAATCATATTACACGAAAACGCTATTACGTACCTTTAGATGACCTCGTTTCGTCGACTATTCTAAACATTAAACTCTAAAATAGATGATACCTAATCAGTCATGTAAAAATTTAGGAACGTTTACTTTCCGATACTATGGATCCCCATAGAAAGACAAGTGTTTAAATAACATTTACCGCATCGATCGGGGGTATTAGCAAGTTAATCATGTTAGACTAACTGACCGTTGGATATTAAATGTATGTATAGTACGGTACATGGTTAAAAATTGAGACGTAATAGACATCGTATGGCCGTTCGATCGTTGGAATAACCAATTAAAACCTTCTAAAATGTATGTATATTAATTTAAACCTTGTTAAACGACGGGGTTAGTCTTTTGTAGTCGCTTAAACATATATTTTAAGCGACGGAAGTTTCAATTTGTGTCGCTTAAGTATTTTCAAATATGGCGCGTGGCTTTGCGCCAAAAAATTGGCCAAAAATTTAAAAATGCTTAAGCGACAGGGTTAGGATTTAATAGTAGCTTAAGAGTATTTATAAAGCGACGGGTATTTGTATGTGCGTCGCTTAAGAATATATATATAACTCAAACTATATCGTCAGAAATCCCTGATTCCATCCTAATCCCTATTCCCCACCCCCCCTCCCTCCTCAAAAAACTCCAATCCTTTCCTCCCGGCCACCACCGTCTGCACCACCACCGGTCACCCACCGTCGCCCCAAAAAGCCTTAGGCGCCTCTGTCCTCTCCCTCCTGACTCCGCCGCCGTCCACGCCTCCCTCTCTGCCACCCTCGACGACTCCCTCCGTTATCAGGTACCTCTCTCTCTCCTTCGTTATTTTGTGCTAGGTTGGTTTCGGTGTTCTGGGTTTTTTGAATTATGACAACCCAAGTTTGTTGTTTCTCTGAAAGTAGGGTTTTGGGGGTTAACCCTCTATCTGGATTCGGAGCAAATTGGTTATGTGAATGGCCCATCATTTTCCTTGTTGTACTTGGAAGAAGAATAGCATAAGATATTGCTCCTCTGCCTTGTTCTTTTGCTTGGAAATTTCAATAGGCTCAAGTTTACATCTTTGACAACTTTTTCAGTTCTAGACAAACTTTACAGTTCAAGTCATTGACTAAGTTAACTCAATGAGTCTGGCTTCAAAGTTGACTAAGTTAACTCGGTGCACATTAGGTACCATGAAATTACTACACGGAAAACCAGTTGAGTTCTTTGTTTTGGAACAACAAAATAGGCGTCATCATATCATGCCAAGATTCGTAAAAACATATATACTGAGTGAAATGCAAATACAAACATAGATTCTTTTGTGAGCCAACACCTACACTAAGAGAGTTAAAGAGACTTTACATAAGTCTTAGGTTGGCTTTGGTTTCCAACATAAACTACATAATATAATCACCCCGAGAAATTTTTGCATCTTCTATAGTCTCAACTAAATTGTAGCTCATAGAAACACACACATAACAATAAGTACATATTTATTATGGAAACACACACAACGTAAGTTCATTCAGTAAGATATCTACTGAAAGAAACACAAACTCAGTACCTAATGTACACAAACTCAGTACCTAAGATATCTACTCAGTACCTAATGTGCACTGAGTTAACTAGACAAACTTTAAACTTTTCAGTTCTACTCATGAATTCCTTCCCTTCAAGTTAGAACACAGTTTAGATCAATTATGAGGATGATCAAGAACCCAGTCACCCACTTCTTAGAAGTTACTTGTTTTTCTGTGTACATACTAATTACATACGCATTAGAGGTCAATGGAGCAAATTGATAACGGATCTCACCTGCTTGAGATCTATTGTTTTACATCTTATTCGTTATCTGTTTAAGTACATTTATCTTTGTCATTAGTTTGCTCTTCGGCTACTCTTTATTCCTTATTAGCATGTGGTTTAGTTCTAGTACCAGTTTCGCTTCCCTATTTCAATTTGTATTGTTTCATGTATTCGTCAATTATCATTCTAGGCACTGTGTCCAAGATCGTTTTCTTGTTTCTTATATACATTGGATTTTTGGTTGATATAAGTTGCTGGGTTTAGTTACTTGTAATTAATTTTCAGACTTTAATTGCATCAGAAATTTAGTTATGCTTGTAACCTATTATGCATGCTTCAGTCGATCAATTACTGTACTTCGTGTCTTTGGATAAGAGATATCAACTTATCTCTGCTGGTTCGAGTATCCATCCTTCCATATATATATGAGAGCTAGATAGGGTTGATGGGTACCTTCAGCATAATAGAATCTTCATGATAAAATAGTTATTTCAGTTTATAATCAATTATCATATAACTAGTGCTACAGATAATGCTAGCTGGTTATCATCAATCATTGTTTACCTTGACATTATTATTGCTGCATCTACTATTAATATTCTCAAGTGAGGTAATATAATGTCCGGTTGGCGATCTTAATGAAGTAATAGGGTTCCTAATAATTAACTTATTTCATTACAAAAGTGGAGCAGAGCTTCTGTCTTTTCTTAGTTGGCAGGAAATGGGATCAAGTTCGAACATGTTATTGAGGCCTTTGTGCTAATTAACGACTAAATAGGTCTATTGCATTCCAATGATACTTTCATGTTATACTGTTTACAAGCTTTTTTATATATCTTTAATATTTACTGTTTTGGATGTGATTCAACTACTTTTTAAACCGGCAGATTGAATCTAAACTGTATACTGCCTATGTTTTAGAAGGTTTACATTTCTCTTGGTTTATAACTTGTTTTATTTTTTATTTTTTATATACCTCTTATATTAGCAATGCCTCCAAAACCGCTATACGGAAAGACGAGGAAGCTCTTGGAGATTGAGGATCGTGACCTACGGCAGCAGTTGATGAGACGATCACTACAACCACAACCACTACCGACGTCACATGCTGGTTCGTCGGGGCTCTCATCTTCTCAAGTTGCTGGTCCTTCAACTCCTGATGTTGGACCTTCAACTCCTGCTTCTTCAGCACCACACATTACGGCTCATGATTCTTCTGCTCCTAATCCGGTAGACAGTTCTCCTTGTGCTCAGTTGACTGCCTTGCAGCTAAGCGCTCCCCCACTCCCAGCAGTTGCGCCAGCGACGTCTAGCGACCACAGTACCGGTTCTGCATCTACCGGCGCTTCGACGACTGCGCGCAGCATTCGTTGCCAGGACTTGGTCACGACAGGTATATTTCGGTTACTGTAGGTAATTCCATTAAGGATAGATATAGATGATATGAAAGCATATAATTGATTCAGTAATTAAGGATTTAATTTAATGGTTATAAACTTCGTTCGGCTTTTGTTTGTAGATACACCACAAAAAAGGAAGAGAGGTGTGGTGGTTGGATTAAAGACCCAGCAGCTGGTCCGAACTACGGGGAGAAAGATCGTGGTGGAGTATGATGAGTACCACCGCGGCCCGAAGGATCCGGTGGTCCGAAGCCTCCTTTCTAGGGACATAGGAAGTTGTGTCAAGGACGCTGTCCCTACGATGAAGGCCACCTACAAGGAATTGGGCCCCTTGGACCGAGCGATCGTGTCCAACTACCTCTCAGTAAGCCCTGTCATTTAATATGTTAAAATATTTTTCTTACTGTTTTTATTTTTGTTATGTTTTGTTACTAATGTGGGTCTGTTGTGTATCTAGCCACACTACGTGCTCCCACCGGATCATGATGGCCTGTGGGATTATGTTCAGAGAACGGCAGCTAAGAGGTACAAAGATTGGAAATCCGATTGCAGACAACATTGGCTGCAGTGGGGGGATGACCTTCCTCTTGAGTTTCTCCATCGTCCGACGCAGTGGGAGTGGTTGTGCACGCACTTCAAGGACCCTGTTCATGTTGTAATCACTCTATCTCTCCCTCTCTCTCTGTTTCAATCTTTTTCATGGTTTATATTAGTTTTTTTTTTCAAGATGTAATGGTTGTAAATGTTGTGTTACAGGCCTTATGTACGAAAATGAATGAGGTCCGAACGGGTCCAAAAAGGATGAACCACTACTCCGGCCCGACCGCCTTCAGTTAACGGGCGAAGCTGCATGAGAATCAAGGACATCCAGCCCCTTTCGTCCGTGCCTTTGAGGATGCCTATGCCAAAGACCCTTTGGGCCGTCCGCACGTGGTGAGACATTCGCTCTTTTTGTTCCATTTCTTGTTTTACAAATGCACCGTATGTATTTTTTATTAACCTTGTTCAATTGTGTGTTATTGTAGGAGGCAATGAAAGAACGTGTGGACGAACTAGTAGGGCAAAGAAGGGAGAAATACCCGGATATTCCCCCCGAAGCGCCTGATAGTTGCATAAATATGCAACTTTCTTGGTCTTCAATGTATTCCCTAGACTTAGATTCTTGTTATGAATTGAGCATTTTAACTTTGTTTTATTGTTTTGTAGGTCTTTTGGAGAATTATGACAAAAGGAGCACATTAAGCTGATTTTGGGAATTCTGCCCGCTACAGGTCAGCCAACTTCGACAGAGCACTGAGAACGGACCAGGAAGAGTCAAATTATGATCTTTACATGCTTGGAAAGCCCTGGAAGTCTAGTTTCCGTAGCCGCTTCCGGATCATCGTTTCGAATTTTCTAGAGGAAGTTATGGCTGTTTTAGTGATCGAAGGTCATTCTGCTCGGAAATGCTGACTGTGGACCGAAATGCGTATTTGGAGGCCCAAGTCTTATTGTGATGATTATGGACGAATTTGTGGACTTGAACCCAACTAATTACTGATTTGGATTGTGGAAAAGAAGCCAAATGCTGAAGGGATTAATTACTTGGGTTTGGAAGGAAAGGAATCATTATTCCTTACGGATTTGGGCTAGGGTTTTCCTGACAGCTTAGTGTTGGACCAATGAGAAAAAGAAGATTAAAACTGCTGCAGCCATCATGTGATGGATATACACGGACTGGAGGAGAAAAAAGGAGGTTTTGAGCAGAGAGTTAACGCAAGGAGAAGCGGCTGTAAAACCTAGGGTTTTTCATCATCTGTTTGTATCAACTTCTCCATCATGTTTTGCTATTATATTCTTATGATTATGAGTAGCTAAACTCCATAGTTAGGGGCTGATCGAAGCCCTAGATATGCTACGATTTTGAACCCCAGTTGATTTTAATAACTTTTTGGATGAGTTTTATTCACTGATTATCCCATTGATGATTTCTATCTTATGTTTCTATGGTGATCAACGTAGTTGCATGATATAGGATCTAGCATCTAGAATGTGTACATGACCACCATACCATTGCATGTTCAATAGAGATAATACAGGCTCCTGTGTGAATGAATCCTAGGTGATGTAAGAGCACCCACCATAGTAGCTCTTGAAGCTTTGTTGTTCTTCAAACACTCTTAAATCTTAATGACTCTAGTTCTCTAGGCTTACACCACCATATGTATAAGTCAGTTGATTAGAGATCAAGAGAGAGCGGACACCATTCCCTCTTTCATGCCAAGTAAGAGAGTGTAATATGCAAGATGACTTAACTATAGCTCGTGCATGGGGAACATTCATCCATGGTTATTAGAATTAGTTTGGGGAGTCGTAGGATGTCTAGGGTGGAGAGAAGTGCCTAACTCCCATCACATTTGATTTACATCAATATTTACTTTTCTGAAGTTTACTGTTTTCTGTTATTTACTTCATTTGGCCGAATTATTTCGGCAACCAAAACTATTCCGTTTAAACCCAAAATTTACGTGGTAGTCCACCACTGTATCTAGTGTCTTGTGTTCAAATTTCGTGTTCATTGGTCAAGTAAATATTTAATTATAATTTTCGTAGTGTCTAGAGGTCGAGAATTCCAGTTTTCTGGAATTCGCGTCTTTTGTGTTTTGTTGTGTCATAGACTTAGTCTCACTAACTCCTCGTGTTCGATAACCCTTGTATATGAGTATTACATCGATATATCTTGAAAATATAAGGTATCTTTGAGAGGTGCTTTTGCACTCATCAAATTTTGGCGCCGTTGCCGGGGAGTTACTTAATTCTAAGTCTTTGTAGTGTCTTTTTGTTTTTCTTGTTTAGTTTTTGTTTAGTTTTCTTTTTCCTTTGAGTTCTATCTTGGTTGCTGTGTGCAGGAAGTTGTATGCATACAAGGAGCAAGTCGTTAGACTCCCCACACTTGTTATACGATTCAGAGATTGAGAAAACAGCAAGGCTTAACAAGAAGCTCAGGAAGCAACAACAAGCAAGCACAAGTAACAGTGGTGGTGCGAGTTCTGAGCCAGAGGTTAATACAGCATCTGAGTCAGAAGAGGAGGAACAGTTGACACCTCCACCTACACCACCAGCAATGGCCACTTTGAAAGAATCCTTTACACCGGGTACAGGGGCTGCTAATTCACCAATTGTGCTACCTGCAAACTTGGGAACTTACTCGATCCAGCCTGCTCTGATAGCAGCATTGCCACACTTCAGGGGCACTCCCTCTGAAGATCCACAGGACCATCTAAATGAATTCACAGCTCTTTGCAGGATTCAGAAGTCACAGAATTTAGAAGAAGATACCCTCAAGCTTCTTCTGTTTTCCTTTTCACTGAAAGAGCAAGCAAAGTTATGGTTCAATTCGTTGGCAGCAGGTTCAATGGATACATGGGTGAAGATGGCTACCGCTTTTATGAGAGAATTCTATTCAGCATCCCGGACCAAGAATCTGAAGAAGCAGATTAGTACTTTTAAACAGAAAGATGGGGATGAGTTTCATGAAGCATGGAGTCAGTTCAAGAGCTTGCTTCGCCAGTGTCCTCACCACAAGTTTGATATTAATACTCAGATGGAGTACTTCTATGAAGGACTTGATACCTTTAACAGGCAGAAACTTGATTCAGCTAGTGGGGGTAACTGGTGGAATTTGACCGGTGATGCAGCTAAGGTGATTGTAGAGAGTCAGGCAGAGAACTCCAGGCAATTTCACTCTAGAGATCGATCTATGGGAGCAACTAGGAGATCTGTGAGTGTTGCCACAACTGATGGAGCCATGGAAAAAAGGATGAGTGCTGTGGAGAATGATATTGCATTGATTGCCAGTTCCTTGAAAGTTAACAAGATTCAAACAGTAGCTGCAGTTCAGATAGTGTGCACAATCTGCTCTTCTAATGATCATATTGCTGAAGATTGTCCTAAGTTCCAGTCTACTCCTGATGAAGAAGATGTGAATTTTGCTGGGAGACAATACAACAACTACCAGAGCAATAATCACCCACTCCTGAGCTACAAAAACAACAATGTGTTGAATCCTACTCCACCCGGATTTGCTCCAAGACCACCTAGAGATGGTCAAACATATGGTCAAAGGCAGGAACAACAGCAGTATCAAGCTCCAGCGCCTCCAGCACCTACCGGATTAGAGGTTATGTTTCAACAGATGTTGCTGGATAACAAAAAGATGTTGGAGGGAACAAATGCAGCAATAACTACTCTCACTCAAGAAGTTCGAAATCAGGGGCAACAACATGGAAAATCCATTGAGCTTTTGGAGCGTCAGATGAGTCAAGTGCAACAACAGTTGGCTCAACGAAACTTTGGTGAACTTCCTAGCCAACCTGAGGCAAATCCAAGGAATGAGAGAGAAGCACACGCCATGGAGTTGAGAAGTGGAACGGTGCTAGAGAAAGATTTGAGATCGAAGAAGGGTGCATCAAGGATAGAGGAACCTGTGTTTGAGCAAATCATATTTGAAAATTCAGAAAAATTGCCAGCTACAGTGTTCAAAAACAACCCTGGAGCAAAAAAATCTAAGAAGCCTCAGGTAACTTCTAAACCTTCTTCTTCCACTGATATTCCAGTTCCTTTTCCTAGCAGGTTGAAGAAGCATGAGAATGAGGACAAGACCAATGATATATTGGAGATCTTTAGAAAGGTTCAAGTGAACCTTCCTCTTCTTGAAGCATTGAAAAAAATTCCACAATATGCAAAGTTTCTCAAAGAACTTTGTACTGCTAAGAGGAAGTACAGGCCAACTGAGACGGTAGCTCTGAGTGAAAAGGTATCTGCTGTTCTCCAAAGGAAGCTACCTCCTAAGATGGAGGATCCAGGTCGCTTCACTGTTCCATGCATTGTTGGAAATCACAGGTTTTCTGGTGCTTTATTAGATTTAGGCGCTTCTATTAATTTGATGCCCTATTCTGTTTATAACAAACTTAACCTGTCTCAACAATTGCAACCAACTTTGGTGACTATTAAACTTGCTGACAGATCTAGCTGCTACCCTCTTGGTGTTGTTGAAGATGTTTTAGTGCAGGTAGGTGAGCTAATCTTTCCAGCAGACTTCTTCATCTTGGAGATGGAGACAGAACCGATGCCCTCTGAGCTTCCATTGATTCTTGGTCGTCCATTCCTGAGGACGGCCCGAACAAAGATAAATTGTTTTGAGGGGACTCTCACAATGAGAGTTGATGATAAAAAGATACGCTTCAACATCTTCGAAGCCATGAAGCATCCAGGTACTTCTAGTGATCATTCCTGTTATTCAATTGATGCGTTTGATAGTTCCATGCAGGAATACATTCAGTACTCTATGGAGGAGGATGCTCTGAAGAAAGCCATCGAAATTGGTGAAGAACCCACTCCACCCAGTAGCAAGGAGCAATTTCATAGGACATTACAGTTGAATGAGCTTGATGAAATTCGACACAATGCTTATGAATCTAATCGAATTTACAAGGAGAAAACAAAGACCTTCCATGATCAGATGATTAAGAAGAAATCTTTTGTTGTTGGACAGAAGGTTTTGGTGTTCAACTCGCGTATGAAGTTGTTTCCAGGTAAGCTTCGATCTAGATGGATAGGTCCTTTTGTTATACTTAATGTGTTTGCCCATGGTGCATTAGAACTTCTCAATCCAAAGGACGGCAGCATATTCAAAGTAAATGGACAACGTGTCAAGCCATTCTACGAGCCGATGCATGAGAAGGATGTGGAGGAAGTACCTCTCCAAGATCCTGTGATTATGGAATGATTTGAAGTGTACCGTCTGGCTGAAGACGTTAAACTTAGCGCTACTTGGGAGGCAACCCATGTTGATGGAGAAGCGAGGACAACAGATTTGCTTTCTTAAACCCTTCTCCTTTTGTTTTATTTCTCCATGATTAGTGTGTTTTGTGTGTGTTATGTGCTTCAATCCATGCTTGTTTGATGTATTGCATACTTTAGAATTGTTTTACATTGAGGACAATGCCAATTTCAAGTGTGGGGTGGGGTTTATAGCATGTACTTAGCGTCTAGAGTAAATTTTTCGTTTTTAGGTGTTTTTTTCGGAACTATGCAGTATACTGTGTTGGGTGAATTTTCGAACATAGCTAGAGGGCTCAGAAAATTCTGAAATTTTACAGGCGTGTTGATATATGTGTCTAGTTTATCCTGTTAAAATTACAGCTCATTTGAACGAATGGTTAATTTTAGAGAATTTTTGCAAGATTGGTGAGCAGTTCAGGGAAATTTTCAGAAAAAGCTACAGTGGTCATTTCGACCCATCGAAAATTCACCGGAATCTGAGTCTTTTCTTTGTCTTCTAATGTGTCTTAGTGTTTAAAGAAGAGTCTTAGGAGCCCTTAACTAGTCCATGATGTGATTATATCTTCATACTTTGTGACTAAAAGATGATTGTGTGCTTGAATTCCTTTGGTTAATCTTGATGTATGGTGCATATGCTAATGTGTAGTGGATGTAGAAACAAGTTAACATGGTACAGATCTTATGAGCATGCTTAGACTTTGTTGAGATTCATTTACCTTGTGAGCTTTTGAGCCTAAATGTGTTATACATGCTTTCATTGTTGAGTGTCAATTGCTTGCCACAGATTAAGTTAATGGACTCTAGAGATTACTAGAACTTGCTCTTGTGCTTTTCAAAGCTTATAATCGATACATGTTCTGATTGAGGAAGTGATAGAGGCACTTAGGATTATCACCATAGCCATATTGCCACGTGTCCTTATTTGTGCGCACAAGTTGCGACCCTTTAGATATCCACTTTGAGCCTACGTTTAGCCTTTTCCTTCATCACCAATGAATATCTAAACACCTTGCCTAGTGTAGGACTTCTTTACCCTATGTTTCTGGCCAGGACTTAGTGTGAAGTAATGTCGACAAGATGTGATGTGTTTCTTTGTTTTGAGGAGTTGAAAGATGGTTTGCTTAATGATTTGTATAGGGATAGACTTGTTCAGAAATGCATAGAATGATGTAATTGCCAGAAAAAGAAAAAAAATTCGAGAGATGAAAAGAAAAGAAAAGAAAATTTGTGTACTCTCGTTGGCAATAGGTTTGTATATGATAAATGTCTGGATTAATGTCCCCTATCTTTGTAAATTTGGAGTTTGATTTGAATTGAAGACCCAACAATGAAGATTTGGTCTTTGTCCTGTTTGCAAAGCTCAAGGATATAAAGAAGAAGACCATGGTGACATGAAGAAGTTGATGGAGTTATGATGCGATTTGACTAAGTCTTGGAACTGTTTTATTGCCACTTATCCTATATGTTTCCATGCCCTATACTTAGCCCCATTACAACTTTTGAAAGTCCTTTTTGATCCTCAAGATGGCAGCCTTTGATCTGTGGAGATTAGTTACAAGAGTTGAGCTTATGGTTCGGTCCATTTGGCAAGTAATTGTGTTGAGTGCATACCTTATACATACTTTGAGTGAAACACTTATGAGAGCATATCTATGTGAGGTTGAATCTTGACTTGTCTATTGCATGCTACAGCTTTATATTCACCATAATTATGTCTGTGTCCTACACGTTACATGTTTGCCATGCATTGAAATTAACCTTTGAAATTCTATGAGATGTAACTGTGGATTTGTAGTCATCTTGGTGTTACAAGTGTAGGAAGATTGCTAAGACTAATTGTTGGGGGCATTAGAGTTTGTCTGTGTTGAGTTAGTTTTGAGTCTTAGTTTAGTGTATTGCTCGAGGACTAGCAATGTTTAAGTGTGGGGTATTTTGATAGTTGCATAAATATGCAACTTTCTTGGTCTTCAATGTATTCCCTAGACTTAGATTCTTGTTATGAATTGAGCATTTTAACTTTGTTTTATTGTTTTGTAGGTCTTTTGGAGAATTATGACAAAAGGAGCACATTAAGCTGATTTTGGGAATTCTGCCCGCTACAGGTCAGCCAACTTCGACAGAGCACTGAGAACGGACCAGGAAGAGTCAAATTATGATCTTTACATGCTTGGAAAGCCCTGGAAGTCTAGTTTCCGTAGCCGCTTCCGGATCATCGTTTCGAATTTTCTAGAGGAAGTTATGGCTGTTTTAGTGCTCGAAGGTCATTCTGCTCGGAAATGCTGACTGTGGACCGAAATGCGTATTTGGAGGCCCAAGTCTTATTGTGATGATTATGGACGAATTTGTGGACTTGAACCCAACTAATTACTGATTTGGATTGTGGAAAAGAAGCCAAATGCTGAAGGGATTAATTACTTGGGTTTGGAAGGAAAGGAATCATTATTCCTTACGGATTTGGGCTAGGGTTTTCCTGACAGCTTAGTGTTGGACCAATGAGAAAAAGAAGATTAAAACTGCTGCAGCCATCATGTGATGGATATACACGGACTGGAGGAGAAAAAAGGAGGTTTTGAGCAGAGAGTTAACGCAAGGAGAAGCGGCTGTAAAACCTAGGGTTTTTCATCATCTGTTTGTATCAACTTCTCCATCATGTTTTGCTATTATATTCTTATGATTATGAGTAGCTAAACTCCATAGTTAGGGGCTGATCGAAGCCCTAGATATGCTACGATTTTGAACCCCAGTTGATTTTAATAACTTTTTGGATGAGTTTTATTCACTGATTATCCCATTGATGATTTCTATCTTATGTTTCTATGGTGATCAACGTAGTTGCATGATATAGGATCTAGCATCTAGAATGTGTACATGACCACCATACCATTGCATGTTCAATAGAGATAATACAGGCTCCTGTGTGAATGAATCCTAGGTGATGTAAGAGCACCCACCATAGTAGCTCTTGAAGCTTTGTTGTTCTTCAAACACTCTTAAATCTTAATGACTCTAGTTCTCTAGGCTTACACCACCATATGTATAAGTCAGTTGATTAGAGATCAAGAGAGAGCGGACACCATTCCCTCTTTCATGCCAAGTAAGAGAGTGTAATATGCAAGATGACTTAACTATAGCTCGTGCATGGGGAACATTCATCCATGGTTATTAGAATTAGTTTGGGGAGTCGTAGGATGTCTAGGGTGGAGAGAAGTGCCTAACTCCCATCACATTTGATTTACATCAATATTTACTTTTCTGAAGTTTACTGTTTTCTGTTATTTACTTCATTTGGCCGAATTATTTCGGCAACCAAAACTATTCCGTTTAAACCCAAAATTTACGTGGTAGTCCACCACTGTATCTAGTGTCTTGTGTTCAAATTTCGTGTTCATTGGTCAAGTAAATATTTAATTATAATTTTCGTAGTGTCTAGAGGTCGAGAATTCCAGTTTTCTGGAATTCGCGTCTTTTGTGTTTTGTTGTGTCATAGACTTAGTCTCACTAACTCCTCGTGTTCGATAACCCTTGTATATGAGTATTACATCGATATATCTTGAAAATATAAGGTATCTTTGAGAGGTGCTTTTGCACTCATCAGCGCCTCTCCCCATTGAAGAACAAATCGATGTGATAGTCAGTCGACTTGGGGACAAGAGAGGCACAGACGTCCGAGGGGTGGGAATGTGCATGCAGCGGGAGCCGAAGAAGAGAGGAGGCGCCCGGCGTATCGAAGTAGACAGCATCGTGGAGGAGCGAGTTAGTGAAGTCAGAGAAGAATTGCTGGCAGACTATAGGGAGAAAGAAGTGCAAATGGCAGAGCGTATCCGCCAATTAGAAGAGCGCCACCGCCAGAGAGAAGCAGCCCAAGAAGAGCGCCACCGCCAGAGAGAAGCAGCCCAAGAAGAGCGCTTACGGCAGATGGACGAGAAGATTGCGATGCTCTTAGCGCTTCGCCTATCAGGTAGTTCTTCCCAAAATCATTGACTTCTCGACATGGAGGCAACCACATTTTAGACTACGTTTATTACCTTTTGTTTGTACTTAAAGAACAGTTTATGTAATAGAACAATTGATTTTAGAATGAATGTTTTGTTTTCAAATTTTAGAATGTGTTGGTTTGGGCTGTGCAGGTTATGTTGTTTGTTTTGTAAAAGGGTAAAATACAGAAGCAACTTCTGTATTGAGTTCTGCAACAACACTTAAGCGACGGGCATAGGTAAATACGTCGCCTAGGTGCATCTTAAGAGACGAGAAAACGGCAAAGTCTGTCGCCTAGGTGAATCTTAGGTGACTAACATTTCTATGTCTGTAGTTTAAGATCAATGTAAATTATTTTTTAAAAAAATTAAATAAATAAATTATTCTTAGGCGACGGTCATCGACAAAATCCGTCGCGTAGATAAATCTTACGCGACACGGAAACTACAAAGTGCGTCGCCTAAGTGAATCTTAGGTGACACACATTTATATGCCCGTCGTTTAAAATCAATATAAAACTATTTTTTAGAAAAATTAAATAAGTAAATTATGTTTAGCCGACATGCATAGCAAAATATGTCGCCTAGATACATCTTCAGTGACGAAGATTGAACAAAGCGCGTCGCCTATGTGAATCTTAGGTGACACACATTTATATGCCCGTCGTTTAAGATCAATATAAAACTATTTTTTTGAAAAAATTAAATAAATAAATTATGTTTAGGCGACATGCATAGCCAAATACATCGCCTAGATACCTCTTAAGCCACGAGAAAAGACCAAAGTCCGTCGCCTAGGTGAATCTTAGGTGACACACATTGATATGCCCGTCGTTTAAGATCAATATAAAACTATTTTTTGAAAAAATTAATAAATAAATTATGTTTAGGCGACAAGCATATCAAAATAAGTCGCCTAGATACATCTTCAGCGACGAAGAATGACCAAAGCGCGTCGCCTAGGTGAATCTTAGGTGACACACATTGATATGCCCGTCGTTTAAGATCAATATAAAACTATTTTTTGAAAAAAATTAAATAAATAAATTATGTTTAGGCGACATGCATAGCAAAATACGTCGCCTAGATACCTCTTAAGCGACGAGGAAAGACCAAAGTTTGTCGCCTAGGTGAATCTTAGGTGACACACATTGATATGCCTGTCGTTTAAGATCAATATAAAACTATTTTTTGAAAAAAATTAATAAAAAAATTATACTTAGGCGACGAACACAGCATTTTTAAGCGACCCCAAATGAATATATGTTAGTCGCCTAGGTATTTCATTTTTAGGCGACACGTTATAAAGTTAGTCGCCTAAAGTTACACTTAGGTGACTGGCAATGCAAAATGCGTCGCGTAAGTACTTAGGCGACACGACTTAGGCGACGTGTTTGTGTGTGGCCTAAGACCACTACCAGAAAAGGGGTTATAGCCGACGATATGAAAAAAAAAGACCGACGAAACAGCACTTCGTCGGCTATAATTGGTTATAGTCGACGAATTACTATTTCGTCGGCCACATCGTCGGCTATAATATTATAGCCGACGAGTCGTGGGCAGTCGTCGGCTATAACTATAGCCGACGATATTATAGCCGACGAGTCGTGGCAGTCGTCGGCTATAACTATAGCCGACGAAAAGATTTTGGTTATAGCCGACGAGGAGGGTATTCGTCGGCTATAACTCTTATATCAGATGTATTCTGCAGCAGCGAGCTCATTCGTCGAAAACATTTCGAAAACGCTCTGAAATCGTCCAAAACCTCGGCCATAAGCTTGAAAGGTACGTATATTGTTGTGTGTGTTGATTAGTTGGTTATATGCAGAGGTGTGTTAATTTAGAGTTTAATTAGAATAAATGTGTGATTAATTTGATATATATATATATATATATATATGTTGAGATGAGATTATTAATGGGTTGATATGTTGGTTAGATAGAATTGAAGTTTTGTTGAAGATCAGTGATTGATTGTTGATTTAGAGGTGATTTTAGATGAATTTGATGAAAAAATGTATATATATTAATTAATTTAATTGTAATTAAAAATATATTGTTGGTATATATGAAAAATATATTGTGTTTAATTAATTAGGGAGATTGATGATGTTTTAATTAATTTAGGGATGTGTATATATATATATATATATATATATATATATATATATGTAATGATGAAATTTTTAATTAATTAGTACGTACGTACGTACGTAGTACGTGCATATATACATATCTATATATAGTTACATTTATTTATTAAATTTACAGGATGGACAGGAGTTGGATTACCCTTGGAAGATGGGATCAGGCGTATCATGATGGAGTTAGGAGTTTCCTGGAATTTGTGATGGCTAACTGTGGAGACACTACACTTCATTATTGCCCGTGTAAAAAGTGCAAGTGTGCCAGCCCACGACAACGTTTTTCCATAGAGACCGTGGAGCAACACCTGGCTAGATATGGATTTTGGGTCCTATACACTAATTGGATTTATCACGGTGAACCAGAGTTTGCGGGTCCTCATGATCATGGACAATTTGCCGAGAGAGGGAGTTCGTCCAATGATCCAACAACGAACTGGATCAACGATATGTTTCCTCGTGAGAGCAGTGTCTTTGATGAAGCATCAGATGTGCAACTCCCTCCTCCGAAGATGGAGTGTTTCCCTGATATTGAGCCACTCGAGCCATTACCCCGATCACCGGTCAACACAAGTGGTATGGAAAAGTACAACAACCTGATCGCATTGCAACAGACTCCGTTGTACCCCGGATGCAGTAAGACTGTCCTTGAATCTGTCATGGGAGTGATGAAGATCAAAACGGAGAACAAAGGCACTGTCAAATCGGTTGATGATTGGCTGAAGATATGGGGTGGGGCGATGCCCCCTGGACATCGGCTTCCTACCAGTCATCATAAGGTGCGACATATGCTTAAAGATCTCGGCCTTTCCTACATCAAGATTCATGCATGTAGATACGATTGCGTTCTGTTTTACGGGGAATGACTTGCAGATCTTGAATACTGCCCAGTATGCAATACAGAGCGGTATAAGTTCACTCCTAAAGGGAACAAGAAAGCTGTGAAGATACTTCGGTACTTCCCGCTGATTGATAGGCTTGAGCGGTTGTTCATGTGTGCTTTCACGGCCAAAGCTATGAGATGGTGTGCTGAGAGGAATGTGCCTGACGATGACACCCTTAGACATCCCGCCGACGGAGAGGCTTGGAAGAAGAATGTGTTGGAGTTTCCTGAATTTGCATCAGAGGTTCGAAATGTTTGGCTAGGGCTATCATCCGACGGTTTCAACCCTTTTGGCAAGAAAGAGCTTCAGTACAGTGTGTGGCCAGTTATTTTGATTCCGTACAACCTTCCACCGTGGATGTGCATGAAGAAGGAATATAACATGCTCACATTGTTGATTCCAGGCCCAGGTTATCCGGGAAAGTGTCTCGATGTGTATTTGAGACCCGTAATTGAGGAGCTTCGGTACTTGAGTCTGAAAGACCACCTGGTCTACGACCGGTTCAAAAATGAGATGTTCCGGATGCGTGCCATGCTTGTTGGCACGATTAGTGACTTTCCTGGGAGGGGTATGTTGTCCGGCAGCGTCACCAGGGGTTACAGGGCTTGTTCAGAGTGCATGACTGTTGATTGCTCCAGTCCTCATTGCAGCAAGATTGTCCAGATGCGTCACCGTTGTTGGCTTCCGCATGACCATCCATTTAGGGACGATGCACAGGCTTTTGATGGGACTGAAGAAAGGGGCTGGGCACCGGAGCGATGGACAGGGGAGGAAATATTGGCAGTGTTAAATGAGTATGACTTTGGTCCGCTTAGCAATCATCCCGATGTGTTGCGCACGATTCCAGAGAGGCCCGATCGGTATAGGTTCTGGTCACACAAGAGCATCTTATGGGAACTTCCTTATTGGGCCAGGTTGGCTATCAGATACTACCTGGATGTCATGCATATAGAGAAGAACGTGGGTGAAGCCGTGGTTGGCACAGTTTTGAATTGGGAGAAGAAAACAAAAGACACCCCCAAGGCATGCGTTGATCTGAGAAATATGGGACTGCGGGACCATTTGTGGTTGAGAGAGGGCAGGAGCAAAATGCCCCAAGCTCCTTACACCGTCACCAGGGACCAGAAACATGAAATCTTTGGATGGCTGAGTAATGTCAGGTAACTTTTTATTAGGCATATTCTCTAAATAATCCATCTGTTGTTGGACGACTATATATGCATGAAATCTAATTGTTGTTAATGGCTATGCAGGTATCCTTATGGCTATGCGGGTAACATAAGCAAGTGTGTTAACTACCGAGACAACAAGATGTACGGATTGAAGAGTCACGACTGCCATGTACTGCTTCAACGCCTCTTCCCTATTTTCATTCGAGCCTACTTGGAGGATGAAGTGGTTGAACCGTTGGTGGCGTTGTCAAGATTCTTCCAGAAGTTATGCGCTAGAGAAGTTAGAAAATCAGACCTCATGAGAATGCATGAGGAAATCGTTTTTATCTTGTGCAAGTTCGAGAGGATATTTCCCCCAAACTTCTTTGACATCATGCCTCACCTGATGATCCATCTTCCCCAACAATTGTTGCTTACCGGTCCCGTACACTACACTTGGATGTATCCCATCGAAAGGTACATGTTATTCATAAATTTTATTTATACATGTTTTTAAATAAAAGTTGCATGCTCTTAACATGCACTTGTTAACCTTGCAGACAACTTGGAGACTACAAGAAATATGTGCACAATAAATCTACGCCTGAGGGGTGTATTGCTGAAGCTTACATTGCGCATGAGTGTGTAACGTACGCCAAGTTGTACTTGGGAGCGATGGAGGACCCCCCACAACATCCAAGTAGAGATGACCCCGAGTTCAACCTATCTATCGTCGCCAACGATGTTGTACCATACGGAAGCTTCAAGAAGAAGGGTGTGGACAAGTTGCCTGACCATGAGGTAGGGATTGCCCACTGGTGGGTTCTAATAAACTGTCTGGAGGTACAATATTGGAAACGAACCCATCTTACCTGCAAGGAAGTTCGCGGTGATCTCGAGTACCACAACACGACGTTTGCAGACTATTTTCCACAATGGGTAAGTGTATAAATATATATATTAGATGACTTTCTTTTACAGTTCCCTATTCTTTAACAAGTGCACACCAAGTGATTTGAGTTATATTTTTCAGCTGATGCAAGTGGCTGCGAAGGGTGGTCATAGAAATTACTCAGAGGAATTGAGGCTGTTGTCGATGAAGCCAATATCTTCCACAGTCCGCCCAATGTGTGATGTCAACGGCGTTAAGTATATATGTGAAGCTAGAGACGGGGAACGCAAAACACAGAATTGTGGGGTGATGGTCGATGGTGCAGAGGGGGGCGTGGATTATTACGGTGTCCTACAGTCAGTTGTTAAACTCATTTATGGGAACCGCTTGAAAGTCCACTTGTTCAAGTGTCGATGGTTTGATACTAGGCCGCACCGCATAAGGATCGATCAGTACGGCATACTTTCGGTGAATACCGCCACTAGTGTATATGAAGATGACCCCTTTGTTTTCGCCACAGCGGCCAAAAAGGTCTTTTATCTTGATGATCCATTGAACAAAGACACGTGGAAGGTAGTTAACCATGTGTCTCAGCGAGACATATATAGTGCTACCACACTTGGTGTGAGCACAGAGTGTCAAGAAGCGACCGCATACCAAGAGCCGGACGCCGTCGACATTCCGGAATCCTCCACCATCCGCGATAATAATGTGACGCCGGGCAGAGTGGTTCGACTTCCTAGGGGTCAGGTGCCCATGTATGATGTTAATCCGAATCGTCTATCTCAGGCAGACGATGACTCAGACGACGAGTACGAGCACCGGTTGCCAGATATTAACTACTATACTACGTCTGACTCAAGTGATGAGGATGATTCTGATTATCATCCTTAGTATACTATGTATGTATTTGTGTACGATGGTGCATGCATGTATGAATACTTTTTTTGTCCTTAATTACCGTTTTCGGAGGTTATGGGAAATTGTATTGAATTGTTTGTGCGATGTTCAGGAATTTATCAGGTGAAATAGGCAATTTTCAGGCCTTAAATGGCAAATTTTCAGAAAGATCAGCATTATAGCCGACGAAATGGACCAGACTTCGTCGGCTATAATGCCCATTCTGGTAATTTAATATGCAAGTCGTCGGCTAACGACCAAACGTTGAAGGTCGTCGGCTAAAGTATATTGACCGAAACCCAATCTTCATCCTTCAAATGCAAATGTGTCGTGAAATAAGATATGACCGAAATATTGAAATACGTCTACGGTTGAAAAATGAGAAGATTCCGACAAAATCTGTGTGCCGAATGTTGCGGTTAGCTGTTTTTTACTTCCGTTTTCCTATGGGTAGCATGACGGTCGGTAAATATTTTGAGGAAAATTTTTTTACGAGTAGTTGCGTCGCATCGATTTGAAACTATTCTCTGTTGATGGTCAGGCCAAAAAACGTCATTTAGATGGGCCAATTGCCGTTTTAAAGCTTTTAGCGGTTTGACTTTGCAGTTTGACCGTCCCGATCGAGCCTTTAACGTTGTCAGATGTAGTTGGAATTTTTTTCATACATGTATTTCATCTTAACGGTGATATCTAACGGTTGGAATAGATTTTCCAAACTTTTAGATTCAAAATCGGAACATATGCACTAATGTTCCTTAACTTGTTTACTAAGTGTTTACGTGAATGTATAGTTTCAAATAGCTACTATACGTAGACCATTCAAATGCAAATGTGTCGTGAAATAAGATATGACCGAAATATTGAAATACGTCTACGGTTGAAAAATGAGAAGATTCCGACAAAATCTGTGTGCCGAATGTTGCGGTTAGCTGTTTTTTACTTCCGTTTTCCTATGGGTAGCCTGACGGTCGGTAAATATTTTGAGGAAAATTTTTTTACGAGTAGTTGTGTCGCATCGATTTGAAACTATTCTCTGTTGAAGGTCAGGCCAAAAAACGTCATTTAGACGGGCCAATTGCAATTTTAAAGCGTTTAGAGGTTTGACTTTGCAGTTTGACCAAGGAATAGCCGACGAAATACTTAAATTCGTCGGCTAAACGCTTGCGATCCGCGCCGTTTCATTGTCCGCCGTTGGATGGGGGAGATCTGACGGCTGCTGAGCGCTTGAAGTATAGCCGACGATATTCATACAATAGGCGACGAAATTCAAACGTCGTCGGCTATAACAGGCCCGCAAAGCCCAACTTCAGCCCAGCCCGGATTTAGGGTCAGAGTATAGCCGACGAAATTTGTCGGCTATACTATAGCCGACGAATTAAAATTAAATCGTCGGCTATAGTCCTTCGATTTAAACCGAAACAGAGGCGCCTCTCCCTCATTTTCTGCATAAACCCTAAATCCCTAATCGCCGCCCACCCCTCCCCGACGCCGACCGACCACCACCGACCCTCCCCGACGCCGACCGACCCTCCCCGGCCCTACCCGACCACTCCCCGCCCCCTCCCCGTCCTTCCCGACCCGTCCCGGACCCGAACGCAGCCGTCACCGGTCCTCGTCCCCTAGCCGCCGTCGCCGCCGCACCACCGGTCCTCGTCCCCTAGCCGCACCACCATGTCAGGTAGTCCCGCTCTCCCTCATTTAGGGTTTTTGTTAATTTTGTGGAAATTTGTGGTTTTCCGGAATTTAGGGGTTTTGTGAAATTGGTGGAATTTTGTGGAATTTTGTGGAATTTAGGGTTGTTGTGCAATTTATGGAATGTTGTGGAATTTTTGTGAATTTTGTGGAATTTTGTGGAATTTTTAGGAGAATATATATATATATATATATATATATATATTTCGGAATATATATATATATAATTAGGTATAAATATATTTATGTATATATATAATTAGGTATATATATTTAATGCAGTTTTTTAGTTTTTTGTGAAATTTATGGAATTTTGTGGAATTTTTTTTTTATTTTGTGGAATTAACAAGAATTTTTAGGAGGATATATATATATATATATCTATATATATATATATTTCGGAATATATATATATATATATAATTAGGTATAAATATATTTAGGTATATATATAATTAGGTATATATACATTTAATGAAGTTTTTAATTTTTTTGTGGAATTTTTGTGAAATTTATGGTTTTTGTGAAATTTTGTGGAATTTAGGGTTGTTGTGCAATTTATGGAATGTTGTGGAATTTTTGTTAATTTTGTGGAATTTTTAGGAGGATATATATATATATATATATATATATATATTTCGGAATATATATATATATAATTAGGTATAAATATATTTATGTATATATATATTTAGGTATATATATATATTTAATAAAGTTTTTCATTTTTTTGTGAAATTTATGGAATTTTGTGGATTTTTTTTTAATTTTGTGGAATTAACAAGAATTTTTTGGAGGATATATATATATATATATCTATATATATATATTTCGGAATATATATATATATATAATTAGGTATAAATATATTTAGGTATATATATAATTAGGTATATATAGATTTAATGAAGTTTTTAATTTTTTTGTGGAATTTTTGTGAAATTTATGGAATTTATATACTAATTGTGCAGGAAACCGCCGCGCTGTAGACTGATGGCTTGCCAGACTGACCGAGAGCGACCCCGAAGTTCAGGCAGGACACAGCAGTGGGGGGGGCGGATCCAGCGGTCGTCGGGGCCTACGCCGGCCACTGAACAGGCGCGAGGAGACGTTGATGGGATTGACCCCGAGCGATCCACGTGGGGGCTCATCGTATGAGTCGACGGGAGCGGGCCCAAGCCCGAGCGTCAGAGGATGACGCATAGCCGCACCCTCCAGACCCCAGTGCACTTCAGCACTGTTCCAGGATCGGCAGCCGACCCCACCGCGCGGCGATCTGGACCCTTCAGAGATGCTCCCTTTCCCCCCACAGCGACAGCGTCCACAGCTACAGGGCCCACCGTCAGGGAGATCAGGCCCCTCAGGGTCCACGCCCCGTATGTCTCCGCCATCGGGGATGTACATGGTCCAGTTCCTCCCTGCCATCCCCGAGTACGACGCTAGGGGGAGGCAGATTTGGAGGCACGACCGGCCGCACGAGATTCCCTGGGAGGAGGCCTACGTCCACAGGCCATTCGACTCAGAGGACTGCCGCAGCCTGTGGTGTGTTCGTGAGAAGGACAAGCAGTACAACGACGCAGGTAATTAGTTAGTTTAATTAATTATTTAGATTGTTTAATTAATTATTTAATTAGTTAGTTTAATTAATTATTTAACTATGTATTCATTTTAATTATGAAACAGGCGTCCTCGTAAATAAACCCGCGGGGACGAGACGGACTAGAGGGCCAGCGAACATGTCGACCCTGGAGAGGGAGCTCGCCGGTGGGATCAGGGAGATCCTGCCCGGTCCCGGTGAGGATGGACGCCCGATCGAGAGGAGAGACACCACGACCAAGTATATCAACGCGACGGGCATGATCGTGCGGGACAGGGTCCCACTGTTGTGGCCCGACTGGGGCTCTGTGCCCGATGAGATCAAGGCGCGAGTGTACAATGCAATGTCGGTGAGTTAAATCGAAAATTTTTATTATAGAAAATAAATATTTATGAATTCAGTCCTTATAACTATATAAAAATATTTTCTAATTAATTTATAATATTGCAGCAATGGTTTAGAGTCCATCCTACCTTGGACTGGTGGAGAGACGAGCAGCTGAAGAACAGGTTATGTGTTTCGCGTTATTTTACTATCATTCGAGTTAGATTGAAGACGATTAAAGATGTACGAATATATCTAACAGTTGTGTTTTGTTAATATAGGTACTCCGAGTGGAAGAACGAGCTATCGACGCACTACAGGACGTACCATGTGGAGCAGGACTTGGGGCGAGGTGCAACCCCCCACGAGTTCCGGTACAGGGAGTATGAGTGGCTATGGCTGGTAGCCTACTTCGGGAGCGACAGGGTCTCGGTAAGAAAATTTAGTCTGCTAGTATATAACTTTTTAATGTTATTTAATAATTAAATTATGTAGTTACTTAATTAAATTAATTAGTTAGTTAGTTATTAGTTATTAAATTAAGTTAGTTAGTTAGTTACATAGTTAGTTAGTTCGTTACTAAATTAAATTAAATTAAATTAAATTAAATTAGGTAGTTAGTAAGTAAGTTAGTTACTAAATTAAATTAGTTAGTTAGGTAGTTACTAATTAAATTAAATTAGTTAGTAACTAAATTAGTTAATAATTTTGTTTTGGTTAGTTCCTAATATTTTAATTTAGTTACTAATTTATATTTGCGTTTATATGTTCGTTCTTATAATAAAGAAAATCTCGAAGACGAACAGCGACAACCGCAAGAGGAACGAGCACCCCCACCACGGCGGCGCCCGCTCCTGGAGGCAGTGGGCAGAGATTGCAAGGAGGGACCGACCGCTGAGGCCGTTGTCGTGGATTCATGCGCAGATGTATCCGGGGCGTATTCGCCCATTTTCAATAAAAGTGTTTCATTAAATTAATTTATATATATATTTTTATAAATTCGTTTATTATATTTTCTTGTCAATTAGGCGGGAATAGATGCGGAGACCGACGCGATCACCTTGGGGATCGCGCGAGAGACGCTGGGGGAAGGGGCGTCCGACGAGGCGATCGCGGAGTTTGCCTCCACGATCGACACCCTTGAGCCGCGCTTGGCCTCTCAGATCATGCACGCGGCGGTAGGGACTGGCAACAACTACTTCTACCAGAGAGGCCTAGGCGCGGCGGGAGATGGGGTTCTAAAGTACACGCCGGCCAATCCCAACACGCAGCATGCGGCTTCGACGAGCAGAGACTTGCAGACACAGCTGCAGAGGACGCAGGCGGAGTTGGCGAGGGCGGTGGAGGCGCTCCAGCAGCAGGCTTCGGTGCAGCAGGCCAGAGACGCGTCTGTGGCGGAGATGTACCGATGGATGCAGCAATCTTGGGAGGCCCAGCGAGCTGGACAGGAGCCCCCGCCTCTGCCACAGATGCCCGAGTTCGTCGTCCCCACTCCCCCCCCCCCCCCCCCCCCCCGCATCGGAGTACGCCAGGCGATCAGGATAGCCACAGCCACCGGAACTCGAACGATCCCGTCGACGACGCTACGCGTTTAGGGGTTGATGAGTAGATGACTAGTTAGGGGGTTAATTTGTACAGTACGTAGGATATTACGGATGGATTGATGTGGATATTTGTTGGATATTTGGATGTTTGTTTGTGAATTTTCTGCAGCCAAACCGAAGACGAAGTGAAATTGGGCCCGAACAAAATTTTTAAATTTTTAAAAATAATTAGGGGTTATAGCCGACGAAATGGACCATATTTCGTCGGCTATACCCTCGCCGGCGAATGTTATGGCCGACAATTAATTCGTCGGCTATGCCTGACTTATGGCCGACGATAGCGTCGTCGGCTATACTTCGGGGTTAGGGGCAATTAGGGGAGAGTTGAAGCCGACGATTCTATCGTCGGCAATGTTCGAAGTATAGCCGACGACGCTTTATTCGTAGAATCGTTGGCAATGTTCGAAGTATAGCCGACGACGCTTTATTCGTCGGCTATACTTCGTGGTTTATAAGTCGACGACTTACCCTCGGTGTCGTCAGCTATACTATAGCCGACGGAGCATTCCCGACGAGAGAATAGCCGACGATACTTCGTCGGCTATGACTATAGCCGACGATTTAATGAAAACGGCCGACGAGATGGCGTCGTCGGCTATGTTCCCTTTTCTGGTAGTGGACTTAGGCGACAGATTTCGTCTTTTAGGCGACAGTTTATGTCCGTCGCCTTAATACTTGTTTGGCGTAGTGGTTGCTCAAGAGTAATATCCATTTCCTACACGTACAAGCATATTGAAGTACATAAAAGTTGTGTGAACGTCAAATTTGCACCTTAAAAGTTTACATAATTAATATTCATGCATAATAATTCACTAATAGGATATAAGTAGTGTTCTAGTAACTAGATTTTTTATCTTACCATGGAAGCATATGACAGAAAATGTTCACCCCAAATGTTAGGCGTAAAGTTAGCTGAACGTCGCTTAACATCAACAGTGGCATTTCGGCTTAGGGTTTGAGAGGCTGAAAGTTGCACAGCCATTCTATTAATTCCCAGATTAATCAAATATGGTTGAGCTTCCTTCGAAAAAAGAAATATGAATGAGCACAGTGGGGCGTGTTGTAGTATTACTTGACAGCATATTTATAGTTGAAACAACGTTTGGAGGTAAACTAGATCAACTTCCGGAAAAAATATACCTTTTATTTCGATTAACGGAAAAAGATGCTCTTGATTCCCACTACTGCACAAACATATTGAAGCGACGACTTTTTGTCGTCGTTTCAGAGCAAAAGTCGTCGCTTCAAGGTTGAAGAGACGACAAGTCGTCGCTTCAAAGTCGTCGCTTCATTTTCGTCGTTTCAATTTCGAAGCGACGAGTTTTGCTCCCAAAGTCGTCGCTTCAAATATTGTAGCGACGACCTCTAAATTCGTCGCGAAAAATTCAAGCGACGACTTTTGCTCGTCTCTTCAAACATTGAAGCGACGAACTTTGCTTGTCTCTTCAACAATTGAAACGACAAAGTTTGCTCGTCGCTTCAAACATTGAAGCGACGAATTTTGCTTGTCTCTTCAAAAAGTGAAGCGACGACTTTTGCTCGTCTCTTCAATCTGAAGCGACGAATTTCGAAATGATGTTTTTAGAATGAGGCGACGAATATTGGCATATCTTCGTCGCTTGACTTGACAAATGAAGCGACGACTTTTGGCAATATCCGTCGCTTCATTGGTTGTTACAGAGTGGCTAAAAATTTTCCCTGGTTTTCCCTGGTTTGGTCTGAACAAATTTCATTCACCTAACAACAACACAAAACCCTGTTCAAATGACATTTCACACATCCAACATGTCACAAGCACACTATATTTAACAAATACGTCAATTACATTGAAATCCGAGAATATGTTTCGTAATAACAATGTCGATGTTCAAATTACAAGAAAAAAAAAAATGTCCTACGCTTCATCTTCGTCTTCGGGATTACCTTTGGATGCACAGGAGGATTTGTCGGGGAGTGTGGCAGTTGGTGCGGCGGCATTGACAGGCAGATTGCCTTGGGCCGATATGACTTGACCGAGGAGAGCCTCCAGCGTCGCCACGCGTTGCTGCAACTCTTCGTTCTTGCGGTTGCTCGCTTCTTGCTCGCATTTGCTCGCTTCTTGCGCGCGTCTGCTCTCCTCTTGCGCGAGTCTGCTCTCCTCAGTGACGGCCTCTAGCTGCCTCCTCAGCTCCTGAACCTCCGAAGGACTGCGGTACACGCGTGAACCACCTCTCGGTTTGGGCGGGCGTCTTAATGCACCCCCTAGTCATGCAAAAATGGTCAAACAAAAATAATTAAATTAAAAACGATTTCGTATGAAAAATCAGAAAACACAACACAACAAGATGTTTAAAAAAATTATACCTCGGACCCTCGTCCCCGGCTTCCCACCTAGCTCCTGCTCGACTACCGCCATCTGCTCCTCGACGGTAACGGGACCCGTCACTTGACTGCCGCTCGCCTCATCACTCACTCGGGAAGCACAGATTTCATCCATCTTTCTCTTCACCGCTGCCTACAAAAAAATGTTCATTGATTTGTGTTATTATACTTTTTAAACTGAAATAACTGAAATCAAACCAATTAGACAGTCACTCACCACTCTCTCCTGAGCATTCTGCGACGGTTCATAAACATCGCACACTGTTTTTAAAATGGGCGCTGGATGTCCTTTCGCCTCATTCGCAGCGACCCGATAGCTGTAGGGGGTGGTGCCGGAGTGGTGGTTGATTGCAGTCCCTTTCTCCTTTCCCGCGTTTCGGTTAGCGGCGTTCCGGGCACACATCCTCTGCAAAACATACAATCCGAATATTACTATAAAAATCATGGTATGAAATGCAAAAACCTATAAGGTAATTTACTTTACCTTATACTCGGCGTCCTCAAAGTGGACTTTGAGCCACTCCCACTGCTCAGGTCGGTGGATGAACTCTGCAGGCGTCGCCTTGGATACTTCGACGTAGTGAGTATGACAGTCGTGCTTCCAATCCTTGTATATCTTTGCAGCCGTCTCGTCGATGTATTTCCACATCCCTGTCTCGCTGGGAGGGAGGTGATAGAGCGTCTAGTAACAAACAATTCAAAAAAATAAATTAATAAAAGCTCATATTTCAATATAATGTTACTGAAAAATAATGTTACGAAATGATTGTAAAATAATATTTTACCTCCATATAAGTCGTCAATATATCTTGGTCCTCCTCTTTCAGCTCAGCAAAAGAAGGTGCAAGCATCGGCACTTTGCTCCGGACGGCGCTCCCGATGTCTCGGGACATCAAAGTCCTCCACTTCAACTCTTTGGGACCCTTGTGCTCTTCAGCGTACTCAACTGGGAGAGGCTTGTTGTTGTTCAGCATCTTCAAATACTGCGTCTTTGTGCCCGTTATGATATGAAGCTTGTCAGGGTTCCTGGCCCTCGGCTTCTTTCCCGTTGCCATATCAACCACCTCTGCCATATGAACCAAACCAAATGAGGATATGTACAAATCATATTCACCAATAAGCAGTGCATGCTAGTGATATAAGAGATATATGAATGAGACAGAAAATGATAAATAAAAACAGTATAAAGATGAGAACAATCGAGTTTACTATATGATTGTACATATATGACAATATGTTGATTAACCACTCAGCAGCATTACTATTAGCAAACAAAACTGAAATTTTGATTAACCAACCGATCAGACTCATATGATGGGAATTGACCTAATATTTGCTTGGACAGCAAGTGTTTTTTTTTTTTTGCTTAAATAATAGCTGAACGTGTGTCAATAAAATAATTCTGCCATATTTTAGTTTTCTATATATAAACCAACGACATAGACTTTGATGCCTTGCAAACATTGTTCAAAACTAAAGGATCCAAACATAAAAAAATTGATGCATAGATAATTAGAAGATAGAAGAATTCTTCACATGCAGTATGTCTCTCATCATAATTATCTTACTTTGAAGTGCCCTATACCAGCATATCACTGTGTATATGGCTGAGCATGTTTAAGCCTTATATAGAAGAATCAGATGGGATGGGATAGACAGGCAAATGCATATGGGTGAAATGAATAGTTCAAGATATATAAAGTAGTTCATAAACACACACAAAAGCAAACATCTTTCAATCTTATCAATCATAACAGAAATCAAAATTTGGCTGAGCATGTTTAAGCCCCCAAAGAAATTTAACAGAAAATTGAAGTTCACGAAATGGGAGTTCATATATGTGCACTTGAGTTTTCATTGAGAATCCAATGTTTGCTGATTCCTATCTAGCTGATCATGAGAAACAACCTAACTGAAATTCATACAGGAAGTTCACTTACTCGACCGCATGATAAAGGTCCCCATTTGGTATTTGGAACGATATACGGTGCTCAAGTCCTATGCATACATATACGGTTCATTTTTATTATAATAACTGTGTTTTCGTTAGTAAATTTCAAGTCCTATGCATACATATACGGTGCTGAGGTTGTTCATTGCTGCAAAACTAAGCAATGGACATAAAGAGGCCATTATTACCAGCAGACACACA
Source organism: Potentilla sterilis (assembly GCA_963682095.1). Lineage (NCBI taxonomy): Eukaryota > Viridiplantae > Streptophyta > Magnoliopsida > Rosales > Rosaceae > Potentilla > Potentilla sterilis. Next base: position 35,804,647 of record OY821766.1, on the reverse strand, counting down.
TGATGATTGATCATTACAAGAATGCTCAAACTGCACTTGATATATGATCATGTGCTCTCAACAAGTGAATTTTTAACAAAAGGAGAGCAAAAGAGAAATAAAATAGGGTACAGTGAGACTTTTACCACCAAACTTAACATCATTTTGTTCTAGTACGCATGAACACGTACACAGCATCATGACTTATCATTACACTCCCATAGAGTCTAATTAACAAGAAGTCTCTAATATGGCAGAGAAAGAGCTTTGTTCTAACCACTTTACGTAATTAGTGTTCATTCAGTACAACAAGTTCCAAACTTGCATGCAAGAATCACAATTCAGAATTCGTAAAACCCAACTAGCTTAACATTCGAAAAAAAAAAACAGATTGTTTTGAATTACCTAGCTCCTTAGGACCCCTCCTGCATCTAATACTTAGGGGAGGACCGTCCTCGGCTTCCACAGCCGGCGCTCCGCCTCCGGCGCCGCCGCTGCTCCCAACATCAGCACCAAGCGCCGCAGCCCCCAAGCCCGAAGTCCCGGTGTCGTCCAGAGACGGGATCGGTACGAGCATGCCCGCTTCTGGCGCCATCCCCGTCCTCGTCTCCTCAGCCGCCGCCGCCGTCGCCGTCTCCTCCGCCGCAGCCAATCTAGCTGCCAGTTCAGCCGCCTTCCTCTCCCGTCTCGCCTCCAGCTCCTTCTTCCTCCGCTGCGCACTCGAACCTGGTGCCATTGCTGAATCGACGAACTTCGTCCGGTTTAGGGATAGAAAATTAAACCAAAGAAAACATAAGTTGGAATTCCATTAACATACTAAAGCTCAGCTATTTGTTTCTGACTTAACAAGTTATAACAAGATTAAAACTCAAGCATGAACATAGAGTATGGTGAGCAAGACTTTTTCAGTCTAATCCATAAAGAAAAGTAGTGTAAATAACTCCATAGCAGTACTGGACAAGTAACTCCACTTCAAAAGGAGTAATGTTTACTAGCTATACCACACAATGAGGGATTTTGTGTTTCCATATATGTATCTGTTACTCTGGTAGTAGACACCAGAAACACCACTTCAACCACCAAATCAGTGAAACTCACACTCCACGGCTTCACAACATATTTCCAACTACAACTAAGCTAATTCTCCACAAATTTCAAACTACAACTAAGCAGACCACAAAAGTTGCGCAAATTTTCATAAAAATCCAAATACTCAGCAGCATTACCATTAGCAAGCTTTACTAGTGTAGGAAAATTCCCAATAATTGAAGGTAACTGGACAACAAAGTTCTCTGTATCAAGTAGGACTGCAGGCATACTTCTACTTTCTGTCAAAAGTTTTGACCAAGCTTCTGTGACTGAAACATACATCTTGTTTTTCCACACAACGTATCTGTTGTGTTTTTAGTTCTAACTTTTTATCGGATAGTTTCACCTTATTTCTCAAACTTCCAGCATAGCCAAGTGGATACCGGACACCGCGAAACCATTCAAATACTTCTTCAAGACGATCCTCTTGAACTAAAAAGGGTGCATGAGGAACCTTTCCCGTCCTCTTTTGAGCTTCCGAACACCACTGCCTTTTGCGGATTTTCCTTTTCTCCAACGCTTCGCGGGCCCTTGGACCATCCTTGGTCTTCCCTTCAATTGCAAGGATGGTGCCCAGGATATTGTCACCCACATTCTTTTCAATATGCATGACATCTAAACAGTACCTGTGTAACAACGATGACCAATAGGGAAGCATCCAGAATACGCTCTCGTGGGTCCAACATTGTCTATTGTGTGCTGAGTAGGGGATATGGAAATCTGGATGGTGGCTAAGAGTGCCGTAATTGTGTGACCGAATTTCCTCCAAAATTTCATCTCCGTTCTTATGAGCTGGTCTTTCTCTCCACTCTGGCTTCCCGTTAAATGCCAAACTGGATCGCATGGGTGAATTCTCGTCCAGCCATTTCCGATGCCCTTCATAAACAATTCTCCCACACATATGCTCCGCCGTCAGCTCATCTAGACAAATTGGACATGCCTTGTACCCTTTCACTGTTGAGCCTGCAAGCATCCCTAAACCAGGAAAGTCACTTATCGTACACATCAGCGCTACCTTCATCATGAATACATCATTGTCCACTCTGTCAAAAGTAGCGACTCCATTTTCCCACAAATCTTTGAGCTCGTCGATCAATGGACGAATGAGTACACTAAGGCACTTTCCTGGAGATTTAGGGCCAGGAATCAACACGGCCAGCATATTATATTCCTTCCTCATACACATATTAGGGGGTAGATTATATGGCATCACAACCACGGGCCACGTACTATGCTGGGTTGTCATTGTTCCAAATGGGCTGAAACCATCAGTTGCCACTCCAAGCCGCACATTTCTTCCCTTAATGTCGTCGAAACCTGGAAATGTCCTGTTAAAATGTTGCCATGATTCTCCATCAGATGGGTGCCGGAGAGTACTTTCATCTACTCGCCTCTCCTTATGCCATCGCATGTGCTTTGCTGTGTGTGGGGACATAAATAGACGTTTCAACCTTGGAGTGATAGGGAAATACCATATTATCTTTTTTGGAAGGTCATCCGTATCTGGCTTATATCTTTGAGCACCACATATTGGACAAGTCCTACGAGTTTTATTTGCAGCCCCCCTGAATAGGTAACAGTTGAATTCACAAACATGAATTTTTTCATATCCAAGGGAAATATCCTTGATGATTTTTTTAATTCTCGAATAACTCACAGGAAAACTGTTGACTTTAAAAAACTTATGCACCCATTTACATAATTTATCAATACTCGTATCCGACCATCCGTTTTCAACTTTAATTTCCATTGCATGTAATATGGCACTTAATACAGTTTCTTCACTCCCTTCATACAATGGGGTTTGAGACTCTTTCAGAAGCCTTTCATACTTAGCGTAATCATCATCTACCATGTCATTGAACTGAACTTCAGCGTTTTCTTCAACGACATTTTGCGGTGCATCTGCATGGTATCCAGGATAGTATGGAAATACATCTTGTATAATCTCCACAGGCGGGATCACTGAAGGACCGGCAACATTAGAAGCCTGGACTCTGTCTTGAAGCCACTGTCTCCGTTTACTGATCATTGACGGTTCACCAGAAACTTCCCCGTGTAGGTGCCAAACTGTGTAAGTCGGATCCAAACCATGGTGCATACAGTGGTGATAAATCTCTACGAGTTTCTTATAATAAGGACCATTTTTGCAAACTGCGCATGGACAAGGCAGAAACTCAATTCCAGCAGTGCGAGCCATCACAAAATTGATGAAGTTAACTAAACCAGTGCTGTAATCAGGGTGTGTAAAGTGAAGATTCATCCACGATTTGTCGGGGACATCGTCCATGTTTCCTGTCACAACATAAACAGACAATATGCATAAGGTTAACACACAACATTCAGGATACAATCAGAACCTATCCCAACACTTCTTCTCCTTATTCCTCCAGGTTGGGTCCTATCCCCTTCAGGCGAACACGACTTTGTTGATCGTTTTGCTATTCATGTGGTTTCCGCTACAGTTTTGGAAAATTTCGGCAGCATCTCCCTACAGTTCCTCAAGTGCACAAAAATCTAAACAACCTAATTTGCACTCGAGGAACATTGTAGAGAGACACTGTCGAAATTATATCCCAAAACTGAAACCGAAACCACATGAATAGCAAAACGATCAATAAAATTGTGTTCGCCTAAAGTGTCCAAAAATGGGACAATTCGAGAATCAACAACCCATCTCGATCAACTAGATGCGTTGTTGATTCTCAAACGGGAGTTCTAAGCTGATAAACACCACAATTATATATAATACGAAACAATAAATTTACACACGGCACCACGCTCCCTCACTAAGTCACTCGCATGTTTCAGAAACCCTAACTACCACAATCCACACACAACACAAACCAATTACATAATTAATTAATAATTTCAACATAATTTACCCTCAAATTCTAATTTCACACAATTTAATTATTTCACAAAATTTCATTTTCACTAAATATCTCCATTTCACTAAATTACACTAAAATTCAATTTCATTAAATTTCACAATTTCACAAACTAAACCTAAACTTAATTTCACTAAATTTCACCAAAATTCAAACATTTTCAATGAACCCATTCCATGGTTTATCACAATTTCCATATTCTAACACTAAACCAACAACAAATCACCAAATTGAACACCCTAAATCCAACTTCCATTAAACAACATAAACAACAATTTCTCATGAATAAATACTTAATATGCTCACAATGAGGGATAAATATAAGGAATTTGCACTAACCTTACTTAAGAATCAAAGAAATAGCAACCCAAGTTCAAGAATGCACAATTTCTTCTAATTTCTCCCTCTTCTCCTTCTTCTCCTCTAATCTGATGCAGAAACCGTCCTCTTTCAGTTCCAACTTTTTTTACCTATATATATATAGCTGTCATTTAAGAGGAGGTACAATGATTGGTGGAAAAAATTGAAGCGACGAATATTGACAAAACTCGTCGCTTCAATTACAGTTTTGCGACGAAAAAAAAAGTCGTCGCTTCAATATTTTCCTGGCGACGAATATTGAATAAAATCAATATTTGTCGCTTCAAAAATTTGTGAGCGACAACTGTAATGAAAAGTCGTCGCTTGAATATATTGAAGCGACGACTTTGGCTTAAAACCAATATTGGTCGCTTAGAATATTCAAGCGACGACTTTTGAAATGCCGATTTCAATCTTCGTCGCTTCATTGCTTTGCTGCAGTAGTGTCCTCAACGAAAATATAATCATGTTTATTTATTCATAAGATTTCTCATAGGTTAATTTTTTTGTTATTTTTTAACAATATTTTAAGTGTTTTTCATAGTTGTCGACGAAAACTTTCATAGTTTGATAGTAAACTATGGACGTACGTGGGTCTTAACTCTTTATAGTGTTTCATTTTCTTTGTTGCGACATTCCTCGGTATATGCAATTGCCCAAACACAATATTTTAAATGTCAGTGTGCTCTTTAGTTGTTAACATTTCTTTTTTATAATGTCTTAGGTTGTTAATATTAAGGTATAATGAGCGTAATGTGCAGTCCTTACTCCTTGCACGTGATTTGGTATGCTCAAGTTATCAGAACTCCCATGATTGTAGAGATTAAGGAGAGTTGCAGACTTTAGGGGAGTCTGTCATATACATGTTACTTTCATATATGAATGGTGCATTGTACTCTTTTTCCCTTCGACCGAGCTTATTTTTGTCCCATAGGGTTTTTGTTACTCGGCAAGGTTTTAATGAGGCAACGACGATAACACCACATTTGGATCGCACAAGGGGGAGTGTTAAAGGATAACTGAGATGTGCTTATCCAAACGTAACAACAATTATTAGAAGTTTGAATTAGTCATTCTCAAACTTAGTCAAATATTTCTATCTGATAGGACTAGAAGTAGAATAGGACTAAATGACTTACTTCTTATTGTAAACTCCTCTTTATAAAAGGGTCACCTATCAATGAGATTTGTGATTACATTTTCTCGTATGATTCTCTCTATGTTTTCTCCATTTTACTTAAATACAATGACGGTTATGCTTATGCAGTAGGCACTGGTTCGATGAGCAGAAAAGTCACAAAGCCGTTGAGCTTGACCCCAGGGCTCGTAAAGGAGTCTACACTCTTGTAAAGAATTTCCGAAGTACTTGCTAGGTTGAGGGGTCGCATTAGAAGTGGCAATGGGATTCGGGTAGGGTGGAGGCAAGCTTTGATTATGACCTTCCATGCACCATTCACTTGATTATTTAGTTCCACTATGGCTTCTTTTTCTGTAGCACCATGTTCTTTTATGTATAATTCCACAGCTGAAGCAGCATGCCCTCTCCTGTCCAAACTGCGTCACTATGAAGGTAAAAAAGAGCTCTATAGGTGTGTGTGTGTGTGTGATTGTTAATATGATCATTTCAATCAAAGGAACAAGATTGAGACTTCATTTGGCAAGACCTTATGCTTAATATTAATCAAAGTAAGGGAATAGATACTACCTGATGCGACCCAATGTCGTTTAAGAGTCTACCAACTACTGATGTAGCCTTTACAATCCCAGGGTCAGTGCATAACCAATCCAAGGAGTCTTTTGTAGCAGCAAGTCCCATTCCAACAACAGCAGTGATTGACAGCATGTATGAGGATAAAAGAACAGCTAGTGGCATATATTCATAAAAGGTTGGGGTGTATTTAGAGTAAAACCTGTTGGAAACAGAATTGGACTCTACATTTATCATTGATCCTTAAGTCATTAGTTTTGATTTAACTTGTATATAATCAATGGAAATATAAATGATAAACTCTATTATGTAACCTATTGGATTTATGTTTCTCAATAGGAGTATGAGACTTGCCTTGTTAATGTACCTGATTAACATAAAGACTTTGTGATAAACCTAAAGATTATATCAGATAAACATTCAGCAATTCTAGGACTCCTTATGGGATGAGGACAAGAATGTTTTTAGGCCAATATATATATCTGTAAAAGTCCCTGTGCTAACTACGATTTCAATCAAGAAAACAGTCCCATTCTGTGTGATTAGTAGTATAGTGCAGAAGACATTTTACTGTGTTTTTTGTTCTTGCTGGTGTGCTACTGTTTTGGTGCCGTGATCAACAAGCAAGGAACATGTCAATGACTAATGCTGAATTGAATGGTAATCTTCCTTAACTGTTTCATATCACAAATTGGTTTTACTGATCTTTATGTGTTTATGTGTTCTGTGAATAGATCTTAATACATATTCATGTTATACATTCATTCATATAGGTATGACAATTGGTATCAGAGCTATGGCTCTTCACAAAACATAAATCAATCAATTCAGTAAAATCAATCTCAGCAAGTGGAAATTTTTATCCAACTCTTCATAAATAGGCCTGCAGTAATAATCAAGCCTAACTACATAACAGGATAAATCAACCTGGTTTAAGTCTACAATTTTAAGTAAATTTTAATCAGACCAAACGACAATTTTCTCTTGGTACTGTTCACAGAATCATCTTTTCATGCTTTACCCTCTACTTCTCTTCTCTTCCTTCTTTAATTATATTTTATTTTTCTTCCGCTAATTAAATGACTGCAGATTACTGAAGATAACAAGGTAAAGCATGAAAAACTAACAAATGCAGGAAATCATGAAATTAATAGGTCTACTGCAGATTACTGTATTTAAATGATCTGTTTCTACTTATAAAGCATAATTCCTGATTTCAAATGCTGGAAATCATAAAATTGGTTTTGTTATTATACAAATTCATATTTACTGCATTCAAATTGGTTCCACAAACCTAATACGAAATTTACATGCTATATGTAAAAGAGCATATCAACAAAACTTGATTAAATTTTATCTCCCCTACAAAACCTTGTTTTGTTCTTAATATTGCTGCATCTTTACTCTTAAGTTTTACATGTTCATTCATAAACAGAACCTAAAATGTAAACTATTAATTTTGATTCAATGAGATTCTGAAATGTCAGTAAATTTGTTACACAAAGTAACTTTTACTGTCAAATTGGATTTTTATTTTAAATCAAGTCTTGGTTTGGTACTTATAAAATTACATTGTATTATTGTTGACAGTAGCCGCAGAGAGGCTACAGCAGGCCCACAGACCCGCAGCAAGTGCACCAGGGCCCGGCCTAAGGCTCGGGACCGGATCACCAGCACCCGGCCTCGGGGCCCAGCACTCTATCCTGCCTCCAGGGACCCAGGGGCCGGGGGCGCCAGCCTGCCAAAGAGGGCACCAGAATGTACAAACAGAAGGGAACCAGTCCCACATCGAAGGGTGAGGCCAGCCCTCACCCCCAACCACCTATATAAGGGCCCCAACTACCCTCTTTATTAGGTAAATTATCTCTCACCCTGCTTACATACGTGCCTTGGTTATATATATTCCAACTATACTAACTTAGGCATCGGAGAGGAGAAGACCGGCCCGCCCGGTATTCCCCTTAGTGAGCAGGATTGCAGGAGATCAAGTTGGATTCACCGTGTATCTACCAGGCCCCCGGGCTTAGGCAGAAACAATTGGCGCCGTCTGTGGGAAGCTTGAACGAAAAGCCGTGTAAGCAACACCGTTGGGAGAGAATTCGGAAATGAGTTGAGAGAAAGGTACCGCCGAGGAGGGACGTGTTGCACTAGTGCAGACGCTCACCTCCACCCCAGTCGTCACGCGGGAGCCGCGCGGCGACCGGGGCAACGGTCAGGAAGGAGGGAGCTGTGGGGGACCATCCGGCGTGCCGGATCCCCACCACGACAGCTCGCGCAGGAAAGGCCCGGCAAAGGATGAAGACAGTCTAGAGCGACGGGGCTTCTCCTTGACATTCTCAGATGATCCAAGCGATCGATCTGAGAGCCCGGACCGGGACCCTACGTACAGCCCCTGCCATAGCAGTATGGCGGGAGAGCTACGGGCAATGGCCGCAGAGGTCAGTCGTCTAAGAGAGGAGAGCGACAGGGACAGAGCTAAGTCCAACGCCCGGTACGAAGAGATGGAGGCGGTGAATACTGCCCTAGTGGCCGCCCTGGAAAGGGGACAGCAGCGTAGTGACGCCATGGCCGAGGCGCAGGCGACACTCCCACCCATCCAACCTCAACACACCGAAGCAGGGCAATCTTCGGGCGGTCGGCCCGGTGACCCCGTGCGAGAAAAGTCGCCAGCAGGCGCAGGCCCGCCGAAGAGCACGACAACCTCCCGCCAGCTCGGCGCTTCGTCAGTGGATGAAGTTGAGACTCCGACCGCACGGGCGCTGCAGATGTTAGCCAACACCGTGTCGGACTTAAAGGCCCAAATGGAGGCCAACGAGAGAAGAGCCGCGCGGCCGATGGAGGGCGCCCGGTTTAATGAGCGCATGGGTCCTTTCTCGCACCGGGTCATAGAGTCGGGAAGATCTGGCAACCAGAAGTCCCTCAAACTCACCTATTCAGGGTCCGGCTGCCCGTACCAGCATCTGGACAGTTTCCGGTCCCAAACCTGCGCCAAGGGATACTCCGATGCAGTTTGCTGCAACATCTTCCAGGAAACTTTGTCTGGAGAAGCGCTCAGCTGGTTCTACGAGCTTCCAGCAAACTCGATCGAGGCGTTCGAGCAGTTAGCCGACCGGTTCGTAGGCCGCTTCATTCTCTGAGTCAAGGGAGCCCGGACGTCGACCATCCTCTTCAACTGCATACAAGCCCCCGGAGAGGAACTGAGAACCTTTGTCAACCGCTGGCAGACGGCTACGGCCGGGGTTCGGAACTTGGACAAAGACATCGCCGAAATGGCTTTTAAGCAGGGGCTCCGAGCGGGTAAGTTTTCCTACGCCGTCCGGGTAGAACTCCCGCAGGGGTATGACGAGTTGATGGCTATGGCCATCCGGCATGCTCAGGCCGATCATGAGACCTATGGGCATCACCTACTGAAGAGGAACCGGGATGAGCAGTAGGAAGACCATCCCCGGGAAGAGAACCCTCCGCCCGGCCAGGAAGCCAAGCCCAGTCAGCGGACCGAGAACCGCACCGCTCGACCCAGCCGGAACGCCAACAACAGAAACTGGCCACAGCAGCAGCAGAGGCCCTATTCTGATAAACCCCAGAACGAGCACAAGCCGGTACCGTACCGCCAAGAGCGCCCCCTGGCAATCATGCCAGCACCACCACCGGCCGGTCAAGAAGTCTTCACCGCTCTCACCACTTCCTACGAGGATATCCTACTTGAGAACGGGAGCGTCATTCCCCCACCGCCCAAGAGAAAGTACCCGAAGGGGAAACTTACAACGGCGCAGACGGGCAAGTACTGCTCTTATCATGATGAGACTACTCATCGAACGAATCAGTGCTGCACTCTCAGGACAGCGGTGCAGGGTTTGATTGATAACGGCCAGCTCCAGCGGTACGTAGGGGAAAGAAGAACGGACCCCGACCGGGAACGTGACCAGGCCTGGTAAACCCGCTAACTCCAAGCGGTTAGTTTGGCATAGTTCGCGGTTAAACCGTTGTAAAAACAAATATATGCAAACTACTTTTGAGAAAATTTCACCGGCTCTGCCAGTTCCAGTATATTCATATTCAAGCAAGTATACAAGCAGTAACCGATCCGGAAAGATTACAAGGAAAAGAGCAAGGAAAATCCTAAGGAGCCACGACTCTGCCTTCAGCAGGCAATCCGCCAGCCTCTCCTGCGGTACCCTCATCGTCAACCTCAGTTCCGGTGTTGACTCTGGCTCGGGGAGACTCGGCACCGTTGGTAAAAGAATCCAAGTCCGAGCGAATCGCTTCATCCGGCTACCCTCCACCGCCTCCTGATGGATGTCCGACTGCTCATGGATATCTCCTTCAGCAGCAATCGGCATCAGGGAAGTGTCTAACCATCCCTTCCCCGCCCATTCCGTGTACGCATCCGAGATGCCCTCTTCCCTGGCCTTCACCAGAAACTCCAGGAACTGATCGCTCTCACGGTATTTGAGAACGACCCGCTCGTAGAGCTCCGGGTCATCTTTCCCGGTCGGAGCAGCAGAGGCGGCGCGCAGAGCGGCAGCTCCCACTTGGAGCTCGTCCACCTTGGCTTCCAGTTCGGCCCACTCCTTCTCCAGGCTCCGGTTCTGCTCCTCCAGCTTCTTGGCCCTCTCCTCCGATCTGGCCTTCTCTCGGTCCGAGCGGGATTTCTCCACCTCCAGGCGCTGTCGGGCCTCCGATAGAGCAGCTATCTGTCTCTTCAGCTCCTCGCTCGCATCCGATTGGTACAGACTGTACAGCAGCAACAAAGGCAGTTAGTCAAGCGGCAAAAGAAAACAAGCTACAGGCAGTGTAGTGGTACCATGCAGTACTTACCCGGAGGACGGATTCCTTGCATTTTGGGCGATTCCCACCCACCAGGGCTCCTGCAACCCCAGGTCTGTCCAGACCAATGCCGGCCAAGTCCGCCGCCACTTGCCGGACGATTGCACTATCCGGGCTTCCCCTCGGTGCCTCCACAGACGCGGGACTACTCTGCCGGGCAGCAGCAGCAGCCTTCTCCCCGGCAGCGTTAGTTTGCGCACCGCTGGTTATCCTGAACCGTTTGGCCAGGTTCTCCCGTGCCGACCCACCGGTAAGCGTCACCAGCGCGGAGGAAGGAATGTCCCCGCCTTTCCGTTTCTCTCCCCGGCCTTTCAGAGAAGAAGATTGTGCGCTTACCCAGGCGGAACGAGCCACGTGCGGCACAGACACCGGCCGGTTGGGGATCCTGTTCACTCCACCGGGAATCCTTACTGGCCCCCCGGTGCTCTTGCCCTTTCCAGGCGCCATAAGGCCCGCAGCATGATGGGTCTTCACCCGCCTCAGGAGATAGGCGCCGTCGTCAACATCCATGGCCCTCGGCTCTGGATGAGTCGTGAGCCGGCCGGACTCCTCGTCCACCGACGTCCGCGAGACGGTCTCGCCTTTCTCCTTCAGCTTGTTAAGGAGGTCTTCCCCGTCCATTGAGAGAGTGGTTTTGGGCTTGATAGTCGCCCGGGAAGATGCACCTGCAAGGAAAGCGAACAGTTAGCATTTTGCAAAAACTAGCACAAAGTATCACCGCTAAAGGGCTTCCTACGCACCGGGACCCCGCCCGAGTTGGCAGTATTCCAGCACTTCTCGTCGGATGAAGTTGAAAGAACTCCGTTCCAGATCGTCCCAACATCCGATTATGGCAAGACCCTCCCATGCTCCAGACCGGATAGCTCGAACGACTGGTCGCCAAGGGGTTGGAAGGCGCCAGGAACCCGGTACATTTTACTCCTCGCCTGCCACCTCCCGCCCACCATCACCACCTTCTTCCTCCAACTGTTGTCTACCCATGTAGGCATATTGGTGACGATCGGTGGAGGTTTCCGGGCGTTGAAGGACAGGCAACCCCGGGACCCTTGCTTCCTTGAGTAGGACAACCTATACAAGGACCGGAATTCGTTTACCGTTGACATACTCATTTCGGACAAATCGTATAGGCAGCCGAGGCTCAGTAATCGCCTCCACTGGAGCCCAGGAAGCTGCGCGGGCGACACTTGCAGCGCACTGAGCATATACTGTACGAAATTTGGCAGCGGGAGCGAGAGTCCATGCCGGAACTGGTCCTGGTGCGCGGCAACCCAACCTGCTTCCGGGTTGCAGGCTGACTCTCCAGGATTCAGGGGCCGCAGCAGAACTTCATCCTGGATACCCCATGTTTCCCGGAGCGCTGCAATCTCTCCAGGGGTCATGCTACCCTCAGGTTCATCACACACCACAGTATCCTTCCCTCTGCCAATGGTGTAGCTCACGGCCGGAGCATCTGCAAGACGCACCCCGTGCAGTATTTCAGTCTCCGAGGATTCAGCCCCGGAAGACGAAGACGAAGATGGAGACGAAACCCTGCTCCCGGAGCAGTCAGCGGCTTCGGACACCGGGGATTCCGAACCGAGCCAGTCCTCCAGTCTCTCCTCATCGTCCACGATAGGACCCCTGGCAGCCGATTCGGAAGCCCGGTCAGAACCTGAAGATGACATCTTAACCTAGGGGAAGAAAACAAAACCCTAGCGCTCGTCAGCAACAGGCTACAACAGCGCCTTCTACGGCCTCTCCCCAAGTTCGCCGCAGAGTAGTTCCGTCAGCGACAGAGATCCCTCCCCCCCGCCGCAAAACAACAAAACTAAAACAAGAACACCGAGGCAAAGAAATTAACAAACTTACCGATTAATATGCTCAACCGAGGACAGTTCGCCCTACGAAAGCAGCGGGCAATGGTAGGAAGAGATTAGGGAGCGCTCGAGAAAACGGATCTCGTGGGGCAAAAGGGCTCAGAGTTTTCGCCGGATTTCTCTCTTTCTCTTGGTTTCTCCAAAGCAAGAAGCAACAGCAGAAAGAAGAGCAGAAGAGGCCTTTTTATAGAGGGGACCAGCGCCCTAGGCAATTGAAATCCCTCCAAAACAAGTAATCAGAGCAACTCAAACGCCTGCGAATCCAGGCCCTTCATCTCAAAACCGCCCCTGCTGGCACGTGTCCCAGCATTGGTAAACTGCCCATGCCATCATAACTGACGGGACTGATGGACTTCCTCCTTAAATGCATGTCAGCCACTTGTCCCACACACTGGCGACAGGAAGGTAGGAGCGGGAACCGAGGAGTCAGGCCCTCCCACACCTCCCCAGATTCCACGGTTGCACGCCATCTTTGCTGCAAGATTAACCGGTCATGATTTCTCAACCGGCTTGAAAACCTCCCACCGGTGGTGATCATCCAACCGCTTTGAGAGCATCCATCCGGGTATGAGCAATAGGGGACTCGTCTCGATATGGCAGGACGCCCGATCGAGGTCCACCCGGCACCATGGCAGTTCGCGGTTATGATCATTCAACCGGCTGCATGGCTTCTTCGCTGTATATCTCGAAGACCTCTCACTGGTGGTGATCATCCAACCGCTTCGAGAGCATCCATCCGGGTATGAACAATAGTGGACCCGTCCCGATATGGCAGGACGCCCGGTCGAGGTCCACCCTGCACCATGGCAGTTCGCGGTTATGATCATTCAACCGGCTGCATGGCTTCTTCGCTGCATATCTCGAAGACCTCTCACCGGTGGTAATCATCCAACCGCTTCGAGAGCATCCATCCGGGTATGAGCAATAGGGGACCCGTCTCGATATGGCAGGATGCCTGGTCGAGGTCCACCCGGCACCATGGCAGTTCACGGTTATGATCATTCAACCGGCTGCATGGCTTCTTCGCTGCATATCTCGAAGACCTCTCACCGGTGGTAATCATCCAACCGCTTCGAGAGCATCCATCTGGGTATGAGCAATAGGGGACCCGTCTCGATATGGCAGGACGCCCGGTCGAGGTCCACCCGGCACCATGGCAGTTCGCGGTTATGATCATTCAACCGGCTGCATGGCTTCTTCGCTGCACATCTCGAAGACCTCTCACCGGTGGTAATCATCCAACCGCTGCGAGAGCATCCACCCGGGTATGAGCAGTATGGACCCGTCTCGATATGGCAGGACGCCCGGTCGAGGTCCGCCCGGCACCATAGCAGTTCACGGTTATAATCATTCAACCGGCTGCATGGCTTCTTCGTTGCATATCACCGGAGGACTCGTCTCGATATGGCATGTCGCCCGGTCGAGATCCGCCCGGTCCGTAGCAGTTCGCGGTTAGGTATCATTCAACCAGCTGCACGCCATCCTACTGGAGACCTCGTCTCGATATGGCATGTCGCCCAGTCGAGGTCCACCCAGCTGCATCTCACTTGGGGGACTCATCTCGATATGGCAGAACGCCCGGTCGAGATCCGCCCACCGGTTACGACGCATCCAACCGGCTCGAGAGCATATTCCGGGAACAGGATCCACCCGGCCCCATGGTATTTCACTGGGGGACTCGTCTCGATATGGCAGGACGCCCGGTCGAGTTCCGCCCAGTACCATGGCTTGACCCCGGTCATGAGAACATTCGACCGGCATGGGCATTATACACCCGGGTGAGTTTACATCTAACCCATGTACGCTTGTCCAGCAGGATAAAAACCCTGCATCGCACCAGCTGCGGCAAACGGGGGCTGCACGGCGAGCCTTATCACCTCAACGCCACCCCCTACCGGGAACAGGATCCACCCGGCCCCATGGCATTTCACTGGGGGACTCGTCTCGATATGGCAGGACGCCCGGTCGAGTTCCGCCCAGTACCATGGCTTGACCCCGGTCATGAGAACATTCGACCGGCATGGGCTGTATACACCCGGGTGAGTTTACATCTAACCCATGTACTCTTGTCCAGCAGGATAAAACCCTGCATCGCATTGAACCGCGATCAATATGGGGCTACACGGCGAGCCTTGTCACCTCAACGCCACCCCCCTTACCTCAACGCTTATTCAACACAAGCTGAGAAGAACTAGCAAGTGTTCACCGGTGCTTCAAACAGCCCGCAACACCGGGGTAATCTCCCCGCAGCCTAGCAATATGGGACTCGTCTCGATATGGCAGAACACCCGGTCGAGCTCCCATACTCCTGGACTCGTCTCGATATGGCAGGACGCCCGGTCGAGGTCCAGTACTGAAGTTCACCTGGGACTCGTCTCGATATGGCAGAACGCCCGGTCGAGATCCCATAAACTTCACCCCGCTCCGCTTTGGCAGATTGCCCGGTAGAGGCTCAGTGAACTCCGCTCCGTTTCGATTTGGCAGATCGCCCAGTTGTGACCCAGTGAAGCTCCACTTCATACCGATAGGGCAGAGTGCCCTGCCGAAATTCCATGCACATCTCTTGCATGGCGGATTTCAACGCCCCATTATCATCCTATGCACAAATCTCTTGCATGGCGGATTTCAACGCCCCATTATCATCCCATGCACAAATCTCTTGCATGGCGGATTTCAACGCCTCATTATCATTCCATGCACACATCTATTACATGGGATCATGGCATCATCTCATACATTCTCCGGGTTCCACCCCACTCCATGCTCATAGTAACACAACACCTGAGCACAGTACTACTTATATTACAAACATACTTATAAACTATTGCTTCCCATCGGTAACAGGTACTCACCTCTGTCACGCCCAATCTTTAACGCAGACTTGGGGGACTGGGCACCGGTAGGTTGGTAACCCTGCGGGTCTGCGGGTCTGCGGGACAAGAGCAAGACAGATTTAAGTCCCCATTCAAGATTGCACTTGACCGGGAACTTGGGGGACTTGTTGACAGTAGCCGTAGAGAGGTTACAGCAGGCCCACAGACCCGCAGCAAGTGCACCAGGGCCCGGCCCAAGGCTCGGGACCGGATCACCAGCACCCGGCCTCGGGGCCCAGCACTCTATCCTGCCTCCAGGGACCCTGGGGCCGGGGGCGCCAGCCTGCCAAAGAGGGCACCAGAATGTACAAACAGAAGGGAACCAGTCCCACATCGAAGGGTGAGGCCAGCCCTCACCCCCAACCACCTATATAAGGGCCCCAACTACCCTCTTTATTAGGTAACTTATCTCTCTCCCTGCTTACATACGTGTCTTGGTTATATATATTCCAACTATACTAACTTAGGCATCGGAGAGGAGAAGACCGGCCCGCCCGGTATTCCCCTTAGTGAGCAGGATTGCAGGAGATCAAGTTGGATTCACCGTGTATCTACCAGGCCCCCAGGTTTAGGCAGAAACAATTATGATCTCCAAAGAGTGTTTGCAGGTGTAATTTTAATTGTAACAACAGTACTTTTATATGATCTGTGATTCAACTTTAGTTATGTTTGAACTTTTCCTAATCCAAAGATATGGACTGCTTCTAATATAAACTTGTTTCTGCATGATCATAGTATTGTAATACATAATTCAGATATTAGATTTTATACTACAAAAGTATTATCTGATATGCCTTAAGCCTTGGGACTTTCATGTTTCTGCATATTAAACTTATATGCTTATATATACATTATGCTTGAAACACATACTGCAGTTTACACACACATATTTTGAAAAACATTTACTCACATTATTTTGTTGTTTAGCTGGTGATGTTGTCCATCTGGGACAGATTCAAGTACTGAATGGTGGATTGAACTTCAGAAAATGGAAAAACCAGGTGGAATTCTATCTGTCCATGAACCAAAACATGGACTTGTGCTTAACTGAGGAGGTCCCCTATGGACTGGATGAGGAAAGTACCAAAGAAGAAAAACAAGCTCCCAAGGATTGGTACAAGGCAAACAGAATGGCCAAGAATGTGATAAGAAACACGCTCTCAGACACTGTGAGAGGCTGTGTTGAAGAACCTGAATATGTTGTTGACTACATAGAGCTGATTTCACAGAAATTCAAAGAGAGCAACAAAGCTGAAGCTGCTAGACTCTCCAAGAAATTCTATGACCTAAAATTCAATGGAACAGGAAGTGTGAGAAATCACATCATGCAGCTCATCAACATCAACAATCAACTGAAGGATCTTGAAATGGGGGTGAACAATGCTCAAGTGGTACACATAGTTTTGGAATCTCTTCCTGCTGCATATGGAAACCTGAGGAGCAATTACAATGCTCAGAAGGAAAAATGGGAAATTGATGAGCTGATTTCAATATGTGTGGATGAACAAGATAGGATGAAGAAAGAAGATGTGCCAGCAATATCAGTCAACTACATTGACAAAAACAAAGGCAAGAAGAAGAACTATCTTAAACCAAAGAGGGAAATCAGCAAGAATCCCAACCAGAAACCATCAGAATCAAAACTGCAGAAAGTCAAGTGTTTCTTCTGCAAGAAGTTTGGGCATATTTAGAAGCAGTGTGAGGGTTTCAAGAAATGGATACTGAAAAAGGGAAAAGTACTATCACAATTCATTATTTGATTTCAGTTCTATCTATGGTATAAATAATATATCTATATTTGATAAATCTGCTTTTGCTTTAGAAGTAAACTTCATGGATATAGAACCTCATACATATTGGTTGGATTCAGGCTCACCAATTCATATTACCGACTCAATGCAGGGTTTACTAAAGAGGAGAATACCAAAGAAGCATGAAGACACAGTTTGTGTTGCCAATGGCATGAAGGTGGCAGTAAAGGCCATTGGAAGTCTGCATATGGATTTAGGTTTTGGAAAGTTTTTAATTTTAGACAATGTTTATTTCATTCATTCTCTTAGGAGAAATTTGCTTTCAGTTTCTTTGCTAGTTAAGATGGATTGCAAACTTATTATTGATCTCGTTGGAATAAAAGTTTTTAGGAATTCAGACTATATTGTTTATGGTGTTTTCAATCATGATTATTTACAGTTAAAATGTTCAGTTTCTAAACATGATATTATGTTGATTGAAAATAATGAAAACATATCAAGCAATAACACTACAGTTGGAATGAAAATATCAATCTATAATAATAAGTCTGCTTACCTATGGCACAGAAGATTGGGGCATATATCTAAAGATAGACTCAAAACATTGATAAAGAATAAAACACTACATGAACTTGACTTCAGTGATTTAACAGAATGCATAGAATGCTATAAAGGCAAGTTGGCTAATTCAAGAAAGAAAACTGCAGTAAGAAGCCAAAAACTCTTAGAATTAATACACACAGATATATGTGGACCTTTTAAGCATAAAACTATATGTGGAAACACATATTTCATAACTTTTACAGACGATTGTTCTAGATACTGCTATATATATCTTATGTCAGAAAAATCACAATCTTTAGAAGCTTTTAAAATCTACAAAAATGAAGTAGAACTGCAGTTAGAAGCTAAGATTAAGTGTGTAAGATCTGATAGAGGTGGGGAATTCTATGGAAAGTATACTGAGGCAGGCCAGCTTAAGGGACCATTTGCATTGTTTCTTCAAGAACAAGGCATTAAGGCTCAGTATACCACTCCATATAACCCTCAGCAAAATGGAGTGGCAGAGAGGAAAAATAGAACATTACTTAATATGGTGAGAAGCATGATGAGCACTAGTGGTTTACCTAAATTCTTGTGGGGTGAAGCATTAAGAACTGCAAATTATATTTGCAACAGATCACCTAGCAAGGCTATAGACAACACCCCTTTTGAAAAATGGAGTGGAAAGAAACCAAGCTTACATCACCTACATGTATGGGGATGCAAGGCATAAGCTAAATCACCAAACAAGTTAACAAATAAATTAGAGTCCAAAACTGTGAGCAGCAATTTCATTGGATACTGTGAAAAATCCAAAGGCTACAGATTTTATGCAGCTCATCACCAACCTACAATTCTTGAAACGAATCAAGCTAAATTTCTAGGTGAAACTGAATTTAACTCAATTTTTGAAGACTTATCTTCAGACTTTGAGGAAATAATGAGTGATGAGAATTTAGAAAAATATTTACTTTTGGAAAATCAAAACACAGAAGCTATGCAAACTGATAAAAATCAAGATACAGAAGATGAAATAAAGCCAGAACCACATGCAGAACCACAACAAAATACAGAAAACATAGATATAGCTGAACCACATTTAGAAGAAATTCCACCTAGAAGATCTCAAAGACAAAGAAAACCTACATATGGAGAAAACAGTGATTATCATGTATATTTGCAAGAATTAGATGATGTACTTGCAGAGGAAAATGATCCAGTAACCTATAAACAAGCTGTTGAAAATGAAAATTCAAAACAGTGGCAGCTGGCCATGGAGGCTGAATTAGCATCCATGAGTCAAAATTCAGTGTGGGAGTTGGTTAAACCAGACCCACAACATAAAGCAATAGGTTGCAAATGGGTTTTTAAGACCAAAAGAGATGAAAATGGCAGAATAGAGAGACACAAAGCCAGGCTAGTAGCTAAAGGGTTCACACAAAAAGAAGGCATAGATTATACAGAAACCTTCTCTCCAGTATCCACAAAAGATTCATTTAGAATCATTATGGCTCTATTAGCCCATTTTAATATGGAACTTCATTAAATGGATGTAAAAACTGCATTTTTAAATGGAGACTTAGAAGAAACAATCTATATGAAGCAACCTGAAGGTTTTGTGGTATTTGGAAAGGAAAATCATGTATGCAAACTTCAAAAATCTATATATGGACTTAAGCAAGCTTCCAGACAATGGTATAAAAAGTTTGATTCAGTAATTTCATCATATGGCTTTACTGAAAATCTAGTGGATGAGTGTGTATACTTAAAGACAGTTGGGAAGAATTTTATTTTTCTCATATTGTATGTAGATGATATTCTGTTAGCTAGCACTTACATGAAACTGTTGAAAAGTACTAAAGATTTTCTGTCTAAAAGGTTTGATATGAAAGATCTAGGTGAAGCTTCATTTGTTTTAGGAATTGAGATCAAAAGGGACAGAAAACAAGGTTTACTAGGTTTATCTCAGAATGCCTACATTCGTAAAGTTTTGAAAAGATTCAATATGGAAACTTGTTCTTCAGGATCTGTCCCTATGTCTAAAGGTGATAAGCTTACTAAAAAGTCTAAAAATGGGGGGAAGAATGAAGGTGACAAGCAAATAGAGACTACACCTTATGCTAGACTTGTAGGCAGTTTGATGTATGCTCAAGTCTGTACCAGACCTGATTTATCTTTTGCTGTAGGAATTTTATCTCGTTTTCAATCTAACCCTTCTCATGAGCATTGGATTGCAGGTAAAAAGGTTTTAAGATATTTACAGGGAACTAAAGCTCACATGTTGGTTTACAGAAAAGTTGAAAAACTTGAACTACTGGGATACACTGATTCAGATTTTGCAGGTAACTTCCCTAACTCCTCTAAATCTACATGTGGCTATGTTTATATGCTTGTTGGTGGTGCTATAGCATGGAAAACCATGAAACAAAAAGTAATAACCACTTCAACAATGCAAGCAGAATTCATAGCAGTATATGAAGGAGTCTGTGAAGGTATGTGGATTAGGAACTTCTTAATACAGTATGATGTTCTTAAGTTCATAGTTTCAGGAGCAATTAAAGTATTCTATGACAATGAAGCAGCTGTCTTCTTTGCCAAGAATGACAAAAGATCAAACAGCTCAAAACACATAGCATTAAAGTATCTCAGTGTGAGACAACAAATACGGCTTGGTGAATTTCAAATTTTAGATATAAACACAGAAGCTCAACTTGCAGATCCATTTACTAAAGCTTTAGGAGTGGGAATTTTCCAGGAACATGTTAAAAACCTGGGAATATTATCAAAACTGAGCACTTAAGATCTGTGGGAGTCACCTCTTCATTTTTAGACTTTCAGTTCTCATTTATGCAAATTTAGTCTCAGCCCTTATCATCATATTTGCCTTACAATGTAATTTTGAGTTAGCAATAAATTCATTTTTTCAAAATCACTGTTCACTATTACTGTTACATATATGTGTGTTATCAAAATGAGCATTTATGCAGATGAATACAGCAAGTGATGTACATGCTCGATTTATACCTTGCTGACATGATTTTGAACAATTCAAAATCCCTAAAAGGACTATGAGCAAAGAAATCAAGGTAGACATATTGTTAATATCGTTTGCTCTTCTGTTTATCAAACTAAGCTTATGTGATATGCAGAATTTATGTTAGTGATCTTCAATTGTCTCAGTCATCATGATTGAACACAATCTTAGGTTCTGCATCAGTTATGCATATTGACCAAGCTGAGACAAGTCATGAGTCATTTTTATATTTCAATGCACACTTAATCATTACTTATATACTTGTTATGGTTCAAATGCTAAGAACAAAGATAACTTTGGTCCAAGTGGGAGATTGTTGGAAACAGAATTGGACTCTACATTTATCCTTGATCCTTAAGTCATTAGTTTTGATTTAACTTGTATATAATCAATGGAAATATAAATGATAAACTCTATCATGTAACCTATTGGATTTATGTCTCTCAATAGGAGTATGAGACTTGCCTTGTTAATGTACCTGATTAACATAAAGACTTTGTGATAAACCTAAAGATTATATCAGATAAACATTCAGCAATTCTAGGACTCCTTATGGGATGAGGACAAGAATGTTTTTAGGCCAATATATATATATGTAAAAGTCCTTGTGCTAACTACGATTTCAATCAAGAAAGCAGTCACATTCTGTGTGATTAGTAGTATAGTGCAGAAGACATTTTACTGTGTTTTTTGTTCTTGCTGGTGTGCTACTATTTTGGTGCCGTGATCAACAAGCAAGGAACATGTCAATGACTAATGCTGAATTGAATGGTAATCTTCCTTAACTGTTTCATATCACAAATTGGTTTTACTGATCTTTATGTGTTTATGTGTTCTGTGAATAGATCTTAATACATATTCATGTTATACATTCATTCATATAGGTATGACAAAACCATCTAGCTTCTTTCATGTAACCATCGACATGGATTTTCATCTGAGACAGTAACCTTTATTAACCAATTTCTGTAATCAGACGAATTGCTTTTATCATTACGAACATATGCATGTTCGTGTAAGTTTCAATATGAGGGCTTACCGATTCTCTTGCATGGTGAATGGCATACAAGTTTCCCTCGCTTGCAAGCTTTTCTTCAATTTCAGTGTAGACATCCAACAAAGCCTTGTAACAGACTTTCATATAGTCCGGCAACTGATCCATAGCAGAGATGTCCCACCTGATAATAATATAAAGGAAGTTGATACGTTTGTTGTACAATTTCAACCGAAATACTACATGATGTAAAAATAATTTTGAAAAGCCTACTTCACTGATCTCAAACTCTCTGGCAATTACTTGCTTAGATTATGGAAAAATTAATCGTTGATTGTAATGCTGCGCGAACAACCAAATTCACCCCAATAACATTTAGGTTCACATCCTATATATGTAGAGAAAATGAAATAATGTGGATTAATTGAATCAAACCTCTGAATAGCTTCATTAAAGAGCTCTAGTTCTTCAGGTATGCCATGACCGTCAAAGATGTCATCAATCGCTGCTACCATGTAAATAACTGTGTAAGTATAAAGATGTTGACAGTCCTCATTATGGACCAAAACACAGCCCAAGATGTAGTATGATGAGTCCCAGCACAAGTACAAGTGAAGCCATGAAGCCCAACTAATTCAAGGCCCAACATAACCTCAGAAAACTAAGGTATATTCATGCATATTCATATCATGTTTTCACAAGGATAGCAGTACCACTTTGTATCATATGTTTGCTACTAAGGATAGGAGTACTGCTTTATATACCGAGTTTTCTAGGTATTTTTATGGCTTTGTTCAAATCGTCTTGAAAACTGTGATTTATCTTCTCAATGCATTTCCAGTTGTTTCCAGTCGATTTGCTTTTCAAAATTCAAACAGCTAGCCAAGCATGTGATGCTCTTGGCGCTCAAACTATCAAAGGGTGAATGAATTCTTCAACCCGTGACCTTGATGTTTTCAAGGTCCATTTGTTTATGCTTGGTTTGTGTTACACTTACCTATGCAGTTGATAGTAGGCTGTATGATCCTAGAAGGAAGTTGTTTTGCCTTTTCATATTGTTGACATTCTTTTAGAATGCTTTTTGCAAAACCTTTTTCCCTCTTATGAAAAGCTAGCCATTTTTGGAAAGTTGGTTTTGTCCATTAGTGCTTGGCTTTGTCCTTCAAAGGTTTTCAACAGTATCTAAGCCAAACACATCAGTCCAAACTTTCTGAAATTCATTGGCAAGTGTGATGCCCTCTTAGTACACACCTTGGCCTATAAATACCAAGTAAAGTTTCCTTTGTTTGGTGGTTGTTTTTGTGTCTTCGTTGTGTATTTGTGAAGATCATCTTTTGTATGATTTTCAGTTCATAAAGCCCTCTTACTCTAAGTCTTCCTAGTGACTATAAATCTTAGAGCATTGGCTTGAACAATCTTTCAAAACCCATATTGCATTTACACTTGCATGCCATGTGTTTTTGCTTGGTGGTCAATTTAATTGTGTTTTTGTTATTATTGAAGAATATCAGCTTGGTTGTGTTCTTACTCTCTACTGCTCTAAGTCTTCCTAGTGATTATAAATCTTAGAGCTTGAGAAATCAAAAACCGTTTTTCAAAAATCATAAAGCATTTGCATTCCAATACATGAGGTTGTGATTGGAGGTGCAACGACCCCAAGAGTTCACAAAGCAGAGTTAGCTAAGGAGTAGTTAAGGTCTGAGTGAAGCTCTTGTATCCCTTTCATGTGTGAGGACTTAGGGGACAAGATGGGAGAGCGTTCTAGTTAGACTAGGTAGAGTCATAGAACAGGATAACAACAAGGTCTGGTATCCCATCACTACCAGAAAAGGGGTTATAGCCGACGATATGGGAAAAAACGGCCGACGAAATAGTACTTCGTCGGCTATAAGGGGTCATAGCCGACGAATTACTATTTTGTCGTCCACATCGTCGGCTATAATATTATAGCCGACGAGTTGTCGGACGTCGTCGGCTATAACTATAGCTGACGAAAAGTTTTTGGTTATAGCCGACGAGGAGGTTATTCGTCGGCTATAACTCTTATATCAGATCTATTCTGCAGCAGCGAGCTCATTCGTCGAAAATATTTCGAAAACGCTCTGAAATCGTCCAAAACCTCGGCCCTAAGCTTGAAAGGTACGTATATTGCTGTGTGTGTTGATTTAGTTGGTTATATGCAGAGGTGTGTTAATTTAGAGTTTAATTAGAATAAATGTGTGATTAATTTGATATATATATATATATATATATCTGTGTGTGTGTGTGTGTTGAGATGAGATTATTAATGGGTTGATATGTTGGTTATATAGAATTGAAGTTTTGTTGAAGATTAGTGATTGATTGTTGATTTATAGGTGATTTTAGATGAATTTGATGAAAAAATGTATATATATATATATTAATTAATTTAATTGTAATTAAAAATATATTGTTGGTATATATAAAAAATACATTGTGTTTAATTAATTAGGGAGATTGACGATGTTTTAATTAATTTAGGGATGCATGTGTATATATATATATATATATATATATATATATATGTGTGTGTGTGTAATGATGAATTTTTTAATTAATTAGTACGTACGTACGTACGTAGTACGTGCATATATACATATCTATATATAGCTATATTTATTTCTTGAATTTACAGGATGAACAAGAGTTGGATTACCCTTGGAAGATGGGATCAGGCGTATCATGATGGAGTTAGGAGTTTCCTGGATTTTGTGATGGCTAACTGTGGAGACACTACACTTCATTATTGTCCGTGTAAAAAGTGCAAGTGTGCCACCCCACGACACCGGTTTTCCATAGAGACAGTGGAGCAACACCTGGCTAGATATGGATTTTGGGTCCTATACACTAATTGGATTTATCACGGTGAACCAGAGTTTGCGGGTCCTCATGATCATAGACAATTTACCGAGAGAGGGAGTTCCTCCAATGATCCAACAACGAACTGGATCAACGATATGTTTCCTCGTGAGAGCGGTGTCTTTGATGAAGCACCAGATGTGCAACTCCCTCCTCCGGAGATGGAGTGTTTCCCTGATATTGAGCCACTCGAGCCATTACCCCGATCTCCGGTCAACACAAGTGGTATGGAAAAGTACAACAACCTGATCGCATTGCAACAGACTCCATTGTACCCCGGATGCAGTAAGACTGTCCTTGAATCTGTCATGGGAGTGATGAAGATCAAAACGGAGAACAAAGGCACTGTCAAATCGGTTGATGATTGGCTGAAGATATGGGGTGGGGCAATGCCCCCCGGACATCGGCTTCCTACCAGTCATCATAAGGTGCGACATATCCTTAAAGATCTCGGCCTTTCCTACATCAAGATTCTTGCATGCAGATACGATTGCGTTCTGTTTTACGGGGAAGGACTTGCAGATCTTGAATACTGCCCAGTATGCAATACAGAGCGGTATAAGTTCACTCCTAAAGGGAACAAGAAAGCTGTGAAGATACTTCGGTACTTCCCGCTGATTGATAGGCTTGAGCGGTTGTTCATGTGTGCTTTCACGGCCAAAGCTATGAGATGGTTTCACGGCCAAAGCTATGAGATGTTTCGGATGCGTGCCATGCTTGTTGGCACGATCAGTGACTTTCCTGGGAGGGGTATGTTGTCGGGCAGCGTCACCAGGGGTTACAGGGCTTGTTCAGAGTGCATGACTGTTGATTGCTCCAGTCCTCATTGCAGCAAGATTGTCCAGATGCGTCACCGTCGTTGGCTTCCGCATGACCATCCATTTAGGGACGATGCACAGGCTTTTGATGGGACTGAAGAAAGGGGCTGGGCACCCGAGCAATGGACAGGGGAGGAAATATTGGCAGTGTTGAATGAGTATGACTTTGGTCCGCTTAGCAATCATCCCGATGTGTTGCGCACGATTCCAGAGAGGCCGGATCGGTATAGGTTCTGGTCACACAAGAGCATCTTATGGGAACTTCCTTATTGGGCCAGGTTGGCTACCAGATACTACCTGGATGTCATGCATATAGAGAAGAACGTGGGTGAAGCCGTGGTTGGCACAGTTTTGAATTGGGAGAAGAAAACAAAAGACACCCCCAAGGCACGCGTTGATCTGAGAAATATGGGACTGCGGGACCATTTGTGGTTGAGAGAGGGCAGGAGCAAAATGCCCCAAGCTCCTTACACCGTCACCAGGGACCAGAAACATGAAATCTTTGGATGGCTGAGTAATGTCAGGTAACTTTTTATTAGGCATGTATTCCCTAAAGAATCCATCTGTTGTTGGACGACTATATATGCATGAAATCTAATTGTTGTTAATGGCTATGCAGGTATCCTTATGGCTATGCGGGTAACATAAGCAAGTGTGTTAACTACCGAGACAACAAGATGTACGGATTGAAGAGTCACGACTGCCATGTACTGCTTCAACGCCTCTTCCCTATTTTCATTCGAGCGTACTTGGAGGATGAAGTGGTTGAGCCGTTGGTGGCGTTGTCAAGATTCTTCCAGAAGTTATGCACTAGAGAAGTTAGAAAATCAGACCTCATGAGAATGCATGAGGAAATCGTTTTTATCTTGTGCAAGTTCGAGAGGATATTTCCCCCAAACTTCTTTGACATCATGCCTCACCTGATGATCCATCTTCCCCAACAATTGTTGCTTACCGGTCCCGTACACTACACTTGGATGTATCCCATCGAAAGGTACATGTTATTCATAAATTTGATTTATACATGTTTTTAAATAAAAGCTGCATGCTCTTAACATGCACTTGTTAACCTTACAGACAACTTGGAGACTACAAGAAATATGTGCACAATAAATCTGCGCCTGAGGGGTGTATTGCTGAAGCTTACATTGCGCATGAGTGTGTAACGTACGCCAAGTTGTACTTGGGAGCGATGGAGGACCCCCCACAACATCCAAGTCGAGATGACCCCGAGTTCAACCTATCTATCGTCGCCAACTCTGTTGTACCATACGGAAGCTTCAAGAAGAAGGGTGTGGACAAGTTGCCTGACCATGAGGTAGGGATTGCCCACTGGTGGGTTCTAATAAACTGTCCGGAGGTACAATATTGGAAACGAACCCATCTTCACTGCAAGGAAGTTCGCGGTGATGTCGAGTACCACAACACGACGTTTGCAGACTATTTTCCACAATGGGTAAGTGTATAAATATATATATTAGATGGCTTTCTTTTACAGTTCCATATTCTTTAATCATAAACACACCAAGTGATTTGAGTTATATTTTTCAGCTGATGCAAGTGGCTGCGAGGGGTGGTCATACAAATTACTCAGAGGAATTGAGGATGTTGTCGATGAAGCCGATATCTTCCACAGTCCGCCCAATGTGTGATGTCAACGGCGTTAAGTATATATGTGAAGCTAGAGACGGGGAACACAAAACACAGAATTGTGGGGTGATGGTCGATGGTGCAGAGGGGGGCGTGGATTTTTACGGTGTCCTACAGTCAGTTGTTGAACTCATTTATGGGAACCGCATGAAAGTCCACTTGTTCAAGTGTCGATGGTTTGATACTAGGCCGCACCGCATACGGATCGATCAGTACGGCATACTTTCGGTGAATACCGCCACTAGTGTGTATGAAGATGACCCCTTTGTTTTCGCCACAGCGGCCAAAAAGGTCTTTTATCTTGACGATCCATTGAACAAAGGCACGTGGAAGGTAGTTAACCATGTGTCTCAGCGAGACATATACAGTGCTACCACACTTGGTGTGAGCACAGAGTGTCAAGAAGCGACCGCATACCAAGAGCCGGACGCCGGCGACATTCCGGAATCCTCCACCATCCGCGATAATAATGTGACGCCGGGCAGAGTGGTTCGACTTCCTAAGAGTCAGGTGCCCATGTATGATGTTAATCTGAATCGTCTATATCAGGCAGACGATGACTCAGACGACGAGTACGAGCACCGGTTGCCAGATATTAACTACTATACTACGTCTGACTCAAGTGATGAGGATGATTCTGGTTATCATCCTTAGTATACTTTTTATGTATGTATTTTTGTACGATGGTGCATGCATGTATGAATACATTTTTCGTCCTTAATTACCGTTTTCCGAGTTTATGGGAAATTGTATTGAATTGTTTGTGCGATGTTCAGGAATTTATCAGGTGAAATAGGCAATTTTCAGGCCCTAAATGGCAAATTTTCGGAAAGATAAGCATTATAGCCGACGAAATGGACCATACTTCGTCGGCTATAATGGCCATTCTGGGTAATTTAATATGCAAGTCGTCGGCTAACGACAAAATGTTGAAGGTCGTCGGCTAAAGTATAGCCGACGACCTGTAACTCGTCGGCTATAACCCCTGGCTCGGATGTTGACCGAAACTATTGCTTGATCCTTCAAATGCAAAAGTGTCGTGAAATAAGATACGACCGAAATATTGAAATACGTCTACGGTTGAAAAATGGGAAGATTTCGACAAAATCTGTGTGCCGAATGTTGCGGTTAGCTGTTTTTTACTTCCGTTTTCCTATGGGTAGCCTGACGGTCGGTAAATATTTTGAGGAAAATTTTTATACGATTAGTTGCGTCTCATCGATCTGAAACTATTCTCTGTTGAAGGTCAGGCCAAAAAACGTCATTTAGACGGGCCAATTTCCGTTTTAAAGTGTTTAGAGGTTTGACTTTGCAGTTTGACCGTACCGATCGAGCCTTTAACCTTGTCAGATGTAGTTGGAATTTTTTTCATACGTGTATTTAATCTTAACGGTGATATCTGACGGTTGGAATAGATTTTTCAAACTTTTAGATTCGAAATCGGAACATATGCACTAATGTTCTTTAACTTGTTTACTAAGTGTTTAAGTGAATGTATAGTTTCAAATAGTTACTATACGTAGACCCTTCAAATGCAAATGTGTCGTGAAATAAGATATGACCGAAATATTGAAATACGTCTACGGTTGAAAAATGGAAAGATTCCGACAAAATCTGTGTGCCGAATGTTGCGGTTAGCTGTTTTTTACGTCCGTTTTCCGATGGGTAGCCTGACGTTCGGTAAATATTTTGAGGAAAATTTTTATACGATTAGTTGCGTCTCATCAATCTGAAACTATTCTCTGTTGAAGGTCAGGCCAAAAAACATCATTTAGACGAGCCAATTGCCGTTTTAAATCGTTTAGAGGTTTGACTTTGTAGTTTGACCAAAGAATAGCCGACGACATACTTAACTTCGCCGGCTAAACTCTTGCGATCCACGCCGTTTCATTGTCCGCCGTTGGATGGGCGAGATCTGACGGCTGCGGAGAGCGTGAAGTATAGCCGACGAGATTCATATTATAGGCGACGAAATCCATACTTCGTCGGCTATAACCGGCCCGCAAAGCCCAACTTCGGCCCGGCCCGGATTTCGGGTCAGAGTATAGCCGATGAATTTCGTCGGCTATGACTATAGCCGACGAATTAAAATTAAATCGTCGGCTATAACCGGCCCGCAAAGCCCAACTTCGGCCCGGCCCGGATTTCGGGTCAGAGTATAGCCGACGAATTTCGTCGGCTATAACTATAGCCGACGAATTAAAATTAAATCGTCGGCTATAGTCCTTCGATTTAAACCGCAACAGAGGCGCCTCTCCCTCATTTTCTGCTTAGAACCCTAATTTCCCAATCGTTCCCCACCCCTCCCCGACGCCGACCGACCACCACCGAGCCTCCCCGACGCCGATCGACCCTCCCCGGCCCCACCCGACCCCTCCCCGCCCCGGCCCCCTCCTTCCCGAGCCCTCCCCGACCCGAAATCTCTCCGAACGGCAACGCCTCTAGCCGCCGTCGCCGCCGCACCGCACCACCTCCCCTAGCCGCACCACCATGTCAGGTAGTCCCGCTCTCCCTCATTTATGGTTTTTGGAAATTTTGTGGAATTTTGTGGTTTTGTGGAATTTAGGGATTTTGTGAAATTTTATGGTTTTTGTGAAATTATGTGGAATTTAGGGTTGTTGTGCAATTTATGGAATGTTGTGGAATTTTTGTTAATTTTGTGGAATTTTGTGGAATTTTGTGGAGGATATATATATATTTTTCGGAATATATATATATATATATATATATATAATTAGGTATAAATATATTTATGTATATATATAATTAAGTATATATATATTTAATGAAATTTTTTATTTTTTTGTGAAATTTATGGAATTTTGTGGAAATTTTTTTAATGTTGTGGAATTTTTGTTAATTTTGTGTAATTTTGTGGAATTTTTAGGAGGATATATATATATATATATATATATATATATATATATTTCGGAATATATATATATATATAATTAGGTATAAATATATTTATGTATATATATAATTAGGTATATATATATTTAATGAAGTTTTTTATTTTTTTGTGAAATTTATGCAATTTTGTGGATTTTTTTTAAATTTTGTGGAATTAACAACGATTTTTAGGAGGATATATATATATATATATATATATATATATATATATATATTTCGGAATATATATATATATAATTAGGTATAAATATATTTAGGTATATATACATTTAATGAAGTTTTTTATTTTTTTGTGGGATTTTTGTGAAATTTATGGAATTTATATACTAATTGTGCAGGAAACCGCCACGCTCTAGACCGATGGCTTGCCAGACCGACCGAGAGCGACCCCGACGCTCAGGCAGGACCCAACCGTGGGGGGAGCGGATCCAGCGGTCGTCGGGGCCTACGCCGGCCTATGAGTCGACGAGAGGAGACCTTGATGGGATTGACCCCGAGCGATCCACGTGGGGGCTCCTCGTATGAGTCGACGGGAGCGGGCCCAACCTCGAGTGTCGGAGGAGGACGCAGAGCCGCATCCTCCAGACCCCAGTGCACTTCAGCACTGTTCCAGGATCGGCAGCCGACCCCACCGCGCGCCGATCTGGACCCTCCAGAGATGCTCCCTGTCCCCCCACAGCGACAACGTCCACAGCTACAGGGCCCACCGTCAGGGGGATCAGGCCCCTCAGGGTCCACGCCCCGTATGTCTCCGCCATCGGGGATGTACATGGTCCAGTTCCTCCCTGCCATCCCCGAGTACGACGCCAGGGGGAGGCAGATTTGGAGGCACGACCGGCCCCACGAGATTCCCTGGGAGGAGGCCTACGTCCACAGGCCTTTCGACTCAGAGGACTGCCGCGGCCTGTGGTGTGTTCGTGAGAAGGACAAGCAGTACAACGACGCAGGTAATAGGTTAGTTTAATTAATTATTTAGATTGTTTAATTAATTATTTAATTAGTTAGTTTAAATAATTATTTAACTATGTATTCATTTTAATTATGAAACAGGCGTCCTCGTCAATAAACCCGCGGGGACGAGAAGGACCAGAGGGCCCGCGAACATGTCGACCCTGGAGAGGGAACTCGCCGGTGGGATCAGGGAGATCCTGCCCGGTCCCGGTGAGGATGGACGCCCGGTCGAGAGGAGAGCCACCACGACAAAGTATATCAATGCGACGGGCATGATCGTGCGGCACAGGGTCCCAATGTTGTGGCCCGACTGGGGCTCTGTGCACGATGACATCAAGGCGCGAGTGTACAATGCACTGTCGGTGAGTTAAATCGAAAATTTTTACAGAAAATAAACATTTATGCATTGAGTCCTTGCTTATAACTATATAAAAATATTTTCTAATTAATTTATAATATTGCAGCAATGGTTTAGAGTCCATCCTACCTTGGACTGGTGGAGAGACGAGCAGCTGAAGAACAGGTTATGTGTTTCGCGTTATTTTACTATCATACTATTTATTGGCAGTGTACGAATATATCTAACAGTTGTGTTTTGTTAATATAGGTACTCCGAGTGGAAGAACGAGTTGTCGACGCACTACAGGACGTACCATGTGGAGCAGGCCTTGGGGCGAGGTGCAACCCCCCACGAGTTCCGGTACAGGGAGTATAAGTGGCTATGGCTGGTAGCCTACTTCGGGAGCGACAGGGTCTCGGTAAGAAAATTTAGCCTGCTAGTAGATAACTTTTTACTGTTATTTAATAATTAAATTATGTAGTTACTTAATTAAATTAATTAGTTAGTTAGTTATTAGTTATTAAATTAAGTTAGTTAGTTAGTTACATAGTTAGTTAGTTCGTTACTAAATTAAATTAAATTAAATTAAATTAGGTAGTTAGTAAGTTAGTTAGTTACTAAATTAAATTAGTTAGTTAAGTAGTTACTAATTAAATTAAATTAGTTAGTAACTAAATTAGTTAATAATTTTATTTTGGTTAGTTCCTAATATTTTAATTTAGTTATTAATTTATATTTGCGTTTATATGTTCGTTCTTATAATACAGAAAATCTCGAAGACGAACAGCGACAACCGCAAGATGAACGAGCACCCCCACCACGGCGGCGCCCGCTCCTGGAGGCAGTGGGCAGAGATTGCGAGGAGGGACCGACCGCTGAGGCCGTTGTCGTGGATTCATGCGCAGATGTATCCGGGGCATCCCGACCAAGTGGTAAGTATTCGCCCATCTTCAATAAAAGTGTTTCATTAAATTAATTTATATATATATTTTATTAATTCGTTTATTATATTTTCTTGTCAATTAGGCGGAAATAGATGCGGAGACCGACGCGATCACCTTCGGGATCGCGCGAGACACCCTGGGGGAAGGGGCGTCCGACGAGGCGATCGCGGAGTTTGCCTCCACGATCGACACCCTTGAGCCGCGCTTGGCCTCTCAGATCATGCACGCGGCGGTAGGGACGGGCAACAACTACTTCTACCAGAGAGGCCTAGGTGCGGCAGGAGATGGGGTTCTCAAGTACACGTCGGCCAATCCCAGCACGCAGCGTGCGGCTTCGACGAGAGGAGACTTGCAGACACAGCTGCAGAGGACGCAGGCGGAGTTGGCGAGGGCGGTGGAGGCGCTCCAGCAGGCGGAGTTGGCGAGGGCGGCGGAGGCTTCGGCGCAGCAGGCCAGAGACGCATCTATGGCGCAGATGTACCGATGGATGCAGCAATCTTGGGAGGCCCAGCAGGCTGGACTCCAGCCCCCGCCTCCGCCACAGATGCCCGAGTTCGTCCTCCCCACTCCCCCGCATCGGAGTACGCCAGGCGATCAGGCTAGCCATAGCCACCGGAACTCGAACGATCCCGTCGACGACGCTACGCGTTTAGGGGGTGATGTTGAGTAGATGACTAGTTAGGGGGTTAATTTAATTTGTACAGTAGGTAGGATATTAGGGATTGATTGATGTGGATATTTGTTGGATATTTGGATGTTTGTTTGTGGATTTTCTGCAGCCAAACCGAAACGAAGTGAAATTGGGCCCGAGTAAAATTTTTAAATTTTTTTAAATATTTAGGGGTTATAGCCGACGAAATGGACCATATTTCGTCGGCTATACCCTCCCGGCTTCCGGCAAAAAAAAGCCGTTCCCGGCAACGGAGAATGTTATGGCCGACGATTAATTCGTCGGCTATGACTGATGTATAGCCGACGATAGTGTCGTCGGCTATACTTCCGGGTTAGGGGCAATTACGTAATTGTTGTAGCCGACGATTCTGTCGTCGGCAATGTTCGAAGTATAGCCGACGACGCTTTATTCGTCGCCTATACTGCGTGGTGTATAAGTCAACGACTTACCCTTAGTGTCGTCGGCTATACTATAGCCGACGGAGCATTCCCGACGAGAGTATAGCCGACGATACTTCGTCGGCTATGACTATAGCCGACGATTTAATGAAAACGGCCGACGAGATGGCGTCGTCGGCTATAACCCCTTTTCTGGTAGTGCATGCTCTATTCTTGTATAAGTCTACGAATCACATAGTGGAAAGGTTTGTCCTTCGAATAAGGGCACGCAGTTTTCTTCCCTGAGTTCAGGGTTTCTGCGTTAAAGAAAAACATCTCTGTGTTGTTTTTACTTTCAGCAACCTTTTTCATTACTTGCATAATCGTAACAAATTGTGAATCGGGATAGCATAACTACTTGCTAGCCTCGAATTACAACACATAACGAAAAAGTTGCAAAGAGTCATATTCACCCCCCCCCCTCTAGGACCTTCAAGTGGTACCAGAGCAGCCACCAGCTTGCTGGTGAGATCCTCTTAGAGGGAAATGGACCACAGATTCGGTTCCTCACTGAATTCTCCTCCTTTTTTCAATGGGAAAGGGTATTCGGATTGGAAAGTTATGATGTTTACTTTCCTCTCTTCCCAGGACGATGGAAGACAATGGGAAGCAGTTGAGTTTGGGTATTCAGTCCCTATGACGGTGGAAACAAAAACTGCACCTTCCATTCCAAAGCCCCGCGACCAATGGACTCTAGATGAAAGGTTGGAAGCCAAAGCTAACATGAGGGCTTTGAACAACCTTTTCATGGCAGTATCCGAAGACGTTCGTCGAAGGATCATCAACTGCACCCTTGCCTGAGATGCAAGGCAAATCTTGGCCACCGCTCATGAAGGCACAAACAAGGTAAAGGAACAAAGTATCAGATCTTTACTTCATGAGTTTGAGGAGTTGAAAATGAGTGAGGATGAAACTGTAGAAGCTTTTCTTGGACGTATGCTTGCCATTACAAATCATTGCCATAGTTTAGATCATCCTATTGATCCTCAACGTATAGTTCAAAAGTTTGTAAGGGACTTACCACCTAGTTTTGAGTTAAAACAGATTGTCATAGAAGAAGCTAGAGACTTGACCACTTACACCTTAGATGAGCTTGTAGGAAACCTCAAAAATTTTGAAGCCAAGAGGAAATCCTCTAAAAAGGATAGATCCTTAGCCTTTACTGTAGTTAAAGAGGAAGTAGAGGAAGAGTCTGTGTCAGGTGATAGTTCGGTGAAAGAGTTTGCTCTCTTAACCAAAAAATTGGAGAGGATTCTTAGGGAGAAGAGGAACCCTGGGTTTAATCCTAGGTTTAACCAAAAAGGGGCTACAACCAATACCAAATATCCTCGACAAGGGGAAACCAGTAACCCTAGAAATCCCAGATCTACCTTCAAACCCAGAAACTTTCCTCAGAATGATAAGTGTTTCGAGTGTAGTGGTGTTGGCCATAAGGCAACTGAATGTGCAAACAGAACGAAGCAAAAGGCTTTTAAGGCGACTTGGTCGGACAGTGAGTCTGAACCTTCCCCTGACCAAGAGGAAGAGAAGGAGACCGTTGCATTCATTGCATCGGTTAAGCTTGCCAATGCTTCAAACTCTGATATAGATGATGATAACGAAGCTCAACATGATGAAGAGCTTCACAATGCATATTCTGATTTGCATATTGCATCTAAGTCCATGCTTGACAAGATTGAGGGCTTGTCAAACGAGCTTACCAAGAGTGGGAACCATGTCAAGGAATTACAAGACAAGCTGCAGTTCCAGAAGAAGAAGTGGAAGGCCGACAAGTTAGCCTTGATAAAGGAGAATGAGTCTCTTGAAGAAAGTCTGAGACTTAAGGATGCCTTGACCAGCAACCTCTCCTCCGAGAATGCCACTTTGAAACTGCGGCTAGAAGATTGGAAGAAGGAATATAAGAAGTTCTCCGTTGGGTCGGATAAGCTCAAAGAAATTGTTAATATGGGAAAACTTGGTCATGACAAGAGTGGTCTAGGTTTTGAGATCGTTAATCACTCAAAATCAAGCAAGAAGAATACAAAGAAATTGTTAATATGGGAAAACTTGGTCATGACAAGAGTGGTCTAGGTTTTGAGATCGTTAATCACTCAAAATCAAGCAAGAAGAATACAAAGAAGACGGTGAAGTCCCCCAAGGAGGAAGTCTCCAAGTCCAAAGAGACCAAGACCAAGTTTGTTCCAAAATGCCATCATTGTGGCGTTATGGGTCATATTCGACCATATTGCTACAAGCTGAAAAATGAAGGCCCTGCTCAGAATACTGAGAATGAAGTTCTGACATCTCTCAAGGATTCCATTGAGAACTCTCTCAAGGAGCTTGTGAAGATTGTTCAATCTCTTGCTAACCCTAACCCTAGAGATTCGTCTAGCAAGAAAATCTGAGCTCCAAAGACCAAGTCCAAGTCTCAGGAGCAGCCTGCTCAAGTAGAAGATCACAATGATGAGGATGAGTATGATTCAGACTTAGATAGTAATGTTGTTAGAGTCTGTTTTCTCAGCCGAACTGTTCTGAAGCCAAAAGCTCCGCATAGAACAAGAGGTTATTGCAATGTTGCACTCACTGCCTTGTCAGCTCGGAAATCCGATTCCTGATATGTTGACAGTGGATGCTCGGCTCACATGACTGGCGATCCCAAGTGGTTCGTATCAAGGGATGATGACTATCCAGTTGGCTGCGTTACATTCGGGGATGGAGCAAATTCGGAAATCATTGGTAAAGGGACAGTAAGGGCTCCAGGTCTCTCGGAACTAAAAAATGTCATTCTCGTCAAAGGCTTAGAAGTATGCTTGCTGAGTGTTAGTCAGGTAGTTGATGAGAACGACTGTGTCATCTTTGACAAGATCAAGTGTCTGGTTCTAAATGGGATGGGGATGAGTGTCATGCAAGGAGATCGGACCAAGGACAATTGCTATTGTATCATGGCTCGGAAGGAGTTCAAGCCTCAACTATGCTTTTGTGCACAAATTGGTGAGCAGCCCCTTGATCTTTGGCACAGACGTCTTTGCCATTTGAACCATCAGGACATCATCAAGCTATCAACCAAGGAAGTAGCTAGAGGTCTCCCTAAGCTTTCCGGGAAAGCTTCAGGTATGTGTGGAGAATGCAAAATTGGTAAGCTTACACGCTCTCCACACTCTGCTCTTAATGCTCAACCCACCTCTAATGTGTTAGAACTCTTGCATATGGATTTGGTAGGACCCGTTAAGACTCTTAGCTTAAATGGTGCGAAATATACTCTTGTTATTGTTGATGATTTCTCTCGGTTCACTTGGGTTATGTTTCTTGCATCTAAGTCTGATACTTTTGACACATATGATAAGTTTGCCAAAAGGGTTTCAAATGAGAAAATGCACGAGGGTAAACACATTGTTAGAGTTAGGACAGATCATGGTACTGAATTTGATAATGTAAAATTTGATGATTACTGTGACATGTTTGGTGTGCACCATGAATACTCTTCTCCGATCACTCCCCAACAAAATGGGATTGTTGAAAGGAAGAATCGAGTTTTAGTAGAAATGACCAGGGTAATGCTTAATGCCTCTGGTCTCCCTCACGTCTTCTGGGCCGAGGCCGTGAGCAATGCTTGCTATACTCTTAACCGTGCTATTTTCAGGCCAGGAACTGATAAGACTCCCGATGAGATATGGAAAGGAAGGAAACCTAATCTGGCCCATCTGAAAGTGTTTGGAAGTCCTTGCTTCATCTATAAGGACCGTGAATATCTGACCAAACTTGATGCACGTTGTGATAAGGGTGTTTTTCTTGGTTACTCTCTCAAAAGCAGGGAATACCGGGTCTACAACAAAGTCTCATGCAAGCTAATGGAAACCATTAACGTTGCCATTGATGATGGTCTTGGGTGTACTCACCTGACCGGTTGCACATCTGAAGATGATCCAACAACACCTTCTGATCCCATACAGCCAGAAGCAGATGTCACAATCTTTAAGGAAGGTTCTTCGGCTGACGAAGCTGACTCAAAAAATGGAGAGGATCAGAATGATCAGGAGGATGGATATGAGGTTACCGATCCCGCGGAAGGTTGTAGGGATGAAACCACAGCTACCCAGCCTCCACACAGGATTGGAAAGGGACAAGTGCAAAAAGATCACTCTCCTTCTGACATCATTGGTGATGATTCACAATCTACTGTCACACGCAGCAAGGTAAAACGTGTGGTAAGCAGTTATGCAGTGTTAAAAAGTTTTTTCGCAATGCATAAGTCCACCATAGACAGAGTCATGCACTTTGGTTTTGTGTCCATCATAGAACCTAAGAACGTGAAAGAAGCCTTGTGTGATACTGATTGGATTAATGTCATGCAAGATGAATTGAATCAATTTGAGAGAAGTAAGGTTTGGCACCTTGTGCCACGACCTGAAAACAAGAATGTAATTGGCACCAAATGGGTGTTCAAGAACAAGTCTGATGAGAAAGGTGTGATAACCAGGAACAAGGCTAGATTGGTTGTTCAGGGTTACTCACAAATAGAGGGACTTGACTTTGATGAAACCTTTGCCCCGGTTGCAAGGTTGGAATCAGTTAGGTTGTTGTTGGCAATAGCTTGTTACTTGAGGTTTACCTTGTACCAAATGGATGTGAAGAGTGCCTTCTTGAATGGCATTCTTAAGGAGGAAGTGTATGTTGCACAACCTCCAGGCTTCCAAAGCTCTAGCCATCCTGATCATGTTTACAGGTTAGATAAGGCACTTTATGGCCTCAAACAGGCGCCTAGAGCTTGGTATGAGAGGTTGTCCACACACCTTCTTGAGCATGGTTATGTTAGAGGTTCTGTTGATAAGACTATGTTCGTAAAAATTACCTCTAAAGACATGTTTATTGCCCAAATCTATGTAGATGGTATTGTTTTTTGTTTGACTTCCGATAACTTGGTTAAAGAATTTTCAGATCTTATGTCTAAAGAGTTTGAGATGAGCCACTATGGGAAATTGACCTACTTCTTAGGTTTGCAAGTTGATCAAAAGAATGATGGCATGTTCATATCCCAATCCAAGTATGCCAAGGAACTCGTGAAGAAGTTTGGGATGGAAACATCCTCTCCCGTCACAAATCCGATGGGAACTAGTTGCAAGATCACAGTCGATCTTGATGGAGTTGATGCTGATCAGTCCAACTACCGTAGCATGATTGGTAGCCTGCTGTACTTGACAGCTAGCAGACCTGATATATGATATAGTGTAGGAGTTTGTGCTCGGTATCAGGCCAACCCCAAGGAATCACATGTGAAGGCGGTCAAACGCATTATCAAGTACATTGCAGGTACAACTGACCTTGGGATTAGCTACACCTTCGATACTAACTGTGAGATTGCAGGATACTCCGATTCGGACTGGGCAGGAGATGCTAATGACCGGAAAAGTACTTCCGGCGGTGCTTTCTTTGTGGGAAACAATCTTGTTTCGTGGCATAGCAAGAAGCAGAACTGTGTGTCCCTGTCCACAGCTCAGGCAGAATACATTGCTGCTGGAACCTGCTGCACACAACTTTTGTGGATGAAGCACATGCTCGCGGACTACGGATTTCAATAAGAGGTGTTATCCGTGTTATGTGACAATACTTCTGCTATCAATATCTCTAAGAATCATGTGCTGCATTCTAGGACGAAGCATATAGAGATTAGATATCATTTCATCCGAAACTTGGTTGAAGATAACTTGCTTGAATTAACTTTTATTCCCACTGAAAAACAACTGGCTGATTTGTTCACAAAACCACTTGACAACTTTAGGTTCACTAACTTAAGGAAGGCAATTGGTATCTGTGACCCACACTAATCTTCCCCTGAGAACGTGCCTTGTACATAGTTTTAGTTTTTGAAAAATCAAAAAAATTATCTAGTTTAAAAGTGTTTAGCTCTCAGCTTCACGGGATAGGAACATGTGGTGTTATCCTCAGTAGTCATTGGACTTGACCTAAGTTTTGCGTCCTTTACTACATGAATGATCACTTTATAGTATCTCATGTGCTTGTGCATCTGCCCTCTCTTTTTGAATTTATTGTGGTCTACATCTCAGAACAAGTTCACTCTATTTGTACACATTTCTCCCACATTGTGCTTTGCTCAATTGACTTGTATCAAGTAAGATGGAGGTATGAGGATTGCTTATGGCCAGGTTACTCTCAAAGTAGTCATCTCTTGAGTCGTGTCCGCGATTCGTTAGAAGGCAGAAAAGAGAGTGGCTTGGTCACCACGGTGGTTTTGGTTTTTTTTAGGTCAGGTTATTCTCAAAGTAGCCATTCATTGGGTCGCATCCACGATTCTTTGGAAGGCAGAAACGAGAATGACTTGATCTCCCCGGTGAAAGTACTTTGCTTGAACTTTAAAAGAAACTTCACAATAAGTGAGCTGCTTCTTCCACTAAAGAATCTGAGCCTTTCACTCTTAAGAGCATCCTTGTTATGCTTAATGCCCTAAAGTTAACTGACTTGGGAGTCATTAGTGAATGGGTTTGCTACATGGATCAGTGGGGATGCTTGGAATATTTTCTATCCTTCGATGGGGTTTTGATAAAGTCTATATGGACTATCAAACAATATAAATATATATAACCCTATGAGGACGATTGTTCCAGAATGGCCAAAAAGAACTGAATATGTGAGCATGTGAGCATAAATGTCTAAGCGAACTGGAATTGTGAAACTATAAGGAAGAACCCTACTGGTGTTATAAGGCTGGATACAACCGTTATTATCCTCAGCTTGCTACTCAATCTCCAACTCACTTGAT